>CM067326.1:31112997-32312997 GCA_034376525.1 Nicotiana benthamiana
ACCTCCAACTCAGTCTTTTGATATCAATAGAGAGGGTAAAACTATTAATTTTACTGCTTTTGCAAAATTATTTGAAAACAAAGTTGCTGTAACTACTTGTGAACATGTCAATTTGATTCTTAAACAGCAGAATTATGCTAATTATTATTTGAATGTATTAGGAGAGCATGCCATGGCATTGCATAAGAATTTAGACAATTATTTAAAACAGACACAAATTTTACAAGAAAAAATAGAAGCTTTTCATAAACCAAAACAAGAATTAAAAATTGTCAAAAATACTTTACAACCTCCTCCGGAAATAAAAAGTTTCAAAACTGATTCTACTGAAGAAATTGAACAGCTTTTAAAAGAGAAACTAAAGAATATTGTTTTTGATTCCAATATTACTGGAATTGATTTACAGCCTCAACCTGTTTTATCTACAAAACAAGAAAATTTTATTACTCAGAATGTTTCAGAAAATGATTTTGTTAATAAAATCAATACAAAATGGGCTGATAAGCCTATTCAAAGGATGTTTTATTACAATAGACCAACTCCGATGGATGTTTTAAATGAAGAAAGAGATCAGATTTTTAATAATAGTTACAGTAGCAAGGAAATTTATGAATGGAATATTGATGGTTTTAATGATAAATAAATTTTTACTACTGTGCATAGAATGTTGATGTATAGTACTATTTGTAAGATTAATAAAAATCAAGATCGTGATATTGCTGCTATGATTGTTGCTGGTTTCACTGGCCAACTTAAAGGTTGGTGGGATAATTTTTTAAATCAAGAACAAAAGAATACTATCATGAATACTACTAGTGTTATTAAAATTGAAGGGCAATTAGCCTATCAGACTACTGATCAAACAAGTACTTCTCAAGTACAACAAAATGCTGTTTATACTTTGATTACTACTATGGTTGAACATTTTTGTGGTAGATGCACTGATGAAGCAGAAACTATTAGAACAACATTACAAAATTTACGTTGTAGACAACTATCTGATTTTAGATGGTATAAAGATGTATTCTTAAGTCGTGTTATGGAATTGCATGATTGCAGTCATGAGCATTGGAAGTCTAAATTTATTGATGGTTTACCTTCGATTTTTGCGGAAAGAGTGAGAAAACATTTACGTGGTCCGCATAATAAAATTCCTTATGATTCCTTGACTTATGGGAAAATTATTAGTGTTTGTACTCAAGAAGGTTTAGCTGTTTGTAATGATATAAAGATGAATTATCATATCAAAAAGAATAGATTGAATGAAAGGAAGCAATTAGGAGAATATTGTGATCAATTTGCTTTTGATATTCCTGGTTCATCAAAAAAGAAAAAGAAGTTTTCTAAATTTTCTAAAGATGACAAGAACAAGAAAAGAAAGTATAAGAAAAAGTTTACTTATCGTGATAAGTCCTCTTGGGATAAGAAAGAAAAGAAAGTTTACAAAAAGAAGGGTAAGAAAGATTATAAAAGAAGGATTAGATGTCATAAATGTGGTAAATTTGGGCATTATGCGAATGAGTGCAAAACTCAGGAAAAGATTAAGAGTTTGGATCTGGATGAAAAAATAAAAGATTCTTTGTGTAAGATTTTATTAAATTCTGATTCTGATTCTAATTCTGAAATATCTGATTATTCTTCTACTGATTATAGTTCGGATGATTTAAGAATTCTTCATAATGAAGAATTATATTCTGATTCTGATAGATCTTCTTCAGAAGATATTTGTGCTTGCAAGAAAGATGATAGTCTATATGATTTAATTTCAAATTTTCAGGATTTGAATGTGAATATGATTAATGATGAAAAAATTATGAAGATTTTAAAGAAAATAGATGATAAAGATTTAAGAAATAAAATTCTGGATACAATTTTAAATGATGATTTTGATATTGACAACCAAAACAATATATCTTCTAATACTCCTATCTTGAAGCAACCTGATTATTATTCAACTGCCGAGTTAAAAAGGATTTTGGTCCAAAGTAATTTTCCAGAAAAAGAAACTACTATTTCTGATTTAAAACAAGAACTTGTTATTTTAAAAGAAGAAATTATTTATTTGAAAAATCAGTCAAAAATTCATGATAGAAGAATTTCTAGCCTAGAAGATAATAGGACTTTTGATTTACATTTACAAGCAAACAAGGTTGAGAATTCTAAAGCAAATGAAACTGAGATTTCTGAGACTGAGATTTCTAAAAATAATAATACTGAGAAAATTAGCCAAGATCATACAAAAGATTCTTTTTTGACAAATATCTTCAGTGAAGATAGAAATGAATTTTTACAAAAAATGAGTATTATTACATCTCAAAAGTTTTATACTAAAATTACTTTACAAATTGATTACAATTTTAGAAAGGAATTCATTGCCTTATTTGACAGTGGAGCAGATGTAAATTGTGTTCAGGAAGGACTTATACCTTCAAGATATTTTCATAAAACAACTCATTGTTTAAGATCTGCTAATGGTAGTCAAATGAAATTGAATTATAAATTACCAAAAGCTTTTTTATGTAACAATGGTATTTGTTTACCTCAAAGTTTTATGATTGTGGAAGATATTTCTTGTCCAATTATTTTAGGGGTCCCATTCATGCATGCGATATTTCCTTTGAAAAGGTGGGATCATACTAAAATAATAGGAACTTATAATGATAAAGATTTTCAATTAGATTTTATCACTAAACCATTTACTAAGTCTATAAATCAAATTGTTGAAAAATTAATTTTAAAAAATCAACAAGTCAATTTTATAAAACAAGAAATTTCTTTATTAGAAATAGATATTTTACTAAAAAATTCAAAATTACAAGGAAAAGTGAATTTATTAAAAAACCAGTTTATTGCTAATATTTGTAATGATCATCCCAGTGCTTTTTGGGATAGAAAAAAGCATGTGGTGACATTACCTTATGAAGATTGTTTTGATGAGAATAATATTCCTACTAAGGCAAGACCTTGTCAAATGAATTCTGCATATTTGGATTTGTGTAAAAAAGAGATTGATAATTTATTGAAAAAGAATTTGATTAGACAATCTAGTTCTGCTTGGTCATGTACTGCTTTTTATGTTAATAAACATGCAGAACAAGAAAGAGGTGTACCTAGATTAGTTATTAATTATAAACCTCTTAATAAAGTTTTGAAATGGATTAGGTATCCTATCCCTAATAAAAAAGATTTATTGAATAGGTTACATGATGCAATCATTTTTTCTAAATTTCATTTAAAATCGGGATATTGGCAAATTCAGATTGCTGAACAAGACAGATATAAAACTGCTTTTAATGTTCCAATAGGACAATTTGAATGGAATGTTATGCCTTTTGGATTGAAGAATGCGCCTTCAGAATTTCAAAAGATTATGAATAATATATTTATTCCTTTTACAGATTTCATTATTGTTTACATAGATGATATTTTTTAGTATTTTCCAAAAATATTGAATTACATTTCAAACATTTAGAATTATTTCAAAAAATAGTTATTCAAAATGGATTAGTTATTTCTAAACCAAAAATGTGTCTTTTTCAAAGTAATATTAGATTTCTTGGTCATAATATTGGAAAAGGAACAATTACGCCTATTAATAGGACGATTGAATTCGGATCAAAATTTCCTGATATTATTACTAATAAGACTCAATTACAAAGATTTTTGGGTAGTTTAAATTATATTTCTCCGTTCATAAAAGACTTATCAAAAGATACTGCTATTTTATATGAAAGGCTAAAAAAGAACCCTCCTGCTTGGAATGATTCTCACACTGATGCTGTTAAGAAAATAAAATCCAAAATAAAAGAACTCCCTTGTTTAACTTTGGCTAACCCAAATTGGGAAAAAACTGTTGAAACTGATGCTTCAGATATTGGATATGCGGGTATTTTGACTCAATTTTCTCCTGTTGAAAAAAGAGATTATGTTATACAATTTTATTCAGGAAAATGGAATGATAGTCAAAGAAATTATGCAACAGTAGCAAAAGAGATTTTAGCTATTGTAAAGAGTGTTTTAAAATTTCAGACGGATTTATATAATCAGAAATTTGTAATCAAAACAGATTGTCAAGCTGCTAAGTTCTTATTTAATAAGGATTTTAAGCACAATGTTTCTAAACAGATGTTTGCTAGATGGCAAGCATTATTGGCTCCTTTTGATTTTGAAATTGTTTATAAAAAAGGAATTGATAACAGTTTACCAGATTTTCTTACCCGAGAATATCTTACTAATGATTAATTTTCAGTTTTGAAGGATGAGGCCAAATTGGCCAAGACCTTCCTCTGGAAGGGGAAGAGGAGCAAATCAGAATAGATTTCAGACCCTAGGGCATATTCCAGCCCAGACAAGATTTCTTGAAGAAGGATCATCTTCATCATCAAATATAAGACCTTCTTTTGCAGATTACCAGAAATATCTAGATTTTATTGCCAGCAATGCTGGAACTGCTGGGGGTAGCAATGCTACTATTCAACCCACCTCTATTGAGGATAATAAAGATTTTGAACCCCTTAATGAAGATTACAAACTTTAAGCAGGACCTTTTTAGGGCTGTAGGACCTTTTAGGAAGTATGGGATTTATATAGTTTAATTTGTTTTATGCAAACCACAGAACTATTCGTTATAAACCCGACCGGGAACATCCATAGGCGATTTAACCAGCCACACAGGACTTACCAACGGAATCACAAGGTTTATACCCGATATAATCCCTCAGTAACCATGCCGGGAACACCCCTCTTAGGGCTTACCAACGCCATGATTTAAGCTTAGTTTGCTATAAAATTATTTAAACTAACACCCATACCACAACCTTTACCCCTTCAAGGCAAGCTATTCATTAAGAGTCATTACCTTTTCCGATCATACTTAAGCTATATCAGTTATTATTTAACACTTATGAATTTAGCCCATCATTGGGCAAATAAACAAATAAAACACAATTATAATATAGAAAATATAATATAATTAAAGAAATAGAAAGTACCTGATTACCAGAACTTCTTGATTTATTTATTCACAATAACTATTACAAGTAGTATTACAAAAGGAAATTTTAGAGAGAAGGGAGAGGAAAATCTTAGAAAGAGAGAGAAGAGTTCCGAAAAACCTACCTCCTCTAAATGAAATCTACCTTATTTATAGAAAATATTGTGCACAGTAAAAGTGCACAGTAACCGACATAAAAGTCAATAATCCTACAGTAAATAAAATTACATAATAGCCCCTTCTAGAAACTTAAGTGGCTTTTTTGATTTTCAAAATCTCTTCTTCAGCCTTTTTGAGTAGATCCGGTAAATCTTCTGAAGTTATACTATTTACACTTTGAGAATCTTCAAAATTATCCCCCATTAAAACATCATCATCAGTAATTTGCTTCTGAATATCTTTTCTAATCTGCTCCATGTAAGCTGCAATTAGCTCTTCTTTAGATAATGTTCCTCCTTTCTTTATTTGAATCTTTTTAGTAATTTTTCTAAAATGACTTTCTTCCATTTCTGCATCATCTGGGATTTCTTTGTCATATTTGGTAATTGTAGTCTTAATAGTATCCAATAGCTCTTGCCCAACCATCTTTCCATCAGATCCTTTTGAGATTAGTTTAGGCCAAAATTTTGTATAATGTCTTCTAAATAAACAAGGTACTTCATCTGAATCTTTCCCTAATTCAATGGTCCATTTGTAAATCCAAGGAACAGAAAATTCCATAAAAAAATTCATAATCGGAGTCTTTGGGTATAATCTGTCCTCTTTGTCCAAATCCATAATCATTGGCGAAATCTCTACCCATTGATGATATAACTCTTTAAACTGTACTGGTAGTATTCCTTGGGAAGGCCCGAAAAAGGACCACCATTTAATGAACCAACTTGGAATCTGGGTACTTTTAAAAACTTGAGCACAAATTTTTATAAACCAAGAGTGCTTATGATCATCATTTTCATAAAATAAAGTCTTTGAAAATGCCTCCACATAATCCCAATAATTATAATTAATTGACATCTTTTGAATTGGATGTATATACTGGCAATCTTTTAAAGTACTTAGTCCCCATTCATCTGGTAAAATAATTTTCTTAATAATCATTTTGGAAAAAGAAAAATATAATTTATTAGAATTACTAGTATTGTTATGAGAAATTTCTACTGATCCAGTAGATGTTAAAATCATTTCATAGTGCAATCTATTCTTGTAAGTTTGCATTGGAAATAATGCATTGTTTAAATACCTTTTCATAACAATCCAAGGATTGTGTTTCCATTGAAAATCTTTGTTATCAACATAAATTATAATATCTTTTATAGGATTTATATAAAAAATCTCATTGTCAGTTTTCCCAATTATAACTGCATAAGAATATATATATATGTATGTATATATATATATGTATATATATATATGTATGTATATATATACATACATATGTATATAAAAGGGGTAATCTTAGTACATAATTATGAATACACTGTAACATTATAAGTTTACATATAAGAGAGGGAGAGTACCGAGTTGGATTTTTACAACATAAAGTTTTCAAACAATTCTACTACGCCGTTAATGTCTGATAATCGTAATAACTATACATATCCAGAAATCTTTGCCGAAAGCCTTACTTTAAGCATAGGAGAATTTATTTCAGACGTAAACACAAGATTTTATTCGACAGTACACTACGCTATACATTTCATTTATATAACAGCAAATCATAGATTTTGTGTAGATTTATTTAATAAGCAGTTATATCTTATAATCAGTATATTAGATCTGCATTTATCTAGCCTTTCTAGATATTATTATTTAAGACAATAGTATTATATATAGATATTACTATTTAAGACAGTAAGTTTTAAAATTTATAATCTATCTCTATTATAGTAAGTTTTAAAATTTATAATCTAGGAAATATTGGTATAATCTAGGATTAGCAAATATAATCTAGGATATATATATATATATATACACACAGACACACACACATACATACTATACATATTATATATACTATATATATTTATATAGCTATGTATAAGCTATTTATATTAGTATATACATATATAGTTTACAAGAAATTGCCTTAGATAAAAAAATAAAAAAATAGCTCGGAACAAAAAAGCCAGTTAGGCCCGTTTAGCCCTGGACCATGTGGGCTTAGGACCATTGTGGGCCGGTTCCACCCATTGGGATCATGAAGCCTGAGCCCGTTTGGCCTGTTTAGGCCCGGGCCCGACCCAGAATACACCACTATGTAAATCTTACAGGACACCTATAAAGATAATGCCTCCAGATCTTAAGAGCATGAACACTCACGGCTAACTCTAAATCGTGCACGAGGTAATTCTTCTCATGGATCTTCAGTTGATTGTGCGTACATGATTTTTTCCCTCTACAAACTACTTCTATACAATCTCAAGAAAATAGATTTTTTAATTATTTGTCATTTTTAGTATTTTTTGTAGAATTTTATTAATTGTTTGCTTTTCTGTGCATATTTAATTTTTATTAAAATTATGAAAAAATTCCAAAAATACCAATACATTGCATTTTGGTTTGTTTTTATATTTCTAGGATTAATTAGTTAACGGTTAAGGGTCAAAACTGCCCTCAACCTATCGACTCCAGAACAAAATTGCCCTCCGTTTACCTTTGGGGAAGAAAATGCCCCCACCGTTAACTTTGTGGCCTATTTCTACCCCTAAAATCTAACAGAATCTTGAATTTCATTTTTAATTTTTTTAATGCCACGTGTCACGTTTTGATTGGGACATATAAAGAACAGAAAATCGGGACATATAAAGAACGGTAAAAGGGTTGAAACTGCGATCAACGTATTGACTCCGGAACAAAATTGCCCTCCGTTAACCTTTTTTGGGTCGGGTCGGTCGGGTTGAAGTGTAATGTGATTTCTCGCTTTCCAACAAATGTAAAGAGCTTGATATATCACATATATTCATCTTCAGTTAAAGTGGATTGGGTATTCCTATCCAATGGGGGCTGGTTTTTCATGGCTTGGTTATGGGGGATGGGTTGGACGCCTGGTTCGTGATGGAGGGGGGTGTTTGGTTGTGAAGTTTTCCGGCGATGTGAAGGTGACGGGCTAGACGGGGAAGATGAAGCAACGGGCTAGCAATGAGAGGTCGTTTGGTGGTTTAGGGTTAGAGAGGGTGTGTTGTGAGGAAGATGAAGAGAGGGTTTGGTGTTTTTTGGGTCGGGTCGGTCGGGATGCTTGTATTTAATTTTTAATTTTTTTAATTCCACGTGTCGCGTTTTGATTGGCCATTAAATAAACTTGACCCAAAATCAATTCTCACCCAAATTCCGACACAACCCGACCCAACCCCGACCGACCCGACCCAAAAAAGGTTAATGGAGGGTAATTTTATTCCGGAGTCAATACGTTGAGGGTAGTTTTGACCCTTTTTCCGTTCTTTATATGTCCCAATTTTCCGTTATTTATATGTCCCAATCAAAACGTAACACATGGCATTAAAAAAAATTAAAAATGAAATTCAAGATTATGTTAGATTTTAGGGGTAGAAATAGGCCACAAAGTTAACGGTGGGGGCATTTTCTTCGCCAAAGGTAAACGGAGGGCAATTTTGTTCCGGAGTCGATAGGTTGAGGCCAGTTTTGACCCTTAACCGATTAGTTAATTATTTGTGTTATTAAACATAAAAATTCCAAAAGTAAGTCATTGTGCACTTTTTCCTTTTTATTTTTAGATTATTGATTAAGTGATTTTTATGATTTGTGTAATAGGTAATTAGATTAATTTCATACTTAGTTAATTTAGGTTTGTTTATTTATTTAGGATTCCTAATGTAAAAAAAAAGAAGGAAAAAGAAAAGAAAAGGAAAATAAGGATGTAAATTAAAAGTGGACCTTTTAATTGAAATTGGGCTTCTCCATATCCAAAAGCCAATCCTAAATTTTCCCCAAAACCCAGGCCCAAATAGCTAACACGGTATGGGTCTCCTACATCCCCAAAACGACCCCGTTTTTGCATTGAATGATCATAGCCGTTGGATCTTGGTAATCCAACAACTCGGAACTGAGGAGTCCTTTTGTATATAACTGTCTGAATGGGACAAGATCCCCCCCCCCCCAATTACCCCGCTCATTCCATCTCTTCTCTCTCTCAGAATAAACCCTAACCGCCCTAAAGATCACTGGCCGTCTCCGCCGTGGTCCGCCGGTGAGAAACCACCTCAATGCGGTGGGCCACCATCAATCCACCCTAAATTTACACCTTGAAATCCCCACTCCCTCCTTATTGTGAGTGCGAAATTGGTTTTCCTCTAATATCTACCGAATTGGTCGAATCATAGATTGAAATCATGCCTAAAAACCCTATTTGTGTCAATCGCCCCAAATTCGCACCCTAAAATCCTCGCACCCCTCTGAAGCCTAAACCACCATTAACACCTCTCGAATCATCCCCAACCGTGTCGAATTTTAATCTAATATTCCAAGGAAAACCCTAATTTCTCTTCTTCGTCAGTACTTAGAACTTATGAACCTAAATATATATTAGCTGGTTGTTCTTGTTAAGAACATCCAGTTAATGGTTATATAAGTTCATGATTGTTTCATTCAAGAAGGTTCATCAACTGGCCCATTCCAAAAATAACCTCAGGTCCTTTCTTCTTTCTTTTTTCATTGCTCTTGATATTTGTCTCATCTTTGTTTTTTCTTTCATGTAACCAGTAATTAGGTTTCCCTTATGATTAATTTCATTTACATATTTATCCGTTCTCTTCTTTTCGTTTTTTGTTTTCTTTTATCGATTAGGTTTAGTTTGTTGTTAATTGTCAACTAATTGGTTAGGATTTCAAACCTCTTAACTAGTTCTTAATATGCTATGGTTGGTCAATCTTTGTTTTTAGTAAATCATGCAAGTTCAGGGTTTGAAATTGTTGATTGAGTTTAATTTTGGACTTAATTGATTCAGCCTTAGAAATATTAGATAGATGATAAATCCATAGGGTTCTTGGCTTCACCACCTTAATTTGCTTTGTGATGTTTTAAGCACCACTACCACACAAGGGGGGAGAGGGGTGATTTGTGTGGTATCCAATTTTTGCTTAACTGAACTATAGATTCTTCTGGGTGTTCCAACTACAACTATTTACGGAATAATAAATACAAAAAATAAATAACACGGAGATTTTTACGTGGAAAACACCTGGCTCAAAAGGTGAAAAAACCACGACCTACTACTCAGTAGGATTTTCCCAAACTTCCACTAATATTACTAAGGCAAAACAACATTTACAAAACTCTTTGTAAACCTAAGGATTAACTCTAATCTCGTTGTGGCACACAACCTCAACTATTACAACAACTTCAAGTTAACTCTAACTTGAACACTCTAGGTATCTAATACAATTGCTTCTATGAAATCTAAAAGGTACAATGTAATATCACCTACTATAATTGAAATAGAATAAAATATAGACACATGGAACTGGTCTTCTATGTTATTCAAGTAGCTTCATGATCGCACACTCAAATCACACATAAATTGCTTGCAAAATCGCCTTGTTCTGTTTCTCTCAATTTAAGTTTAACTTCTGCTTATGTGTATTCCTGTAAAAGAGAACAACGTTGACATTTAATTTGTTAGTAATCATAGTTTGTCTAGGATTCAATTATTACTCTTCTATCGTAGAAGAGTTACTGGTGATCTCAAACTCTAACACTATTTTCACCCTAAACTATGTTCTCTCCATGTAAGGAGTCTTTCTCCCCTTATCCAAATGCAACCTTCTCGATTAGATCATGAGCTATTGCTTCTTGATCAGTTAGATTTATCGCATTCACGTGCATCTCACATGTACAAGTTGATCATGATTGTGCTTCACAAGATGGACCTAGTCCATGTTTGAGTTCTTTTGTTAGTCTTCAAAACTTCACCTATTCTTGGGCTAACAAATTCCCTCTTTTTGATGATGACAAACTCTGTGCTTTTTAATTATTTGAATCTTGTATGAACTTAGCTTAAATATCAATACAAAGTTTATAGATTCACTTATCATCAAGGACCAGGTTAATTATGTTATAAATATCACTTATTCAGAATGTGTAAAACACAATATCTATTCCCTCTGTTGATATCATCAAAAATTGCATTCAAAGTGTGAGTCTTAGATTTTAATAAGTACTCAGGGCCACTGGGGAAACTGCTAGTGTAATCATGGTTTAATCATCAGTAATCAAGCAAACATATTTAAACTATGAAGGAAAGATTAACATTGAACAAGAGCAAAAAATTGTAGATATCATTGATAGAGATATGTTGCTACCACAATCCACAACCAGAAAGCCAAAACATTTAAACCATGAGCAAAAAGATAGAAAAATCCCTAATTTGGGTCACCAAAGGTACTAGACAAGTTTACGAGACAAAAGGTAGGATTCTGAAGGCTTGGGGGAGCTTGAGAGTTAGTTTTGGGCTTGGAGAAGATTCAACATATTATGAAAGATTCCATCATTATTCTCCTTTTCTTTGGTAAGATCATTTCTGAGAGTATCCCTCGTAAATTCCACCTCTTCCACACGATCTTTAAGCCTAGCTATCTCATCATCCTTGGCTTCACATTCCCGAACTAGAGCCCTGACTTTACTGGTGATAGGAGTCTTCTTGGATGAACCAGGTTCATTTGGGATGGTATTGACTAAGTAGTCACAAGAAATAAGAGTGTTAATGCCAAAATGATCCTTGCTTGAGGCCATTTCCCATTTCTTTGGAGGTACATTGCACCTATCTAGAATCGTTGTCAGAATAAAGCCATAGGGGGTAGCATGAGCCTTGGAGCCATTTATAACCCTGTCCAGCAATTTGATGATGAAGGCATGCCAACTAATTTTCCTTCCATTTTCCATACACTCCATAAGAACTAGGTCCATATAATTGGCAGCATGCCTTCCCTCATGTCTGGGAAATATGCACTTACTGAGAAATTCAAACAAGACCTGGTGTTCAAGCCTCATTTCATTTTTCAGCATAGCCCTGGCTTCATTCATATCTTCAACATCACAAAAACTCCTGGTAATATCAAGGGTAGTAGGAAGGGAGTCCATACAAGGTCACCTTTGCCTTGTATAGTCATCAAACCCTTTAGAGGGTATATCAAGGATCTCTCCCAGTTATTCTGTATCAAAGGACACTTGAACTCCTTTAATCAGGCTGCTAACCTTGCCATCCTTAACTTGTGCATTTGCCATAAACTCAATTATCTCATTCCTGGCTAGCTTACCATCCATCTAATGGACCATATCCTTCTTCCCCTGAACATCTAAGGCATCTATTAGTCTCATCATTACTGGTTCCACCAGGTCTTTCAGCAGTCTACCCTTAAAAATCTCTTATTTGCCAAACATGGCAAGCTTGTCTTGTTCAATCATCTTCTACTTCTTCTCCACCCCATTCCTCATCTTTAGTGTGACGACCCAAAGGGGTCATCACCGTAATTCACCCTTTCCTTTCTCTTTTGAGGCCTTGAAACCTCTTATTGGGCTGCCTCGATTTGCATGCAAAGTCCGAGCGCTATGTGTTATGTGGAGTCGGCGTATAGGTATGGTGACTGTTATCTATGGGCCCGGGTCAAGCATGACCGTGTTGTCATTTGTTATTAGAATTGTGAAAGAAGTGAAAAATTAGGATAAATTCTTGTTATAAGAGCTATGAAGTGAAAGATTAGAAGTAAATGAACTAGAGATGAGTTGTTGGTGTTTTTCCCTTATCGGCACTTGTTGTTATAGTGTTTCCATTGCCAGGACTTGTTGTTAAACTATTTCCCTTGCCGGGACTTGTTGTTAAATTGCCTCCCTTGCTGGGACTTGTTGTTAAATTGTTTCCCTTGCCAGGACATGTTGTTGAATTGTTCTCCCTTGCCGGGATGGTTAATCTTGTAGTTTACTCCTTTTACAATTAATTGTGATTATTGTTTGGGTGAGGATGACCGAAGCACGATGGGTGGTGCCGTGTATTTATTGATTTCCTCCACAAGATGAGGTGGTATATATTGATTTCCTCCCCAAGATGGAGTGATATTTATTGATTTCCTCCACAAGATGGAGTGGTATTTATTGATTTCCTCCACAAGATGGAGTGGTATATATTGATTTCCTCCATAAGATGGAGTGGTGCTATTCATTGGGTGAGGACGAGAGTAAAAGCATGATGGGTGGTGCCGTGCAAAGTGGTTTTATTGGTCTTACCTTACTGGTGTTCTTAATTCTGTTTTCCCTTTATTAGTTGTTGATTCATTGGATTCTCTTATTTAAATGCTATCTATTCAGTTCCATCTATTAATTGTTGAAGTTATAATTGAATTGTTATTCCCCCCAGCATGTCCCCTCCCTTTTTGTTGTTTAAATTCTTGTTTTCCTTTTCTGTTATCGTATATATCTGTACAGGTTGTTTATGGTAGGTCCGGTTAGCGTCGTCATTACCTCGCCGAGGTTAGGCTGGACACTTACCAACACATGGGGTCGGTTGTGCTGATACTATGCTTCTGTTCCTTTTGTGCACAGGTCAGGACCTAGTCTATGGACCGCAGCTTTAGACCGGGAGTGATCCTTCAGTCCAAAGGCTCTGAGGTGGTTTCCAGGCGTTCGCGGGCCCTAAGTCTCCTCTAACTTTCCCTTTCAGTTTGTTAAATTGTATCAAATAGACATGATATGTACTTCTTTCAGACTATTATTTTTAGCACTCTTTAGTTGTCCGTGAGCAGTGACACCAGATACTGGGTAGAGATTGGTTGTTTGTTTTCTGCATATTGTTTTCGTTATTGTTATTAGACGTCTTCCGCATGTTTTATCTAATTATTTTAGCATTTAATTTGTTTTAGATTTAAATTTTCTGGAAATGTTTATAAGAGTTGGCTTGCCTAGCTTCGACAGTAGGCGCCACCACGACTCCCGATGGTAGGTAAATCTGGGTCGTGACAATTGGTATAAGAGCACTAGGTTACTTGGATCTCAGAACTCATGGACAAGCTTGGTAGAGTCTGAGGGATCGGTACGGAGACGTCTGTATTTATCCCCAGGGGCTACAGAGTATGGAAAAATCTTACTCCGTTCATTCTTATCGTGCGATTCTGTTTCTCAAATATTGATTGTCGTTCCACTCTGTTCTTTCGCAGATGGAGAGAACACGTGCGTCTTCTTCTTCCGCACAGCAGCCTGAGCCCCCAACAGCAGCTCCCACGAGGGGCAGGGGCCAAGGCCGTGCCAGGAACAGAGCTCAGCACCAGGTAGCAGTTCCAGAGGTGGAGCCTCATATTGACTTTGATGAGGAGGTTCCAGCTCCACTAGCTCCAGCGGGCCCAGCTCAAGTCCAAGGAGTGGTTATGTTTTCTTCAGACGTTCAAGATACTCTTGTCCGTATAGCAGGCTTCATGGACAGTGTGGCCAGAGAAGGATTGTTGCCAGTAGAACCAACCACTTCTCAGGTTGTAGGAGGACTCCAGACTCCTGCTACACGTACTCCGGAGTAGGTAGCTCCCAAGACTTAGGTTCCCTTGGTTCAGCCCGCAGTGGCGGCTCACACAGGTATTACAGCTCAGGCCGGAGAAGGGCCGGCCATGTCTTCGGATGCTTTTTGGAGACTTGATCGGTTCACTAAGCTTTTCACTACCACTTTCAACGGTGCTTCATCGGAGGATCCCCAGGACTTTCTGTTCAGTTGTCATGAGATCCTTAGGACTATGGGGATAGAGGAGACCAATGGGGTCGATTTTTGCACTTTCAGACTTGTGGGTTCCGCCAAGACTTGGTGGAGAGATTATTGTCTGTCTAGACCAGCAGGGTCCCCAACTTTGACATGGGATTAGTTTGCAGAGTTATTGTTTGAGAAATTTCTCTCCGTCACTCACCAGAAGGTACTTCGCAGACAGTTTGAGCATCTTCATTAGTGTTCTATGATAGTTACACAGTATGAGACCAGGTTTGTTGACTTGGCATGCCATACAGTAGTGATACTCCTTACTGATCGGGAGAGGGTTCAGAGGTTCATTGGCGGATTGATTCAGCCCATTCGCCTACAGATGGCAGTGGGGGTTGGCAGTGATATTACTTTTTAGGAGGCGTCCAATGCGGCCCGTCGAGTGGAGATGGAACTAGCTCGAGGAGGTAGTCAGGGTTCTGACAAGAGGCCTAGACATTCTGGCAGGTTTAATGGTACCTCATCTGGAGGTAGAGGTTCCTATGTCATAGGCCATCCCCGAGACCGTTCCAGTTGGCATTTCAGGTATATCATGGTACCCCAGGTGGTAGTCATCATCAACAGTATTCTAACCACCAGCTCTTCAGCTCACCATCAGCCCCCATCAGTGTGCCGCCACATCAGAGCGCCAGGGGAGGACATACAGGTCGACAGGGCTAGCAGTCTCAGCAGCCGAGGGCATGTTATGGTTGTGGTAACCCAGGTCATATTGTCATGTATTTCCCTCGAGCCTTGAGTAGTTCTCAGCAGCAGGGTCCTCGCCATATAATTCAGGCAGCAGGTGATCCACATGCCGCCCAGACAGCTAGAGGCAGGGGTAGAGATCACAGAGGCTGAGGGAGAGGCCGTAGAGGTGGAGCCCGGACAGCCAGAGGTAGGGGTCAGTCCGCAGCAGATTGTCCCAGAGACGCAGTTCAAGGAGGTGGGGGCTAGCCTCGCTGTTATGCATTGCCAGCCAGGCCGGAGGCCGAGTCATATGATGCTGTGATTACAGGTACTATAATGGTCTCTGATAGGGGTGCTTTGGTATTATTTGATCCGAGATGTACTTATTCTTATATGTCATCCTATTTTTCACCCTATTTGCTTATGCCTAGTGAGGCTTTGGGTATTCCGATATATGTGTCCATACCGGTTGGTGATTCTATAATGGTCGACCGAGTGCATCGTTCTTGCGTAGTGGTATTTGAGGGTCTTGAGACCCGTGTCGATTTATTGCTTCTAAACATGGTGGACTTCAATGTTATATTGGGGATGGAGTGGTTGTCCCCGTATCATGCCATCTTGTATTGTCACGCCAAGACCATGATTTTGGCCTTGCCAGACTTGCCCCTACATAAGTGGAGAGGGACCCCAGGTCATGCCACCCGTAATGTTATTTCGTATGAGGCTCGACGTATGGTCGAGAAGGGATGTTTAGTATATTTGGCATATGTTCGCGACTCCATCACAGAGGTTCCATCTATCGACTCTGTTCCTATTGTTCGAGAGTTCCCCGAGGTTTTTCCTTCAGACCAGCCGGGTATGCCGCCCTACAAGGATATTGACTTCTTTATTGATTTGACTCCTGACACTCAGCCTATTCCTATTCTTCGTATCGCATGGCCCCGCCAGAGTTGAAAGAGTTAAAAGAACAGCTTCAGGATTTGCTTGATAAAGGTTTCATTAGACCCTGTGTATCACCTTGGGGTGCACCAGTGTTGTTTGTGAAGAAGAAGGACGGGTCGATGAGGATGTGCATTGATTACTGGCAGTTGAACAAGGTGACGATACAGAACAAGTATCTAGTGCCAAGGATTGACGACTTGTTCGATCAGCTTCAGGGTGCTACGGTGTTCTCGAAGATAGGTTTGAGGTATGGTTATCATCAGCTGAGTTTTAGGGCATCTGATGTCCCTAAGACATCATTTCGTACTCGGTATGGGCATTATGAGTTTTTGGTCATGTCTTTTGGGTTGACCAATGCCCCGGTAGCATTCATGGAGTTGATGAACCGATTGTTCAGGACTTAATTGGATCTATTTGTGAATGTATTCATTGATGATATCTTGGTATACTACTGCAGTGAGGAGGAGCATGAGCATTCCCTCAGAGTTGTTCTTCGGACTCGTAAGGATAGCCAGTTGTACGCCAAATTTTCAAAGTGCGAATTTTGGTTGATTTCACTAGCATTCCTAGGTCATGTTGTATCAGCAAGGGGTATCCAGGTGGAGCCGAAGAAAATAGAGGCAGTCAAGAACTGGCCTCGACCAGCTTCAGCTACAGAGATTCGGAGATTCTTGGGGTTAGCTGGTTACTACAGACGTTTTGGGAGGGATTTTCATCCATCGCAGCCCTGATGACTAGATTGACTCAGAAGGGTGCCGAGTTCAGGTGATCAGATGAGTGCGAGGCGAGCTTCCAGAATCTCAAGACAGCCTTTACTACGGCACCAGTATTGGTTTTGCCCACGGGATCTGGGCCTTATACTGTGTATTGTGATGCTTCTCGCATCAAACTTGGTGCAATGTTGATGCAGAACAGCTAGGTCATAGCCTATGCTTCGAGGAAATTGAAGATCCACGAGAAGAATTACCCAGTTCATGACTTAGAGTTGGCAGCTATTGTTCATGCCTTGAAGATCTGGAGGAATTATATGTATGGTGTGATGTGTGAGGTGTACACGGATCACAAGAGCCTTCAGTAGTTGTTCAAGCAGAAAGAGTTGAATTTGAGACACCGGAGGTGGTTGGAGTTGTTGAAAGATTATGATGTTTCTACTTTATGCCACCCAGGGAAGGCCAATGTGGTGGACGATGCATTGAGTAGAAAGTCTGCCAGCATTGGTAGTCTTGCATACATTCCGGTCGACCAGAGATCGCTTGCCTTGTATATTCAGGCCTTGGCCAATAGATTTTTGAGATTGGATATTTCTGAGCCCAGTAGAGTGTTTTCTTGCACGGTTTCTCTTTCGTCATTGATGGAGCGTATCCAGGAGCGACAGTTTGATTATCCCCATTTATGTGTCCTGAGAGACACGGTGCAGAGGGGAGGTGTCAAGGAGATGACTTTGGGAGATTATGGTATATTGAGGTTGTAGTGGCGAGTTTGTGTGCCCAATGTTGATGGTATTCGAGAGTCGATCTTTGAGGAGGCCCACAACTCTCGGTATTCTATTCATCCGGGCGCCGCGAAGATGTATCAGGATTTGAAACAACATTACTGTTGGCATAGAATTAAGAAAGAAATTGTTTCATATGTGGCTCGTTGTCTAAATTTTCAGTAGGTTAAGTGCGAGCATCAGAGGCCTGGTGGGTTATTTCAGAGTATTTAGCTTCCCGAATGGAAGTGGGAGTGGATCACTATGGATTTTGTTATTGGCCTTCCGATGACTCGGAAGAAGTTTGATGCTATATGGGTTATTGGTTATAGGCTGACTAAGTCAGCGCATTTCATCCCAGTTGCCACCACTTATTCATCCGAGAGGTATGCAGAGATTTATATCAGGGAGATCGTTCGCCTTCATGGGGTTCCCATATCTATTATTTCGGATCGAGGTCCACAGTTTACTTCGCATTTCTGAAGAGCGGTGCAACATGAGTTGGGTACCCAGGTCCATTTGAGTACAACATTTCACCCCCAGACCAACGGTCAGTCTGAGAGGACCATTCAGATTCTTGAGGATATTCTCTGAGCCTGCGTTATTGATTTTGGAGGCTCGTGGGACCAGTTCTTGCCGTTAGTGGAGTTTGCATACAACAACAGCTACCACTCTAGTATTCAGATGGCCCCGTATGAGGCGTTGTATGGTAGGCGATGTCGGTTCCCAGTTGGATGGCTTGATCCGGGAGAGGATCTGTTATTGGGTACAGATTTGGTATTGGAGGCCTTGGATAAGGTCAAGATAATTCAGGTCAGACTTCAGTCAGCTTAGTCCAGGCAGAAGAGTGTTGCAGACCGTAAGGTCGGGGATGTTGCCTTAATGGTTGGTGAGCATGTATTTCTCCGTGTATTTCCTATGAAAGGCGTGATGAGATTAAGGAAGAAGGGAAAGCTTAGCCCTAGGTATATTGGCCCGTTTGAGATTTTTTACCATGTGGGAGAGGTCGCTTACAGACTTGCCTTGCCGACTAGCTTGTCAGCTGTGCATCCGGTTTTCCATGTATCCATGCTTCAGAAATATCACGGTGATCCTACCCACGTGTTAGATTTCAGCACCGTCAAATTGGATAAGGATCTGTCATATGAGGAGGAGCCGATGGCTATTTTAGACCAGCAGGTTCGACAGTTGAGGTCGCAGAGTTTTCCTTCAGTTCGTGTTCAGTGGAAAGGTCAGCCTCTTGAGGCATTGACCTGGGAGTCCGAGTCTGATATGCAGAGCCGTTATCCCCATCTATTCCCCGACTCAGGTACTTCTTCCTTTTCTCCGTTCGAGGACGAACGATTGTTTTAGAGATGGAGGATGTGACGATCCGAAGGGGTCATCACCTAATTCTCCCTTTCCTTTCTCTTCTAAGGCCTTGAAAACCTCTTATTGGTTTGCCTCGATTTGCGTGTGCAGTCCGGGCCCCAAGCCGGAACATTTTTATGTGAAAATATTTTAATTCTATGTTAAAAACTATGAATTTTGATACTAATATTGCAATGGTTAACATTGGTCAATGTTTTGGGTAAACGGACCCGAACCCGTGATGTAACGGTCCTGGAGGCTCCGCAATGAAATTTGGGACCCGGTCATATTCCCGGAATCGAAATCTGAGGTCCCAGGCCCGAGTACGGAGCTTTTCTGTTAAATTATTTTTGATAATGCTTAAGGTAAAATGGAATGAAAATTTGATCAAAAGTGATGGTTTTGGGCTTGTATTTTGGTTACGACGCCTGGTACAAGTCTTAAGTGGGCGTTAAGCGTTATCTATAAAGTTTGGTTGAAAACGGACGTCGTTTGACGTGTTTTGGACTAAAAGTTGAAAAGTATTAAAGTTTTGAACTTGAAATGGAAGTCATGAGTTTTGGAGGATGATTCTTTGGTTTAGATGTTATTTTGGCGATTTTATCGCACGAGTAAGTCCGTAGGATGTTTTTGAGGTTGGGTGCATGTTTGGGTTGGAGCCCTGAGGGCTTGGGTGAGTTTCGGATAGGTGTTAGGGACATTTTGCTGCATTTTATCATCTGGTGTCTGCGGGTTTCGCAATTGCGAAGCCTGCCTCGCAATTGCGAGCTCTTCCCTTGGCTTTCTTCTTCGCAAATGCGAGAAACAAAACGCAAACGATGTTCCCCTTCCTTCGCTAGTCTTCGCAAATGCGAAGTTCCATCTCGCAAATGCGAGTTTTCCCAAGTTCAACACCAGTTCACATTTGAGAACGTTTTCTCGCAAATGCGAGTTCCCTTTTAATTTTCCCAAGTTCGCAATTGATTTAATTAGCATTTGTTGATACATTTGAGTAATTTTTGGTTAGATTCGACCAATTTTGAAACGAATTTGAGGGGTAAAGCTCTTCTAAAGGCGTGAGTTGAGTTGGAAGCCTTCGAGGTAAGTGTTCGATCTAACTTTGGCTTGAGGGAATAGGATTAGGTTGTTATATGTGCTATGTGGAGTCGGTGTAAAGGTTTGGTGACGGTTACCTATGCGCCCGAGTCGAGCATGACCGTGTTGTCATTTGTTATTAGAATTGTGAAAGAAGTGAACAATTGGGATAAATTCTTGTTATAAGAGCTATGAAGTGAAAGATGATAAGTAAATGAACTAGAGATGAGTTGTTGGTGTTTTTCCCTTGCCGGGACTTTTTGTTGTACTGTTTCCCTTGCCGGGACTTGCTGTTAAACTGTTTCCCTGGCCGGGACTTGTTGTTAAATTGATTCCTTTGCCGGGACTTATTGTTGCATTGTTCTCCCTTGCCGGGATGGTTAATCTTGTTGTTTACTCCTTTTCCCTTTAATTGTGATTATTGTTTGGGTAAGGAGGAGTGATAAAGCACGATGGGTGATGTCGTGTACTTATTGATTTCCTCCACAAGATGGAGTGGTATATATTGATTTCCTCCACAAGATGGAGTGGTATTTATCGATTTCCTCCACAAGATGGAGTGGTATTTATTGATTTCCTCCACAAGATGGAGTGGTATATATCGATTTCCTCCACAAGATGGAGTGGTATTTATTGATTTCCTCAACAAGATGGAGTGGTATATATTGATTTCCTCCACAAGATGGAGTGGTGCTATTGATTGGGTGAGGATGAGAGTAAAAGCACGATGGGTGGTGCCGTGCAACGTGGTTTTATTGGTCTTACCTTACTGGCGTTCCTTATTCCGTTTTCCCTTTATTAGTTGTTGATTCATTGGATTCTCTTATTTAAATGCTATCTGTTCTGTTCCATCTCTTAATTGTAGAAGTTATAATTGAACTGCTATTCCCCCCATCATGTCCCCTCCTTTTTTGTTATTAAATTCTTGTTTTCCTTTTCTCTTATCGTATATATCTGTACAGGTTGTTTAAGGTAAGTCCGGTTAGCCTCGTCACTACCTTGCCGAGGTTAGGCCGGACACTTACTAGGACATGGGGTCGGTTGTGCTTATACTATGCTTCTGTGCCTTTTGTGTACAGGTCAGGACCCATTCTACGGACCACAGCTTTAGACTCGGAGTGATCCTTCAGTCCAGGGGCTCTAAGGTAGTTCGCAGGCGTTCGCAGGCCCCGAGTCTCCTCTAACTTTCCCTTGAAGTTTGTTAAATTGTATCAAACAGACATGCCGTGTACTTCTTTCAGACTATTATATTTAGCACTTTTTAGTTTTCCATGAGTAGTGACACCAGATACTGGGTAGAGATTGGTTGTTAGTTTTCCGCATATTGTTTTTGTTATTGTTGTTAGACGTCTTCCGCATGTTTTAACTAATTATTTTAGCATTAAATTTGTTTTAGATTTAAATTTTCTGTAAATTTTTATAAAGGGTGGCTTGCCTAGATTCGATAGTAGGCACCATCATGACTCCCGATAGTGGTTACATACGGGTTGTGACATTTAGAAATTTTCACCTGTTTATTTTTCAGTGCAAATCTTATCCTCTTGGCTAGTGAAGGTTTAGGTACCTCAGACACAAAGGAAGACTTCTTGGAAGAAGTCTTGGGCTTTTTAGGCTTGGGGGTTTGAACCTCCACTGGTTGAACTTCCTCCTGATGGACCTGTTCCATCTCTTTAACCTCTATAGCCCCTAAGGACTGTAAATTTCCCTTTTCCTTTAGCCAGCTTTTTCTTCTTACTTTTAGCTAGGGCTTTTTAGAGATCACTATCACTCTGTTTCACGCTGCTTCTTGTAGCTCTACCTTTTGGCATGAAAATTTAGTAGTTGTTGGGGTTGAAGCCTTTCTTTTCTTGGAGGGATTAGGAACACTGGGGGCTTTTGCTGTGGGAGTTCTTCGTTTCTTTGGGTCATAGCTTGCCCCAACTCTATACAATAGGTTAGTTATAGTCTATTCAGTAGATGAACCAGGTTTATCTCACTGAATACTTAGATTAACCAGACCCTTAGGTGCTTCACCAAAACCACTTTCCCCTAACTTGTTGCCACTCTCTTCTAACCTTTCTTGTTTTACCCTACAGATAATAGGTACAAGAAAATCAGCAGTGGGTGAATGATCAACCACTCTTTTCCCATTTCACCTTTCTTCACCACATGCCCCTCTCTCTTTTTCTTTTTCAGAATTCTTTTTACCTCCACTCCTTTGTAACTCAGGTGATTCTACATCCTTAATAAGACCAACCAGAAAAAACCTAGTTTCTATATTTTTAGACACAAAATAACTTACCTTAGAAGGGGATTCTTGAGTCTTTTCAGAGTAAGAAGACCCAGGTACTTCCCCCTCACTCGCGGATTTATATGACTCAGAATAAGAGTTAGATTCAGAGTCTTGGGCATGGCTTGATATTAATTTCTCTTTTAATTTCTTACTAAGAGCCCTAGATGCTACTAGTTTTTGAGCTAGCATTTTCACCCTTCTCATCCTGGGTTTGTGAGATATACTAGGTAGATGAGGTGTAGATTAATTAGAGGGAGTGAGTGGTGGAGGAGTTCTAGGATTGTCTAGTGGATTAGTCATGATAGTTGGTTTCTTGAGAAACTTTGTGAGTTAGAACTTTGGAGAAGAGAGCAAAAAGTGATGACGAATTTTGACGGTTTGGAATTATGGAGTTGGAAAAGGAATGATGTATGTTTAAAGAGAAATGCATATTTAATGTGTAACAACAACTTTAGCAGTGGTCAACTAGAGGTCTAATCAACCTAAAATTGCAGGTTTGAATAATCGATTTAGCTTCTCTAGATTTTAGGCAATTGTTTTGTTTAGAGTTCTAGGCCGACGGAACTGGTTCAAAGCTAACAGATAGAATTTTCTAAGAATTAACCAATTGTAGGACTTCTACTCATGATTTAAATATTTATATTGTGCAGACTATAGAAAACTTACCTTAGCTTTTAGATGAACCCATACTGATGAACCAAGTTCTTCATTTAGAATTCTCTTGAACATGCCTCAATTTACCATAACAGAGAAAACATTTTAATGTATCACTAAGTCATATTAACACATGTCACAGGAGTATACTAATTACAATATGAAGATAAGTAAAAACTAATCTAGATACTTTTACAAGTTCAGATTTCCTATCCAAAAAATATTTTAATTTATTTTTTCATTGTGCATTTTGAGCTGAACCTATTAGGTGATCTTAATCATCCCTAATTCCAACTTGTTCCTCTCAAAGTTTTCTCTACTCAGTACTTCAGAGAAGATGTCAGAAATTTGTTTATCAGTAGAACAAAATTCTATAGAGATTGAACTTTCTCATAGTTATCTCTTAAGCAATTTGATTAGCTCTTTCGTATATTTCTGCTAATGGATCATGGTTCCATTTAGGCCTTGTTTGATATGAAAGCCTAAGAAAAAATTAAGCTCACCTATCATACTCATTCAAACTCACTCTCCATTAATTTGGCAAAATCCTTACTTAGTTTGTCAGTGGTGGCCCTAAAAATTATATCATCAACATATATTTGTACCACAAGAAGATACTTACCTTTTTCCCTTGAGAATAGAGTACTCTCAATTTTACCTCTTTTGTAGCCATGTTCAAGCAATAATTTGGACAATCGTTCATACCATGCTCTAGGAGCCTTCTTTAGTCCATAGAGAGCCTTGTCTAATTTGTACACATGCTCAGGACATTCCTTGCTCTCAAACTCTGGAGGTTGTTTCACAAACACTTCTTCTTTTAGGTAGCCATTCAGGAAGGCATTTTTCACAGCCATCTGATGAAGAACGAATTCCATGTGTGCTACAAAGGCTAGAAGGAGTCTTATTACCTCTAGTCTTACAACTGGAGCAAAGTCTCATCATAATCTATACCCTCATCTTGGCTGTAACCTTGGACCACCAGTCTTGCCTTATTTCTTGTAGTTGTTCCATCTTCATCAAGTTTGTTTCTGAAGACCCATTTTGTGCCAATTACTTATATGTCATTAGGCCTTGGAACTAGATGCCAAACTTGACTTCTCTCGAACTGATTGAGTTCATCTTGCATTGCATTTACGCAATATGCATCCTGCAAAGCCTCGACAACATTTTTAGGTTCAATAAGAGATAGAAAATCATCAAAAGCATATATATTCGTTGATTGTGATCTAGTTTTGAATCCAGAGGTTGGATCAGTAATTATGTTCTCAATAGGGTGAGAAATTTGATACTTGTGAGGTTTCACAACCAACTAATTTCTGCTTGATATTTCTCCCATGTTCAGTTAGTGATGAACACGGTTATAAACAGGTTCTTTTAGAGGATTGGTTTTAGTTCCTCTTTGATCAGTTCCCACTATCAGGTTGCCCTGGATAGAAGAACTTGTTCCATCACCTGTTCCTTCTTTTGGTGCCACTTTAGCTTGAGCCGTGACTTCAGGCAAATCTTTTACCAGCCCAATAGCTTCATTTTCATGTTCCTGTCTCTTAGAATGAATTCTAGTTTCATCAAATGCTACATGCACACTTTATTCTACACACAAAGTTCTTTTATTGAACACTTTATATGTTTTGCTATATGACTAATATCCCAAGAATACTCCTACAACCGTTCTGGGATTAAACTTACCAAGGGAGTCCTTTCCATTATTGGGGACAAAGCACTTGCATCCAAATGCCCTAAAATGTGATATATTTGGTTTTCTCCCTTTAAGTAACTCATAGGGAGTCTTCTCTACAAGAGGTTTAGTCATGCATCTATTGATGATATAACATGCAGTGTTTACAACCTCTGTCCAAAAGCTGTATGGCAATTTACTAGAAAGAAGCATAGTCCTAGCCATATCTTCAAGAGTCATGTTCTTTCTTTCCACTACTCCATTTTGTTGAGGAGTCCTAGAGGTAGAGAAGTTATGATCTATACCATGCTCATCACAAAATTCAGTAAACTTAGCATTTTCAAATTCAGCTCCAAGATCATACCTAATGGATGCAAGTTGATTACCTAGTTGTTTCTGAGCTTTTCTAACAGAGACAGTAAATATGTCAAATGGTTCATCTTTAGATGTTAAGAATAGTACCCAGGTAAACCTAGAATAATCATCAACAAGTATCATCACATATTTCTTACCACCTCTGCTCTATGTTCTCATTGGACCATAGAGATCCATATGAACCAGTTCCAACGTCCTAGTTGTGCTTACCATTTTCTTGGTTTTAAAGGATGATCTTACCTACTTCTCTCTTGCATAGGCCCTACAAACTTTGTCTTCCTTGAACTTGATGTTAGATAACCCTATCACCAGGTCCTTGAAGACTAATTTGTTGAGTTGATTCATGACTTGCATGACCAAGTCGTTTGTGCTACAGGAGGGGATCATTGTCCAACACACTGAAGCAAGTGAGTTCATTTTCTGAAAGAGTAGACAAATCTACAATGTAAATATTGTTAACTTTTTTTACCTGCAAAATAATCTTGGCAGTGGTAAGGTTAATCACAAAGCATTTGGTAGCGGTAAATGCTACAAGGTCACCTCTGTCACAGTGTTGTAATACACTGATGAGGCTATATTCAATCCATCTATCAAGTAGACATTCTCAATGGAGTGTGAGTCTGTCTTATGTACCTTTCCAACCATAATAATCTCACCTTTCTTCCCATTTTCAAAAGATACATTATCCCCTTTTAAGTCCTCAAGTGAAAGGAACTGCTTCTTGCTTGTAGTCCTATATTTTGAGCAGTCACTATCCATGTACCATATTTTGCTACTTCCCTTCACTTGGACCTGCAAAAAGAAATCAAGGGTTAATCTTAGGAACCCAAACTAGTTTGGGTCCCTTTCTATAGTCAAAAGGGTAAATCAAATTCCTTTTAGCCCACCCATGCAGCCTATTTTTCTGTTGAACAAAGGCTTTATTCTTTTGACTAGCCTTTTCTTTTGCATTACATTCATTTTTGTAATGGCTAGTCTTGATGGTGTATGCAGATTTTGTTTTCAGGAAGATAAGGTACTTGCTTTTGGGATCCCACTTAGGTGCTTCTTCCCCCTAGCCAAGTCTTCTCTTGTTGCTACTGTGATGTTCTTGTAGCCAGGATAGTGCTTCAAAAGCCTTATTCCATTTGCAAGTTTTGTCTAGTTCATGCTTTACCTTCCTTATATCTTGTTTTAAGACTCTTATCTATTCATCTTTCATGTACAACTCATCCTTTATTTTTCCCAGGTTTTCTTCTATGGTGAAATGTGTGTGATCAGCTTTCTTCTTATCTATTCCTAATTTTAGTTTAAACTTTTAGACCTAACTTCTAGGACATTGGTCTCAAGTTTAAGAACCTGGTTTTTCAACTCAGCATTTTTACTATCACTCTCATTAGCCCTAGATTCTAGGTTCTTTCACTTGGCTTTTAAGATCACACACTCACTAGACAGCTCTTCCTTCTCATTATTAATTATCTCAGGCTCATCGATGAAGTCCGGCAATAGTTCAGACAACCTTTTTTTAGACAAAAATTTCATCTTGTCTTTGAGATGAAGAACACTTACCTCTTGTTCATCATCTAATTCTATGATGTCCATAAGAGCTTGTTCATATCCAGTTTCATCGTCTGAATCCTCATCTGATGTTTCTCCTTAAGAAGCAACCATAGACTTTGTTGATCCTTTTTTCCTTTTGGGTTGCACATGTTCCTTCTTTTTGTTCCTTCGTTCAACCCTTTCCTTTTTCCATTCAATTTCCTATCAAGGACAATTCTTGATCATGTGATCCGTCTTACCATATTTGTAGCAACACTTGTTGGTCTGTTTCTTAGGAGCCCTTGGTTTGTTGAAGGTTGTACCTCTAGAATAAACCTTTCCTCTTATTAGGTACGTTTTGAAATCCCTTGTGATCATGGCCATTTCATCATCCTGCATATCTGCACCTTCATCTATTCTGAGAGCAAAACTCCTTTCCTTCTTGGGTGCATCCATTTTCATGGTTTGCCTTCCCAGTTCATAGGCAGTAAGGTTTCCATTCAGTTCATCCAGCTTGAGAGTAGCAATGTTCTTTAATTCCTAAATAGCAGTGATTTTGCTTTCCCAAGTCACTAGTAAGACTCTTGTCAAGATTTTCTCAACCTTGTCTTCTTCAAGGATAATTTTCCCAAGAGATTTAAGTTCATTTGTTAGTGTTGTGAACCCTGTGTACATCTACTGGATAGTTTCTCCTTCTTTCATAGTGAAATTCTCATATTGAGAATATAGTAGTTTTCCTATTGATCTCTTTACTTGAGGAGTTCCTTCATGAGCCACTTGTAAAGTGTCCCATATCTCCTTGGCAATGGTACAACTTTGAATCCTACTATACTCGTCAGGACCGATTCCACGCACAAGCTATTTCTTGGGCTTGGCATTCTTCTCCCATTTCTTCAAGTATTCACCCGTAAAATCAGCTCTTGTCTTTGGCACATCCCCTCCTTCAACATTCTTCTTTGTAGTTGCTACAGGACTATCAATGAATATGTCCCAATGTTCATAGTCTTCTCCTATGATATGATCTCTCATCCTGTTCTTCCACCAAGAATAGTACTGACCACTAAAGAGTGGAGGCCTAGAAGTGGATTTTCCTTCCCAGTTTCCAGGTGGTGCACTCATCTTGATCTTTTCCTAAGGTGTTAACCTCTTCAAGGATAACTCGCTCTGATACCATTGATATTTTAAGCGTCACTACCACACAAGAAGGAAGGTGATTTGTGTGGTACCCAAGTTTTGCTTAACTGAACTATAAAAAACCTGGCTTTTCTAGGTGTTCCAACTACTACTGTTTGCGGAATAATAAATATAGAAAATAAAGAACATAGAGATTTTTACGTGAAAGTACCTGGCTCAAAAGGTGAAAAACCAGGTCAGTAGGATTTTCCCAAACTCGCACAAAATTACTGAGCCAAAACAGCATTTACAAAACTCTTTGTAAACCTAAGATTAACTCTAATCCCGTTGTGGCACACAACCGCTACTGTTGCGCCAACTTCAAGTTAACTCTAACTTGAACTCTCTAGGTACCTATGCAATTGCTTCTATGAAAGCTGAAAGGTACAATGTAATATCACCTACTATAATTGAAGAATAAGAGATAGACACATGGAATTGGTTCTTCTATCTCATTCAAGTAGCTTTAGGATCGCACACTCAAATCACATATATTTCTTGCAAAAGTGCCTTGCTCTTTTGCTCTTATTTTAAGTTTAACTTCTGCTTATGTGCATTCGCGTAAAAGAGAACAACATCGATATTTAATAGGTTAGTAATCAGAGTTTGACTGGGATTCAATTGCTACTCTTCTATCGTACAAGAGTTCATGGTGATCTCAAACTCTAACACTATCTTCACCCTAAACTGTGTTCTCTCTATGTAAGGAGTCTTTCTCACGGTATCTAATATACAATCTTTTCGATCAGATTAGAAGATATTGCTTCTTGATCAATTAGATTTATCTTCTTCACGTGTATCTCACATGTACAAGCCGTGCTTCACAAGATGGACTTAGTCCATGTCTAAGTTCTTTTGTTAATCTTCAAAACTTCACCTGTTCTTGGGCCAACACTTTGTGTAAAAATAGAAGTTTTAATATTCAATTTAGCCATTTAAGTTTAGATAAACACTTTTGTCTACTAATCAAGTTACTTAGTTCAAATTGCATTTTCTCTTCTATTTTTGTTGCTGCTGATTTTTTTTTTCAATTGGCATTTTTCTGGTTTGTTGATAGACTCTTTGTTATGGTTTGCCCCAGTTTGAAAATCAATAGAAATCTTAGGGACTTAATTAAATTAAAACAACTTAGGACAAAGCTGAAATACGATAGTAATTGGAAGTGTAAAAAAGGACTTTCACCTAGGTTAAAATTAGAAAGTTCTAGTATTTAGCACAACTATGCCTATCCTTAGCAAAAATACTGATAATGGATAAGAAAAAAGGACAGACAGTTGTAAAGGATGTCGTACTACCCTTAAAAAGATCAGAATTTTAGGTTAGAATATGCTCTTTTGATGGCTTTTTCTCCACTCTTTAAAAGGGAAACGTTCCCTCACTAACACATAGATATTAACATTATTCTCTGCCTAAATAGTTATAAGAAACAGATTTAAAGCATCATCTTTACTGCATAAAAAAGTTCTCTTTTCTCTGAAAACTTCAAACTTCAGAATATCTTAGAAAATTTACAAAAGTTCTCCATTTTGTTCACAAGCTAGAAATGGTTTGAAATAGAGAGCTTTCTTGGGTTATTTAGCTAGGATTGTTGGGTACAAGTTGTTGGTTTTGGGTATGAAATTCTTGTTCATTTGGGACTGATGTAGCTGTGTTGGTTTACTTTGTTGTTTTTGTGCTTTTGAAGTTTTTCCAGCAATTTTTTTTTCATTTTACGTGCTGTTTTCCATTGATGCTCAAGGTACACATGTTCTTCCTTGTTTAAGGGCTTGTAAATGGAATTTAAGATGAATACAAGCTATTCTTTACTTGTCAATGTTATATATCTGTATGTTTCTTGCTATGATTTGTATGTTGAAGCTGCAACCATGTTGAAAACCTTCCTTCTTAAATGAACGGTCCTTTGTCTCTTTGGTTCATATCATGAACATTTGTACCCTTGTATGAGTTTATCATTGGTTATTTTGTTTACTTCAGTTTATACATATTTCTCTTTTGCTACATTGGTCATGTAGCATGTTGGATCCCCATAGTTCCCCCTGGGTCATTGTAACAGCATAGGGTTGAAGCCCTTGTTTTCATGGGTTTAACCTTTAATATGATCAAACCCATGAATTACTATATTCTGCTTTTTTACCTTTGCATTGTTTGAGTTCTCTCCAGAAAAGTTGTATGGTTTAAGTATGATTCTGCAGTATGTTTCTTTGTTGAACAGCAGTAATGTTTTAAGTCATCTCTATCCCTCTTTTCCTGTTAATAAGTGGTGTGTTGGTTAGTTTGAAGTCATTTAGTATTTATTTGCAAACCATGAGCCAACACATACAGATTTGGTCACTAGTTGACCAAATCAGCAGGTCCAAAGGCTAAAAATCCGAATCTCTACTGTTCAAACTTGCTGAATCAAGCGTCGTTCATGTAAAATGCACAGTTTTGAGGGATAAGCAATGTCCAAAAGAGGCAGGTGTGGTCATAAGGGAATTATTATAGTTTAGTGGTTAGATTAGTTTTATGTATTTAATAGGATTACCATGTAATATATCTGGATTTCTTAGAAAGCCATATTATGTATGAAAAGATATAACGAATGAAGCTTTAATTTTATTTTAAACTACTGATAAGACTTTCATAATATTTTCATAAGTATAATGGCATAATGGGCCAGGTTGTGAGCCCAATCCATAAGGGTAGCATATGCAATCTTTGTGTAAAGTGGGGCTGAATTTGAGGCCAAATGAACTAGGACATAGCCATTGATCCTGGTCCTAAGCCCAAATCCAGGTTTACTTTTCCTTTACAAATCATGGTATATATGTATGCTTCTTTTTTCTTGGAAATCATGTGATTAACTTTCAAACTGGAATGGCGATTTGATTTTCCATGTTATGATTTTTATTTAAGTAGTAAATTGAGATTTGGTTGTTTTAAATATGTCAATACTTTTAGTTTTTCAAAGATAGATAGGCCCAATTGAAAATGAGTAACAACTGGGCCTTGGGTTGATGAAATTCCTTACCAACAAGTTGTGGTGCGCATGCCTTAAAAAATAAAAATAATTCTCCGATTTGGAATTTTAAAATAAACCTGTGACTTGGGTGTGACGACCAAATGGGGTTATCACTTATTTATTTTTTGTTCTGTACTTTTGAGGCCTTAAAACCTCCTTCAGATTGCCTCAATTTACGTGCGCAGTCTGGGCGCATAACCTGAAAAAAAACTTAAATATTAATTCTGCGTGAAAAATGCTAAATTTTGATACTGAATTGAATAAGTTTAACTTCGGCCAACATTTTTGGTAAACCGACCCGGACCCGTGATTCGATGGTGCCGGAGGGTCCGTGGGAAAATATGGGACTTGAGCGTATGCGTGGAATAGAATTACGAGGTTCCAAGTCCGAGAAATGAATTTTTATGTGAAATTATTTTCTGGAAATAATTAAGGAAAATGGAAAAGAAATTTGGTTACAATACTAGGGTATCGGCCCGTATTTTGGTTCCGGTACCTGGTACAAGTCATATATATGATTGAACCACTTTTTGTAAAGTTTGGTTGAGAACGGACGTCGTTTGATGCGTTTCGGTCCCAAAATGGGAATTTTATGCCTTATGAAAAATTTAGAAGAAATCATGAGTTTTTGAGGCTCAATCTGATTTATATGGTGTTATTTTGGCGATTTGATTGCACAGAAAAGTCATTACAAGTAGTAGAAGTCCATACTACTGCCATAGGAATGTATGTACATATCTTTTTCTGAAATCAATGAAACTGACAGTTGAGCTAAAAAAAAAGTCCATACGATGTTTTTGAGGCTGTGTGCATACTTAGTTTGGAGCCCCGGGGCTCGGGTGAGTTTCGAGTAGGTTCCGGGAGGTCTTAGACTTAAAAACACCAGATATTGCAGGTCAGGGAAAAAGCTGCAGGTTCTAGCCCCCCCCCCCCTCGATCCTTTAGCGCAGCCCACGGTGAGCGCTATGCGGCTGCAGCCGACTTAGCACGGTCTGCAGTGTGAGCCGTGCGGCTCCGGTCATCCTCGCATGGTCCGCGTTGCAAGCTTCTGAGAGCAAGAAGCCTTCAGTTCCACCAGCGCGCCCGTGCTCCTTTTTGCGCGATCCATGCTGGGCCCGTCAAAAAGTAAAAATACACTGGATTTTTCAATTATTTGTCACTTTTCAAAAACCCAAAACATAAGAGGCAATTTTACAAGAAATTCTTCTCCAACGAAGATTTTCAATTCTTCACTCATTAACACGTTTTAACATAATTGTAACGTCAAATCGAATATTTTAATGGGGAAATTTGGGTATATTGGGTAGGACCTAAGGTTTTGCCAAAATTGACCTCAATTCAAGGTCCGATTTCAAAACTAATTACATAATTGGATTCGTGGGGGAATGGGTAACCGGATTTTCGGTCGAACCTCAAGTTTTGACCCGTTGGCTCGAGGGGCATTTTTGTCATTTTGCCTAAATTTTTGCTTAGCTATAAATTAAAAAGTAGAATTAGTTGTTTGAGATGTTATTTACGAGATGTAATTGAAATTAATATATTTGGGCCATTTAGAGTCGTATACTAGTGGAAAAAGAGTGATTTCAAGTTGATTTTAGAGCCAATTAAGGTAAGTGGCTTTTCTAACCTTGTATGGGGGACCTTCCCCTTAGGATATGATGTTTGTTAATTGAATGCCTCGTACGCGAGGTGACAAGTGCGTACTTGAGCAAATTATTGGAAAATCTATTTTTACTTGAAGTATTTAAATTGAGTTTTCTTGCTTACCTGTCCATTTTAAATTGTGAATTTGTTCTATGCTAATTTAGAGAAGCATGTTTATCAGACTTGCTTGCCTGAGTGTTTAAACTGTCTTATTTGTACTCCGGGTAGTATGTTTGGCTAGTATTTTCTATTTCTTGTCTTGAATTAGTATCATTCCCAATGTTTGGTTTGCTATTGTGTTATTGAATTGGGACTACGGGTTGGCCTCTCAGGAGATCCCTCTGCACTTGATATGTTTTGGACTGAGGGTGCGGGATACCAAGAGATCCCTGACACATGAGATTGAAAGATTTGAGGATACCAAGAGATCCTTGGGATAACAAGAGATCCCTAGTGTATATAATGAGGATAGCAATAGATCCTTAGTGAATAAAATGAGGATACCAAGAGATCCTCGGGATACCAAAAGATCCATAGTGTATGTGGTGAGGATACCAAGAGATCCCCGACTATTATTTCCTATTGTGAGTAGTGTTCCTTATATTTCTTTGTTCTGTTTCCTATTGTTGTTTCCCTTATTTATCCTGTTTAGATTGTCATTGTAGACTTTATCTATACTTTTTTTTTCTGTATCTTACCATATATTATATTTATCTCAGTAGGGATTTGACCTTCCTCGTCACTACTCGATCGAGGTTTGGCTTGGCACTTACTGAGTACCTCTATGGTGTACTCATGCCTCTTCTGCACATGTTTTTCATGTGCAGATCCAGGTACTTCATCTCAGGCACACTATAATCGAGGCAAAGATATCTAGCGGAGACTTGAGGTATATCGGCAGCGTCCGCAAACCGAAGATTTTCCTTCCTTATTCTATCTGTAGTGTTGAGATTCTATCATATTTTTGGTGTAAACATTCTTGAGAGTAGAGCATTTATAGTATTTTCCTTTAGCCTGCATTTCCTGTGAGTTTTCGGTTTTTGGGATTGAGTTGTAGGCTTTCGCACTTATTTTTGAGTTGTATATGCCAAGTAGATTATATACCGTTTTTCTTCTAGTTTTGCTTATTTAATTAAATGTTTCCGCCAGTTATGTTAATTTACGCATTGTTAGGCTTACCTAGTTATAGGAACTAGGTGCCATCACGACAAGTTCATGAAGGATGAACTAGGGTCGTGACAAGTTGGTATAAGAGCTCTAGGTTCATTGAAGTCACGGGACACATGCCGGTTTATTAGAGTCTCGCTGGTCAGTACGGAGACGTCTGTAGTTATCTACGAGAGGCTATGTAACTGTTAGGAAAATTTCCACTTCATTTGATTTACTTGTCGTGCGATATTTTTGACATCACAAAATATTAAACTTCTACCTTCTATTCTCTCAATGATGATGAGGACATGCACTATTAGGGATCATCAGGCACCCACGTCCCCTAGTGCAGTCGTCAGAGGCCGGGGCTGGGGTAGAGGTCGAGGACGCGCACATGGTGCAACTAGAGCACCAACGCGAGCTATCGCTGGGCACCAACAGCAGGTCCAGCCGGAGCCCAGGAACCTGGCATGCCTACTGTTGCCACTACTACTCCAGCCCTTCTGGATACGTTGGCTCAGTTCATGTCAATGTATACCATCTTGACTCAGGTGGGGTTGGTTTCCCTTGCTGTGGCCACATCCCAGGTCGGGGGACAAGCATAGACTCTCGCCTTCCGTACTCCTGAGCAGCAAGTGCAGGTTGAGTCTCTAGAGATCATTCATGTTTCGCCTGCAATGCCAGTTCAGCCCATGGATGGGGCAGCTGCTTCCGAGAATGAGCAGCGGAGGTTGGAGACGTTCAAGAAGTATGATTCTCCGGTTTTTAGTGGACTAGCGATAGATGATGCCTTGGGATTTCTTGATGAGCTCCACCATATTCTTCTCACTATGGGCATAGTAGGTCCAACGGGGTTTCTTTTATTTCCTTTCAGCTTCGTGGAGCCGCCGATGATTGGTGGCACATTTATGAGATAGACAGTCCAACCGAGGTTTTCTTCACTGACTTGGACCCAATTCTCAGATATGTTTGAGAGAGAGTTTGTTCCCCAAAGTCTTAGGGACACATGGCGCGCAGAGTTTGAGCATTTCCGCCAGGGTGCTGTGATCGTTTTGGAGTATGCTATCTGTTATACCAGATTGGCTAGGCACGCACCGGCTTTGGTTGTTACATTCTGCGAGAGAGTTTGCAGGTTCATTAAGGGTCTTATACCACCCATCAGATCTAGCATGGCTCGAGAGTTGGAGATGGACATTCCTTATCAACAGGTAGTAATCATTGCTAGGAGGATCGAGAGTATGCTCGCCAGGGAGCAAGGGAAGAGAGAGGCCAAGAGGTCTCCAGAGTTGGGCCACTACTCTGGTGCCTACATGTCGACATGGTAGGGGTTTTGCGGGTCGCCCCGTTAATTCAATTCTTCCAGTAGCCAGCAGTGCCCCAGCTCCGCCTACACCTCAGGAGCCTTATTATGCACCTAGTTTCTAGCGCGCCTCCTGCGCGGGGTGTTTCCATAGGTTAGTCCAGCATACCTAGCCCTAGTCAGTCACAGCCACCGCACCCTCCCAGAGCCTGTTTTGAGTGTAGAGACACCCGCCATGTGGTGAGGGATTGCCCTAAACTTGGGAAGAGTTCACCCCACAGCCTTCTCAGTCACAGCATGCTCAACAGAGTTCTCAGGCCATGATTACAGCTCTAGTGTCCTCCCACCCGCTCAGCCAGCTAGAGGTGGAGGTTGGGTAGGAAGAGGTCACCCTCGAGGGAGAGGCTAGGTCAGATATTATGCCCTTCCTGCTCGTGCCGAGGCTGTTGCCTCCAGTTCTGTTATCATAGGTATTATACCGGTTTTTCATAGAGAGGCATCGGTTCTATTCGATCTCGGATCTATTTAAATTCTTATGTGTTTTGTTACTTTGCTCCACATTTAGGTGTGCCTCGGGATTATACGAGAGCCCCGTCTATGTTTCTACTCATGTGGGAGATTCTCTTATTGTGGACCGCATCTATCAGTCATGTTAAGTTACTATTCATGGTTTTCAGACCAGAGAAGATTTATTGTTACTCGGTATGGTTGAATTTGATATTATTTTAGGCATGTACTGGTTGTCGCCCCATTTTTCTATTCTTGATTGTCATGCCAAGATCGTGACAATGTCTATGCCAGATATTTATTGTGTTGAGTGGAGTGGTACTTTAGATCACACTCCTAGTAGAGTTATCTCTTTTCTTAAAGCTCGCCGTATGGTTGAGAAGGGGTGTGCAACGTATTTAGCTAATGTGAGAGATGTTAGTGTGGATACCCCTTATATCGATTCAATTCCAGTAGTATAGGGTTATCCCGATATGTTTCTAGCTGACCTTACGGGCATGCCGACCAATAGAGACATTGATTTTGGCATTGACCTGTTGCCGGGCATTCACCCGATTTCCATTCCTCCATATCGTATGGCTCCTCCTGAGTTGAAGGATCAGTTGCAAGAATTGCTTGATAAGGGTTTTATTCAACCTAGTGTTTCACCATGGGGTGCTCCTATTTTGTTTGTGAATAAGAAGGATGATTCTATGCGTATGCTCATTGATTATCACCAGTTGAACAAGGTTACAATGAAGAACTCTTATCCTTTTTCTCGTATTGATGATCTACTTGACCAGCTTCTGGGCGCACGGGTGTTTTCTATGATTGACTTGCACTCAGGGTACCATCAGTTGAAGGTTCGAGAGCTAGATATCCCGAAGACTACCTTCAGGACTCGGTATAGTCATTACTAGTTCCTTGTTATGTCATTTGGGCTGACCAATACCCCAGCAACTTTTATGCATCATCTATGGATAGCCCTGCCAAGCATCACCCAACCCCGAGTGAGGAGTACGAAAAACTCTAGGAGCCCCTATCCTACAACCCTGATACTAGATCTCCACACTTTCCTATCAAGGGTCGACTGGAAACAGCGTCTCTGCCTTTCGGGTAGAGGTAAGGCTCGTCTACCTATTACCCTCCTCATACCCCACTTTGTGGGACTATACTGGGTAGTTGTTATTGTTGTTGTTGATGCATAGGGTATTTAGTCCATATCCCGACTCATTCGTTATTGTTTTTATTGAAAATATTTTGGTATATTCCCGGAGTCGAGAAAATCATGAGCAGCACCTGAGGATCTTGCTTCAGATCTTGAGAGAGAAGAAGTTATATGCAATGTTCTCAAAATGTGATGGTTGGATTAAGTGGCATTCTTACGCCACGTGATTTCGAGCGAGGGCATTCGGGTAGATCTGAGGAAGATAGAGGCCGTGCAAGGTTGTCCTAGGCCCTCCTCAGCTATAGAGATTCGCAGTTTCCTTTGTTTGGCGGGCTACTAGCATCATTTCGTGGAGGGGTTTTCCTCTATTGCGGCCCCTATGACTAGATTGACCCAGAAAGGTGCCCCATTAGTGGATAGAGGAGTGTGAGGCGAGCTTTCAGAAGTTGAAGACAACTTTGACTACAACCCCAATTTTGATATTTCCTACCACTCCGGGGTTTTATATAGTCTACTATGATGCCTCGAGAGCTGTCCTTGGAGCGGTGTTGATGTAGGACGGTAGGGTGATTTCCTATGCGTCCAGACACTTGAAGATATATGAGAAGAACTATCCACGACCTTGAGTTAGCTGATATTGTTCATGCCTTGAAGATTTGGCGTCATTATTTGTATGGTGTGCCTTGTGAGATTTATACTGACTATCGGAGCTTACAGCACTTGTTCAAGCAAAAGGATCTAAATTTTCACTAGAGGAGGCTGTTAGAGTTGCTGAAAGATTACGATATCACTATTCTGTATCACTCGGGCAAGGCTAATGTGGTAGTGGATGCCTTGAGTCGCCGGGCAGAGAGTTTGGGGAGCTTAGCATATTTACTAGCTTCAGAGAGGGCTATGGCGATGGATGTTTAGGCCTTAGCCAATGAGTTTTTGAGATTGGATATTTCGGAGACCCGTCAGGTTCTAGCTTGTGTGGTTTCTCGATATTCCTTATTTGATCGTATTAGGGGACAACAATATGATGACCCCCATTTTCTAGCCCTTAAGGAAAGGGTTCAGCGTGGTGATGCCAGAGATGTGACCATCGGAGATGACGGGGTGTTGAGGATGCAGGTTCGTGTTTGTGTGCCCAGTGTTGATGGTCTACGAGAGTTGATTCTAGTAGAGGCCCATAGTTCGCAGTATTCCATCCATCCGGGTGCCGCGAAGATGTATCAGAACTTGAGGTAGCACTATTGGTGGAGGCAGATAAAGAAAGATATAGTTTGATATGTAGCTAGATGCCTCAACTATCAACAAGTGAAGTATGAGCACCAGAGACCTATTGGGGCGCTGCAGTAGATAGAGACTCCGGAGTGGAAATGGGAGCGCATCACAATGGATTTTGTATCTGGACTCCCACGGAGAAGTTTGATGCCATTTGGGTCAATGTGTATCGGCTGACTAAGTCCTCTCACTTCATTCCTGTGTGTACCACTTATTCATCGATGCGACTGGCGGAGATTTATATATGGGAAATCGTTCGTCTTCATGGCATTCAGTTTCTATTATTTTAGACAGAGGTACTCAGCTTACATCGCGGTTCTGCAAGGCCGTGCAGCAAGAGTTGGGTACTCGGGTGGAGTTGAGTACAACACTTCATCCCAGATGGACGGACAGTCCGAGCGCATTATCCAAATCTTTGAGGACATGATACGGGCGTGTGTGATTGATTTTTGAGGATCTTGGGATCAGTTCTTGCCATTAGCAGAGTTTGGCTACAACAACAGCTACCAATCGAGTATCCATATGGCTCCTTACGAGGCTTTATATTGTAGACGGTGTCGATCACCGGTTGGATGGTTTGAGCCGGGAGAGGCTCGGTTACTAGGTACAAATTTGGTTCAGGAGGCCTTGGACAAGGTCAAGATCATTCAGGATAGGCTTTGTTTAGCTCACTCTAGGCAGGAGAGTTATACAGATCACAAGGTTTGAGATGTAGCATTTATGGTTGGGGAGCAGGTATTGCTCGCCGATGAAGGGCGTGATGAGATTTGGGAAGAAGGGCAAGCTTAGCTCTAGGTACATTGGTCCGTTTGAGATTCTTGATAAAGTGGGATATGTGGCTTATATACCCGTATTTCTTCCTAGCATATCAGTCGCGCATCCATTTTTCCCTGTATCCATTCTCCGAAGGTATCACAGTGATCCAGCCCACGTGTTAAATTTCAGTACTGTCCATTTGGATACGGACTTGTCCTATGAGGAGGAGCCAGTAGCCATTCTAGACCGGCATGTTCGTCAGTTGAGGTCTAAGAGATTTCCTTCTGTTTGTGTCCAATGGAGAGGTCAGCCTACTGAGGCATCAACCTGGGAATCCGAGTCTGATACGCAAAGCCGTTATCCTCACCTTTTTCCCGGCTCAGGTACTTCTTTCTTTTGTACGTTCGAGGACGAACATTTGTTTTAGTGGTGGAGGATATGACAAACCTATGGGGTCATCACTTATTAATTTTCCGTTCTATACTTTCGAGGCCATAAAACCTCCTCTCGGGTTTCCTCAATTTGCTTATGCAGTCTGGGCGCGTAACCAGAAAAAAAACGTAAATATGTATTCTGTGTGAAAAATGCTAAATTTGATACTAACTTGAATAAATTTGACTCTGGTCAACGTTTTTGGTAAACGGACGCGGACCCCCGATGGTCCCGGATGGTCCGTGAGAAAATATGGGACTTAAGCGTATGCCTAAAATCGAATTCCGAGGTCCCAAGTCCGAGAAATGAATTTTTATGTAAAATTGTTTTCTGGAAATAATTAAGAAAAATGGAAATGAAATTTGATTAGAAGATTAGGGTATCGGGCCCGTATTTTGGTTTCGATGCTTAGTACAAGTCTTATATATGATTGAAGCACATTTTGTAAAGTTTGGTTGAGAGAACGTCGTTTGACGTGTTTCGGACTCGAAATGGGAATTTTATGCCTTATGAAAAATTTAGAAGAAATCATGAGATTTTGAGGTTCGATCCGATGTATATGTGTTATTTTGGCGATTTGATCGCACAGACAAGTCCATAGGATGTTTATGAGGTTGTGTGCATATTTGGTTTGGAGCCCCGATCGGGGGGTCTTAGACTTAAAAACACCAGATATTGCATGTGAGGGAAAAAGCTGTAGGTTCTAGTGCGGCCGCGATCGCCTTAGCGCGGTGCACGGTGTGCGCGACGCGGCCGCCTTAGCACAGTCCACAGTGTGAGCCACATGGCCGCGGTTGTCCTTACATGGTCCGCGATGCATGCTTCAGAGAGCCAGAAACCTTCTGTCACACCAGCGTAGTCACGATCCTCTTTGTGTCGTCCCCGCTGGGCGTGTCAGAAAATATAAATACACGAGATTTTCAGTTATTTCTCACTATTCAAAAACCCAATACATAAAAGGCGATTTTCTAGGCAATTCTTATCCTTCAAAACGATTGGTAAGTGATTTCTAACTCATTTTCTTCACTCCTTAACACATTTTAACATAATGTTAACGTCAAACCTAAGACTTTAATGGGGAAATTTGGGTATATTGGGTAGGAGCTACGGTTTTGCCAAAATTGCGGGTTGGACCTCGAATTGAGGTCCGATTTCAAAACTAATCACATAATTGGATTCGTGGGGGAATGTGTAACCAGATTTTCGTTCGAACCACGGGTTTTGGCCCGTTGGCCCGATGGCCCGAGGGGTATATTGGTCATTTTACCTAAATTTGTGTCTAGATGTAAATTAAATAGTACAATTAGTTGTTTGAGATGTTATTTACGAGATGTAATTGAAATGAATAGATTTGGGCCATTTGGAGTTGGTTACTCGTGGCTAAAGAGTGATTTCAAGTTAATTTTGGAGCCGATTGAGATAAGTGGCGTGTCTAACCTTATGTGGGGGACCTTCCCATTAGGATATGATGTTTATTAATTGAATGCCTCGTACGTTAGGTGACGAGCGCGTACTTGAGCAATTTGGTGGAAAATCCTTTTTTACTTGAAGTATTTAAATTGAGTTTTCTTACTTACATGTTCATTTTAAATTGTGACTTTGTTCTATGCTAGTTTAGAGAAGCATGTTCATTTGACTTGCTTGCCTAAGTGTTTAAATTGTCTTATTTGTACTCCGCGTAGTATGTTTGGCTAGTATTTTCTATTTCTTGTCCTGAGTTAGTATCTTTTCTAATGTTTGGGTTGTTGTTGTGTGTTTTTGAATTGGGACTACGGGTTGGCTTCCCGAGAGATCCCCCTGCACTTGATATGTTCTGGATTGAGGGTGTGGGATACCAAGAGATCCATGGCACATGAGATTGTAAGATTTGAGGATACCAAGAGATCCTCGGGATACCAAGAGATCCCTATTGAATATAAAGAGGATACCAAGAGATTCTCAGGATACCAAGAGATCCCTAGTGAATATAATGAGGATACCAAGAGATCCTTAGGATACCAAGATATTCCTGGTGAATATAATGAGGATACCAATAGATCCTCGGGATATCAAGAGATCCCTAGTGAATATAATGAGGATACCAAGAGATCCTCGGGATACCAAGTGATCCCTAGTGAATATAATGATGATACCGAGAGATCCTCGGGATACCAAGAGATCCCTAGTGTATGTGGTGATAATACCAAGAGATCCCCGGTTATTATTTCCTATTGTGAGTAGTGTTCCTTATATTTCTTTGTTTCATTTCCTATTGTTGTTTCCCTTATTTATCCTGTTTAGATTCTAGCAATAGACTTTATCTATACTATATTTTTCTTTATCTTACCATATATTATATTTATCTCAGTAGGGCTTTGATCTTCCTCGTCACTACCCGACCGAGGTTAGGCTTGGCACTTACTGAGTACCGTTGTGGTGTACTCATGCCTCTTCTGCGCATGTTTTTCATATGCAGATCTTGGTACTTCATCTCAAGCACACTATCATCGAGGCGGAGAGATATAGCGGAGACTTGAGGTATATCTTGAGTGTTCGTAGACCGAAGAGTTTCCTTCCTTATTCTATCTGTAGTGTTTAGATTCTATCATATTTTGATGTAGACATTCTGGAGAGTGGATCATTTACAGTATTTTCCTTTAGCCTATGTTTCGTGTGAGTTTCCGGGTTTTGGGATTGAGTTGTAGACTTCCGCATTTATTTTTGAGTTGTATATTCCAAGTGGCACTTATTTTCTTCTAGTTTTGCTTAATTTAACTAAATGTTTCTGCCAGCTATATTAATATCCGCATTGTTAGGCTTACCTAGTTGTAGGAACTAGGTGCCATCACGACATCTTCTTGGAGGGTGAACTGGAGTCGTGACATTGGGACACCAAATAATCTATTCCAAGTGGAAACTCTGATAAATAAAATAATCCCTTTTCGAATAATGTCACTTTAATTTGAAAAACTCCCATATACCCTCAAGGTATGTAAAAAGGAGGTGTGGCAGCTCTGGCAATTCTGTTGGGGATCAAAACCCACAACTTCTGGTTCAAGGTTCAAAAATGCGAGCTTGTTAATGTGATTTTTTACTTGGCTTTATTTATTGTTGATATTACTGTTTTTTTGTGAACCTAATGTTATAATTGCCATTTATTTACCGCTTTGATATTACTTGAATATTATTTAAATGCCTTCTTATGCCTCCATTCTGAGTCTTCTAAAAACTGTACTCACATTCGCATGGACCACTTTTCTGTTAGAGTTATACCAAATAGAACGGTGTTGGGCAAGCAACAAGGTTGAGCAGACTTTCGTGCTCCCCGTACATTGCCCCCTCCCGGACTCGAGTTTGTCCACTCGGGTAAGACAGGTCTAGAACACAAACCTAGATTTTAATACACAACCTCATGCCGATTCCCTAGCAGGAACAATTAATTTGCATCACGTGCATTTGACCTTGGGTACTCAACATAGGAGTCGGGTCCGTCTAGGACAGGGTTACCCAAAATAAAGACCATCCTAATGCATCCTACGTGCTATACGAATATTTATTTGTTTTGGCTTGCATGTTGACCTACTAGCAAAAGGAAACAAAGAGAAAAACCAAGAGTGAGGTAGGATAGAGAATTTACTACTGTTCTAAAAAAATCTGGTATTTGAAGATGTCTTGAAACTCTGCCAAAATGTTTAAAAAATAAAAGGGGAAAAGGAAAATGTATTTTAAAAAGAGTGAGTCAAATATCATATTTTTTATGCCAAAATTGACCAAACTATGCAGGTCTGATTCTCGCTTGATGTGGGATACATAGGCAACCCACATATGGTTCGGTCTCAATTTTACAAAAAAATAAAATCAAGTAAAGTGTAGTTTAGGGATTTGGTCAAAAGAATAAGCTGACCCAGCTTCGGTAGTATTTTTTAAGTCGTTTTTACCGAAATATCCGTAGATTATCTTTTAATTGTCAAAAGGATATTTTTGGGATGAACGAAAAAGTCTGTCTGTACGGTGTCTTTTTTCATAAAATACTTTCCCCCGACATCAAATTTTGTTTGGAATTATGAAGGGGTCACGTTTACAAAAATGACCATTTTTGCTAAAGTAGCATAAAAGGGTCCTTTGTCTGTTGATTTTCTTTAGAAATTGAAAACTTATTTTGCAAAAAGATTTCAGTAGAGTCAACCCTAAGCTTAATCCTCCACAGGTACAAATGAATACTATCCAGAACCCATCACAAATGAATATTGTTCAGAACCCATCACAATTGGTCATAGAACATGCTCAGTTGCAGCTTTGCATGTGGTGGAGGAGTTTAGATAAAGATGGCTAGGATGTAGTGAAAAAGCAGTTGGGTTCCCCTATAGACATTATGAGCATCGAACCCCGGGAGGATTTAATGAAAGCCTTGACAACCTTTTAGGATCTTGTCCACAACATGTCTCGTTTCTCTGATTTCGAGCTCACCCCTACTCTGGAGGAAATGGTCAGATACATTGACTTTGGCCAAGACTTGAGGAAGCATCAACTCATATTCATAAAGGTTCCCTCAGTGCACAAGTTCTTCGATCTTCTGAATGTTAGTAAACAAATGAAGAAGGCTCATGTAAGCAAAGGATGTTGTTCTTTCTACTTCTTATACTTCAAGTTCGGGCATTCAACTGGGTTTGAAACACATGAAAAATTGTTAAACAACAAACAAGATAAGAGCACCTGGAAAATTCATCATTGGTTCGCTTTTATCGTGGCACTTGGGGATCATGGTCTTTCCAAATACTGAAGGGACAATAGTCACTCGCATGGCCAGAATTGCATAGCTCATCACTACCAAGGAAGATCGGACACTTGTTTCGTTAGTGCTGGCAGATATTTATCGAGCATTAACACTTGTTTCGTCTGTGAGTAGCTACTATGTTTAAATACGGTAGTCTATGACCAAAAGCATGCTATTCTTGGATTATTTATTATCTTATTGACAGTTTTAAATCACATCGAATTAGCAAATAAATTTCTAGAAAGATTTAAACGTCATTTTCTTAAGCTGTTAAAAGAGAATTGGTTTTCTTTGGATAATTGTTTCCTGATGACTTCTTGTTTATTGTCCGTGTTTGTTTAAATTTTGGAACGTGCCAAATGCCTCAGTAGATTAAATAGATAAATCTATGGTTCATACCATTCGACCCTCTACGGTGCACAGTTTAAATATTACTGGATCTGGCCGTACGACCTCGACATGAATTGCGCATGCTTGTATCGCTTGCTTTGAAACTTGTTGAAATTGTTACTGCCTCTTTCCTACTTGAGAATATATGTATAAATAATGAAAAGGGAAATTTTGGGAATTTCACATAAAAGAAAGAATTTTTTATATGTTTCACTCTATTGAATTACAAAACTTGTTTATATAAATCCTTGATTCATTATATTACAGGCTTGTCATTATTGGATCACTAGTATGTGTTGAAGTCGATCTCTCGTCTCTGCTTCTTCTAGATTAGACGGAATACTCATTGGATACACGCTGTTTTAATACTCATACTATACTTTCTGTGGATTTTTGTTTCATAGGCACATGCATCACTAGTGGCCTAGTGGGCGTAGCAGCTTGGTTGATACATAGACTTAGGTGAACTGTACTTCTCGAGATGACCCGCGGCCAACAGAGTCTCTTTCATATTACTGTATTTATTTTATGTCCAATATTGTATTCTGGACAATTGTTATTGTCACACCTCCTTTTACTACACCCCCGGAAGGGGTATATAAGGGAGTTTTTTCCAGCTTAAAGTGACAATCAAAACGAGAATATTTATTTAGTCAAATTCAGAGTCACCACTCGAGATAATTTATGGTGTCCCAAGTCACCGACTTAAATCCTGAATCGAGGAAAAGATTGACTCTGTTTTACAGTTTGCGAATCAGAAATCCGGGTAAGGAATGTTGTTAACTCGGGAGAATGTGTTTGGCATTTTCAAGTTCCGTGGTTCTAGCATGGTCTCTCAACTGTTATTATTGGCCTATTATCTGATTTTAATACATGTTTTACCCTATGGTTAAAATTTAATTTTAACCACTTTTATTATTTTTTGAAAGATTTCAACGTCATTTAAAAAATGTCACATAAATACACCCGCAGTCCGCAACACATTTTACCTAACGTTGTTGAGATTTGGATTTGTGTCACAAAAATACACACCCGAGTTTAGGAAGGTAAATTATTAAATAGCGCGCCTAAAGCAACCACACATTTTATGTTTGCAAGGGCCATGAAAAATTCAACTTAATGGCACACTCAATTTCTAAGGATTAAAGTACTAGCAAAAATGAGGGCCATGCATTTTGAGTTTTGATTTGGCATGGCACGCCTTGAATTATTCTAAGGGCTTTACTCAACTAAAACAAACTACAAATACTCATAATTCTCCTAAAAACTAATTTTGAGATTACTGTGAAGTCATGAGATTAAGAAGTCACCAAGAAAAGTTCCGAAGAAGAAAGAAACAAGTGATCTACATGATTAAATTCACGCATTTAGAGTCATACAAGCATTCGGAAGGTTGGCCATTACTGTCAATTGTGATGGCATCGAAACTAAGCTCTTAACAGGCAATTAAATTCATTTCTACATTTATAGCCTCAATTTGCTTATGGAAACACAAGTGGAATAAATAAAATATCATGGACACATACCAACAGAACTAGTGTCAATTTATCTTTCCCATACCAGTTAGTAAATGTCACAACCTGCTTCTGAATCATGCCAACTCAAGCTTCTATCTCGTCTTGTACATAAATTATGTTGACATGCATCCAGATTACGATTTCGAGTTTTACACCTGTTCTCAAACAGTCATGAGATGAATATGGATCCAAAATATTTTTCTTTTTCCACATGCCAATTTATGCATCAAATTCTTATTCTAACAATGATAAGGTTATGCAGCTTTGAAAATCAACTATGCTGCCCAAATTAAACGATCCAACTATAGAGTTTCAACTATTAGTATTCACATAACTTCCCAATTATTAGCTTTAGATGTAAAAGAAAATATAAAAGCCATGAAAATTCAGTATTGTCCAACACATTCTGAGCCATTTGCAGAATAATCCACTAGTGAATGAAACTTTACAGACCTTAACCTATGAAATAATAAACCAAATTAATCTGAACTACTAAACACCATTACAAATCAGATGATAACTCTCCATAAAGCTGCAATTTCTTCACATATAGGAGCGATATCAATTTAGCTTCCAACTCTCACGAATCTGATCATGTCAAGATCAGATACGTCAAGAGTCATGATGCACATAGGCTGACCCCTGTCTAACAGACATAAGTCAAAACATGAAATAAATACTTAGTGTGAATGAGCAAAAAAACAATACACATAGAATTCAAGACTAACAGATGTCAACTAAGGTAATTGAAGCACAAGAGAAGCAGGTGTTGAACATACGAGACAAAGATCAACATAGATGTGTATTACAATATTCAAACAATGCCTGAAATTCTGCTCATCTTGTCCTGAAGTGTTTCCCCTTATATGAAGAGCAAGATCTGTCACTTTGCAAGAATCCTTGTGGGCATAGGCTTCTGGAGGATACACTTCAACGGATCCAAACAATGACGTAAGTAGTGTAAGATGACAAATAGTAATTCAACTTCTGCGCTATCCAAGTTAGGGTGCAACAAGTCCTTTCAAGATGAGTGTACGTAATCTCAAAAGATGTAAACTTCTTGCTGAGATAGTAGATGGCATGTTCCTTCCTGTCGGTGATGTCATGCTAACCTAATACACAACCAAACGAATTGTCCAAGACCGTCAAATACAGAATCAAATGTCTCCCCGGTTCTGGCGGGACCAACACAGGTGGGTTTAACAAGTACCCATTTATCCTATTGAATGCTTCTTGACATGTATCTATCCATTCGACCACAACATCCTTTTTTAGCAGTTTGAATATCGGCTTGTAAGTTGTCGTAAGCTGAGCAATAAAACTGTTGATGTAGTTCGACCTCCATAATAGACTCATCACCTCAGTCTTATCCCTTAGGGGTGACAATTCTTGGATAGCCTTGATCTTTGATTGGTCATATTCAATACCTCAACAACTGACTATGAATCCCAATAATTTTCCAGATGGCTCACCGAATATGCATTTTGTAGGATTGAGCTTGAGATTCTACCTGCGAAGCCTTTGGCAGAACTTCCTCAAATCTCGGACATGATCAGACTGCTTTCTAGACTTTATGGTCACATCATCCACATAAACGTCGATCTCCTTTTGTATCATGTCATGGAATATGGTCATCATTGCCCTCATGTAAGTTGCCCCAGCATTTTTCAAACCGAAAGGCATGACCATGTAGCAGTAGGTTCCCCATGGCATGATAAATGTCGTCTTCTCCGCATCTTCCTCATCCATTAAGAACTGATGATAGCCCGCATAGCAATCCACAAAAGATCTAATCTCATATGTAACACATTATCAATCAAAATGTGAATATTTGGCAGTGGGAAGTTATCCTTTCGGCTAGCCTTGTTGAGATCATGGTAATCAGTACACACCCTGGTCTTACCATCCTTCTTTTGCACAGGCATGACATTGGCTATCCAAGTGGGATACCACATGACTCAAATGACCTTTTCTTCAGACTGCTTTGTAACCTCTTCTTTAATCTTTACACTCATGTCAGTTTTAAACTTCCTTAACTTCTATTTCACGGGCGAAAATGCTGGGTCAGTAGGCAATTTGTGAACCACCAAGTCAGTGCTCAGACTCGGCATGTCGTCATATAACCATGAAAATATATCTTTGTACTCAAATAATTATCTCCTCTCTGAGTTGTGGTTCAAGATGGACACTTATCTTAGTTTCTATGATATTATCGGCATCCCCTAAATTGATTGCTTCTATATCACTCAGGTTAGTCTTGGGTTTTTCTTCAAAATGACTTAGTTCTTTACTAATTTCTTCAAAGTCCTCAGCCTCATCATTTTTGAACTCATCATCACGTTATATTTCTTGAATTATTATTTCAGAATTAGATTCGCTTTTAAGACTAGGCCCAAAATTCCTCATGCATGAAACACGCATAAAAAGAATTGTACAAGGGAGAAAAAGAAAATAAAATAAAAATTATCAGGAATGATGAAAAAGGAAAATAGCATTTCATTAAAAGATAACAAGGTTTTTACATCCAAACGGACGAAACATAGAATCTGAATTATAACCCTAGAATAATCTAGATAAACTGAAAGAAAATCAAAGCAAACTACCAAACCTCATTCTGGGTAGGGAGAGGAGTAGCTTCCCAATTGCTAATCCTTGCACTGGGCCCAACAAATTACATCCGCCTTGCTATAACCCTCTCCAGCTTCCACCATGTTCACCTCGTTGAACAACTTCTTGAACCTTTCAATCAGCTCTTTATCAGGACAACCACAGAATTGGGAACTGTTGTTACTGGGCGCTTTCTGGCGCTAGGCTTGACAAACGATCGGGAGAGACGTGGGATGGGCTTTGGGAGGGCCAATGCCATCTGTTTCAACTTTCTGGCTCTTTTTATGTCTGCGGTTGTGGGATTGAATCCCAAGCCAAATGTATCCAAGTTTTTGGGGAGATACACCGGCTGTACAATAACTTGCAGAGATGCACTCAAACCCTTGTTAGGTACAAAACCATTTTTCAACATTTCAATGGCTACCATGACTGATAGTCACCTTCGGAATTGGAACGCATTTCCCTTATGAATTTTTCTCAATTGGCACTGTGTCAAAAACCTGATAAACCTAAGGTACCTTGTTGTCCTCAACCTTAATGAACGGAACAATGGCATTACTGGAAGCACATAAATTATCCTTGTCGTGCACAACGATTTCATGTCTATCCCATTCAGACTTGACCATCTGATGCAGGGTAGACGGGACTACTTTGGAAGCATGAATCCAAGGTCGGCCAACTAGAAAATTATAAGAAACAACCACATCTAGCACCTAGAATTCCATGGTAATTTCAACTGGCCCTATTGTCAGCTCCAGCACTATATCACCGACTAAATCTTTCCCTCCACTGTCGAACCCTCGAATGCAAATAGTGTTCTTGTTAATTCTTTCATCATCCACTTTCAACTTGTTCAAAGTGGAGAGAGGGAAAATGTTTGCACTAGAACCATTATCGACCAATACTCGAGTAACCACGAAATCTTCGCATTTCACCGTAAGATAGAGGGCGCTAATATGCTCAGTATCATCCACGGGTAACTCATCATTAGAAAAAGTGACTCTGTTTACTCAAATATCTTGTTAGCTATCTTTTCCAAATGGCTTACTGAGATTTTGACAGGAACAAAGGCCTCATTCAAGATTTTCATCAATGCTCGATGGTGCTCATCAGAATGAATTAACAATGTCAACAGTTAAATCTGAGCAGGCATCTTCCTCAATTGATCCACAATGGAATAGTCTTGCACCTTCATTTCTTAAGAACTCTTCTACCTATTCTTCGGTCATAGCTTTCTTCACTAACACTGGGTTATCTTTGGAGGTTTTGGCTTTTCTTAACTCCTCGTGGGAAAAGCATCTCCTCGAGGGAGTCAATCCATAGGTCCCATAGACTTCTTCTTTAACTTCTTTTCCTTTGTAAGTCACTGTCACCCGTTCATAATTCCACGGGACAACCTTGGTATTGACTATTAGTAGCTAGGTTATCAGTTTGATAATGATAGGATCTATGGGGGCACCCTCCACAATTAAGACAGGCTTGTTTGCCACCCCTTGCACCACCAATTGTGTTTTTCTTATTTCAATGCATCATCACTTGGGGACTCCTTCTTGATTATCGCAGATGGCTCACTGCTTTCCCCGCTCAACTTAAGCACTGACATCTCACTTGTTAGTTTATCAACCAGCTTTACCTTGCTGGATCGGATCATCATGATGGTCTGCAAAGGCTTTTTGGGCTCCCCTTATTTATGCACTATCTCAATCATGTTTGTCCCTTGATGGGTTGGCAACGGGTTTTGGTTGATATTGGGCATCTCCTAAGCTTGGACTTCAATCCAATGTGTATCAATGAGCTCCTTAATAACGTTTTTCAAATGCCAGCATTTCTATGTGTCATGCCTCGAAGCACAAAAACAATATTCACAGCTTACAGAATAATCAAGATTTCTCGGGGGAGGATTTGGCAATTTTGACTCAATCGGCCTCAGCGTATCCAATTGTCTCAACCTGTGGAACAAACTAGTATAGGACTCTCCCAATGGAGTAAAGGTTTTCTTCTTCCGCAACCTCTCATTCTTAAATGCTTGATTGGCCTGGAAAGCTGGTCTATGAGGGTTTTAGTAGGCTTATTGGGGCAGGTAGGCATCTTGTGGAGCTGGGTAGGTATTCTATAGGGCTGGCACACGCCATTGTGCGTGGGCAGGAGGTTGGCTGTATGTTTGGGCATAGTGGACAGAAAAATGGGGATCTGGTGGAGGATAGTAGTGTTGGGGTGTACTATACAGGGTATGAGGGTAGGCTTGGTAGAGGGATCGAGGCTGATTATAGTGGTGAGGTGAGCCCCTGGTTCTAAACCAAGCTCCTAAATAAATCATTGCTACATCCTCTTTCTTTTTTATTTCCAATTACTCCGCTAATTTCACTTTGAATGGCCTGGGTTGTTGCCTTAATAGCCGAATAGCTTATGATTTTGTTTGTTTTAAGTCCCTCTTCTACCATACCACCCATCTTTACCACTTGATTGAAGTACTCGCATATAGATGTTACCAGATGACCATAATAAGTAGGTTCTAGGGCTTGCAGAAAATAATCTACCATTTCACTTTCTTTCATTGGTGGGTCAACCCTTGTTGCCTGCTCTCTCCATCGAAAATCATACTCCCTGAAGCTTTCATTGTGCTTTTTCTCAATAATTGTCAAGGACATACGATGTAGAATAATCTCGAGATTGTACTGGAAGTGACAAGAGAATGCTTGGGCTAGATCATCCTGTATATACCACCTTTCGTGATCCTGCCAGGTGTACCACTCCAGCACCGAACCACTCAGAATCTTACTGAAATATGCCATTTGTAACTCGTCTTTCCCGCCAAACCCTCTCACTTTGCTACAAAAACCTCTCAAGTATGCCACTGGATTACCATGTCCATCATACAAATCAAACTTGGGCATCTTGAACCCTGCCGACAACTGAACGTCTGGAAATAAACATAGATCCTTGTAAGCCACGCTGACCTGACCTCCCAACCCTTGCATATTCCTGAATGACTGCTCCAGGCTTTTGACCTTTCTCAACATCTCTTCCTATTTGGGATTCTTAGATGGCTTCTCAGTTTCCACAGGGGGATCAAAACGAGGAGTATAGGAGTAAGGTTTTAGAGCCTTGAAAGTGGGATCCAAAGGGTAATACTGGCCATCTTGGACCTGGAACAAAGGCTCGCTAGAGGAGCGATAGAGTGTATTGGGCGGGGGTGCCATGAAAATAAGAGTGACCGGTGGAATAGGGCATAGCCTAATGAAACAAATGAGCCCCTGGGAATGACTTCAAAACCCTAAAGAAAATGCGACAGATCCAAACAACAAACAACAAAGGATAATATTTAATAGTTTCGGCTATTAGACCTAAACTAATTGAAATATCATTAAACAAAAGCAAACAAGTAATTGACCAAATTATCAAACTAGGCAACCAAAAGAAGGATCGGAATTGTAATTAAGTTAATGAGCAAATTTATCAGACCAAGAACATTTGGGATCAATTTCTAACATTGAAACGAAAGTCATATAAAACTTAATCAAGCTGATCGAAATTGATAAAAAGAAGACAGAACAAACAATCAAAAAAGAAAAATAATAGAAAGAGAAGAATGAATACAAGAGACATACCAAAAGGTCTGAGAGTTCAAATGATGGACGACTCAACAAACCAGTGTCGACCATTTGTTCTTTGTAAAGAACAAATGAGCAACATCAACTGGTTCACTCGAAAATTCACATCTTGCAAAGACAAAGGAATCTCTACACCATGCACACCATCAGATTCCATGAAAGTCAATGTTCTATTTTAAGGCTTCAAACTCAAATGCAATATTCGAAGAGTTCTGGGTATTTTTGAGGGTTGGGAGTGTGAGATTAGGGAAAATTAGGCCATGAAGAAGCTGTGGTGTCAATTTTGTGGTGTTTGGGTGGTGGCGCCGCTGTACACGACGGAGGGTTAGAGTTTCTGGTTAAGATTCGAGGAGCCGGGGTTGGATTCGAGGGAAAGTGGTGATAGATTTGGATAGAGGAGGGGAAGGTGTTCAAGTGGTGTAATTTGGGGCTGGCCGAAATTCCGCCACCGGCGCAGGCGATTTCCAGCCGGCAGTGCACGGTGGTAGACGGCGGGGTTAGGGTGGCGATTGGTCTGAGGTTAGAGACGAGGTTTTTTGGGTGGTGGGGTGGGGTTTGGACAATTATATATTAACAAAACCCTAGTTCTCAGCCGTTGGATCAAAGATCCTAGACGGTTGAGATTAGCTCATACCAAACGATGCCATTTTGATTCTTAGGGGGCTGGACCAGGTTGGGAGCATGGGTATGGACCGAGTTTTGTGTGGGTTCGGGCTGGCCCAAATTTTTTTTATTCTTTTTTTATTTTTATTTTCAGATTTTTTTCCTTTTCTTCTCTTTTTTTCATTTAAAAATGATATTAAAATTAACTTAAGACTAAATTAAATCCTAAAACTTAAGTTAGTCTACCTAATTATATTAAACCCTAATGAACTCAACTAAATAAATACCAATTTAAAGGAAGTCAACGAAATTCAAAGCTAAAACTAATCAAGGCAAAAATAAATCATTTTTTTTTATTTTTTGGTATTTTTGTAAAATCCTAATTACCCCAATAATTTAAAAATATGTAATATCAAATCCTAAATGTAAATCCAATATTTTTGTATTTTTATAATTTATCTAAATTAAAAATACACACAAAAATGCAAACAAACACGAAAAATTATGCAAGTAAAAGAAAAAAAATCCTAAATCTAAGAATTTTGTAAAAGTAATTCACGCGAGGAAAAAATCATATGCTCATACACGGAACCCCAAAATGCCTAACACTTTCTTCCGGGTTAACAGAATTCCTTATCTAGAATTTCTGGTCCACAGACCTTAAAAAATAAAAGATTCCTCGATAATAAATCGATGAATTGGGACACTAATAATCTATTCCAACTGGTGACTTTGATAAATAAAATAATTCAATTTCGAATAATGTCACTTTAATTGGAAAAACTCTCATATATCCTCGGAGTGTGTAAAAAGGAGGTGTGACACTGACGTGAAGAATATACAATAACTCGCCCCTCCTGCATCAGTACATAATCCAAGACAACGCGCAAATTCTTACAATACATAGTATACATCCCCAAACCTAAAGGCAACGCTAGAAGTGGTGTTGTAGTGAAAGCTATCTTGAGCTTCTGAAAGCTCGTCTCACAATCATGCCACCAGAGGAATAGTGCACCCTTCTGGGTTAATCTAGTCAAAGGTGCTGCAATAGGTGAGAAGTCATCCACAAACCGGCAATAATAACCTGCTAAACCTAGGAAGCTCCTGATCTCCGTGGCCAAAGTGAGACAAGGCCAACTCTAAACTACCTCAATCTTCTCTAGATCCACCTAAATACCCTCACCTTATACAATATTTCCCAACAATGCCACAGAATCTAGACAAAACCCACATTTGGAGAACTTAGCATGTAGCTTCTGTTCCTGCAGGGTCTAAAGCACCATTCTCAACTGTTGCTCGTGCTCCTCCATGATACTTGAGTAGATCAAAATGTCATCAATGTAGAAATGACAAATGCATCAATATATGGCCTGAACACCATGTTCATCAAATCCATAAACGTCATCGGGGAATTAGTCAGGCTGAAGGACATCACTAGAAACTTATAATGGACATATCTAGTATGGAAAGCAGTATTCAAAATATCCGAGTCCTAAATGTTCAAATGATGGTACAATGATCTCAAGTCGATCTCAAAGAACACCTTAGCACCGTGCAGATGGTCAAACAAATCATCAATACACGACAAGGGGTACTTGTTCTTGATGGTAACTTTTTTCAACAAGCAGTAATCAATGCACATCCGCATAATCTCATCTTTATTCTTCACAAATAACACTTGTGCACCCCTGGGAGAAACATTTGGTCTGAAAAGCCCCTTTGCTAGAAACTCCTCAAGTTGTTCCTTCAACTCTTTCAATTCTTTCGGAGCCATACGGTACGGTGGGATAGATATATGTTGGGTACCTGGAGCCAAGTCAATACAGAAATCGATATTACAATCTGGTGGCATGTCTGGAAGGTTAGAAGGAAACACATCAGAGAACTCTCGAATTACTGGCACTGAATAAATCGCCAGAGTCTCTATGGTAGTATCCCGAACATAAGCTAGATAAGTCAAACAACCCTTCTCGATCATATGTCGATCCTTTTGAGAAGAGATAACCCCACTAGACGCATTGACAGATCAACTATTCCACTCCAATCTAGAAAACTCTAGCATCGCTAAGGTAACAGTCTTCGCATGGCAATCAAGGATGGCATTTTATGGGGATAGCTAGTCCATGCCTAGGATAACCTCAAATTCGATCATATCAAGAAATAGAAGGTTTGCTATAGTATCATAACCACATAATGTAACCCTATCGGACTAATAGATCTGATCCACAACAAAAGAATAGTCGTAGGAGTAGACACATAAACAAGATTGCCCAAAGACTCACGAGGAATATCTAGGAAATGAGAAAACAGAGATGACATATATAAATAGGTACATCCTGGAACAAATAATACTAAAGCATCCCTACCGCAAACAAAAACAATACATGTGATCACGACATTTGAGGCTATTGTATCTGGTATGTTCGAAAAAACATAGAACCTAGCTGGGGCTCCAATTGGCTGGCCCCCGCCTATCTAGGCTGCAGCTGGATAGCCTAGCCCCCACCTCTAGGACAGCCCCTACCCGTCTGTCCTCTGCCTTTGGGCGGTCGGATAGCTATGCTATAATTATGGGCTGCTGGCCCTACTACATTGCCTTGCTCTGAAGCCTCGGGAAGAATCTCCGCACCTGACTTAAATCTCTGCACTCAAAAAAACCTCGCGATACGGTGATCTTTGACCTGAAGTATGATCCTGATCGCGTGAATACCTACTGGAGGAGCACTGAATATCTGGTAGGCTGTATGAACTCTCTCGCATGGAACTGAAGTAGGCACTGGAAGAACATTGAATAGCTGGTAGGCGGTAAGAAATCTCTGGCCTTGCACTGAAGTAGGGTCACGTTGGATCACCCCGGGGAGGTGGTGGTTTTGTATATGTGGGCCAGCTAGGATGACCCCTTCCAAACTAACCTATGCCCCCATCTGGGGCACCTCAAGACTCTCCACAATAGTGGACCCGCTTCTCCTACTACATCTTCCCTCTACCTCTCTGACGTTAACCCTCAATCCTCCAAGCAATCTCCACTACTAGCTGATACAAAGTCCCCATCTAAACTTCCCAGGCCATAGTTTCCTGAATACCTAAGTACAACCCAGCAACAAAACTTCGCACTCTCTCCGTAGGAAGTATCATAAGTGCATGGCGAGACAACTCAGAAAACCTCGCCTCATAATCGGTCATTGACATTTGACCCTACTTGAGTTGCTCAAACTAAAATCACAACTCTTCCTTCTGAGAGAGTGAGATATACTTGTTTAATAATAGACGTGTAAACTAATCCCAAGTCATGGGAGGAGAACCTGCTGGTCTTCCGAGAAGATGAGACTTCCACCAACTACAGGCCCTGCTCTCCAGCTGGAAAAAAGTGAAATCCACCCCATGAGACTCCAATATCCCCATATTGTGTAGTCTATCTCTATACCGAACAATGAAGTCTGGGTATCGTCATGTTGCTCAACCCCGTACATAGGAGGGTATAGCCTAGTCTATCAGTCCAATAGCTTCTGCAGCTTGTCGGCCATAGCTGGTCTGGGCTCAAGTAAGGCTGCTGCTACTGGCTAGGCTCGGACCATAGGTAGTGCATCCGGGGTGTGATATATAGTAGTCGCATGCCCAGGAGCCTTAGTAATAAGGGTCTATGCTCCCCCCCCCCACATGATATATGGCTGGGTCTACTGGAAATAAACCAGCCTAAGTCATAGTTTCAATGAATCGCAGCATACGGCCTATAACCTCCTGAAAACTCGATGCTTAGATGAAATCTATCAGGGCTGGCTCTACTACGAGCACCTTTCCCTGCTCCTCAAAAATGAGATCCTATACTGGATCCGTTGGTGGTACAAGTGGGGCAACTTTGAGATGTCCTCAATACTACCTCGGATTTTTTCCCTCCCACGGCCTCTGCCTTGGTCTCTAGCAATAGGGGGAGAATCTCCTCGGGATCTGAAACGTCCGTTGTGCGCGTTCTCACCATATGTGAGGGAATAAGAGAAATAAGCTTAGTACACAATCAACCACAAGATATAAAATGAATAAAGGAGTAATTTTCCTAACACCCTATAGCCTCTCGAGGATACGGACGGACGTCTCCGCACCAATACGCAAGACTTTATTAGGCTTACTATAACTTGTGAGATCCACGTGAACCTAGTGCTCTGATCCCATGTTGTCACGACTCAATTCTATTATAGGTCATGATGGTATCCAGCACCACTGCTAGGCAAGCCAACAGTGAACAATCTTGTGATTTTCCTATTTTAATAGGTTTTTCAAGTAAATAAATTTCCTTAATTTGAATGATTTAATAAATAACGCATTTAAAATGAGCAGTTGAGTGAAATTATAGCCATTTAAATAAAAACCAAAACCACAAGTCTACTAGTGTGATCCAAGATGTGGTGTCACAAATATATGGGTTACTAGTAAGATATATAAAAGATTTCTACTCTACTTATTGAAATGGAATAAATAGAACAATAAACAAAATAAAAATTCTAGCTGCTACATGACGACTCGAAAGGAAACTCACTATGAAGTCTCGTAACATAGATACAGTAGGTGAGCGGAGCTGATATCCAAATGCACCTGCCTCAGATTTTGCACATTAAGTGCAGAAGTGTAGCATGAGTAAATAAAAACATGTACCCAGTAAGTATCCAACCTAACCTCGAAGAAGTTATAATGAGGGGTCGACTTTGACACTTACTATGGGCTAACAATAAAATATCATAATAATAACTATACATGGATTACATGACTATAGTTGAAAAACTTAATAATAGGGATGATAAACACTTCTTCCACTAAGAGTATATCTCAAGTTTACTTTTCATCATTTGTAAATTTATATTTCAAGTAAATGAACAATATCAATTATAGTTGGTTCCAAATATTTATAACACACAAATTATGCTGAGGTCATACGGTCCGATCCAACATAGTAATATTTAAATTGTGCACAACTGAGGGTCGAATGACACGAACCATAGATGCATCTATTAGCTTCTGAGGCATTTGGCCCACTCCAAAAATAGAAGTATTTTAAGGAAAACACAATTTCTCAATAATAGTCAAGTGTTCCATTTACAACTTCAAGTAAGTGAAATTTAATGTTTTGCAATTCTATTATCGGGTTTCAAATGACCTAAGCAATTAAGTTAACAAGTAGGGTGCAAACATTGTAAGTATATCATGATATGGGTCATAGACTACCTGAAAATAGCATAATTAGTAGCTACATACGGATTCTCATCACCTCGTGCATATGTATCCCCCATAAATAGAAGCACATATTAATTCAATTCACAGATGGGGTTAGTTCCTCTTACAATGTTATAAAAATAGACTTACCTCACCTCAAATCCTACTTTTCGGTCCAAGATAATGCTCAAACCCTCAATTTGGTGCCGAACAATTCAAAACTAATCAAATAGTATATAAACTAATCAATACATATTCAAATAATTATCAACCCTGAATGTAATATTCCTAAAATTCACCCCCCCCCTCCCCCCAGGGCCCACATGCTCGTATTTAAAATTTCTTTGATGAAAGGTTTTACCTATAACCTCACGAACTCAAATACATAATTTTCACTGCATTCCATTACCAATTTTGTGGTTAAATCCCACTTTTCTCAAAAACCTAGGTTTTCAATGTAGCCCATAAATTCCACAAATTTACATGCTAAAATAAACTCATAATCTATGTATTAAACTCACATTACATAGAAATTACTTACTTTTAATAGCTAGGTTGAAATCCCCCTTTTTGAAGCTCTAAAATCGCCAAAGTGTGAAAAATGAGAGAAAAAGGTCCAAGTCCCATATTCAAATTAAGGTTCTGCCGAGTTGTAATGACCTTCTTCGCGAATGCAGAAGAAGCCTCATATTCGCGAAGGCTGATCAGCTCCAACGCCATACCACTATAAAATGTCAAAGAGTGGTCAATGCAGCTTTTATCCGAAAGGTCGGGATCGATATACACAAGGAGCTAATATTGGTTGGGAATTGGGTTTCTATCAAATATAGCTATGTATATTGCTCTTAGTTTCACTTCTAACCATGTTCTGAGTTGTTTCTATTCTACTTGTAATGCTACTAATTGCTAAAAATAATCTAAGTACAATGTTTTTTTCAACTTATGTATTTTTGTGAGACCTATGAACAGAAGATGTAATAATAAGACACATGAAAATTCGAGATCATAGGCACCTTTAATACTTCTATGAATAGAATTATTCATGGAAGTTGTGCATTTGCTGGTTTCGTTTGAGTCGTATAGATCATGCCAAAAGGAAAGAAAGGATAGCCTTAACATACCTTAGTCGATTCTCTTGACAATCCCTCTAGCACACGTTAATTGCGAAGAAACATGTAACAATGAGATCGAAATTGGGAATAATCCGTATTATATTCTTGAGAAAGATTGCACTGTACTCTCTTAGAATCGCAATATCTCACATTGCTTCAGATGCTATGAAATCTTTGTTAAATCAACTTATTCATGAATTGCTTGAATTGCCAAAATATATCGTACTTTAGAGAATGAATTGCTTGAATGACATATATCTCACGACTCCAGTTCTCCCTCCGTGAACATGTCGTGACGGCACCTAGTCCCTACGACTAGGTAAGCCTAACAATGCGGAAACAAATAACGTGCGGAAATTATAACTCAAATCAAGATTTACCAAAAATGGGAAGTGTAACGTAGAGTCACATACAGAAAAATATATCAACTATCACAGCACTATCCCAAAATCCGAAAACTCATGGGAACACAAGCTAACAGGATGTAATACACAGCTCTAACTCCAGAATGTCTAAAACAACAGCACGAAAGGAAAGCTAAATGCTAAAGCTAGAATAAGGTAGAGACTTCTGGTCTGTGGACGTAGAAGATGTACCTCGAAGTCTTTGATAGATCTCTCTACCTCGAGAATAATACGCCTGGGTGGAGGTACCTAGATCTGCACGTGAAAAAACATGTGTAGAAGGGGAATAAGTACACCACAGCAGTACTCAGTAAGTGCCAAGACTAACCTCGATCGAAAAATGACAAGGAAGGTTAGGGCCCTACTGATTATAAACATAATAATAAATCTTGCAACAATATGAAATAAACAGGAATAATGAGTACAGTTATGAAGTAAGACAGGTTATACAAGGCAATAAATGACACACAGAAAATAAGGTAACTTGGAGTAAACAGCTCAATGCCAGTACCAACAACGAGGATCTCCTAGGATACCATCCTGTAGTCCGTCCCATCGACTGTCCAAGGATCTCCCGAGATACCGTCCCCTAGTCAATCATATGTGTATATTTGAAGGATCTCCTGGGATACCGTCCCGTACTCCAACAATCAATGAGCGGGGATATACCAGAACCTCGGTCCGTAGTCCAAAAAATAAACACCTAGTAGTTTCATATAACTGCGCAAGGGGGATCTATCAGGAATCGAACCTGCAGTCCTAATGTAAATGTTCAGGGGAGATCTATCGGGAATTGAACCCGCAGTCCCAAAGTAAATATGCAGGGGGATCTATTGGGAATCAAACCCGCAATCCCAAAGTATATATGCAGGGGGATCTATCGGGAATCGAACCAATAGTCCCAAAGTACATATGCAGGGGGGTCTATCGGGAATCGAACCCGCAGTCCCAAAGTAAACAAACAAAAGGGGAGGGGAGCTACATGAATCCCACATCCGTAGTCCCAATGTAAAACGCAGCAACAACAAGAAGATATTTAGCAATGAAGTTCAAAGAAATACAAGGCAGCAGGTAGTTCTAGCCTAACATGCTTCACGTGTTCTAACACGACAACTTAAGCAAATAGGCAATTTAGATCAACTAAGCACGGTTTTCTAAACTAAAATAGGCTATAATTGCAAATAGAACAAAGTACGTAAGGAAAAAACTCAATCTAAATATTTTAGTAAAACCATATTTTCAACAACTAGCTCAAGTATGCGCTCGTCACCTCACATACAAGGCATTCAATTACAAATCAGCATATCCTAAGGGGAAAGTCCCCCACACATGGTTAGACAAGCCACTTACCTCAAACCAGCTCCAAATAACCTAGAAACCACGTTCTTGCCATGAGTATCCGACTCCAAATGGCCCAAATCTATTCAATTCAATTACATATCATAAATAACATCTCAAACAACTGATTCTTCTATTTAATTCAAAGCTAAGAGGCGAAATTGGGTAAAATGACCAAAACAACCCTCAAGCAAGCGTCTCGAAATCAGATGAACTTATATTTTCGGAAACCTCATAGTCTCACGAGTCTATACATAATAAGAACACAAAAATCAAAGTTAAATCAGCCTCTCAAATCCTAGATTTAATTTTAAAAATCTCAAGCCTTAGCTCTTCTTTTTTTACCCAAGTTTCCATAAATTCCTAGGTTAATTTCACATTAGAATCATTTTAGGTTCAAAAATCTTACCTCCAATCAATTCTCCTTGATTTCCCCTTGAATATCCCTCAAAGAAGCTCTCAAACGCTTAGCTATGGTGGAAAAATAGGGCTCAGCTCGCGGTTATAACTTCACTGCCCAGGTATTTGCTCAATGCGATTGCACGAAGAATGCGATTGTGAAGGGTAAATTTTAAAGGTTCCAAAATTGGTCTATGCGGACGCGGCCTAAAGCCTACGATCACAGAAGAGAAAGAAATAGACGTACGAGATTGCAAACAGGGCCATGCGATCGCGAAGAGTAAAGTGGAAGGAATGACTAGGTCCTAATTTCTACTATGAGAACGCAGGAGAGAAATTGTGAAAGCGAAGAAGGGAAAACTGACTTCTGCGATTGTGAACCAGATAATGCGATAGCGTAGAAAAAAATATCACCATCCGAATTTACACTATGCGATTATGTAAGGACAGATGCGATCGTAGGGAAGGAAAGTTTGCAATAGACCAGAATCGAAATCTGCAACTTTATACAACTCAAAAATGCCCCTTTGAGAATCTGAAACACACCCGAGGCCCCCGGGACCTCAACCAAAAGCATCAACACATCCTAAAACCTCATTCAAACTTGTTCCAATCATTACAACACCTAAAACGACACCAAATCCATCAAATCACATTGAATTCAAGCATAAGTTTTCTAAAAAATTTCCAAAATACATTTTCGATTAAAAACCCAACCAAACCACGTGTGAATGACCTCAAATTTTGCACACACATACCAAATAACATAACAAAGCTGCAAAAACTTTTGGAATTCCATTCTGACCATGTGATCAAAATCTTACTATCGAACCGGAAACTTCCAAACTTCAAACTTCGGCATTTCAAGCCTAAATTAGCTATGGACCTCCAAAACACAATTCGAACACACTCCTAACCTTGAAATAACCTAAAGAAGCTAACGGAACCATCAAATTTCCATTCAAAGGCTGTCTTCACATTGTTCCGACTATGAAACTTTTAACACTTAAACTCTCAATTAGAGACTAAGTGTCCCAAAACTCTCCGAAACCCAAAACCGAATATCCTGGCAAATCGATTTAGCAGAAATAAACTTGGGGAAAGTAGTTAATAGGGGATTTGGTCATTAATTCTTAGGACGACCGGCCGGATCATCACATCCTCCTACACTTAGGCATTCGTTCATCCTCGAACGAGCATAGAGACATACCTGAAGTGGTGAAAAGATTAGGGTAATTGTCGCATATCCTGCTCGGTGTCCCATGTTGCCTCCTCGGATGACTGACCCTGCCACTGAACCTTTACTGAAGTAATATTCTTTGACCTCAACTTCCTTGTCTACCTATCAAATATAGCTACTGGCTCCTCAACATAAGATAGATCATTGTCCAGCTAGCCTGGACTGAAATCCAACACGTGCCACGGATCATCGTGATACCTCTAGAGCATTGAAACATGAAATACTGGATGTATCCCTGCCAGGTTGGGAGGTAAGGCAAGCTGAAAACCAACCTCCCCAACACGTCTCAATATCTCAAAAGGGCCAATAAACCTCGGACTCAACTTCCCTTTCTTCCCAAATCTCTTGACGCCCTTCATAGGCGAAGTCGGAGCAGAACCCGCCCTCCAACCATAAAGGAAACATCACGAACCTTCCGATCCGTGTAGCTCTTCTATTTGGATTGGGCTGTACGGAGTCTATCCTGGATTACCTTAATCTTCTCCAAGGCATCCTGAACCAAATCTGTGCCCAATAGTCTGGCTTTGTCGGGCTCGAACAAACCCACCTGAGATTTACACCGTCTACCATACAAGGCGTAATACGATGCCATCTGAATGCTGGAATGATAGCTATTGTTGTAAGCGAACTCCTCAAGAATTTGAATGGTACGCTCGGACTGCCCATCCATATAGGGGGTGAAATGTTGTGCTCAACTCCACCTGAGTACCCAAATCCTGTTGTACGGCCCTCCAGAACTGTGATATGAACTGAGTACATCTATATGAAATAATAGAAATTGGAATACCATGCAGACGGATGATCTCCTGGATATAAATCTCCGCCAACCGCTCCGAAGAATAAGTGGTACACACAGAAATGAAATGAGCGGACTTGGTCACCTGATCCGCAATAACCTAGATAGCATCAAACTTCTTCAAGGTTCTTGGGAGTCCAGATACAAATTCCATCGTGATATACTCCCACTTCCACTCCAGAATCTATATCGGCTTAAGTAACCCTCCCGATCTCTGGTGCTCATACTTCACCTTCTGGGAGTTGAGGCATCTAGCTACAAATCCAACTATATCTTCTTCATCTTTCTCCACCAATAGTGCTGCCTCAAGTCCTGATACTTCTTCACGACACCCAGATGGATGGAATACCATGAACTGTGGGCCTCCTCTAGAATCAGCTCCCGTAGCCCATAGACATTGGGTACACAAACCCAACCCTGCATCCTCAATTCTCCGTCCTCACCAATGGTCACATTTCTTGCATCACCATGCTGCACCCTATCTTTGAGGACAAGAAAATGAGGGTCATCGTATTGCCACTCTCCAATACGATCAGATAATAAAGACCAAGAAACCACGCAAGCTCGAACCTAACTGGGCTCCAAAAGATCCATCTCACAAACTTGTTGGCTAAGGCCTGAACATCCATCGCCATAGGCCTCTCCGATACTGGTAAATATGCCAAACTTCTAAAACTCTCCGCCTGGCGACTCAAGGCATCAACCACTATATTGGCCTTGCATAGGTGATACAAAATAATGATGTCACAATCCATCAGCAACTCTAACCACCTCCTATGGCGCAAATTTAGATCCTTATGCCTGAATAAATGTTGCAAACTCCTATGATCAGTATAAATCTCACAAGGGACACTTTATAGATAATTGCGCCAAATCTTCAGGGTGTGAACAATGGCGCCAAATCTCATGTATCTTCAACTGTCTGGACGTGCATGCAATCACCCTACCATTCTACATCAACACCGCTCTAAGTCCAACCCGTGAGGCATCAAAATAACTGTACAAGACCCCGAACTAGTAAGAATATCAAAATTGGTGCTATAGTCAAAGCTGTCTTGAGTTTCTCAAAGCTTGCCTCACACTCCTCTGTCTACTTATATGGAGCACCCTTCTGGGTCAGTCTAGTCATACGTGCTACAATAGAAGAAAACCCCTCAACAAATTGAAGATAATAACCTACTAAGCCAAGGAAATTGCAAATCTCTGTAGCTGAGGATGGCTTAGGCCAACTCTGCACTGCCTCTACCTTCTTCGGATCCACCCGAATGCCCTCTCTCGATACCAGGTGGCCTAACAATGCCACTAAATCCAACCAAAACTCACAATTTGAGAACTTTTCATATAATCTCTCTCAGAGTCTGGAGCAATGTCCTCAGATGCTGCTCATGATCATCCCGACTCCGGAAATACACCATAATATCATCAATAAAGACAATGACAAAAAATTTGATATATGGCTGAAGTACATTGTGCATCAAATGCATGAAGGTTGATGGGGCATAGGTCAGCCCAAATGATATAACAAGAAACTTCTAATGATTGTACCGAGTCCTGAAAGCAGTCTTCAAGATATCTGGCTCCCGAATATTCAACTGATGGTAACCTGAGCATAATCAATCTTAGAAAACTCGTGAGCCCTGAAGCTGGTCAAATAGAACATCAATACGAGGCAAGGGATAACGGTTCTTCACTGCAACCTTGTTCAACTGGCAATAATCAATATACATACACATAGAACCATCTTTTGTCTTCATAAACAAGACAGGAGCACCCCAAGGTGAAACACTGGGCCGGACAAAACCAATATCAAGCAATTCTTGTTACTGATCATTCAACTCTTTCAAATCGAGAGGAGCCATATGATATGGAGGAATAGAAATGGGATGAGTGCCTGACATGAAATCAATGCCAAAATCAATGTCTCTATCAGGCAGCATGCCCGGAAGATCATATGGAAACACGTTGGGATAATCCCGTACCACTGGGACCAAATGAACGGAAAGGTATCAATACTGACATCTCTCACATAAGAAAAATACGCAGCACACCCCTTATCAACCGTACGCTGATCTTTAAGAAAAGAGATAACTCTAGTGGGAGTGTGATCTAAAGTACCACTCCACTCAACATGCGGTACACCTAGCATAGCCAGAGTCGCGGTCTTGGCGTGACAATCAAGGATAGATAATGGGGCGACAACCAGTCCATCCAAAGATAATATCAAAATCAACCATGCTGAGTAACAGTAAATCCGCTTTGGTCTCAAAACCACAAATAGTAACCAAACATGACCGATAAATGTGATCCACAAAAGGTGAATCCCCCTATAGGAGTAAAAACATAAACAAGGAAACTCAAGAAACTCTCGAGGTATACACAAATGCGGAGCAAAATAAAAAGACACGTAAGAATAAGTGAATCCTAGATCTAAGTGAATTGGTATACCTCTATAACAAACCATGAAAAATACCTATGATGATAGAATCGGAGGCAACAGACTCGATACAGGCAGGTAGGGTAGCAACTGGGGCTGTAACCGTGACCTGGGAACTTTGTGGGGTATACGGGTCCTAAGAATTCTTTGGAGGTGCACTCCTCCCAAGTCTAGGGAAATACCTCACCATATGGCGTATGTCACCACACTCGAAGCAACCTCACGACCAACGTGGCAGTGGAAACTTTAGGGTACGAGTAGTCCGAAACCCCTGAACACATGAAGCCCTGTGTGAGATCTGGGATGCAAACTGAGCTGGCTCATCCACGAAACCTCTACTATACCGTACTCTTCCTCCATAATAAGGATCAGTGGGTCTCCCTAATCTGCAAGGAATAATCACTCCTCGATAGTCTCCCTCCGGACCTCGCCTATTCTCTCTCTCCTAGACCCACCTGTCTCCTACTCAGCAAGAGGTCCTCACCACCTGTTGAACTGGGACCACAAACTATGTCGCCATGATACCTGGAACCTGACCAATGGGAACTCGTTGCTCTAGAGTAGGGGATACGGGAGTCTGAGTCCCTCCCCCGACCTGTGAAGTAGTCAGTACAACTTGAATCAATCCCGCCTGAATCAATGTACCAAACATGCTCAGGAACTATGCCAAAGTCTCTAGAAGGGATGGAGTAGTAGTAGTAGACGAGTCAAGTGCCTGGACTCCAGCTGGATCTGCTTGTGGTACCTTGGCGACAGCTCACGCGGGCGGTCTCACTGCACCACATGCAAGTCCTCGGCCTCTATCCCGGCGGCAGCCTCTAATGGCTGCAGTAGAGGGCATGGGTGCCTAATCGTCTCGAGTAGCACGTGTTCTCACCATTTGTGAGAGAATACAAACACAAAAGTTTTGTTGTGACATCAAAAATCTAATAAGACAAGGATATCAAATAACGTGGCATTTTCCTAACAGTTACATAGCCTCTCGTAGATAAGTACAGACGCCTCTATACCGATCAACGACACTCTAATAAACCGGCATATGTTTCATGACTCCTATGAACCTAGAGTTATGATACCTACTTGTCATGACCCTAGTTCGCCCTCCGTGAACATGTTGCGATGGCACCTAGTCCCTACGACTAGGTATGCCTAACAATGCTGAAGTAAACAACTTGCAGAAATTATAACTCAAATCAAGATTTACCAAAAATGGAAAGCGGAATGTAGAGTGCCACTTGGCACATATAGCAAAATATCTCAACTACTACAAAACGATCCCAAAACCCGGAAAATCACGAGAAGACAAGCTAACAGGATGTAATATACAACTCTAACTCCAGAATATCTAAAACAACAACAAGGAAGGAAAGCTAATTGTTAAAGCTATAATGATATAGAGACTCCTGGTCTGCGGACGCTGTACCTCGAAGTCTCTGCTAGATCTCTCCACCTTTATAATAATACACCTAGGTGGAGGTACCTAGATCTGCACATGAAAAAAACATGTGCAAAAGGGGCATGAGTACACCACAGCGGTACTCAGTAAGTGCCAAGCCTAACCTCGGTAGAGTAGTAAGGAGGAAGGTCCGGGCCCTACTGAGAATAAACATAATAATACATCCTGCAATAGTATGAAATAAACAGGAATAATGAGTACAGTTATGATATAAGACAGGTTATACAAGGCAACAAATAACACACAGAAAATAAGTTAACACAAAGTAAACAGCTCAATACCAAAACCAACAACGAGGATCTCCTAGGATACAGTCATATAGTCCGTCTCATCAACTGTCTAAGGATCTCACGGGATAACATCCCGTAGTACATCATATGTGTATATCTGAAGTATCTCCTGGGATACCGTCCTGTAGTCCAACTATCAATTCATGGGGATCTACTGGAACCCCAATCGATAGTCCCAAATGTAAACACCCAGTAGTTCCATATAACTGTGCAAGGGGATCTATCGAGAATCAAACCCGCAATCCCAAAGTAAACAATCAAAAGGGGAGGAGCTACCATAATCCCATATATGTAGTCCCAATGGAAATATACAGCCACAACAAGAAGATATTCAGCAATGAAGTTCAAAGAAATACAAGGCAACAGGTAGTTCTATCCTAACATGCTACACATAGTACAAACACACCAACTTAAGCAAATAGGCAATTTAGATCAACTAAGCATGCTTTGGTAATCTAACACAAGCTATAATTTGCAAATAGAACAAAGAAGATAAGGAAGAAACTCAATCTAAATATTTTAGTAAAACTGGATTTTCAACAATTTTCTCAACTACGCGCTTGTCACTTCACGTACGGGGCATTCAATTACCTATCATCACATACAAAAGGGAAAGTCCCCCACATAAGGTTATACAAGCCGCTTACTCGAACCGGCTTTAAATCAACTAGAAACCATGTTCTTGCCACGAGTATCTAACTCCAATGGCCCAAATTTATTTAATTCAATTATATATCGTAAACAACATCTCAAACAACTGATTCTACTATTTAATTCAAAGCTAAGACCCAAATTGGGTAAAACAACCAAAATACCCCTCAGGCCAGTGTCTCAGAATTGGATGAAACTTATATTTTTAGAAACCTCATACTCTCACGAGTCTATCCATAATAAGAACTTAAAAATCGAAGTTCAATTGGCCCTTCAAATCCAAGATTTAAATTTAAAAATGTCAAGCTCTAGTTCTTCCATTTTTTCCCAAGTTTCCATAAATTCCTAGGTTAATTGCACAATAGAATTACGTTTTAGGTTCAAAACTCTTACCTCCATTCATTTCTCCTTGATTCCCCGTGAATCTCCTTCAAAGAAGCTCTCAAATGCTTAGCTATGGTGGAAAATAGGGCTCAATTCGCGAATAAAATGTTTTATAACTTCACTGCCCAGGTATTTGTTCAATGCGATCGCAGGAATTTGAATGTGATTGCGAACGGTAAATTTTAAATGTTCTAAAATTGGCCTATGCGGACGCGGCCCAAAGCCTACAATCACAAAAGAGAAATAAATAGACATACGTGATCGCAAACAGCACCACGCGATCGCGAAGAGGAAAGCGCAAGGAATTACCAGGTCCTAATTTCTACTATGCGAACGTGGGAGAGCAATTGCGAACGCGAAGAACGAAAAACTGACTTCTGCGATTGTGAACAAGATAATGCAATCGCGTAGAACAAAAATATCACCATCCGAATTTACACTATGCGATCGTGTAAGGACAGATGCGATCGCAGGGAAGGGAAGTCTGCAATATACCTGAATAGAAATTTGCAACTTTTTACAACTCAAAAATGCCCCGTTGAGCATCCAAAATATACCTGAGGCCCTCGGGACCTCAACCAAAAGCACCAACACATACTAATACCTCATTGAAACTTGTTCCAATGATTAGAACACCTAAAACAATACCAAATCCATCAATTCACATCGCATTCAAGCCTAAGTTTTCTAAAAATATTCAAAATATGTTTTCGATCAAAAACCCAACCAAACCACGTCTGAATGACCCGAAATTTCACACACACATCCCAAATGACATAAAGAAGCTATAAAAACTTTCAGCATTTCATTCTGACCATCGGATCAAAATCTCACTATCTAACCAGAAACTTCCAAAATTCAAACTTCGGCATTTTGAAGCCTAAATTAGTTAGGGCCTCCAAAACAGAAACACGCTTCTAACCCCAGAATCACCTAATGAAGCTAACGGAACAATCGAATTTCCATTCTGAGGCCATCTGCACACTGTTCCGACTATGGACAACTTCAAACACTTATGCTCCCAATTAGGGATTAAGTGTCTTAAAACTCTCCGAAATCCAAAACCCAACGTCCCGACAAATCCAATTAGTAGAAATAAACTTGTTAGGATAGTTAATTATTAGGACAATATATCTCTTAATTTCTAAATGATTTGTAGATCTTTGAATCTTATGTTTCTTAAGAGATGGATGTGACTCATGATTCCTTTACTAAAATGGAAATGACTTACTTCCTTAAGAAATGCCAAATATAGTGAATTATGAGTCATAATTTTTAAATTTGTTTGCTGCCACGGGGGATATTTTATCTCAACCATATTCTTTAATTAATCATCCACAACTCCATAATTAACTAGGTAATGACCCATTACCCAATAATGAATCAATTATCCATATAATTAAGAATTATCTTAACTTACTCAAAATACTACTTACTTTTAACATACCTTATACCCCATACTATCATGGTCATGTGGTACCTTGTATGGCATTGGACCATAAATTTTAGGACCGTATTTTATCCCAAAATAGCTCGGAGCGTATTTTATCCCAAAATGTCAAACTTCGACAAAATTCATTTTCTTTTATTTGCTTACCCTATCACCTTCACAAATTTACTCATCACTTGTTTGAATAGCATAATGCTTATAATCACAAAATAATTTCATTCCGAACCTGCGTCGATTAACTTACGACGAAACTTTAACGTTCGAAAATGCGGGATGTAACATCTCATTTTCGAGCTTCCATTAATTTATTTATGACGTACGAAAATATGGGATGCAACATTTAGCTAATCATAACCAACGTAGAACTCAAAGTTGGATATGAAATATAAGCCATAAAAATTTATTAAAAGAATAAAATCTAAGATTAATAGCTAAAGTTGCTCTATTTACTCTAAGTGGTAAAATACAGTTGTTCATGAGCTCCTCTAAGCAAAAATTATTGGACAAAAATACCCCTACGGAGGTTCCACTATTAGGGAAATAATGAACGCCTCAGTATAAGCACTTTCGCGGCTGCGGAAAAACAAACGCGGACCCCATTTCCTCATTTTGGACTGGGATTGGGCTAGGTTCCATGGAGAGCATAAATCTACCACCTCAACATTAGCATCAACCGTGGCCATGCAATTTGGACGCGGACCGTGCTCCTCAGTTAGGCTCATATTTTCAAGGTCTCCAAACCTTGATCGCCGCTCTCAGCGGAAATACCACCGCGGCCACTTCAGGTATTCCACGGTCGCACTTTTTCATCGCGGTCAACAATCTTTGTTGCACCCAAAAAACCTTCTCTGAACCTCAATTCCGCAGATCATGTAATTGTGTTCACTCCAGCGGTGGATCTTTCGCGGTCAATGCTTTTATCTTAGCTTTGAACTTGTGCAATTTCAACTCCTTCATAAGTTGATTATGGCTTTCTTGCCTCATTTTGACCAACCCTACAGACAAGCCAAATAAGTCAATTTTCGGGAATACTTTTACACATTTTTAATCCAAAACCTAAGCAAAATAGAGCACAAGATAGGATAAAATCCATAGTTATCAACTCTCTCAAACTTAAGCTTTTGCGTGCCCTCAATCAAACAAAGTAATTCTCACCTCCTCAAGATAAAAGAAAGGAATATTCCAGATGTCCTAAGGAGACTTCATCAAGCATCAGTTGGGACTAACATTTACCCTCAGCTCAAATGCATTATTAACAACACACAGCCTTTTTAGTATGATAGCCTTAGTGCGACACAAAAGCATCAAGAGTTGACTTAACCCATCAAGGAATCTCTTTCTACTACATAGTTTATTGTGGAACCCAAACTCTTACTCCTCTACTCTCATAGAAAACCTCACTTTAGATTGTATCACTTAGAACGAGTATTATGGTAAAGAACGCTCATCTCTCTTAAAGGAAGGTCACAAGTTTGGCTCTAAGTATCATAAGCTTGCCCCTTATGTAAATCACCACTAATGTAAGCTCACTCAACTTGAAATCGCATAGGGAATTTATGGGAATGTAGCAAAGGATTTTTGTTCAAGGTAGGATATATCGCTCTATGAAGGTCTCATCTTTCCTTAAGCACTTTATTTTTTCATTTTGGCTCACACTTTGTTGACTCTTTGAGTCATTTTCTTCTTCCTTAAGGGACTAGATAGACACACTGTCACTCTTTCTTGTTCATGATAAATTTTTCTCCTTTTCTACTCATTCCAAGCCTTTCATCATTGCTTTGATTGAATCTCTTTATTTTTCAATACCCTTCACTTTCTTTTTGACTTTTTTGGCTTTTCTTTTATTTTTGCCTTTATTTTTGTTCATTTTGTACCTTTTATCACTTTCACATTCCTTGTCTCTCCCCCCAAACCTATGCTTTTGCCATTTGTGCTAAGGAAAGATTGGGTGACAAGAGAGGTTCATTATAGAATGGATAAAGGTGTGTAACATGGTTATTAAAAGAACAAGGCTTCGGCTCAATGGGGTTGACTAGGGATATCATATTGGGTGGCTATGGATTCTTTCAAGTTTCAAGTTGGATCAAGGAGAGCCTATATTTATTTCTCAAGTCGAGGTACACTTAGAATTTTGCCTAGACAAATATTCGAGGAAAGATCTAGACTTATTGTAATGGGACTTGGACTTGCAAATCAATACCTCACCTCACAAGCTATTGGATTGCTAAAGAGACAGAGTCGAGAACCCACGACAACCCTAGCTAAGATTGAGCAACACAAGTGGCTCCAAGAAGCTACTCGATGATTATTTAGTTAACACAAGAATCTATAGGTCACAACTAGCATCATTCCTTGCAAATCAATTTGTTTCTAACCACAAGGCTAAAGGTAAATGTGCTAGGCCAGAGTGAAGCTTTCCCGAGTCAATTTTATTCATTACTACTATTTACACAAAAATATAAAAAGAAAATGGACTCAAACCCTTAATAAGGTTGTCACGCCATCCATCATCAAGAAGAGCCATCTCATTCACACAAATTCCACCTTTGGAAAGAACTGTGGCATTAAGAAAACCAAAAGCTTATTGATCACAAAAACTTGTAAAAGTAAGAAGCTACAAATTGAAAAAGAAACTACTGAATGAAATAAGAAGCTATGCTAATAAAGAAAATTGCAAAAAAGTTATAAAGTAAAATATGGAAAGTAAAATGAATATGTACAATATGGGATTGAGACGAATATACATAAAAGGAGAATGAATATATACATGAAAAAGTAACTTTGTATACATACTAAAAGTAAAAAGTACTAGAATAATGGAAAATAGGATTGGTCGCTTCCAACTCCGCACTACTAAAGAGTAGCAAGAGAGGGTCGCAATAGTGTTTTGTATCGGGATCGAATCCACAGAGAGCTAGAATTGGAGTTAAGTATCCATCTATCTTAGAATTGTGAGTGTCTTCTTAATTGATCTTCTCGTCATTTTTTGGGTTTTCCTTAACAATCTAATATTATCAACTACTAATTATAACTAATTATGCCAAATAAAAATTGCTAAGAGTTGTATCGAATGGTTTAAAAGGCACTAGGGTAATGATTTTCACCTAGGTTGCTAATTGACGGGTAATTGCTTCAAAGGCATGCTTGACATGTTTGGGGAAATATATTGTAATTTTTGCACAATTTTACCCACTCTAACACCTCTCGGTAGAGAGAGTGATTTTTCCTAATTTACTTTATCAAGACCTAATGGGTAGACAAATATGCTCAACCAACTAGGGTTCAAGTCGGGTAATTACTCTCTTGAGGTTTAACCCTTTAATTAGGACTATGAATTCTGTTGAGTCCATCCCAATTCCTTGTTGGGTCAATTTTGGAGACTTAGGCTCTCTTTCCCAAGAAGAGCCAAGTCAACTTAGCACAAACCAGTGTTTTCAACCACCAATTCATAAATTAAACCATAAAATTGATCCAAATAACAAACACCCATAGTCAATCTAACCTTAAATTGCAACACCCATCAATTACCCCCACTAGGGTTGAGCCACAACCCTAGCTAATAGGTTTAGCTACTCATTCTTGAAAAAGAAAATGGAGAAATAGATGAAGAGAAAGACACATTAATCAAAAACTAAATAAAATACAGAGAATTAATAGTTAAAGTTAAGCTAAGATGCCAAAAATGGCTACAAACGTCTCATGAGTGCAACTACTGTTCTGTAATATCTGATACCCTAAAAATGGAAAAATGTTCTATTTATATTAGCTAAAAAAACTAGACAAAAATGCCCCTACGGGATCAGTACGGGCCGCACAAAATGGACTGCGGCCGCACTAGGCTCTTGGACTTGCAATCTTGGCTCTCTGAACTCAGGCTCCATGAATCGCACGGAATGGACCGCAACCGCGGAGGTCTCTTATGCGGTCCGCACAATGATGACCATGGACCGCGATGACTTGAACCTTTGCATATTTTCTTTCTCTGAACTTATCTTTCTGCAGACCGCACATTATGGTAGTGCGGTCGGGGAGCCTTCACTGCAGATTGTGTAGAATGGTATGCGGCCGCATTGCTTGAAGCCTTAGATTCTAACTCTCTGAATCTCTCTAGTACAGACCTCACAAAGAGTAGTACGGCCGCACTAGGCCAATTCTCTTGAGTTTTTCCTTGTCTTAGGTACTTGAGTAGGTTTCACTCCTTTTGAGCCGACCTTTGACATTTCGTCACTTTATTGATCAAACCTGCAATCAAGTACAACTATTGAGACTTTTGGGACTATTTAGTAAGAATTTATAATCAAAGTAGAAGCAAGAAGGAGCATGAAACACATCAAAATCCCTAGTTATTAACTCCCCAGACTTAAGATTTTGCTTGTCCTCAAGCAAACAAAATAAGACCCACCACTTAAAGGAAAATCCAAGTATTTTCAGCTATCTTAAAGTAACCTCAACAAGCATCAATTGGGACCAACAATTGCCCTCAATACAAATTAATCATTAACAACATTAAACCTTTTAAAAACCATGGATCAAGTGTGACACAAGAGCATCAAGAGTTGACTCATTACATCAAAGAACTCTCTTAATTACTTCGGTCATTATGGAACCTAAACTCACTCATCCTCAACTCTACCTAAGAAAATATCACCTTTTAGAGTATTAGCTCACAACCGAGGTCAATGGGAATTCACGCATCTCTCTCAAGGAAAGGTCACAAGTCCAGCTCAAAGTACCATATGCTTTCCCCTCATGTAAATATCCACTAATGCAAGCTTCATTCAACTCAAAATCATATAAGGCTTTTGTGGAGTCATTGTGAAGGCTTTCAGTTCATGGTAGGAAATGTTTTGGTATAAGTGGGTTCCATCTTCCCCTTTAAGAATTTATTTTGATTCATTTGGTACAATTCTCTTGACTCTTTGAGTCATTTCACCTCTTTCTAATGGGTTAGATAGACACATTGTGACCCCTTCTTATGCATTTCAATTCTTTTATCTTTTTGCAACTTTTCACACCTTTCTTTTCTTTTACTTTTCTTGAACCCCTTTTTATTCTTTCTCACATTGAGCATTTTTTTTTGCCTTTTGCTTTTCTTTCTTTTTCATTGCCTTTTCTTTTCTTCATTTTTATTCCTTATACCACTTTGTTTTCATCCTCATCTCCACCCCCTCCTCCCAAAACTTATACTTTTTCCATGTGCTCAAGGAATGATCGGGTGCCAAGAGAAGGTATTTTTAGAACGGCTATAGGCTTGTAACATGGTTCTTGAAAGAAAAAGGTTTAAAGCTCAAAAGGGTTAACTAGGGATCATATCATTGGTAGGCTATGGAATGGTTAAAACTATAATTTGGATCAAGGAGAGCCTATAATACTTCTCAAGTCAAATAACACTTAAGGTTTTGCCTCAACAAATATTCAGGGCAAGTTCTAGACCATTGGCTCCGAACTTTGACTCGCAGTTAGATTTCTCACAACACAAGCTAAAGGATTGCTAAAGACATAGAGTTGGGGGCCCACAACAACCTTGGATACAATTTGAGCACACAATGGCCCCGAAAAACCACTTGATGAATATCGGCCAACATAAGAGTCTCTAGGCCACGACTTTCACCATCCTACACATAACAATTTGTCTATAACCATTGGATCAAAGGAAAATGTGCTAGGCCCAAGTGAAGCTTTGCTTGAGGTACCCTTAACTACAAACTACCAAAAACAAAAAGCAAAACAGACTCAAACCCTTAAAAAGGTTGTCACGCCATCTATTACTGGGAAGAGCCTCCCGGTTCACACAATACTCCACCTTTGGAAAGAACATTAAAGAAAACCAAAGGCTTATTCAAAACATTAAAATTGAAACAAAAAAGCTACAAACATAAATAAGAAGATAAAAGCAAAAACATTTCTGCAAAAATAAAATATATACAATAAGGGGATTTGAATATACAACGGGAAATGAATATATACACTGAATTAACTTGATATGCATGCCAAATGAAAGATAAAAAGTGCAATAAAGTAACTATATATAGGATTATATACAGACCAAATGAAAATCAAAAAAACATAAAAATAAATTAGTATATATGTACAGTCATCCTAAGATAAAGGGCACAACCCCTCAAATAAAGGATGGCATTGACTCCAATGCCAACTAAAACATATAAGTACCAAAATAAAAAGAGAAAGGATGTGAAGACGCCCAAAGCCATGTCCGTCTGCATAGGATCATGGGTAGTCCCTAGGTCCTCGATATGCTCGGGAACCTCAAACTAGTTCTCGGTGTCCTACTGCTCAGCTGCTGGGACCTGGGACTGGACCTGGACTGGTTGTGGATCTGGTACATCTTGTGGCTGACTAGATGAAGCCTCCCATGGGTCTAGCAACTGGATGATAGCATCATCTGCTCTAAGGATCTTCCTCCTCTTCTTTGAAGGCCTCTATTTCTGCTCTGGATCTGTGGCTGCTACTAGAATTCTTGCTGGAGCTAGGTCCTTGAAAAATAAGTCTAAAGGCAGGTGGTCTGCCTTTAGTCTATCCATATCTACCCTTATCTCCTTCACGGACTCCTTGGAAGCCCGTGCCTTGTGCAGCTTTTTGTGCTCCTTGGCAAGCTCCTTCAGAGCCTGCCATGTAAATCCATTGCTCGTGCCAAATCAGCGTAGGTCCTGAGGATCTTCTCCCGGTTCTCAAGTATCTTCTTCATAGCATCCTCTATAGACTGTGGGACTTGTACGGGCTGTGGTGCCGACTGTGCCGCAATGGTGAATGTCAAGGTAGAAAATTTGGATGAAGCTGTATACATCACGTTGTTCAGCCTCTGAAGCGTCTGGCTCAATTGGTAGACATAGAAGGGATGGGCCCAGGATGATCCAATCTCCGGGCCTGCTAATGTGGAAGGGATGGATGAATATGTAGAAGGGCCGGGAGGTAAGTCAACAGCAATTGAGGCAGTCTCAGTGGGGGCCTCTACCATAACCGGCTCTTCAGACTGGCCTGTTGGGGCAGAGGCAGGCGCCTTGTAGTTCTTGTCCTTGGGGTTATCATTCCCCTTCAAGCTGTAACAGGAGAATGGGGCTATCGCCTTACCCTTGACATCATAGGACTTCCTTTCCACCCCCAAATCCCGAAAATACATAAAGAAGGTGTTAGGGAAAGGGTAGTTCCTATCAGTCTCTGCTCTTACAAAAGAAATAATGCAGGAGATCACATTCCGTACATTTAGGGGTTATCCAGCCATAATCGACGCAACCAACAAAGAACGATGGAGAAGAAGTGTCTGGTCATGTGTAGTAGGGTCCTACCGGCTACAAAAGAAAGTTACCTACCCCCTTGCTTTAAAGTTCAGGGTCCTTCTCAGTATTTTCACCCCGGCTGTCAACCAATCCGAAATGGTACCTGGGATTGCCAGGTGCTGGGCTAACCATGGACGGACTTCCTCGCCCATCTCCAACTTAGCCAGATACAAAGTCTCATCCTCTTCATTGAAGCCCAAGTACTCATTCAAAGACTTCCCATTAAACAATACCTTTTTATTTTGAACTTGGTCACTTTGGAGTCATTGGCAATATGGGCTACATTGCAGCAGAACTCTTTGACCAAGTGTTCATTTGCATCAATACATTCGTCCATAAAGTGTTCCCAGCCTACTCTGGCTCTAAATTGCCTCTAGACGTCTGGGTTGTGGGGTAGTAAGCCTTTGTCAATGAAACTCTGCTCAGATATCAAATGTCTCACAGGCCACAACTCCCTGAATTTATGGTAGGCAACTTGGTTCACAAATCTGTCCTCCCAGACTTCGGTTTTCCTAGTACGAGCAATCCCCCAAACCCGGGGTTCACCCCCCTCAAATACTTATTCTTCCCCTTCTACCTCCATGAGCACTCTCCCCCATTAATGAAAGTTGTAGTGGAGGTGGAGTACTCACGGCTACCGGCTGCTGATCCCTAAGATGACTCAGTGGGGACATGATCTACTGCTTGGGCAGGGGGTGATGGTAGTGGAGTATCATTAGTCAATCTCATTCCTCCGGGCCAATCAAGAATCTGTGCTGGAATAGAATCTGAGGAAACATCCTGAGATGTTCGTACTCACTCCCCAATTTGTCAGTTGCCCTATCAGCAGCTTTTATCGACTTCCTTGTTCTTTTTATGCTCTTCCGAACTTGGGGAGTGAGCTTGATCATCTTTTTCTTTCCACCCTGAGAGGATTCACCTCTCTTGGGTCGTTTTGATCATTTTCTCCCTCGTTGTTTAACCATTATCTGTAAGCACAACCATCTAACATTGTTAGTATCAACAGAAATGATGAAACCTATGTGTATACTGAATAGCAAAATAGAAGCAAATACAGTTGCAGAATATGGCCTGCGCGGGCAGCATAAAAAGAAGTGCGGCCGTACATAGACCACCGCATAGCACACAAATATGAATGTGGTCCCATAGATTGGAGGCACTAAAAACAAGCCCTCTAAATCTCCCCATTGTGGCCCACACAAAGTAGCACCGCGGCCGCGATGAGCTAGTGCAGATCGTACAAAATGTAGTGCGGCCGCGCTGGGCAAGAGGTCAATTTTTAGAAATCATCACTGCGGTCCGCACAAAAATGATCGCGGGCCGCATTAGATCACCGCAGACCACACAAAAAGGAGCGCGATCCGCGAAGTAGTCATGGCACTGAGTTAGGGTCTGCAATTTTGCATTTTAATTTAAATGTTTACCTAGTTGTGTTCCCTACTCATTTATCCAGTTCTTTTTACTCACCAAGCACACGAGAATGAAAATTTAAATTAAACTAAACTAAAAAATTGAAGAAATACGGGAAGAGAGGAGCTACAAAGCTAAAAGAAATGAAAATAAAATGAACTTAAACAAGTAAACTAAAAAGAAGTGGGTGAATTGTTACCAGATATTGAGGAGAAGTGAAGCAACACAATGCAAAGAAGCTATTTTGATGAAAAGAGAATATGAAGAATAGTTTTAAGGTCTCTGAAAGTACATGTTCTGAAAAGGGTAACAAGAGACGTCTATTTATAGAGTAACATGTGAGACCCAGCCTCGCCTACCAGCGCGGCCACACAAAATGGACCACGGCCTGCGCTGGGTTTGCTTAGAAGAAGTTTTAGAAGCCAACCTATGTGGTTCTCACATAATAGACCACGCCCGCATGGGTCCACCGCGGTCCACACAAAATGTAATGCAGCCACAATGGCAAACTTTAGAGAGCCCTCACACTGGCTCACATCATTGCAGACTGCACAAAGTGTAATGCGGTTGCATTGGAAACTTCAGAGACTGAACAATTTCTCCACTATGTTTTGCACTGCATCAACTCTATCCCTGCAACATCTCATACCATTAGCCCAAAAATCAAACCTAATACACAATGAAAATCAAAGAAAACAAGAAGAAAAAGACTTGGGTTGCCTCCAAAGGTGCGCCTGATCTAACGTCGCGGCACGACGCATATTACCATTCACTTGAGATGAATAAACGCCACCACATGGCTGTCATCAATATTTTCTAGATAATTCTTGACCTGATGCCCGTTAACTCTGAAAACTTCACCATTTTTTTTCTTTAGATCAAAATCACCAAAAGGGGTCACGAACACAACTTCAAATGGACCACTCCACTTTGATTTAAGAATTCCCGGAAACAGACGTAGCTGAGAATTGAAGAAGAGAACCAAATCACCAACCTTGAACTCTTTTCCACGAGCATATTTATCATGAAGGTGCTTCATCTTGTCCTTATACAAGGACGAACTAGAGTATGCATGAAACCAGAATTCGTCAAGTTCATATAGTTGTTCGGCGCGAAGATTGGTTGGAACATCTCGCTCAAGGTTAAGCTTCTTCAAGGACCACATGGCCTTATGCTCCAACTCCACTAGTAGATGACATGCTTTCCCAAACACCAACCGGTACGGTGACATACCAATTGGGGTTTTGTAAGCCTCCGGTAAACACATAGAGGGTCATCTAACTTTTTCGACCAATCGGTCCGATTAGCATTGACTGTCTTTGACAAGATACTCACGATTTCCCAATTGGATACTTCCACCTGGCCACTTGCTTGAGGAGGATAGGGGGTAGAAACCTTATGATTGACACCGTACTTGGAAAGCAATGTGTCAAAATCTTTGTTGCAAAAATGAGACCCCCCATCACTAATAATAGCACGAGGAGTGCCAAACCTTGTGAAAATGCTCTTCTTTAGAAATTCCACCACACTCCTATCTTCATTATTGGGCAAGGCTACGGACTCAACCCATTTGGATACATAATCAACCGCTACAAGAATGTAAGTGTTACCGTACGAGCTAACAAAAGGGCCCATAAAATTGATACCTCATACATCAAAGATATCAAATTCAAGAATTGTATTTAGAGGCATCTCATCTTTCTTGAAAATCCCACCCTTTCTTTGGCATTCATCACATCTCTTCAAAAAACCACCTGCATCTTTGAACAAGGTTGTCCAATAGAATCCACAACTGAGCACTTTAGAAGCCGTCCTCGCCCCGCCATGATGGCCACCATAGGGAGAGGAATGACAAGCCTCCAAGATACCCAATTGTTCTTCCTCCGGGACACATCTATGAATCACACCATCCGTACAAATCTTGAATAAATATGGATTATCCCAATAAAATTCCAAGCTATCCCTCTTGAGCTTCTTTGTTTTGTTAGAAGACAGCTCATGCGGGATTATTCCGGTCACAAGGTAATTGTCAACATCGGTAAACCATGGCATACCTTTCATTCACACCGTAAGGAGTTACTCGTCGGGAAATGAATCATTGATCTCAAGGCCATCACAAGGCCTCCCCTCCTCCTCCAAATGGGATAAGTGGTCTGCCACTTGATTCTCACTACCTTTCCGGTCCATAATTTCTAGATCAAACTCTTGAACTAGTAACACCCATCTCATCAATCTTGCCTTTGAGTCTTTCTTTGTCATCAAATACCTAAGGGCGGCATGATCGGTGTGCACTATAAATTTTTCCCCATGAGATATGGTTAAAACTATTCAATAGCAAACACTATTGTCAACAACTCTTTCTCGGTGACCTTATAGTTCCTTTGAGCCTCATTCATGATCTTTCTTGCGTATTATACTGGATGAAACATCTTATTCACACGTTTACCCAACACCGCTCCAACCGCAACATCGCTAGCATCACACATGAGCTCAAAAGGCAAGCTCCAATTAGGTGCGGTCATGATATGAGTGGTGGTCAACCTCTGCTTGAGAAGTTCAAAGGCCTACATGCATTTCTTATCAAATACAAACTTATCATCTTTCTCTAGCAACTTGCAAAAAGGGTGTACCACTTTGGAGAAATCTTTTATAATCCTCCAGTAAAAACCTGCATGCCCAAGAAAACTCCTCACCCCTTTGAAAGAAATAGGGGATAAAGCCTCGAAATCACTTCTATTTTTGGCTTTATCCACATCAATTCCTTTGTTTGAAATTTGTGACCCAACATTATACCCTCTTCAACCATAATTTGGCATTTTTCCCAATTGAGTACAAGGTTTGTGTCGTCACACCAGGCCAACACTTTATCCAAATTACCCAATACTTATCGAAGGAATCCCCAACCACACTGAAATCATCCATGAAGACCTCACCATGTCAGTAAAAGTAGCCATCATGCATCAATGGAATGTCGTCAGAGCATTACATAATCCGAACAGCATCCGAGAAAAAGCGAATGCGCCATACGGACAAGTAAAGTTGTCTTTTCTTGATCCTCCAAGGCAATTAAAATTTAGTTGTACCCCGAGAACCATCCAGAAAGCAATTAAAAGCACGCCCCGCAAGACGATCTAGCATTTGGTCAAGGAATGGTAATGGGAAATGGCACTTTCGGGTCACCTTGTTTAGCTTTCATTAATCCATTCATACTCTCCATCCGGTGACCGTCTGAGTAGGAATAAGGTCATTGTTGTCACTGGGCACCACAGTCATACCCCTTTCTTTGGTATGCATTGCACCATAGAAGTCCACGAGCTATTAGAAATGGGATACACAACCTCGGCATCTAACTATTTGATCACCTCTGTCTTTACCACCTCTTGCATAGCCTCATTCAATCTTATTTGATGCTCCAAGGAAGGCTTTGCATCATCTTCAAAGAAAATTTTGTGCGTGCAAAATGCAGGGCTTATTCCCCGTATGTCAGTTAGCATCCATCCAATTGCCTTTTTTCACTTTTGAAGCACCGCCAAAGTGGCCTCAACCTGCATGTTACTAAGGCAAGAATAAAGTATAATTGGTAAAGTAGCATTTGAGCCCAAGAATTTATCCTTGAGGTGTGGAGGAAGTGGCTTTAACTCCAACACCGGTGGCTCCTCAATTGATGGCTTTGTTGGTGGAATTTTTCGGTTTTTAATATCCAAAGACAATTTTCTCGGCTTATAAGAATAAGATCCCATCCCATGTAGGGAATTCACGAACTCCACTCTACTTGCATCATCATTGACATCCATATTTAATAGAACAGCCTCAAAAGGATCCTCCACATTGATTATAGCACTGGTATCATCCACAATCACAGTTGTGACAAGGTCTACAAATGAGCATACCTCGGTGCTATTGGATTGCTTCATAGATTTGCAAAAATGGAAGATGACCTTTTCATCACCCGCTCAGAAAATGAGCTCACCCACTATAACATCAACCAACGCCTTCCCCATTTCAAGGAAAGGTCTACCAAGATAATCGGAACCTCAGCGTCTACTTCGCAATCCAAAATGACAAATTCGTCCGGAAATATGAATTTGTCCACCCGGACAAGTACATCATCAATAATTCTCAAGGGTCACTTCATCGATCGATTCGCCATTTGAAGCCTCATTGAATTTTGTCTAGGTTGCCCGATTCCCAAAGTCTTGAAAACCGAGTACGGCATCAAATTGATACTAGATGTCACACCTCCTTTTAACTACTACATCCCCGGAAGGGGTATAATAAAGGGAGTTTTTTTCCGACTTGAAGTGACAATCGGAACGGAATTATATTAAGTAAAAAAATCAAAGTCACCACTTGGGAGATTTATGGTGTCCCAAGTCACCAGTTTAAATCTGGAATCGAGGAATAAGGTTTGACTCTGTATATAGTCTGCGAACCAGAAATCCGTGTAAGGAATTCTGTTAACCCGGGAGAAGGTGTTAGGAACTTTCGAGTTCCGTGGTTCTAACACGGTTTCTTTGATCCTACTTGGCTTATTAAATTATTTGACTACTGATTTAAGAACCTATGAGCTTTTGCTTCTTTCACCACTTTAATTAGAAAATTATCTTGAAACGGGTTACGCATACGTATACCCGCCTGTTTGGCGAGTCAAAAATCATTCCACGCGAACGTGTCCATAATTAATAACGCTTAATTATTATTTAAAGTGTTTGGGCCAAAGTTGCACGAACGCATACTCCGGTTTTCTTTTTAGATGTGTAATTGTGTTACGCAGACGTATACGCAATCACACTAGAATTTTAAACAGTTCTAAAAGATATTCTACGAAATATTATTTTTTTATCTAGCCTACGAAATTCATAAAAGGCCATATGTGATTTTAATGAACTTACATGAACTAAAAATAATTAAAAGATTGTAATCCATTTTATTATTAAGAAAAGATTGAACGAAGTTATGAATGCATACTCCGAATTTATTTAGGATCATGGTCACGTTACGCGAACGTATACGCAACCACAATCGCATTTAAACGGCCCAAAAGGCTTGCTATGACTATTGATCAAATCTTATATCTAAATTGACACAAAAGTAGCGATTATTGCTCAAAATGGCGCACTTCCTACTTATTAAAGGGAGACAACTAAAAATAAATAAAGTCCTAAGTCGCTAAATAGGGAAGGGATCACATTGGAAGGGGATCAGTCATTCTATGTGAACATTATTCACGCTTGGGCCTAAGGCCATGCACAAATTCGAGACTCCAATCAGGCTTGAACAGGGGACGCATATGTCTAACCCTTGCAAGCCTAAAACCGGCAAAATTAAAATTCTAGGAAACACCATAAATATCGATGATGTTAGGCTCGTTTGTCAAGCCATTGGGCCAACGATGGGTCTATCCGTATGGCCCAAGTTGAGATACAGCAATGCAAACAAAATTGGTAATCACATAAGAGATTAATAACTGAGCTTTGATCTGAGCTCCCTCAACATGCTTAAATTCTGATAAAATATGTAAAACAAAAACAATTGCATATTTCCAAATTCTAGTCAACTATTCTCACAGCTATAACCATGGAATCCCAACGCAACATAGACAAGATTTAACAAACAACCTTTAAAAGCACTTGATGAATTAGCATTAGTATAAAAACCTACAAAAATTCTACAATCACTTCGAGTTCACACAGTAGTCCAAAACCTAAAACTTGCATTATCATTGGAAACATGAAGTGAACCCAGTATTACCACAAACAAGAATCTAAACCTTGCCTTAAAATGCAAGAATAATGCCTTTTCATAGGCCAAACTATAGTGCATACTTCACGTTCTATTTTTTTACCCTTTGCTCCCTCTTTAGTTTTCATTTTAGCTTAGGGGTCCCTAGATTCTTAACTTGTTCCCCAAGTTCTACCACTTAACAATCTGAAATTCCACTAGAGACCCTCACTAGAAGCTTCTCAGTCTGTTATGAAAGATTCTCTAACCCTCAAAATCCTAGACTACCCTTTATTTGGATTCTAATTTACTGACCTAGTCAAACCAAACCCCCAACTCTGATAACTGGTCAAGATTTGACCATAGTTGAACAAGAACCTAGCCTATTCAGCTATAAACCAAAAAGATCCTAAAATTTGACTAATGAAATTAACTCTAAGATAGTAGGCTGACAATTAGGCAATTGAAATTAAAGTCAAGCAATCATGAATCAATTAATCACGACCCAACACAACATCACATTAGAAAAGAAGAAAAAGAAAAATAAAAGAAAAAGAAATCAAAACGGAACAGAATTAAATACGAAAATAGAATCGATAGAAAAACCTAAAATTTCTAAATCAATTGATCATGGAGAACATTGATCAAGGATAGAATAACATATTCGAAGTAAGGAAAAGATCAAAAGAAGAAGAAAACTTACTGAGCAGAAGTCGAATAATAGGACTCTGATTTGAGGTCCGGAATGATGTGAACATTTGTTCTTCACCAAGAACAAACGAGCACATTATCTCGTATCTCGAATCAAACTTTGGACTAAGAAAAATGGGAAGAACTCTAACCAATCGGACATCAGGTTTCCACCACTCCTACGATATAAAAGTCAAAGAGCTTCGGCTACACTCGAAGGCTATAGTTATAGATTCGCAAAGAGGGAGGTGAGGAAGCTATATGGAATTAATTTGGGACTATTTGGCGTTGGCGCCTATCCACACGGCATGGCAGCCGGCATTTCCAACGGATATTCGAGACGATTGGCTGGGAGTTGAGGATTGATGCTTGGAGCTATAGAAAGAGGAGCGGGAGAGAATTCAATGGTGTTAATTTGAGATCGTTTTGGAGACCGGTCGCCGTCGTGAGGCAATTTTCGGCGGCAGGGTAAGGCGAAGCCGGTAGAGGGTTTCTCTGATAGAGTGGAGATGAGAGAGAGACGACTTACGGGGTAGGGGGTCTTCGACCGTTTTATATTAAAACAAACCTAACTTCCGAGCTATTGGATCAAGTATCCTCGACGGCCCTAATTTGATGACACAAAGCGACGTTTTGGGGACGGGGAAACTGGACCGGGTCTTCTGAGATGGGTTGGGCCATATTGGCCAAATTTTGGGCGAGATTGTGCTAAAAAGGGGGCCCAAAAATGGGTGTTCATTAAGACCAAGTTTTTCCTTTTAATTCTTCTTTTCATTTGTTTTCTTTTTTTCCTTCTTTTTGTTTTTATTTATATTTTTTATGATTTTTATTAAATGCCAAATTAATTCTAAAGTAATAATAATTAATTTCCAAAATTAACATATTCCTAATTTGAAAGAAAATTAAAACAAATCAAAAGTAGAAATGCAAAAGAACCATTTTTGTTGTTTCTCTATTTTTTGCAATATTAGTTCACAAAAGAATGGTAAAATTGGACCCTAAATGCTATTTTATATTTTGAATTATATCAATGCACACGCAAAAATGCAAACAAAACACAAAAATCATGCTATTAATTTCCTAGAATTCAAATAATAAAAGAAAAGTCCTTATTCTAATGAATTTTATAGGAGTAATTAAACGAGGCAAAAATCTCAGGGTCATAGCTGCCCCTCTTTGTTTGGAGACACGAAGGATTTTCGGGTAAAGATAAGTGAGCAATCATGAGAGATTTTTGCCTTCTTAACACTCCGTAAGAAGCGTTTTGAAAAGTTTGACCGCACCCTGCTTCAGAGGTTGCCTACATATTTTCGCTAAAGAGTAATCAGGTCAGTGTAGTTCAGAAGTGTTTGGTAGCTGGGACTACCGAAGCTGCGATTTCACTGTAGCTCCTACTGCTTGCTAAACCTCCTTATTACACTGAAAGGAAAAACAAAAGCTAAGCTAGCTATGCCTATCAACTATGGGTTACAAAAGAACCCATCTACATCTTCAAACTTCCTATTGATTCGTATTTCTTCCCGCAACTTCTTATTTTCTCTTCTATTGTGTTGGACTTGAAATGCATTCCCTAGTTTTGCAGGTGGCTGCCTGATTACCAAAATTCGTATCTTGAAAACTATTCCCTTATTATTCAGGTAAGCGCCTGATCACCAAGACTTGCAATTTGAAAAACATTCCCTTATTCTCCAAGTGGACGCCTGATTACCAAAACTTGCACCTTGAAAGATATTCCCTTGTTTTCTAGGTGGGTGCCTGATCACCAAGACTTGCAACTTGAAAAATATTCCCTTATTCTTCAGGTAGGCGCCTGATTACCAAAACATGAAACTTGAAAAGTATCCCCTTGTTCTCCAGGTGGGTGCATGATTACCAAAATTTGAAAACTTGAGAAATATTCCCTTGTTCTCCAGGTGGGCGCTTGATAACCAAAACTTGCAAATTGAAAAATATTCCCTTGTTCTACAGGTGGACGCTTGATTACCAAAACTTGTAATTTGAAAAATATTCCCTTGTTCCACAGGTGGGAGCCTGATTACCAAAACTTGTAACTTAAAACATATTCCCTTATTCTACAGGTCGGCGCCTGATTACAAAAACTTGCAACTTGAAACATATTCCCTTGTTCTACAGGTGGATGCCTGATTACCAAGACTTGCAACTTGAAACATATTCCCTTGTTCTACAGGAGGGCGCCTGACTACCAAAACTTGCAACTTTAAACATATTCCCTTGTTCTACACGTGGACGCCTGATTACCAAGACTTGCAACTTGAAAAATATTCCCTTATTCTCCAGGTGGGTGCCTGATTACCAAAACTTGCAACTTGAAACATATTCCCTTGTTCTACAGGTGGGCGCCTGATTACCAAAACTTGAAATCTAAAAAAATATTCCCTTGTTCTCAAGGTAGGCGCCTGAATTACCAAGACCTGCAACTTGAAAAATATGCCCTTACTCTCTAGGCGGGCGCCTGATTACCAAAACTTGCAACTTGAAACATATTCCCTTGTTCTACAGGTGGACGCTTGATTATCAAAACTTGAAATCTGAAAAATATTCCCTTTTTCTCCAGGTGGGCGCCTGATTACCAAGACTTGCAACTTGAAAAATATTCCCTTGTTCTACAGGTGGACGCCTGATTACCAAAACTTGAATCAAAAAAATATTCCTAATTCTCCAGGCGGGCGCCTGATTACCCAGACTTGCAACTTAAAAAATATTTCCTTGTTCTACATGTGGGCGCCTGACTACCAAAACTTTCAACCTGAAACATATTCCCTTGTTTTCAAGGTTGGCGCTTGATTACCAAGACTTGGAACTTGAAAAATATTCCCTTATTCTCCAGGTAGGTGCCTGATTATCAAAACTAGTAACTTGAAACATATTCCCTTATTCTACAGGTGGGCGCCTGATTACAAAAACTTGAAATCTTAAAAATATTCCCTTGTTCTCCAGGTGGCCGCCTGAATACCAAGACTTGCAACCTGAAAAATATTCCCTTGTTCTACATGTGGGGGCCTGACTACCAAAACTTGCAACTTGAAACATATTCCCTTGTTTTCCAGGTGGACGCCTGATTACCAAAACATGAAATCTGAAAAATATTCCCTTGTTCTCCAGGTGGGCGCCTGATTACCAAAACTTGAAATTTGAAAAAGATTGCGTTGTTCTTCTTATTACCAAGACTTTCAACATAAAAAATATTCCATTATTCTACAGGTGGGCGCCTGACTACCAAAGCCTGAAACTTGAGAAATATTCCCTTGTTTTCTAGGTGGGTGCCTGATTACCAAGACTTGAAACTTGAAAAAGATTCCTTTATTCTCCAGGTGGGCGCCTGATTACCAAAACTTTCAACTTGAAACATATTCCATTGTTCTACAGGTGGGCGCCTAATTACAAAAACATGAAATCTGAAAAATATTTCCTTGTTCTCCTGGTGGGCGCCTGATTACCAAGACTTGAAATCTGAAAAATATTCCCTTATTCTTCAAGTGGGCGCCTGATTACCAAAACTTGCAACTTGAAACATATTCCCTTTTTTCAGGTGGACGCCTGATTACCAAAACTTGAAATCTAAAAAATATTCCCTTGTTCTCTAGGTGGTGCCTGATTACCAAAGCTTAAAATCTTGAAATGTATTTCCTTGTTCTCCAGGTGGGATCCTTATTACCAAAATTTGAAACTTGAAAAATATTCCCTAAGAGTGCTACCTTTGTACCTGACGACAACAAAACAAACAAAACAAGAGAAATTCTTTGAGTGTTGATCAAATACCCTTTACCAGATATCTCTAAAATTTGAATGCTAGATCCCATTATCCAGGAGAGTTCTGACAGCTCTTAACTAATGACAACTTTAAATATTAAGTCATATTTTCCAATGGTACTATTTTTCACTATGTCTAGTAATCTGAGTTATGTCTGCTGGGGATCTATTGGTGACTAGTCATTAAATCTAATTCTCATTATCCAGGAGGGTCCTGACAACTTTTAATTAGATGACAAATGTTTCTGCTGGGGATTGGTACTTAGAACTACATCCCATTATCCAGCAGGGTCCTGACAACTCTTAATTAGATGGCCAAATGTGTCCGCCAATGTTACTCGACTGCTTGTGTTTTAAGTTAAGTCCCAATTTTCGGGAGGGTCCTGAGGGCTCTAGATCAAATTCCAACTCTGCTTTCGGGTTGTTTCTGCTAGTGATCATTGTTCATGAGGGTTTCGGTAACTCTAACTATGGAGGGTGTTTGTGCCTGCCTATGTTTCCCGCACCTGTTCGAGTTTTCAACTAGGTCCTGTTTCAACTTCCATACCCTTTTTTAACCCTCAGTTGTTTCTGCTAGGGTTTTCTAATTAATGTTTCGTCCCAGCTTTCTCTTGCTAGGGAGAATATTCATGACGGATTATGCTCCTTTTGAGTTTTAGCTGAGTCCCACTTTCCATGTAGGCCTTGGGATTTGATCATAACTTCCATGTGTCTGCCTTCCCCTGTGGATGGCCTCCTTTAGGGTCTTCTAGAAATTCTCTACCCCTGTGTCAATCAAAGAAAACTTGTCAATTCGAAAAGTGGTGGTTAGTTTGCGGCGTTCTTGTCTGAAGTGGCCTCCCTACTGTCGCGTTCCATTATGTTCAATTTTCCATGTTGATGGTTAGTTGCCTGAGTTGGTTGGCTGAACCCCGAACCTTTATGGCTATACTTTGTTGCCCGATTGTTGTGTTACACTCCTGGCCCTTTTGCCAGAATCCTTACATATTTCCTGAGATTACCAAGTGAATGCAATATGCTCGGCTGACCCTCTGACCCTTGTGGCTTTACTCTACTCCCCATCTTTGTGTGGCATTTCTGACCCTTTTGCAGGAACTTTTACATCTTCCCCAAGATTCTTAAGTTAGTTTAATACGCTTGGATAATCCCTACGACCTTTCCCATCTTGGTGTTGCGCGTCTGACTCTTTCGCCAGAATATTTCCATCCTTTCTGAGATTACCCTATCAGTGTGCTATGCTCGGCTGAGCCCTTATAGCTTTACACTGCTCCCCATCTTTGTGTTGTGCTCTTTCACTTTCCAAACTCTTGCCTCTGGATTCAATTTTATCGTTGAAGCTTTTGTGAATCCCTCCCCTTGCTGTTTCAATATTTGCTGCCTTTGTTATCATTGAAGCCTTTGTGAATCCCTCCTCTTACTGTTTTAACCTTTGCTGCCTTTGTTACATTTTTGGGTGGCACGTGATTTGTCCCTTTGGGGGCTGGTAGTAATCTTTGAAATTTCTCTCTTGTTTGCTTAAACAAAATGACTTTGGAGACGCGAAAGAAAATGAAATGCCATGACTCAGAACTGTTTTAGGGTAAAAGAATTCCAAATTAGCGACTATTGAGGAGGAAAGGAAAGAAACTTATCTAAGGTGGGAAAATTAGTCTTATTGATCGTGACTTGCACTTCGACTTAATCGACTCGGTCTTTCCTGATGATCGGCCTTCAGCTACCCTGCTTTGTTGTTGTGACCATTATTAACCTAATTCCTTTAACCAAACCCTACCTTTGCTTGACTTACGGTGTTCTAAATGAATTTCCACCAATAGCCCTTTTTACGTTGTTGCCTCTTGCCTTTCCTTCGCCTTATGGTGCCCGTGAGGGTTTTCACAAATAAGAATCTCTTATTTTATTCCTCTCAACTCTCGTCGCCATATGGTGCCCGGGTGGGTTTTCACCAATAAGACTCTCTTATTTTTATTATTTTCCTGCTTGAACTAGAGTGACGTCCCGGGGTATGGTTCACCTCTTCTTGCTCGCCTCGGAATTTCTTAAAGACTGATCAGAGGGTCTTTCTTTGGACTATAGTGTAGGCTTTTTGATAAGGTTGGAAATAAAGGGGTATAAAAGGCTCAAAATCACTCCTATGGGTTTTAGAATTTACAACTTTCAGGATCCAATTTTATCCTAACAAACACAATTTCTGCCCCAGTTTCTTACTTGGGGCCTTTGTATTTTATTTGAATATAACCAAGCTGTGAGACTGCCTATGTATCCTTAAAAGGAATCAGGTCAAACGTAGTTCCTGCCGATTCCTTTTTGTTGTTGTTTGTCTGTTCTCTTTTTCCTTTTCTCTTTCTGCTTTTCTTTTCTTCTTTTCTTTTCTTTGTTTTGTTTTATTTTCTTTCTTTTTCTTCTTTCTTTTTCATCCGTTCCTCTCCTTTCACTGCATTCTCGTAATCGTGTTTCAGACTTTCAATACCGATTCTAAAAGAGGGATATGAAAAGAAAGTAATTGAATCCAAAAGGATTAGCAAAGAGTAAAGTCTTTAGATAGATGAATAAAATACCTTCGTCATTTTAATATCTAAAACATGCCAAGTACAAACAACGTGACAAGTATAGGCAATGATTCAAACAAGAGAAAGTCATACATAATATCTTTTAACTGCATCTGAATTGATGGCCATTTCCACACATTTTCCTTCCACATCTATTTGATACAATGCCCCGTTAGACAACACTCTTGACACGACAAACGGTCCTTGCCAGTTTGGGGCGAACTTGCCCTTTGCCTCTGCCTGGTGAGGGAGGATGCGTTTCAACACCAACTGGCCCACTTCAAACCTTCTTGGACGCACTTTCTTGTTATATGCTCTGGCTGTTCTCTGTTGATATACCTCGCCGTGACACACCGCTGCCAATCTTTTCTCATCAATCATACTCAATTGCTCCAGACGGGTTTTAAACTATTCTTGATCATCGATTCCTACTTCGGTCACAATCCGAAGGGATGGGATTTCACTTCAGCCAGGATTACTACTTCTGTGCCATATACCAATAAATATGGGGTTGCCCCTGCCGAAGTGTGGACGATAGTGCGATAGCCTAACAGTGCAAATTGTAACTTCTCATCCCACTGCCTGGACCCTTCCACCTTTTTGTGAAGTATCTTCTTTATGTCCTTATTGGCTACCTCAACTGCTCCATTTGCCTTGGGGTGGTATGGGGTGGAATTGCAATTTGTAATCTTGAAATGCTGACATACCTCTTTCATCAAATGACTATTCAGATTTGCTCCATCATTAGTGATGAGGGTCTTGGGGATTCTAAACCAACAAATAATATTTGCATGTACAAAGTTGACTACTGCTTTCTTGGTCTCTGCCTTGAAGGTTTTAGCCTCAACCCACTTGGTAAAATAATCAGTAGCAACCAAGATGAACATGTGTCCGTTAGAAGTTGCTGGCTAGATGGGCCCGATGACATCCATGCCCCCAAGCAACGAAAGGCCATGGAGTATACATTGTATGTAATTCAGATGGTGGAGAGTGAATCAAGTATCCATGCACCTGATATTGATGGCATTTGCACACAAAACTGATACAATCCCGCTCAATGATGAGCCAATAATATCATGCCCGGAGAATCTTCTTTGCCAAAACATATCCGCTCATGTGCGGCTCGCAGATTCCAGCATGCACCTCATTCATGATGGTTGTAGCATGTCCGGCATCTATGCATCTTAACAAACTAAGATCCGACATTCTTTTGTATAATATCCCTCCGCTGATGAAGAACCCACTCGACAAGCGACAGATTGTTTCTTCTGGTCACTTGTGGCTTGTACCGGGTACACACCCATCCTGATATATTCTTTGATGTCGTGGAACAAATGTTCACCATCAAGCTCTTCTTCCACCATGTTGTAGTAAGAATATTGATCATGGACCTGGATATGTATCGAGTCAACATAAGCCTTATCAGGATGATGTAACATTGACACCAAAGTAGCCAAGGCATCGGCAACCTCATTGTGAATTCTTGGGATGTGCCTGAACTCCATTGACCGGAATCGTTAACAAAGATCATGCAAGCATTTCCGGTATGGTATGAGCTTTAAATATCTTGTTTCCCACTCCCCTTGAATTTGGTGAACCAGAAGGTCCCAGTCACCCAAGCCCAAGACTTCCTGGATACCCATGTCTTCTGCTAACCTCAACCCAAAATACATGCCTCATATTCTGCCATGTTGTTGGTGCAATAGAAGTAGAGTTGAGCTGTGACTGGGTAATGATTCCCTTCTTAAGAAATGAGCATTGCTCCTATTCCGACGCCTGTCATGTTGACGGCCCCATCGAAAAACAATTTGCATCCCGGTTTCTTGCCCTATTACATTTCATCAATATGCATTACTTCCTCATCCGAAAAGTATGTCTTTAGAGCTTCATATTCTTCGTGTATCATATTCTCAGCTAAATGATCAGCCAATATCTATGCTTTCATGGCAGTCCTAGTCACAAAGACAATGTCAAACTCAGTGAGCAATATTTTCCATTTTAAGAGCCTCCCTGTGGGCATGGGCTTCTGGAAAATGTACTTCAACGGGTCCAGACTTGAGATAAAATAAGTGGTATATGATGACAAGTAGTGTTTTCAATTCTGGGCTACCCACGTCAAGGCACAACATGTCCTTTAGAGATGAGTATACTTAACCTCATAGGCCATAAATTTCTTACTGAGGTAGTATATGGCTTGCTCTTTTCTCCCGGTGACATCGTGCTGACCCAACACGTATCCAAATAAGTTGTCCAAGCCTGTCAAATGAAATATCAAGGTCCTTCCTAGTTCCAGCGGGACCAAATCGGTGGGTTCGACAAATATTCCTTTATCTTATCAAAAGCCTCCTGGAACTCTCTCATCCATTTCACCGCAGCATCCTTTTTCAATAGCTTAAATATGGGCTCGCAGATGGTTGTGAGCTGAGCAATTAATCGACTGATGTAATTCAATATACCCAATAGACTCATCACCTCTGTTTTGTTCCTTGGTGGCGGCAGTTCCTGTATAGCTTTGGTCTTTGATGGATCTAGTTCAATGCCTCGGCGGCTGACTATTAACCCTACCAACTTCCCTCAGGGGACCCCGAATGAACATTTTGCGGTGTTGAGTTTGAGATTGTACCTGGGGATTCTCTGAATTAATTTCCTCAGATCTCTGACGTGATTGGATTGCTTTCTGGATTTCACTATCACATCATCCACATAGACCTCAATTTCCTTATGTATCATATCTTGGAAGATGGTTGCCATTGCCCTCATATATGTTGCACCGCATTCTTCAAACCAAAAGGCATGACCCTGTAGCAATATGTCCCCCAAGGTGTGATGAGTGTTGTTTTCTCCACATCCTCCTCATCCATCAAAATCTGGTGGTAACCGGCATAACAATCTACAAATGACCCAATCTCATGTTTTGTTCAGTTGTCAATCAGTATGTGGATTCTTGGTAGTGGAAGTTATCTTTTGGAATTGATTTGTTGAGGTCATTATAATCGACACACACCCTAGTTTTACCATTCTTCTTTGGCACGGGAACAACGTTGGCTAACCAGGTGGAATATTGTGTGACTCGGATAAATTTTGCCTCAAACTGCTTGGTCACTTCCTCTTTGATCTTTACGCTCACATCAGTTTTAAACTTTCTCAAATTTTGTTTGACAGGATGGTAGGCTGGATCAGTAGGTAATTTGTGAACCACCAAGTTAGTGCTCAACCCTGGTATATCATCATAAGACCATGCAAAGACAACTTTGTATTCAAGCAGTACTCCAATTATTTCTGTCTTAAATTGCGGTTCAAGGTGGACACTTATTTTAGTTTCTCCAACGTTATCCGAACCTCCTAAATGACTGCCTCTGTTTCGCTCAGCTTGGTCTGGGCTTCTCCTCTAGGTGGCTCAACTCTTTACTAATTTCATCCCATGCTCCTTCCTCATCATACTCTGATTCATCCTCATGTTCTATTTCTTGAATTATTATTTCTGAACTAGACCGATTTTGAAGACTGGGCCGAAGATTCCTTATGCATGTCAGATCATTGGAACCAGCATAAAAATAATTGTACAAAAGAGAAAAGAAAAATGGAAACTATCAGCACTGCTGGAAAAGAATTGCATGTCATTAGAATCAGCAAGATAACAGAGTATACACATCCAAACGGATGGAAATAACAATTGAATTAACAACCCTGAAGCTAATCCAGACTAGACTGGAAAAAAATCAAAGTCGACTACCACGACTCCCTCCGGGTGGGAAGAGGAGTGGCTTCCCAGTTGTTGACTTTTGCATGTGCTCCCACAAAGTGCACATCTGCCATGCTCGATCCTTCTCCTGCCTCAACCATATTTACCTCATTGAAGAATCTCTCTAACCCCTTATCCAAATCTTCATTTGCATCAATTAGAGGACCAGCAATCTTTGGCACTGGGCACTTTCTAGTACTAGACTTGACAAACGATTTGGACAACCTTGGGATGGGCTTTCGGAGGGCTCAGGCCCTCTGCTTTTACTTTCTGGCTCGCCTTATGTCTACAGTTGTAGGCTTGAACCCTAGACCGAAAGTGTCCAGATTCTTAGGGAGAGACACTGGTTGCACGATGCCTTGTAGAGAAGCACCCAATCCCTTGCCGGACATGAAACCATTCATCAATGTTTTTGAAGCCACCATGAGTGACGCGGCTGCTATCTTTGGAGTTATGACAACTTCACCTTTCGGTATCTTCTCGACTGACACTGTGTCGAATACCTAGTAGACCAATGGACCTTTGTTGTCTTCAGATTCAACAAAAGGTACGATGGAATCACCCCGAAACACACTGATTGTCTTCACCATGTACTACAATCTCTTGTCTGTCCCATTCAAATTTGACCATCTGGTGCAAGGTAGAGGGCACTACCTTGGCTGCATGAATCCAGGGTCTTCCCAGCAAAAGATTATAAGAAACTACCACATCCAGTACTTGAAACTCCGTTGTGAACTCAACGGGCCCGATTGTTAGTTCCAGCACTATATCCCCTACAAAGTCTTTGCCTCCGCCATCAAACCCCCGAACACAAATGTTATTCTTGTGGATCCTTTCACTTTCCACCTTCAGCTTGCTCAATATGGAGAGCTGGTAGATATTTGCACTGGACCCGTTGTCAACTAGAACCTGGGTGACCACAGCATCTTCACACTTCACAATCAAATAAAGGGCCCAATTATGCTCAGTTCCCTCCGTGGGCAGCTCATCGTCAGAGAAAGTAACCCGATTTACCTCGAATATTTTGTTTGAAATCTTCTCCAAATGATTCACTGTTATCTTGTCAGGGACATGGGCTTTGTTTAAAATCTTCATCAATGCACGGCGGTGTTCATCTGAATGGATTAACAAGGAATGTAAGGATATTTGAGCTAGTGTTTTCCTCAATTGCTCTAAGATGGAGTAGTCCTGCATTTTCATTTTCTTCAGGAATTCTTCTGCCTCTTCTTTTGATACAGATTTCTTCACTGATTTTGGGTTATCCTTGGGGATCCTTCTCTTCCTCAATTCCTTATGGGCGAAGTATCTCCCTGACCGGGTCAAGCCCCGGGCTTCACAAATCTCTTCTCTAACTTCCTTCCTTTTGTACATCACTATTGCTTGTTCATATCTCCAAGGAACGGCTTTGTTGTAGATGATTTGCGACTGGATTACGTGTTTTACAATGACAGGCTCTATGCGAGCACCTTCCAAGACTATGACGGGCTTCCTAACTGCCCCGTGTACTATCCCTTTTACCTTTTCCTGCTTTGGAGCAACCATGCATGATGACCTCCCTTGAACCACAACAATTTTGATGTCTATTTCCTCAATATAGATCACTGACTTCTCGCTGATCATACTCTAAATTGGCTTGACTTCACTGTATTTGATCATTATTACCGTTTGTGGGGGCGTTTTAGGCTCTCCCCTTACTCCACTACCTCAATCATGTTGGTCTCATGATGGGCCGGCAACGGGTTTTGGTTAATGTTGGGTGCCTCCGGAGCTTGCACTTCAATCCGGTGGGAGTCAATAATTTCCTGGATAGCATTCTTCAAATTCCAACACTTTTTGGTATCATGCCCCTGGGCACCGGAACAGTATTCACAGTTCTAGATTTTTCGAGGGAGGATTTGGCAATTTTGATTCAATTGGCCTCAACATGTCTAGTTGCCTCAATTTGTGGAACAAGCTGGTATACAACTCTCCCAATGGCGTGAAATTTTTCTTCCTCAGCACTCTCTCAGTTTTTAGAACTTGGTTGGCCCGAAAAGCTGGTCTGGGAGGTTGTTGGTAGGCTCTTTGAGGGTAGTTGTTCCGTGGAACTGGGTAATTATTTTGTGGAGTTGGCGCACGCCATTGTGCGTGGGCGGGAGGTTGGGTATATGCTTGTTCATGATGTACTGAGAAACGAGGTTCTAAAGGTAGATAGTAATGTTGTGGTGGGCCATATGGAGTGTGTGGGTATGTTTGGTGGTAGGGACAGGGTTGGCTGTAATAGGATGGAGCACGAGGCCTGAACCAAGTTCCCGGCTCAACTATCACTACCTCTTCTTTCTTATTCTTTCCAAATGTTCCCCCAGTCCTACCTTGGATAGCCTGAGTGGTTGCTTTGATTGTAGAGTAACTCATGATCTTGTTGGATTTGAGCCCTTCCTCGGCCATACTTCCCATTTTAACTACCTCATTGAAAGATTTACCGACTGCCAACACCAAATGACCAAAATATGTGAAACCTAAAGCCTGAAAAAAATGTTCCCTCCAATGGAAACCCTATTCTCTAAAGCTCTCGTTGTGTTTCTTTTCTAGTTTTGTAGAAGATAGACGATCGGGGATGATTTCAAGATTATACTAAAAGTGGCAGGCGAATGCTTGCGTTAATTCATCCCAAGTATACCATCGAGCGTGATTTTGTTGGGTGTACCATTCTAATGTCGACCCACTCAAACGTTTGTTGAAGTAAGCTATTAGCAGTTCATCCTTTCCCCATGCTCCTCTTATTTTGCTACAAAAACCCCTTAGGAGCGCGACTGGATCGCCATGTCCATCATATAAGTCAAATTTAGGCATCTTACAACCTGGAGGAAATTGCACATCTGGGAATAAACAAAGGTCTTTGAACGCCACACTCACCTGGCAGTCTAATCCTCCCATATCCCGAAATGATTGTTCTAAACTTCTGACCTTCCTGAGCACCTCCTCTTGCTTATAATTTTTGACTGGTTTTTCAACCCCCACCGGGGTTTCGAAACGGGGAGCATAGGAGTAAGGTTCATGGGCTTTGTAAGCGGGTTCTAGTGGGTAGTGCTGATTGTCGTGAGCTTGAAGAAAGGACTCACTTGATGATCTATGGAGTGCGGGAGGAGGGGTGCCACATAAATGGGAGAAATTGGTGGAGGGGGGTAACGAACGACTTTGGGTAGTGGAGCTGGGGGTGCTTGAGAGGCCGTACCCTGGTGCTGTAAGTAGACAGGAAAGCTTGGGTATGGATCAGTAGTGGTATGGTCATGAGCTTGGGCAATGGTGGAATGAAGGTTGGATTAGCAGGATAGGTCGGTGGTGGATTCCCTCTCACTAATGCCTGATATATCTCAACCATTTGGGGCATTAACTTCCAGTTCCTCTGCCTCATTCGAGGGGTCAATGATGCTGACAGTGGTTTCCTGATTGGCCATGCTCTGTTAGACTGCGTGTTGTATGAGTGGGTTGCCAGAATGTTGCAAGTACTAACCACCTATCTGGTCTGGAAACAACAACACCAAAACTTGCTAATGGTTAGGTTTCGAAATGTAAGCGGCCACATATTTGGGGATGAATGTACCTAAGCTGTTATTGGTTACTACATGTATCGGTTGCTTCATCATCCGGGCTTTCCCTTTTCTTTATTTGCAATGCCTTTTCTTAGCTTTATCCTCTTGAATGTACCAAAATAGTTATTGGTTACTACATGTATCGGTTGCTTGCGTTATCCCGGTTTTCTCTTTTCTTTATTTGCAATGCCTTTTCTTAGCTTTATCCTCTTACTCTTTCCTCTTGTTTTTCCATTGTTTGCTTCTTGATTTCCCTTCTTTTCCTTTGCTTTTCTCTCCTATTCTCCCCCTCTTTGTTTCTTTTCTCTTTTCTTTTTCTTTTATTTGGTTACGGTCGAATCCTAGGTAGATTGCCTACGTATTATGACCCCGCATGAATCAGACCGAGCGTAGCTCTAGCGAATGTGAAGAAAAATAAACAAAAAAATATGTTTTTGAAATTTTCGATAAAAACAAACACCTTGACTAGAAAGACTCAAGACTCACAGACTCGAAATAAATAAACAAGCTTACAAAAGATCAATTCGAAAGATCCAACAGACTCCAAAACAACTTAACAGACTCAACCCAAAAGTACCGACTCAAGCAAAGATCATAAATGCATTAAAGCCTTAACACTCCTAGAGCTCCTCGGGGTGTTGTTTGGTTTTGTTCCGGGCTCGTATGCAAGATCCAACTAGAGCCTTTCCAAATCTATCATTACCTGTGGAAAAACGTCATGACTGTCGCGAAGAAAGTGGTTTGGGTCATCTCTTCACATATTTTGCATTTTACCAAAATATACTCTACAATCATTGTGACCCTTTCACGGATCCTGCCCTTCTCCCGTAATAAATCTCCAATTTTTTGGGTTCTTGCTTCAACAGTTTGTTTGGCTGCATGGCTTTGTTTTTGAAGTTATTGCAAATCCCCTTCTATCTGTGCTATCAAATAATAACAGTGCTCCTTTTCGTCTTTAAAATCTCTTCCCTGCTTGGCTATTTCATTTTCAACGATCTTGACCTTTTTCTTCATACTTGCCATCCCGTTGTAGTATTTCTCCTTCAACTAATGGATAAAACTTGCTCATTCCCCTGCATCCTTGTCTATATTGGCTCGAGCATTTGCTAAATCATTTTCAGTATTCTGTAAATCATCCTCAAAATCACGTGTCTTCTGGGTAAGATTGCAGGTGAGCTTCTTATCCTTTCTAATCTTGCCCAGGATGCCAATTGTTATTTTCATTTTCCGGATCTGTGCTTTTGAGAGCTTCATTTTCTTGGAGCAATCTTCTATTATCACCTTCGTCTTCCTGAGCCTGGAGATCATTGTTGAATTCCATCTTTCTCAGCTTTTCTTTCAAGGCATGAATCTCAGCTTGATACGCTTTTTCCTTTTATCCCCATGCTAATCTTTCTTAGATTTTGTCTTCGAAAGCTTAAACATGAGGTCTTTTGGCGGGTCTCTCAAGTTCGGATTCTAGCTCAGTGTTCACATAGGACCTCTTCTCAAACCAAGCAGCATAGTGTGGATCCATTTCTCCTTTTGCGACATCTGGTACCTGGGTGCCATTTTTAAGATACCGGCAGCCATTCCAATCTAGTTGAACTAAAGCTTCGGGCAGCGCGGCTTCCAGGTGCAACTCTATCACTTGAGTACATAGATATTCATCTTGGGGCACAACTTGATACTGTCCCAATTGTCTCAAGACCCTTTGTGGTGCATACGGTTGAATACTTTTCACACCCATTATCCTTATGTAGCCCTTAGCAGCAGTCCTGTATATGGCTTCTGTCTTCGGGAGCCATCCTATGGACCACTCAATTTGACTTGCTTTAAGAGTTTTCAAATGAGACAGCCATGCCTCAAACCCCTCAGGAACTCTCTAATCCTTTGCCCTCTCTTCATTAATGATGATGAAATTATTTGGGCTCGGGCCATAACTCAGGAATCTGGGATGTTGGCGAAGATGCTCGATCATCCATATTTGTAGGAGGATATTGCAACCTTCGATAAACTAAGCCCCAGCTTTGCATAAACTCAACGCACGGTAGATATCTGGCAGTACCAACGGGGCAAGTGTATGATTTTTCATGGTGGTGAGGATTTGTGCAATTCTAGCCATACAAATATCAACTATCCCTTTCTCATTTAGAAAAACCATTACCCCCCAAGAATGCCACAATAAATGCGAACCGGCAATGAAGTTGCCAAAGACCCTTATCTTGTTTGTTTCTCAACCCCTTTTCATGTGTCTCAAAACCAGAAGAATTCCCAATCCTGAAGTATAAGAAATGGAAATCACAACACTCGTTTCTTACGCGATTTTTAATTATCTCTTTGCTGATATTAAAGAGGTCAAAAAACTTGTGCACCGATGGGGTCCTTGGAAATATAAGTTGTTGCTTCCTCAGATCTCGTCCAAACTCAATGTACCCGGCTATCTCCTCCAAAATATGAGTAATCTCAAAGTCTGAGAAGCGAAAAACAATACGAGCACGGTCCTAGAAAGTTATCATAGCCTTGATCAGATCATCCCGTGGTTTGGTCTTCCAAATGTCTATAAGAGCGCCCAATTGTTGCCTTACCCATTCCTGACCATCTTGATCAAAATCATTCCACCACATGCGCAAATGTACTCAGCCTGCTCCTTGACACTTCTGGTAGGTCCTGGATAATATTCATTCATTCCAGTAGAAAGGTAGGGTTAGGGTTGACTTTAATGACCCCTTTCTGAAGACAAGTTTCTAATTTGTTTAAAAATCTACCGACACTGGATCGGCTTATTTCTCTCTCCTTTTTTCTCTATTTTTCAAAAATAAGGCCGTATCTTATGTAGGTTGCCTACGTATCTCACATCCAATGGGAATTAGAGCCGCGTATTTCGGCAAATACAACTATTTTTGAAACAAGACTCTTTTTTCTAGATAGAACAAAATATTCTTGAAATCAAAACACTCTCTCGTTTTTTTATTGGCAAATTAAACAAGCTATTTTTAAAAACAAAACTTTTTATCGGCAACAAGAACAAGCTATTTTTGAAAACAAAACTTGTTTTTTTATTGGCGAACAAACTCCTTTCCCATTTTCTTGTTTTCCTCTGATTTTTCCTCACTCTTCTTTTCTTATTTAGTCAATCAGTATGCAAGCCGAAACAAATGAATGTTCACATAGCACATTGGATGCATCATGATGGTCTTTTATTTTGGGTACACCTGTCCTAGACGAACACAACCCCAGTGTTGATTCCCCTAAGTCAAAATGCACGTGATGCAAACAAGCGCTCCTACAAGGGATTCGGCATGAGTCTGTGTTTTTCTTTGTTTAAATCCTGGGGTTTTGATCTAGACATGGGGTACCCGAGCGGACAACTCGGGGCGACGTACCGGGAGCACTAAAGTCTGTCCGGCCTTCTCGCTTGCCCATCCTCGCTCTATTTGGTATAATTTCTACAGAATAAGCGAGCTACACGAACATATGCACCATTTTTTGAAGACTCAGAGGACTGGAGTAAGGAGACAATTATATAAAATTCAACAATATTAAAGCAATACACAGATAGAATTTAGCGCAAAGGTTCAAGAAATACAATAATATCACCAATAAATAAGCCAAGTATGAAAATCATAAAACAAGCTCGAAATCTTGAACCCTGAACCAGAGATTCTGGGTTAGATCCTCAGTAGAGTCGCCATAGCTTTCAAACCTCCTTTTAACTACTACACCCCGGAAGTGGTATAATAAAGAAAGATTTTTTTTGATATGAAGAGACAATCGAATGGGATTATATTAATTAAAAAATCAGAGTCCCCACTTGGGAGATTTATGGTGTCCCAAGTTATTGGTTTAAATCCCTAATCGAGGAATAAGGTCTGACTCTGTATACAGTCTGCGAACCAGAATCCGGGTAAGGAATTCTGTTAACCCGGGAGAAGGTGTTAGGCACTCCCGATTTCTGTGGTTCTAGCATGGTCTCTTTGATCCTACTTGGCTTATTAAATTATTTAACTACTGATTCTAAAACCTATTTGCTTTTGCTTCTTTCACCACTTTAAATTAGAAAATTATCTTGAAATGGTTACGCGTACGTATACCCTTGTTTGGCGCGTCAAAAATCATGTCACACAAACGTGTCCACAATTAATAACTTATTTTATGTGTTTGGGCCAAAGTTGTGCGAACGCATACTCTGGTTTTGTTTTTAGAAGTGTAATTGTGTTACGCGGACGTATACGCAATTACACTAGTATTTTAGACGGCTCTAAAAGATATTCTACGAAATATTATTTTTTTATCTAGCCTACGAAATTACTAAAAGTCCATATGTGATTTTAATGAACTTACGTGAACGAAAAATAATTAAAATTTTGTAACTCATTTTATTATTAAGAAATGATTGCGCGAAATTGCGCGAACGCATACTCCGAATTAATTTAGTATCATGGTCACGTTACGCGAATGTATATGCAACCACAATCGCATTTAAATGTCCCTAAAGGCTTGCTACGAATATTGATCAAATCTTATATCTAAATTGACACAAAAGCTGCAATTATCGCTCAGAATGGCGCACTTCCTACTTATTAAAGGGAGACGACTAACAAATGATGTCCTAAGTCGTTAATTTGGGATGGGGCTCACATAGGAAGGGGATCAGTCATTCTATGCAAAACTTATTCACGCTTGGGCCTAAGGCCAGGCACAAATTCGAGACTCCAATCACGCTTGAACAGCGGACTCATATGTCTAACCCTTGCAAGCCCAAAACGGGTAAAATTAAAATTTTGGGAAACACCATAAATATCGATGATGTCAGGATCGTTTGTCAAGCCATTGGGGAAACGTTGGGTCTATCCTAATGGCCAAAGTTGAGATACAACAGTGCAATCAAAATTGGTGATCACATAAGAGATTAATAACTGAGCTTTGATCTGAGCTCCCTCAACATGCTTAAATTCCGATAAAATATGCATAATAGAAACAATTGCAGATTTCAAAATTTTAGTCAGCTATTCTCACAACTATAACCATTGAATCCAAACGCAACATAGACAATATTTAACTAACAACCTTTAAAAGCACTTGATGAATCAGCATTAGTATAAATACCTACATTAATTCTACAATCCCTTCGAGTTCACACAGCAGTCCAAAACCTAAAACTCGCATTATCATTGGAAACATGAAGCAAACCTAGTATTACCACAAACTAGAATTTAAATGAATTTACACCTTGTGAACAACAGAAGTTTAATTTAAACTAACTACTAGAACAAATATCAAACTCCTACATGTTAAACAATAATAAAACCTGATAATTTCCATATCAACTTCTACCTTCAACTAAAATAAACTGTCAAATTAAGCTATACTACTAAAATCAAATAAGGTCTACATATATGTTGATTTTAATAATAAATAACTCATGTAACCCAAATAGACAAAGCATCACAGTAAAGCAAATCAGGAGACAAAGTAAGAATTCTAGTGCTCCAACTCTTCACATCAACCCATTTTACTCAAATTTTCACTTCATAATCAATGGGATAACAAGAGGTGTACCTGGGAATGGAAAAACAAAGAATGAAATGACGAATCAGCTTTCAAACCAAAGAATTGAAGCACAGTAGTCCAAAACCAATTTCAATCAAACCAGGATCACAACAGCTTCAAACCATGACCCTTTTAAAGAAAAACCAAGTTCAACCACCTCAGACCTCAAATAACTTCAGATTACTCCAATCAGCAGGAATATTAGTGTCAGAGAAAAAGGAAGTCACTAGAACAGTAAAATTGTAGCCATTTCTGAAATTTTTGAAGTATGGTGCTAATGACTCTTTTATTTCCTGTAGTTCTATCACTCTCCTCCAAAAACAGTAAAGTTAATGCAAATTTTTATTTCTAGATTTTTCAGACGTCAAAACCTTCCTAAAATAGCAGCTTTTTCTAGACGTTCTAGCTCTTTTTTTTGTGTATTTTTTTCTGGACTTTTAGCCTCTAAACCTTGCCTTGAAAGGCAAGAATAACGCCCTTTTATGGGCCAAACTATAGGGAAGACTTCATGTTCTATTTTTTACCCTTTGCCCTCTCTTTAGTTTTCATTTTAACTGAGGGTCCCTAGATTCTTAACTTGTTCCCCAAGTTCTAGCACTTAACAATCTGAAATTCCACTAGAGACCCTCACTAGAAGCTTCTAAGTCTATTATGAAAGATTCCCTAATCCTCAAATGCCTAGACTACCCTTTATTTGGATTCTAATTTACTGACCTACTCAAACCAAACCCCCAACTCTGATAACTGGTCAAGATTTGACCATGGTTGAACAACAACCTAGACTATTCAGCTATAAACCAAACAGATCCTAAAAATTGACTAATGAAATTAACTCTAAGACGGTAGGCTGACAATTTGGAAATTGAAATTAAAGTCAAGAAATCATGAATCAATAAATCACGACCCAACACAACATCAAATTAGAAGAGAAGAAAAAGAAAAAAAAGAAAAATAAATCAAAATGGAATAAAATTAAATCCGAAAATAGAATCAATAAAAAAAACCTAAAATTTCTAAATCAATTGATCATGGAGAACATTGATCAAGGAGAGAATTGCATATGAGAAGTAAGGAAAAGATCAAAAGAAGAAGAAAACTTACTGAGAAGAAGACGAACAAAAGGACTCCGATTTGAGTTTGGAATGATGTGAACGTTTGTTCTTCACCAAGAACAAACGAGCACATTATCTCGTATCTCGAATCAAACTCCGAACTAAGAAAAGTGGGAAGAACTCGAACCAATCAGACTTCAGGGTTCCGCCACTCCTACGATCTGAAATTCGAAGAGCTCCGGCTACATTCGAAGGCTATAGGTTATGGATTCGTAAAGAGGGAGGTGAGGAGGCTATTTAGTATTAATTTGGGATCGTTTGGCGTCGGCACTTCCGCACATGGTAGGGCTGCCGTCATTTCCAATGGATATTCGAGACGATTAGCGATGAGTTGAGGACTGATGCCTTGAGCTAAAAAAAGAGGAGCGAGAGTGGATTCAATGGTGTTAATTTAAGGTCGTTTGGTGATAGGCCGCCGCCGTGAGGCGATTTCCAGCGGCAGCGTAAGGCGGGTAGAGTGGAGGTTAGAGAGAGACGGTTCAGGGGGTAGGGGTCTCCGACTATATTATAGAAAAACAAACCTAACTTCTGAGCCGTTGGATCAAGTATCCTCGACGGACCGGATTTGATGACACAAAGCGTCGTTTTGGGGACTGGGAAACTGGATCGGGTCTTCTGAGTTGGGTTGGGCCTTTTGTCCGAATTTTGGGCGAGATTAGGCTAAAAAAGTCCCAAAATGAGTGTTTATTAAGACCAAACTTTTCCTTTTAATTCTTCTTTTCATTTGTTTTCTTTTCTTTCCTTCTTTTTGTTTTATTTATATTTTTTCTGATTCTTATTAAATGCCAAATTAAAAATAAAAGACCCAAATTAATTCTGAAGTTATACTAATTAATTTCCAAAATTAACTAATTCCTTGTAAGAAAATTAAAATCAAAAGTAGAAATGCAAAAGAACCATTTTTGTTGTTTCTCCATTTTTTGCAATATTAGTTCACAAAAGAAAATGCTAAAATTGGACCATAAATGCTATTTTGTATATTTAATTATATCAATGCACACGCAAAAAATGCAAACAAAACACAAAAATCACGCAATTAATTTCCTAGAATTCAAATAATAAAAGAAAAAGTCATTATTCTAATGAACTTTATATGAGTAATTAAGTGAGGCAAAAATCACATGCTCACACTAGCCCCCAAGTCACATAAAGCTCTGGCAAAGTCTACACTTCCAATACTACAAGGTAGTAAAAGCTCTGGGATCCTCAGGCTTCAGTGCCATTAAATGCACTATAGCACTCACTTGGTGCGTCATCTTTATTGTTTCACAATCCATAGACCTTTTCTTTGTAACCAAGTCTTTCATGAATTTTTCATAGCACGGCATTTGTTCAAGGGCCACCACCAAAGGCACATTTATGCGCAAGCTCTTCATCATATTAATGAATTTCTTAAATTGATTATGATTTCTTTGTTGTGCGAGCCTTTGAGGATAAGGTGGAGGTGTCCTAGGCAAGGGTACCTTGGCTTTTGGTGCAACAGGCTCGGGCATGTCAATCACGTGTTCCCTAGACGGTTTCATAGTATCTTGAGTTTCAACCTCGACTTCATGTATGTCAACCCTCACATAATTATTCACATTTTTTTCAACCACATCATCAACAATCAAAGGTCCCTCATCATCTACAACTTACTTTCCCACTTCTTATTGTAACCGCCATCACATGATTGTTTTTACCGCACTTCGGGTTCACTACCGTGTCACTTGGTAGAGAACCCTTGGGGCGAGTGTTCAAAGCTTGACAGATGGCCAAATTGTACCTCCAAGTTCTGGATGGCAAAGCCATAGCCTCAACCCACTTGGAAACATAATCAAAGGCCACCAGAATGTACATGTTTCCACATGAACTCATAAAAAGTCCCATGAAGTCTTTGCCCCACACGTCAAACATGTCAACCTCAAGAATTGTGGTGATAGGAATTTCATCCTTCTTGGAAATTCCACTAGCTCTTTGACACATCACATCTCTTTACAAGCTCACTAGAATCTTTATACAAAGTTGGCCAATAAAAACCATAGTTGAGAACCTTTGAAGCAGTTCTCTCCCCACCATGATAAGAACCGTAGGCAAGATGCAAGCATCAAGAATACTCATGTGTTCCTCTTATAGAAAACATCTCTGGATCACACCATCATTACAAATCTTGAACAGATAAGGCTCGTCCCATTATTAATCCCATCCCGTTAAAGATTTTTCCTTTGGTTTGAAGAGAGATCACATGAAAGTAAGAAACATCAGTGAACCAAGGCATACTATTCAAAGATACGGGACAAGTGGTTTGGCACTTGGTTTTCACACCCTTTTCGATCAACAATTCAAAGGTCAAACTCTTAAAGCAATATAAACCTGGGAACAATTCATAGTTTATCTTGCATAATACGCCGGGTAAAACATCTTGTTCATCATTTGCCCTAAGACCGCTCCTATCGCAACATCCCTTATGTCGCACATAAGATCAAAGGGAAATCTCCAATTAGGTGCGTTAATAATAGGAGTGGTCATCAGTATGTACTTGAGAAGTTCAAAAGTTTTCATGCATTCTTCATCAAACACAAACTTTTAATCCTTTTCCAATAATTTGCACAAGTGATTCACTACCTTTGAGAAGTCCTTGATGAACCTTCGGTAGAATCCCGCATGCCCAAGAAAGCTCCTCACTCTTTTAATAGAAGTAGGAGGATGGAATTTTGAAACCACTTCGCCCACCTCGACCATAAAGTGGCATTTTTCCATTTAAGCACAAGATTTGCCTCTGTATATCGGGCTAGCACCTTGACAAGATTCTTTAAGCATTCTTCGAAGGAGTCATCCACAACACTAAAATCATCCATGAACACTTCCAAAACGTCCTCCACCATGCCCATAAAGATAGCCATCATACACTGATGGAAGGTAGCCGATGCATTACACAAACCAAATGGCATCCGTGAAAATACAAAGGTCATGTACGTGGTTTTCTCTTGGTACTCCGGTGCAATCAAAATCTGATTGTACCCTGAGTAACCATCTAGAAAGTAGTAGTCAGCACACTAGGAAAGTCTGTCCAACATTTGGTCAATAAAGGGAAATGAAAAATGATCTTTATGGGTCACTTATTCAGCTTCCGGTAGTCCATGCATACCCTCCATCCGGTGAAAATCCTAGTGGGAATCAACACATTTTGCTCATTTGTGACCACAGTCATACCCCTCTGTTTCGGCACATATTGTACTAGTGAAGTCCACAAACCATCTGAGATGGGGTACACAACGCCTACATCTAGCCACTTGATAACTTCCTTCTTAATAACCTCTTGCATCGCCTCGTTCAACCTCCTTTAATGTTCCACGGAGGGTTTGGCATCATCGTCAAGTATAATCTTATGCATGTAAAAGGCGGGGCTTATCCCCCGAATATCAGCCAGAGTCCAACCAATTTTCTTCTTCCTTATTTGAAGCACCTCAAGGGTGACATCTACTTGCACGATAATAAGGAACGAAGAAAGAAAAACAGGTAAAGTTGAACAAAGGCCCAAGAATTCTTACCTGAGGTGCAGAGGCAAAGGCTTTAACTCCAACACGGGAGGTTCCTCAATTGAGGGCTTTATTGGTGGATTCTTTCTGTTCTTAAGATCCAAGGGAAGTCTAGGGGGCTCATAGGAGTAAGAACCCATTCCTTGTAAGGCATTGACATACTCTACCAAGCCGTCATCCTCAGTCACATTATGTTTCAACAATGCTTCTTCTAAAGGATCCTCCACATTGATCATGGAACTTGTGTCATCAACTATTACCTCCATCACCTGATCCACAAAAAGAACAAACCTCAGTATTATTCGGCTGCCTGATTGATTTGCACACGTGGAAGACAACTTTTTTGTCACCCACCCGAAAGGTGAGCGCCCTTTCTTCCACATCAACCAATGCCTTACATGTTTCTAGGAAAGGCCTTCCAAATATAATAGGCACCTCATAGTCGACTTCGCAGTCTAGAATCACAAAATCCTCAAGCAAAATAAACTTGCCAACCCAGACAAGAACATCATGAATAATATCAAGTGGCCTCTTTATTGAAGTAGCTCTCGGTTTCCTAATACCCAAAGTTCGAATACAGAGTAATTTAGACAAATCACAAAAGGTCTTTGCAAAATACGCACTCCCAATGGTTCATGAAATGGTAAATGCACCGGGATCTACAAGCTTTCGAGCCATCGAGTGCACAATGGAACTTACGTGATAAGTCATTTTGATGGTCTCACAATCCATAGATATCTTTTTAGTCACCAAGTCTTTCATAAACTTCCGCATACCTCGGCATTCGCTCAAGAGCTTCCACCAATGGTACTTTGATCGACAAGCTTTTCATCATCTCAATAAACTTATTGAATTGATTTTCATTCTTTTGCTTCGCAAGTCTTTGAGGTCAAGGTGGAGGAGGCCTTGGCAAAGGAGCCTTGGCTTTAGGCATTACCGTTTCCGGTATGTCTATCATGTGTTCCCTAGATGGGTTCACGTCATTTTTAGTCTCCTCCTCATTGTCATGAATATCAATTCTCACCTCAGCATCCAATTTATATTCAATCGATGGCTTATAAACTATTAGAACATCATCATCTTGCATTTTAACCTTATCACTCACAACTTCCTTTTGCTTGGAGGTACTTGCTTCACCACCTCTATCGCTCCTTATGTCCACTGCCATTGCATGGCCGGTATTGTTTCCACCTTTTAGGTTTATTACCGTATTATTAGGTAGTGCCCCTAAGGGTGAGTGTTCAAAGATTGTGAAATCCGGCCAAGTTTGACCTCTAGATTTTAGATAGAAGTATTGTAGGACGCCATCTGGGCATCGTATTTAGTGTTTTTCTTCATCATTTTCTCAAACATCAACTCAATTCTCTCCATCTCATTATTTGGTGATCTCGGACCTTGAGACTGAAATAGAGACGGGTTGTTTGATTGTTGATACATCGGAATCCTTTGAAAGCTCGGACCATTATTTCCTTGATTACCGTTATTCCAACCCTCTTGGTTGTTGTTTCCTCCAATTGCTATTGTTATTGTCACCTAGTTGCCCTGGTTACTTTGGTTGCCTCAATTGTGATTGTTGTTCCCTTAGTTGCAATTTCCTTGTTGGTTTTGATTCCTCCAATTTACTTGGGATCTCCACTGTTGTTATTGATTTGGAGCATTGCCCCGCTGTCCTTAGTAGTTGTTCACATACTGAACTTCTTCACTTTGATCACATAGCCATCATCTTGGTAGAAACCACTATTACCTTGCTCATATTGATCCTGATTTTTTTGACTTTGTTTACCTCTTTGTCGCCTCTTGTTGACCAACATGTTTACCCCTTCCATGGCATTCACTTGTCTTGGCGCTTGAACTTGCTGCAATTGAGCTTTTTCCAACTGGTTCATTGTTGTAGTTAACTCCGCTATTGCATAGTCGTGGCCATGGAGCTCTTTGTACAGGTGAATGGCATTGGGATTACGCTGTGGCACATTGGCTCGACTTTGCCACGCCGGGGAAATATCGGTCATCTCATCCACAATATCACATGCCTCAGCATAAGGTGTGTTCATAAAGTTTCCCCCTGCTAGTTGGTTCACTACACATTGATTGGTGGCGTTGATGCTACGGTAGAATGTTTGTTGGATCATTACTTCGATCATGTCATTGTTCGGGCATTCTTTCACCTTCGCATGATACCTCTCCCAAATCCCATGAAATGGTTCATTTGGTTCCTGTTTGAAGGCTACGATATCATCTCTCAAGGTCACCATATGCCCCGGCAAGAAAAACTTTGCTATAAACACATCCCTCGTGGTGATGGAATGGTTGGGAAGTCTTTTGAGCCAGTCCAAAGCTTTCCCTCTAAGTGAAAAAGGGGACCATATAAGTATCAATACATACTCCAAAACATTTGTCTGTTTTCCTCCCCAAAAGGTATCCTTAAAACCTTTTAGATGTTTATATGCATTCTGATGGTGAGCGCCTATGAAGTACCCTCTTTGTTCCAATAAGGTCAACATGACATCTGTAATCTAGAAATTGCCCGCCCGGACCGGGGTGGGGCAGTTGCAATTGCATAACCTTCATTTGGAAGCAACCGAGGAGCTACTCGCTGAGGAACTGGAGGAGGGTCTGGAATGTTTTCATTAGCCTAGGGCCTCTTCTTTGAGCTTGAGTTACTAGAGGCACCTCATCTTCACCATTATCATCTACCTCCTCCTCCGGAAGAACATTTCCGAGAGGATCATTACTTGCCAATTTGTACCTTAATCGATTAATTCATACAAGTTAGTAAAACATAATGAAAGAAAAACAAGATCTACAACTGGTCAGATAGATAGTCAAAACCGTTTAGCTCCCTGGCAACGGCGCTAAAAAATAATCGACTCCAACCCTATACCACTATAAATTGGCAAAGAGTGGTGGATGCCGCTTTCACCCGAAAGATCGGGATTGATTTCCACAAGGAGATAATATTAGTTAGGAGTTGGGTTTCTATCCAATCTATCTATGTCTGTTGATCTAATTGCACTTCTAAACATGTTCGAATTCGTTTCTATTCTGCTTGTAATGCTTCTGATTGCTGAAAATAATCTAAGTACAATATTTTTGTAGGAGTTTTCTGAATTGATAAAAAGCACTAGGAAAGTGACTTGCACCTAGGTGAGTATCTAATGGAGTCTAGAATTTAAGACAAACTTATTATATTTGGGGTCATGATATAACCTTCGCACATAATTACGCACTCTATTCCTCTTGGTAATTTGAGTGACTTTGCCCTAATTGGCTTTCTCAAGCCCAATTGATTGTTCAAACAATGCAAGCAAAATTGGCTCAAGTCAGGTATTACTATCTCCAAGTTTAACCATTTACTTTGGGCTATCAATCTCTTGAATGCACCCAAATTCCTTGTTAGCCTGAATTTTCTAGACTTAGTTTCTCGATCTCAAGAAGAGTCTAAGTTATAAAGGCATGAATCAGTATTTGCAATCACCAATTCTACAATTAAATCATGAATCAAGCTAAATATCACTCACCCATAAAAAATTATGCCCTAAAATAGAACATATTAAATACTCAGACTAGGGTTGGGTCACAACCCTAACTAATAGATTTAGCTACTCATAATCAAGGTAGAAATCAAAGATAGAGATGAAATATAAGCCATAAAAGTTTATTACAAGAATAAAATTTAAGATTAATAGCTAAAGTTGCTCTAAAATTACTCTAAGTGGTAAAATACGGTTGTTCACGAGCTCCTCCAAGCAAAAGATAACCTTAAAATGTGAAAAAGAACTATTTATATACAGCTGAAATTACTGGACAAAACTACCCCTACAGAGGTTCCGCTGTCACTGAAATAATGAACGGCTTAGCGTTAGGACGCAGTTGCACTTTTTCATTGCGGTCAACGGTCTTTGTTGCACCCAAAACACTTTCTTTGAACCTCAATTTCGCGGACCGCATAATTAAGGTCGCTCCAGCGTGGACCTTCCGCAGCCGCTCTTTTCCTTCGCGGTCAGCGCTTTTATCTCAGCTTTGAACTTGTACAATTTTAACTCCTTCATGAGTTGATTATGGCTTTCTTGCCTCATTTTGATCAACACTGCAGACAAGCACAATAAGTCAGTTTTTGGGAATACTATTACGTCTTTTCGATCCAAAACCTAAGCAAAAGAGAGCACAAGATAGGCTAAAATACATAATTATGAAAGGCCGAAGCTACCTGCGCATCGCAAACGCGATAACTACTATGCGAACGCGAAGAGCAAAGCGAACTAGCCCTCCCCGACCTTATTTCCCCTGTGCGAACGCGAGTGGGGCTTCGCGAACACATAGGCCTAGGCTCATAAAGCTTCGCGAACGCGAAGAGTAATTTCCCTCTTCCTTAAATTCTTCTTTACGAACGTGATGACCCTCTCGCGTTCGCGAAGAAGGAAACTAGAACCGAAAAAATCTGGAAGTCAAATGCACGTGATGCAAACAAATATTTCTACTAAGGATCCGGCATGAGGCTATGTTATTCTAGGTTTAAACCTCGGGTGTGTTCTAGACATGGCTTACCCAAGTGGACAGATCGAGCTAAGGTGGGGTAAATGCATCAGGAGCACGAAAGTTTACCCGGCCTAGCTGTTGATCCAGCCTCGTTGTATTTGGTTCGACCTATAACAGAAAAGTGGATCACACGTACATGTGCACCATATTTTTAGAAACCTCATAAGTGGGGCGTAAGAAGACAGTTTATACAATTCAAATAATATCAAAGCGGTAAATTAGCAACAATTCGCACATTCATACCACAACCACAGTTATATCAACAAACAATAAAGCCAAGTATAGATTACATTACAAGCTCAAATTCTAAACCCTGAACTAGAGATTCTGGATTCCTTTTCCCAGTAGAGTCGCCAGAGCTGTCACACCACATTCTTCCCGAGGGGATAGAGGATTTTTCTAATTAAAGTGATATTTTTCGAAATAAAAGTTTTTATTTAATTTCATAGTTGCCACTTGAAATAATTTATTGTGTCCCAAGTCACAGGCTTATTTTTTAATCCCAAGTCGAGGAAATTTGACTCTGTTTTAAAGTCTGCAAAATCTAGAAGACCGGGTAAGAAATTTTCTTAATCTGAGAGAAAGTATTAGGCATTCCTAGATTCTGTGGTTTTAACATGATCACTTTAATCATACCTGACTTAATTAAATTATTTAATTGCTCATTTTAGAACCTATGTATATTTTTACCTTTTACCGCTTTTTAATTATGGCGTGTTATGGATTTATATTGGAAACGAATCACATGTGTGTAAATCCGTTTTATTTGGGGCGCTAAAATCATGTCACGCGTATGTGTAAACAATAAATCACGCTTTATTAATTAAGAAAATTTGTTCTGGCCAAAGTTGCGCGAACGCATACTTTGACTGTTTTGGAAATCATAATTATGACATAAGAACGTGTACACAATCACGATAATTTGATTAATTAAGAGCGAGCCTAAATCATTCTAAAGTATTCATGAATTGTACATTTCCTAAGTTTAGGGTTATTGTGAAGGTCCATAATTATGGATTTTTGTGGATAAGGGTATAAATTTTACTTAATAAAAATAGTAGTATTACTGAAGTCTAAGTTATTGAAAGTATTTGGCAATTGTTAGGCATCTTTTATCTATAAAATAAAGATGGACCAGCTTCAAAATTCGACCGGATCAAATTCTTTTAAGCCTAAATCCCTTTGTTTAAATCAATTCCCTAAAACCAAAGAACAAAACTTGTGATAAGCAACACAACCTGTTAATCTTGGATTCACTATCAACTCTAATGGACAAATTATTTACAGCAATATGATGGCCTAATCCATTCAGCTAGCCAACACCGCAGACCTCACAACATAAAGCCGACATATGTACTGAAAAAATACAGCTGGTTTGCACAACCAATCACCATGAAACTAATTCATTGCTTATTCGAGCTTTTATTCAAAGTTAGTAACTTAAATTCATGCTTCATGATGCATTCACACTTTATCCTCAAGGAATGAACATTTCGGTAACAAATAACTCAATTCAAAAGTCTTGTGAATTCACTAAGTGCTTAATTAACAGTATAGATGCCAAACATAATGATACCTAGCATCAACATGCTGAGTTTAGAACAAAACAACAACAGGAGAGCCAAACTAATTAATGACCAATTTTGATTCGTTTTTTTAAAAAAAAATATCAATAAATAGAAACAAGCATTCAAATCTGGAGGTTGAACTCAAGAAATACAGAAAACTGAATATATTCATCAGGTCAACAATCCAAATATTCGTTAATATTCAAAAGAGGATTTCGGGTAAATGTATACATACCTAAATAGCCGAAATAAACTGAAAACAACAAGCAGATATCTAAAATATGAGGTGAAATCCAGTAACGAGAACAACAATATCCAACGACCAAACAAGTTCAACTCGATAGCAGCGAAGAGCGATTCAATCGCTTCAGATTCCCAGAAATTATGAAGCTAAGATTAGAAGTCAAAAATAGCAAAGAATCGAAGTCGAAAATCTCCTTTCATGATTTTTATATACTCCTAGTGCGTAAATCGTGTGTAAAAGCGAGAAAATGGTCAACCAATTTGGAGGTTGCTCGATGAGAAGAAGAAGTCGGGCAAGGCTGTTAGTGTTTTTTATTTTTTGGGGAGGGGATCGTTTTGAGAGGATAGGGGCAGCTGGCTAGGGTTAGGTTTTTTTCCAAAAAGGAAAGTCCGTCCCTTTTTATTTTTGGGGGAAGGAGTCTTTTAGTTAGAGATGATGAAGACAAAACTATAAGAAGGAATTGATTGAGTCCAAAGAGAAGCTGCACAAACATTGGCGTGATGTTCAACAGCAACAACAAACCAGTATAATCCCACTTAGTAGGGTTTGGGGAGGGTAATGTGTACGCAGTCCTTACCCCTACCCTTAGGTAGAGAGGCTATTTCCAAATAGACAAATAGACCCCGGCATCCTTGCCTCCTAGAACTTCTCACCTTGCTCTTGGGAAGACTCGAACTCACAACCTCTCGGTTGGAAGTGGGAGTTACTTACCATCAAAGCAATCCCTCTTGTCTAATTGGCGTGATGTTCATCACCAGGAAAAAAATTTCTCTGTTACATCATAGGTAAATGTTTGCTGTTTTGTTTATCTGAATATTGCTATTCTGATTTTTTTGCCGACAAATGAGTTGTAGATTATGTAATCAATGGATATATTATCAATTGCCTATTTAAATAATGACTACTTTTTACGCTCTAAATAATTCTTACGAGGAATTTGGTGCAATGTTGGAAAGCTTCACAGGGTGTTGCAATATGATGAATGTCATTGGCTGATTCATTCCTAAGGTAGCTTGTCAACGTGATATTTGTTCGCAAGTGGAATTTACATTATCATTTACTACTTTTTTTTTCTAAAATGAATATAAAAATTTTAAACCAACTTTTTTTCATACAAACAACTGTGAATTCATATAATCAACCCCAACTTCACGTAATTGTTGTTGCCGTTTAATCATAATAAAGTTTTGATTTGTACTTGTTAGTCAGAGATCCAATTCCAGAAGTCATTATTTGACCAAATCTTGTCATTACAACTAAAAAATCAACAATTACTTCATTTTCAAAAAATGGCCAAAAACAAGGAAAAAAAGTATGTTTAAGAAAGAGTTCATATTTATAAATAGAAATATAAGACAGAAACGTGAAAAATTGCACTTTTTAAAATGTATTTACAATAGTATGCAATTGTTAGCAATTCTTAACCGGTCTCCTTGAAACTGCAGTATGATCGCACTTCTTCAATTGCAGTAGACTATATATTAGACCAAGTAATCGACAAACAAACCAAATTGTGTAATTACTACTCAAATTCAATTCTCATGTGGCTTTCCAAAAGCAATCTCAAAGAAAATAATAATATCATTGGACTAGAGAAAATTCTGCCTCTACCTTCTCAAGGTAGTGATAAGATTTGCGTACAAATCCGACCCAACTTCTATGAATTTTTTAGCATGCTCTTCCCCCAACTCCCTTCTTTATACATTTTCCATAGGAACCGGCGCGCGCACACACACAAATATTAATTAAGAGAATCAACTAAGTAGCAAAAATAACTTTATTTTCAGACGATGAAGCAAGCTCTCTGGTACTAATTTACAAGCATATTGTCAGGACCTAGATCAAGAGATCACCATCGGTCTGACGAATTCACAGGAGCATTTAAGTGAATTAGATCACAACTCAATTTTACCAATTTTAGCCAACTCAATATGCATCTGCAGATTGCATTCTCCTATGTACCAATTGCTAGCGCATACATGGCCTTGGCACCCCAACTCAGCTCGAGAGGCTAGCCTAGCCTGATCTGAGAAGTGCTAATTCAATTTGTTTGCTATTTAAGATATAGATAGAGCAAATGCTATAGCACTATGAAATAAGGACTCCTGATATTGCAACTCGCAAACGGGAAAAGTTCTTATTCGTCAGTACGATTCTTGATCAGCTCTTAGAGGCTTGTCATCATACATCCAGCTTCCCATCTAACCCAGATATCCTACTTCTACATTTTTCAAGAACAATAAGGGAAGACACAGGAAGAGGAAAGTCATAATTACGAAATAAATGAACATAGAAAAAGACACCTAGACTTGAAATGTTTATGATACTTTTACCACTTAAGATTCATCTTTTGATAGACTCAGCAATACCCAGTTAGTACTAAGTGTGTTAAACGGGCGGGGTCAGCCCGGTTCCGGACCGTCCCAGACCGGTAGAACCTGGAACCGGCCCGGACCGTTAAGGAGGGGCTGGGCTGGGCTAGGTAGGAGGGTTAGGGGGGTTTGGACGGTTTAAATTTTTGAAACGGGTTACCCGGCGCGGTAAAACCCTTTAGATGAATAGTGCCATTAAACCGGTTAACCGGCCCGGCTCGGCCTGAACCGGACTGTGAATATAATATGAATATACCATGAATATACCATGAATATACCGTGAATATACCGTGAATATACTACGAATATACTACAAATATACTGTAAATATATTATGAATATACCAATTATTGTATACTAATTAACATAATTTAAAATTGTTGAAAATTAACATATAGTGTTTATATTTAGGGTATAAAACTATAAATGCTCAAATCATAGAATATGATGGTAACGTATTATTTTTAAAATATGCTATAAATTCTACTGGCATAAGCAAAAGGAGTCTCGCACAAAGGAATTTTCACCGTTGGGATGGTGGCATGAAAATGAAAAGAAATTTCCTGTTCTTTTCGCTATGGCTCAGGACGTGCTGAATGTGCCAATTTCTATTGTTGCATCGGAGAGTGCATTTAGCCAAGCCAGACAACAACTTGGAGACACCCGTCACTCATTGGGAAGCAATGCTTTGGAAGTTTTAGTATGTTTCAGAGATTGGATTAGAACGGAACGAAGAAATCAAGGAAAGGAAGATGTTGATAGCCCAGAAGACGAGGAACTTGGAGATATATTATCACATGGAAACCCATCCGAATTTAATACGCCAGAAGAAGGTCAATCGATTCATATTGATTATGATGAACTTGCTAGGGCGATCCAAAACATTTGAAATTACTACTTTACTAGTTTATTTGTTAGAAAAAATGTAAACATTTCATTTTCTAGTTTTTCAATTTGAAATTAAGTAATAAAGTAGCACTTGCAATAAGTGCAATTTTTTACCATATTACTTGTATTCATTCAATTATTACAAAGTATTAATATAACTTAATAGTTATATTATACATAATTCCAAAAAAAATGAAAATATACTAAACCCGGCTCGGCCCGGCCCCCTCAACATGTAACCCGTATGGTTCAATTTTTACCCGAACTAACCCAGCCCGCTACGAACCCGTTACTGTGCAACCCGACCAGCCCAGCCCGGAACCCGGACGGGTCAAAAAAATTTGGCCCGGACCAGACCGGCCAACCCGTTAAACAGCTCTAGTTAGTACTCATTGAGGCCACACAATTTGCATTCAGTTGACAACCCAGTCTAGTGCACAAACTTTTATAAATAGCAAGTTACCATAGTGAATAAAGAAGGTTCTCTGGCTTTTGGAAAAAGGATAGTATTCTCTCAGTGCTATACAACTTGATAACACATACAACAATGCCAGAGCTAGTACGCAAGAAAATGCGTACCTCCTCATACTGCATCAAGGTCAGCTATTTATCTCTTCCTTCGCTTTGACTCCACCTAACAATGGGAATAGTAGCAGTTTAGCTTAAATGGTTGCCAACTACAGATGAACTATAACCAAGATTACAAACAAGAGCTAAGATTTCAACGATAGCATGGTCATGATGCATTGTGGGTAGTATATATGGGTCGAGAGTTCAAATTCAGGCTCTGACAGTGGTGAAGGGCCTTTTCCACCGAGTTTGAAAGTTGAAAATAGTGGATTTCTCAGTTATCAAAAATAAAACGATGTGACTTGAGGCACATAGAGAGATGTACATGGATACATATGTAGTCTTCTTTAATTCCTATCTACATCTCAGCAGGTAATATATCAATAAATAGCTCAACATGATTATTCAGCAGATTCCCATGCCCAATCTATCTCTCTCCTCACCCCATATCCGCCTCTCCTTCTAACAGTCAGCCACTCATATCACCCCAATTACCAACCATTTTTATCAAACATTTGCTGTTACAGGACGATAGGAGATTTGAATCAACAACCTGAGAAGTCAATCAACAACCCCCATTTTTACGTGTCCCATTAACAGCCATCCCTCTCACTGCTTTAGGAAAGTATCCACGTTTGTCCCTAGTCGGTTCTTTTTAATTAGGGTTGAACATTTGCCTAGTTGGCAGTCAAACAGAAGGGTCTCAGTGCCATGTTGGAACTCTGTTAGTGTTAGGGGCGAATTTGTTTACTTTCTCAACAGTGGGACATATTTGGACGGATAGTAGAACTAAGAACAAACGTGGATAATTTCCTAAAGTAGAGGGACAAATATGGCCTTTTTCCCTACATTAAATTTCACTGTGTAATCTACTCTTCATACCTCTTAATTCTTACATAAAATACAATGGTAGGAAGGAATATCGACACCAATTACCTCAAACCCAATACCTTAAGAAACTCGAGTCTCATAGGGCACAGGAGCCAAATCTAAAATCAACTTTGACAAGCATTGGTTCAGAACTCTCTGTGCCAAAAGGGTTAGGGCGAGGGAAGACGAGAGATGTAAGGTCTTGCCAACGTGGTTTACATGTGCTCAGTGATTCCTTTTCTCCAAAGTTATTGGCATACAAACTTCCTGAGATCCCTCAGCTACAAAATATTAGATACCCTTCGACTTTAGAAAAAATATATGAAGAAGAAGGAAGAAGAGTGAACAAATAAGGCATTACACACATTCTAAAATAATCAAAAACAGTACTCACAAGCTTGATCCCATCATCATACAAAAGTAGGGAAGTAGAGTTCCAGAATACTCCTAGATTAATGTAACATGTATTTGCCCAACTTTTGTTTTTGAATCGTTCCGAATACATTGTCATTTCCTAGAAGAGTACCTCCTCCTTTTTCCCCACCTTATTAGATCCTTCTCCAAGACCTCAACGCTAATAAAAGAAAACCAAATAACTTAACACTAATAAAACGCGAATACTAAGGATAACTTCTCGTAGATGAGCATTTCCAGTCACTTGGAGGGTTGAGCTAGGTTCACGGCCATCAGAAAAATAGTCTAGCAATGATAATCCTCTAAATTGAATATACAGGATCATATAGTGGCCAGTTTGAGATTGAGGCATAGTTAATTCACTGATTAAGGTCAGAAAGGAACAACAGATGTTTTGAAGGCTTATCAACTCCAAATCATTTCCTCAAGGCTAGATGTCTTTTGTATCTTTATAGTTGCATTACCTTTCCCCCTTAGATTCTCCTGACAATTTTTTGAACTTGTTTAGCTCCCTGGTACTAGAATAGTCTTTTATTAATTGAGCTAACAAAGTCTTTTTTGCTTCCATAACTTTTGTATTATTATACATCTTCTTGATGCCAGCAATGAAATCTATTATTACTTCATCAAAAAAAAACCCACTGATTAAGGTAACACGGATGTGATACTAGAGAGCTACACTAGTTAAAGTTACAGATATCTCAAACTTTAACTTTATCTCAGCTTTGTACCAACTTTTATAACGTATTTTCCTGTCATAACTCATACCCAAGTCCAGCCAAATGACTACGGGTGTTCACAAAAATCCGAAAAATTGAACCAAACCGAAAACCAAACCAAACCAACAAAAAAACCAATACTTTTTTATTTGGTTTAGTTTTGGTTTTGAAATTTAAAAACCGATCGAATTTGATTCGGTTTTGGTTTTAATTAAAAAAACCGAATCAAGCCGAATATAGGAGTAGTTATTTTAAATTTATTATTGCACCTATATATATGTATACTTTTATACAGAGTTTTAAAATTTTATGGTAATTATTAATAGTTTGCACTTATAGTATAGTTCTTTACCTTTACATTCTAATTTAATTATGTAGTTTTCTTTTGTTAAATGTAAGAATCCATTTCATGTTAAAAATAATATATATTTAATTGAATCCTTAAATTATTCATCAGTATTTGATTCAGTTATCATCATTATATCTTGGTAAATAATAAATTTTTCAAAGTGCAATTGATTTGATAGTGTTATATTAAAAATGTGGTCGCCGAAAGATGTGTTTGGTAGTGTATGTCTTATATTTAAGAAAAACCAAACAAATAACCAAAAAAATCAAAAAACCGACATAAACCGAATCAAGAAAAACTTACTTAATTGGTTTGGTTTGGATCTGATATTTGAAAAACCGGCTTACTTGGTTTGGTTTTTTTTAGGGAAAAATCGATCCAAATTGAACCATGAACACCCCAACAAATGACACTTCAAAAAGGAAAGAGGAAATTTTCTTTATGTTGGTAAAACCTAGTGAGATTCTACCCAACGAATGTACATCTATTGAGTGAAAGCAGTTCCTAACTCTAAAGGCTATCTTACTACAAAGAGTGAGTATTTGCTATGTTGCGTGGACTCTCCAAAATGCTTATGTACCTCAAATCCTTCAAAATTGCACTACTTTTGGATCCGTCATGCACCCATTGACATTTTCAGAGAGTTCGAGCTACATAGATATTTTGAGTACTCCCACTTGTTAACTACGGAGAACCAATCTGAAGTATAACATAGTTCAGCAGGATCTAAGTTCATATTATCCAAGCTGTCACATAGGCCTAAAACTTGCAACACTCTCATTCCTCAGGTCATCCATGTTTTGAACCTTTTTCTTTCCTTCGAGGAACTCAACAACGAGAGAGTGAAACCAGCTTAGTTTGATCACTAGTTGTTGATTGTATCAGTAGCTCGGACTATTAACTGGCAGGTAACATCATGACTTAGGAGATACCCCTTTCTCAGGTCCGCTCTTCTCCTTCTTTTACTGTAATAGAATCTGATACATTAGATATATCCAGACTAAATATCCAGCCTCTCCACCGCCATTATGTAGGGGTAAGGTCTACATACACTTTACCCTCCCAGACTCACTTGTGGGATTTCACTAGGGTTGCCACTTACTGAGCGCAACCTTCTCCGACCAGAATGATCCTAACATCAGACTACACACACGAACATAGTGCAAAAAGTCCACCCACCACCATTACCCTCTCACAAACAACAACAGTCGATTAATAAACTTGAGACACATCTGCAAATAATGCCAATACTATCATGTCAAAGGTTACCAAGTGTGTGTAACAGAAATTTTACCTTTGACTCAACAGGTGGTGAAACATGAAACGAACTCAAGGGACGTTTGCTATCATCTTCTGAGGAACAGTCAGAACACAAGAAATGCTCTAGTTTCTTTGCTTCTTCAATGGCCATACCCATACAAGAGGGATGGAACCTGCAATAAAATTGCAAGGAAAATGAGAAGACTTTCTTATAGACACAGTTATCAGATAATCATAACACGAACAGTTAGACTAAGACAAACAGATTCCACGACAACTCAGGCCTCCTAATGTAAAGATGCTGAACAAAACAGCCACTTCACCCAAAGCCAACGAAAGCAATTACAGACATGTGAAGATTTCATTTCCCTGATTCACACTCCACACCATACTGATGAAGTTGCTCTTACTTTCAAGTTCCATGCCATATCAGATAGACAATACAGTCCCGAGTATTGCTTAACCAATGTGGCATTGCTGAACTCATCATAGAGCCTTGAAACCACATGTAACTTTGACATACAAGATTTCTGGCACCATCAGAGATTTGCATCCAATTCCTAAGATATAAAGACACCAATTGGATCTAGATATTTTAGTCAACCATTTTAAACTTCACGTAAACTTGTCAGGACCCATGTGTTTTCTTTGTGGGCACTTGGGAACAAATCCAGATTCTGGTGGAATTTCCATATGATATAATATTGTATCTGTATACCTAATTATGCCCCACAACAATGTTTTCACTTCAGCAATGACATGGACATAGACAGGTACAGTACATATGTATACACATACGTGGGTGATATCAGCATTCAAACTCAAATGTCTTATTTAAGTTTATCACAACTGGATTTTTAACAACGGTCAGTCGCAGCTTGAATTTAAATGGATCAGCATTGCATGCTTACATGATACACAAAGGAATTTCATCTCAAAGACTACCTGAAATGCAAGTAAAATATTATGACAGTGATAAGTCTGCAAAAGGAAATATTTATGTATGTTTGTTGTGCACCTGATTAAAATAGTAAGATAATGTAGATAGTGGACAGTAAAAAGGCCATACAATTATATAATCCACTTTCGAAGATAAAACCTGCACAAATGAACCAGCTAAACTTGCCCCATATGCTGATATACGAGAAATGGGGAAAGATGCAACAATTTATTTGTTGCCCTTTCAAGCTTTGAGTCCTTTAATGTGACTGTACATTTATTTTCCTTTTTTGCTGCTTTTGATCTAAACTGAAAGTAATTACAAATATAAAGATATCCTTTTATGTTCAACTAGAACATTATATGGAGCTATGCTTGTTGATTTCCATGCATACAAGCAAAAACGACATGTTCATATGTAAAGGGAATAAATTTTTACGATATTGTCAGTTTACCAGTCTTTGCATCCTTCACACTGTACCATCAGATCATCAGGGTTGTAGGGCATCTCACACTTACAATACCTTCAAAATCAAAACATCCCAAAGTATCCAGGTGTTAGTAAACACCACGAGCATAACTTTCAAATTCAAACCTAAATATGCAAAATGTAGCTCTCATGCTCCAGAGCAAAGCTAGCAGAAACTCACACAGCGACGCGGTCAGGAGTAAATCCCCCTGTGGCAGCTTTGTACTCGAACCTACAAAAGTAATCCTCAGGGCCCACATTCTCCAATTTGGTGTAGTTCTTAAAAGAGTGCACTATGCACTTCCCTTCAATGGTATGTGCACTTTGCATATCGAAGTGATCTGATAAGAACAGCTCTTTGGCCCCATGGAATTGTCTGCGACCACCAATAGACTCCTCCGGTCGGTAGTACCATCTAACTTTGACCTTCACATTATTCCGGTGATCGGACTCAAGCTTCTCTACTCTTGCCACGTACGGAGGCTTATCAGAATCAGAGGGTCTCATCAACACACAATCACCAGCTGAGAAAGAGAGTTCAAAACAGTTTATTCTTTCAGTCTAGTGACATCCAACAATCGAAAACTTAAATGACTGAAAAGGAGTGTGTGGGGGGCGGGGGAGTTGGGGGAGCAAATGCTGATAATGAAGAGAAGAAAAACGCCCGAAATCTCATCAAAGTCCACAATACACGAAATATGAGTACTATAGGACAACAACTACGCACTGAGCGTAGAAAAATTAAAGCGAAGTTAAAGAAGGGACAAACAATCTAGGAAGATAAAACCCAATGAGCTAGGAATAAATGCAGCACAAAAAGGCACCCAAGGGCGTGTGGCCTACGGGTCAATTAAGTGGAAGAATAACCATGAGTATGCATGTCTAAATCCCATCGGAGGCAAACCACAAGAGTGGTCAGAGTTATTTGGTACATGTGTTAGTGTAGTTAGTCGAGGTGTATAGAAGCTGGTCCATACACCATGGTCACAAAAAAAATTGATCAACAAAAAGATAGTACTAATGGACAATCTATAATACAAAGCATAGAAGGAAGAAAAAAAAAAAGTAGTACGTCAATGAGCTAAAGTAAAAACCTTGTAACACCAAAAAAGGACCAACTTTATCCTTCTTCGCACATAACAAATCAAATTACCAAAATCCAAATTGATCAAAACAAGAAATAAAATAAACACAAGCACAATCATAAAGGTACAGTAATAAAGAGCCCGCGTGGAGGGGGGAGGTGTATTACGTCTAACGATTTTGTTGGTGCCCTTGATAGAGTAAGAATCAAGGTCTTTTTTTCCAGGTTTAGTCTTAGCCATCAATCTTTATCAGTCTTCAAGAATAAACAAAACCCAGCAATGAAGACTCAATCTTTTTCCTTTTTTTAAGTGAAAATGAATGACCCACTAAAGAAAATTTCCTGGTGATGGGTAACAGTTGAAAAGCTCCTTTTTAGTAGAAAGAGAGGAGCACAAACCCTAGTTGCTGGAAAATGGGGGGTGGAGAGTAGAGCAAAGGACTGGGAAAGAGAGAGAGAGCATGAGAAGTCGGAGACACAGAGGTTTTGTTCTTCTACGTGCGACAATTTAGGACCCTGCGTGCAACCCCGAATTCAATTGTATATATGAGATATTTGCACTTTTTACCCATAGGTTTTTGATAATATCGAATATTCCCGTTTGAGTTTTCTAAAATTATTATCCTGGCACGCAAACATTTGTACCAAATTAAGTACGTAATTCATATTAGTTGGATTGAGAGGTTATTGTGTGTCTCAAACTTCTTAGCATATTATATAAGGAAAAACTGACCCAAAAATTGAGCGCTTTGAGGATATTCCCTCAAGGGATTGACCCTTGCACCCCGACACTCAACTAGACTTTAGGTGTTGTAAGGATATTAAGGTTGAGGACGTTATGGGAGCAATGCGTAAAATGAGTAGACAAAAAAAAGATAGAATCATACGAGATTTCACTAGAATTTTGAAGGTATGTAGGTAGAGCAGGCTTGAAGTGGCCAACAAGGTCATTTAATGTAGTTTTCAGGACGAAGATGATGCGTGATGAGTGAAAGTGGAGTATGATGATTTCGTTGTACAAGAACAAAAGTAATATCTAAAATTGTAACAACTATAGGGGTATCAAGTTACTGAGACATATCATGAAAAATTGGAGTGGGTGATGGAAGGATGGTAATGAAGGCGGTTTTATATCTGAGAACCAGTTCGGGTTCATGTGGGGTTGTTCTACTATGGAAGCTATCCACCTTATTAGGAGGTTGGAGGAACAGTACAGAGATAGGAGGAGGGATTTGCACATGATATTTATTGACCTAGAGAAAGCATATGACAAGGTCCTTACAAACATTCTTTGGAGATGCCTGGAGGTGAAAGGTGTGCCGGTAATTTATATTAGGGAGATAAAAGATATGTAAGATGGATCTAAGACTCGGGTTAGGACTATTGGAGGTGACTCAAATCCTTTTCCCGTAGTTATGGGGTTACACCAATGATCTGTGCTGAGCCTGTTCTTATTTGCCCTGGGGATTGACGCACTGACACACCATATTTTAAGAGAGAGTGCCATGGTGTTCGGTGATGATATAATTCTAATTAATGAGACGCGTGACGGCATTAGCGAGGGATTGGAGGTATGGAGGTAGTCCGTAGAGTCTAAAGGTTTCAAATTGAGTAGGACAAAGACGGAATATTTGAAGTGTACGTTCAGAGACGTGGCGGGGGAAGCAACATGGAAGTGAGACTAGAGTCACAAATCATCCCTAAGAGATAGAATTTCAAATACCTAGGGTCAATTATAAAAGGAGACGAGGATACCGACGGGGATGTCACGCACCGTATCGGAGGGTGGGGTGGATAAAATAGATGTTAGCGTTTGGAGCCCTGTGTGACAAGAACGTACCACCAAAACTTAAAGGTAAGTTCTGTAGAGCGATGGTTAGGCCGGCCATGTTGTATAGGACTAAGTATTGGCCAATTAGGATTTTACATCTCTCAAAGATGAAAGTAGCAGAAATGAGGATGTTGAGATGAATATGCAGGCATACTAGGATGGATAAGATTAGGAATAAGAATAATCGGGAGAGGGTGAGCGTGACTCCCATGGGCGACAAGATGCGGGAAGCGAGGCTTAGATGGTCGGTCATGTGCGAAGGACGAGCCTAGATGCCCCGGTTTAAGAGGTGTGAGCGGTTGGCTCTGGCAGGTACGAGAAGAGGTAGAGGGAGGCCTAAGAAGTATTGGGGCGTAAACAGGACATGATGCGGCTTCAAATTTCCAAGGACATGGTCCTTGATAGGAAAGCGTGGAGGTCGAGTATTAGGGTTGTAGGTAGGAGGTAGTCAAGCATTTCTCCTTGTTGGGCGGGTTAGTGAGATAGTATTTTGTCTAGGCTGTTAGCGATTTTTATTGTGTTTCGCATTGTTTTGGCCTTTCAATTTATTTGTTGTTTTTTATGATGTTGATATTATTTTTCTGATTTCTGTTATTGTTACAAATCTATTGTCTCTGGGTTGAAGGACCCCAGAAAAGAGCCTATCTACCTCTTCAGGATAAAGATAAGTTATGCGTACGATTTCTCTTCCAGAATCCAGACCCACTAGTTGGATTTATCTAAGTTGTCGTTTGTTGTTGTTGGATTGACTCTCGACAACATCATTGAAATTTATAGAAGACGCAAGAGAAGTATATGTTATTAGAATCGCCAAATCCATCAAGGTTGTCAGTATTTGAAATTAGCTTATAATTATTCAATTACAATTTAAATGAATATATTCTGCGTCTCCACTTAAATGTGCCTGTTCAAAAAGAGGCAAGAGAAATATGCATCAAAGAAAAACATGTTCAATAAATATATTAACAACTTAGAGTAAACTTTATTCGATGAAAGTAATGATTGTAGAATTCGACATAAAAGAAATCATATTCTGTTAATGTGTTAAATGTCACGATGCTCTTTGGTGTCCCGAATTCTAATCTGATTATCTATAATAGAGAACGAATGTAATTTTATTTTGTGTCTATCATATTAATTGTATTAGGTAACTTTTTTATTTTATAATTTTGTGGATAGAAATATTTGTGGACCCAGATTTCTGTGAACCCATAAGTATAAAATTGGGGTCCATAAATTTGTGAGACAAAAAAGAATATTATACAATTACTTTCAGTTGTGTAAGACACAAAATAAAACTTTTTTCACATTAGCGGCCAAATAGTAGCTTGTTTAGCCAAAAATTTTCTTTTTCCGGAGTTAAAGTATTTGGACAAACTTTTAAAAAGAAAAATATTTTTGAGTTGAAGTAAATGCATTTTTTGAGAAGATGAAACATAGGTTCTCCAAAAGTTCTTTCTGAAAAACACCTTGGAGAAAAATACACTTAGAAACACTTTTTAAATCCTGAACAAACATTATATTACTGCTCAAGAGTGTTTTTCAAATTAATTACTCAAACACAAACTGCTTCACCAAAAAAATCAAAGTTTTCTTTTGAAATAAGCTAATTTTAAATGTTTGGTCAAACAGGTTATCATCTATTACGACCAAATAAGTAGCTATTCCCCACGATCACTTCAAAATTAGCGAGTTGGGCTCTTCAATTGTCCAATATATTTGTATACGGTCAAAATCAAGTATCCTGATTTCGAGGTCTTAAAATGGATTTTGAATCCGAGTTCGGAAGGTTCGAAGTGGGGGTCAGATCCGGCAAAGGGACACCTACCTTGAAAAACCTGATCAAAAGCCTGGCACAACCTGCATCGAGGACAACATAATCTCAAAGTCAATCAAGAAAGAGCTAGAATTTCTCAAGGACACGTGGACCTAGACATTAATTATAAGATAAGGGTTGTAGGAAATGGTACAGGTCCATACTAGGGCATTCTACACCTGTACCAAAATTCTTTACCTTTATGAGCAAGGTACTATATTGGGGTTTTCTTCTCATATATAAAGAGGACCCCAATCATTTTGTAAGGAACACATAATATTCACTGCAATAGAACATTTTTATTCTTCTCTTATTTAACATGATCATCAATTATTCTTCAGCTTTATTGCCTTTACTTTATTGGTCATACTTTATTGGTCTTAGCTGACCTCGAGGTCCTTGGATAAGACGATCTCAAGGCCCATACTATTTCAACAATATTAATTTGGTTCATTATTTCTTCTTACTTAAGCTTAATATTACTTATATAATCACTAGCATTAGAATATATCATGTATCTTTAAAACCACAAATTATCTTTAATTGTTACTCATATTTTTCGAGGTAAACAATTTGGCTCCCTCGTAAGGCTAAAGATGATAGTGATTATTTTAGTGCTAGTTTTCAGATAATGCACGTTATTTTTTCACACTTTTTCTTGTCAAATATTCTTTGATTTTAGGCTTAATCATGTCGAGCATGAAGAATGCACCCATTCACGAGGACGAAGCTCTAGACAAAACAATGTCATAGGGGTCGGTGTTCCACCCACAAACCCTAGGGGAGTGCCTAACGTGGAGCCGGTTGATATCAACTCACACAATGCTCTAAACACGGACACATGCACAGATCCTGTAATGAATGCACACATGGAGCCCAAGTCAGAGGCAAGGAAACACGAGGGATAGAAGAAGGAGGAGTCAGCCTCCAAGTGATATTTGAGATGCTGCAAGCTCAGCAAGTCGCCATCGCTCAGCTTCAGAGTCAGAACAGAACTCCTAATACTGTTTAACCAGTAAACACACAACATGAACTAGTTCTGGAAAGGTTCCCCCCACCCCCCAAGTGCGACTTCGATGCCCATTCCCAAGAAGTTTCGCATGCCCGATATACCAAAATATAATGGAACAACTGACCCTTATGACATATTACTTCATACACATGTGGAATCAAATGAAATGAATTGGACGATGATGAGATCGAATCAATATTGTTAAAGAAGTTTGGAGAAACAATATCAAAAGGAGCTATGATCTGGTATCACAACTTAGCTCCTAACTCCATTAATTCGTTTGCCATGCTGGCAGACGCCCTTGTGAAACCACACGTCGGGGCCATAAAGGTATCCACGAGAAAATCTGACGTTTTCAAAATAAAACAAAGTGATGACGAGGTGCTAAGAAAGTTCGTATCCTGATTTCAGATGGAAAGGATGGAATTACCCCCCGGTCTCCGATGACTAGGAAGTTCAGGCCTTTATGCAAGGCTCGAATGAAAAAATAAAACTCGATAGCATCTCGACAGCTAAAGCAGAACTTGATCAAGTATCTTGTTGTGACATGGTCGGATGTGCACAATCTGTATCAGTCAAAAATTAGGGTCGAGGATGTCCAGTTGGGAGCCCCATTAGGCTCAGTTCACCCAAACAGATTCGCAGCCATGCCCCGAGGAACACATACCTGGGATCAAGATTGAACAAGGAAAGATATCAACCGTACGTCGAAGACAGAAGGAACATTTCAAGGCGTAATGCACCTCAGAAGATTGAACAGTAGATCAAGGCCAAAGCTCCCAATAACTCATGGGAAAAATCGGGTCCGACTGTCACACCTCCTTTTTTACACACTCGAAGGTGATATATAAAGGAGTTTTTCCACTTTAAATGATATAATTCGAAATAAAATTATTTATTTATCCGAGTCGCCACTTGGAATATTTTAATTGGTGTTCCAAGTCACCAGTTTATTTTAAATCCCAAATCGAGAAAATTTTGACTTTTCTTTTGAAGTCTGCGAACCAAAAATTCTGAATAAGAAATTCTGTTAATCTGGGGGAATGTGTTAGGCATCTCCGGATTCCGTGGTTCTAGCACTGTCGCATAAACTATCATAATTGGCATATTATCTGATATTAATGCATGTTTTAGCCTATGGTACATTTTTTACTTATTAGCCGCTTTGTATAAATTAATTCTAGAAAAATTCAGCTTTGCCTAAAATACGTCTTGAACCACGCCACATGAAGTGCACTCACGGTACGTGATGCATTTTATTTAACTTTGTTGAGAATTAAAGTTGGTTCACATGAAATGCACACCCGAGTTTAAGGAAATTACTTTAAATTGCGCATCTAAAGCAACTATGCACTTTCAAGTTTGTGAGTGCCACAGAAATTTAAACTAATGGCACACCTCAATTTTAAAAGAGTTATTATTAATTATCCGAAGTCCATGAGCTATTTAATAAAATGGCATACCTGCATTTCTAATTTTTATAGCATGCTAACTAATTTTGTGAGAGCATGGGCTTAGGAGAAATATTTAAAGAAGTGTACGATACAACTATGTGACATCATAAAATAACGAGGTTCATCCACTCTTTATTAACGCAAAAACACTTCCCTTTAATTCCAAAATTATTCCAACCACTAAGATTCAACAAAAATAAAATCATACTTTAAACCCCACGATACCAATATAGTCTAAGCAACGAACATATAATGGAAAAGGGTCAGAACTGCCCCTAACGTATTGACGCCAGTTTAAAAATGCCATCCGTTAACCTATTATGAAAAAATGCCCCTACCGTTAAAATTCTGGCATATTTGTACCCCTAAATCTAACAAGTCAGTCTAAAAATGCCCCTACCGTTAACCTATTTTGAAAAAAATGCCCCTACCGTTTTAAATATAAGTACAGTCAGTTGTTAGACTTAGGGGCACAAATATGCTAAATTTTTAACAGTAGGGACATTTTTTTCAAAATAGGTTAACAGAGGGCATTTTTAAACTGGAGTCAATAAGTTAGAGACAGTTCTGACCCTTTTCCCAACATATAATTAAGAAATGCATCAAGACACCAAAAGTGAACACAAATAACAAGCTAATCTCTGTTTCAACCAAGGCAAAGGCATTCTCATTTAAAAGTGAGAATAAACACAGGGATAAACAAAATATTACAACTAAATACTAAGAGAACAAATTAAAAAATGGAAAGATGAATAAGAGTTTAGTAGTGAACCTTTTCAGAAGTCAAAATTTTAGATCGGGACTTTGGACGACAGAAACGACGAACCACGCGGGGAAACTCACTAATCTCATATCAAAAACCTCGCCGATGACGGAACTTCGACTGAGAACTCGAACCTCAAGCGACGAACTTGGACGAGAATGCTTAGAACTTGAGCTCAAACGGATTTTTTGTTCTTTTTCGGGTGACCCTAGCAACAACCTGTATCATATTGTCAACATGTGGCCATCTATACAATATATACTTTTTTTCGGGCAAATAGGCCCCTTACCTCCAATTATAGCTCGAAGTCCATGCATAATATGCCATGTATGATATGAAATTTGAATGCACATAATAGGCCATAACAAGAACTTAGCCAATCTTGGCTCATAGGTACTCTTATTCTCATGATCTCATAATCATCTTCGTATAGCATACAATTGTCTCGTGGAACCTCATATGATTTCTCTTCTTTTGAATAAGCTTGAAAACTTAACTCGACTTTTAGAAAGATAACTTAACTCAGAGGATGTTCATAAAAGCTTAAGGTGCTTCACTTAGTCCTTGTACCTGATTTCTTGATATTTAATAAAAGAAAGTATTTCAAAAATCAAGTGTTTTAGTAGTCTAAATAAAAATTTATATTTGAGATTATTGGAAATCGATGTGTCACTTTCATTTATTAAAACCAAGACATCGTTTGATTTGCTTTCATTTCATATATGTGACATTGAACCGAAACGTGTGTTGCTAGAAAGATTTGGGAATACCTTATCCAGCACAATTTCAGGCGGAAGTTGATCCACTCTACTTTCAATGTTATGAAAGAATTTGTCATTTTTATGAGGACTTTCGGGATCAAAAGATTTTCCATGAATTGTATGGAATTGGATAACAAACTTTGGAGGAAGCCTGCCAATGTATGATTAGCAACATTAAAAGAGATCCAGCAGAGTAATGATAAGATTCAAGGAAGATATATAAGAAAAGAAACAAGACTTGGGATAAAACTAGAGGGGTAACTACACCAGATGAGAAAAGGCAAATATAGTTCACAATTCACATGCTGAATGAACAATTGAAGAACCAGCAAATTTAGAGGAACATAGGCACAGCAAATATTTTTCAGATGATGAATGCACAACGGAAGCGCCAACTGATTAAGAGGTAACACGGGCATAAGCAACATACGCTGAACTTAGAAAGACAAGTCAAACAAAATAATCTGATCCAGCTAGACTAAATCCAGAAATAAATACTCTAGAGTTCAGTGGCTTATCAAAAAGAGGAAATAGAATAGGGTTCAGAGAAGAAATTAAAATCCAAGGAGGAACAGAGGAAACTTGGAAGGTAAGATATAATACACACAGACGAGGATACATATATATGTATGCAAATATGTAGGTTGAAATTCCTTTTAATTTCTATAGCAAGCAACTAATTTTGTGAGACTATGAGCTTAGGGGAAATATTTAAAGAAGTGTACGATACAACTATGTGACATCATAAAACAACGAGGTTCATCCACTCTTTATTAACGCGAAACCACTTCCCTTTAATTCCAAAAATTATTCCAACAACTAAGATTCAACAAAAATAAAATCATACATTAAACCCCACGATACCAATATAGTCTAAGCAACGAACATATAATTAAGAAATGCATCAAGACACCAAAAGTGCATAAGAACACAAATAACAAGCTAATCTCTGTTTCTACCAAGGCAAGGGCATTCTCATTTAAAAGTGAAGAATAAACACAGGGATAAACAAAATATTACAACTAAGTACTAAGAGAACAAATTAAAAAATGGAAAGATGAATAAGAGTTCAGTAGTGAACCTTTTCAGAACCCTCTCTTAAGCTTTCTCACTATTTTTCGACTGAAATGAAATGTTTTGAGGGCTTCAAAGTCGAGTTTACCAACTTATACCACTTGTTTGACTGGACCCGATTCACGATCCGATTTCAGCCTTGATAGTCCGAGGTAAAACAATCATAACGTTTTACTCCAATGTCTGTTTGATGTGTGGGTTTTTGGTTGAAAACTAGACTCGTAGATCTTCGATTTGATAGGTTGTGGATCTCATAGCTCTTTATATATTAGGAGAAATAATCTGATACATTTGACTCAAAATTTAAAAACTTATTAGAGAAATTTACGATAACTTTTGCCGACCTTCATTTCATAACTTGCTTGACTCCAGAATATAATATGTGACTAGTGTAATGTTATACCCAATCATATATACCTAATATAACCATGCCACATTACGTATATTACGTAAGAGAAGAGGAAAAAAATATGGGGTCTTACAGTATCCCCCATTAAGAACATTCGTCTCTAAATGGTTCAAGTCAATTCCTTGGTTTCATTTCTTTTCCGCTAATACATTATTTGCGAGAATATATTGGTATCATTTGCAAAGCATAAATCAATTTCTGAAGATTCCAACAACTCGGCTTCGTATAGCTATTTCGCAATAAGAAATTTAAATTGTACTTTGAAGTCATTCAAAATCCAATTATGTTGTTGTAAAGAAATAATTTCCAATTATTTAAATTCGACTCACCTTAAGTCGTAAATAGATGGGGGTTCTTATTACTCATTTCCTCCTCAGCCTCCCAGGTCATTTCCTAGATGTTGTTATTTCGCCATAACACTTTCATGGAAGCCACTTCTTTAGTTCAAAGCTTTTTTACCCGCCGATCTAAAGTAGCTACTGGTACCTCTGCATAAGTGTCTTAGCAATTCGAATATCCTTAATGGGCGTAATACGTGAAGGATCTTAAATGCACTTCCGCAACATAGATACATGAAACACAAGATGGACTGCTTCCAATTCTGAAGGCAAGTCAAGCTCGTACGCCACCCTACCAATCCTTTGAATAATTTATACTGTCCAATATACCTGGGGCTGAGCTTCCCCTTCTTTTCAAATTGCATGATGCCCTTCATAGGCGATACTTTCAGGAAAACCCAATCTTCTACATCAAACTCTAAGTCTCGTCGTCGAACATCTTCATAAGACTTTTGCCGACTTTGTGCTGTACGCAGCCGGTCTCTAATATGTTTTACCTTTTCCATTGCCTGCTGGACTAAATTAGGACCTAGCAACTCTGCTTCCCCGACCTCGAACCAATTGATCGGCGACCTATACTTCTATATTGCTTCGTAAGGGGCCATCTGAATACTAGCTTGGAAGCTGTTATTATAAGCAAACTCAATGAGAGGTAGATGATCATCCGAGCTTCCTATAAAATCTAGTACGCATGCAGGAAACATATCCTCAACTTTCTGAATAGTACGTCCTGCCTGCCTATCAGTTTGCGGATGTAAAGTGGTGTTAAGATTTACCTGCGTGCCTAAACCCTTTTGAAAAGATTTACAAAAATGTGCTGTAAATTAAGCCCCTCGATCAGAGATAATAGATAATGGTACTCCGTGAAGGCGAAAAATCTCTCAACTGTAAAGCTTGGCATAATCCTCGGCTGAATATGTACATCTTGAATGGCAGGAAATGAGCAGATTTTTTAAGCCCATCAATAATTACCCAAATAGAATCATACCTCCGTGGAGTGCGAGGCACACCAGTGATGAAGTCCGTATTTATCATGTCCCATTTCCATAATGGAAGTTCAATATATTGAGTTAGGCCTCCAGGACTCTGATGTTCGACTTTAACTTGCTGGCAGTTGGGACATTGGACTACCATCCTCGTGATATATTTTTCATTCCATTCCACCAATAGATCTGTCGAAGATCCCGATACATCTTTGCCGCGGGGTGAACTGCGTATCTAGAACAATGGACCTCCGAAAAAATCTTGGCGCGGAGCTCACTGACTGTCGGTACACATAAGCGACCCTGGTATTTAAGGACTCCATTTCTTGTTAGCTCGAATAAAGGTTGTCGTTGCTGTGGAATACTTTCATTTAGTTTTATAATCTCAGCATCCTTGTGTTGTCGCTCTTTCATTTCAGTAACAAAAGAAGATTGTGCTGTTTTCTGAACGAGAATGCGTCCACCCTCTGCGTCTACCAAACACACCTAAAAGTTAGCTAGCTGGCATAGATATTTGGTCATCTTGACCTTATTAGCTCCAACATGGCTTAGACTGCCCATGGACTTCCGGCTAAGGGCATCAACAACAATATTAGCCTTGATGGGATGATATAAAATATCAAAATCATAGTCCTTTAGTAATTCTAGCTATCTTCTTTGTCGTAGGTTTAGCTCCCTCTGTTTAAATAAATACTGAAGACTCTGGTGGTCGGTGAAAACATCAATATGAACCCCATATAGATAATGCCGCCAAATCTTTAGGGCGAAGACAATTACGGCTAACTCAAGATCGTACATAGGATAGTTCTATTAAAGTTTGCACAAATTTCTGGAGGCGTATGTGATAACCTTACCATGCTGCATAAGAACGCACCCTAGGCCAATTCTAGAGGCATCACAATATACAACATAATCCTCGGTGCCATCCGGAAGAGTCAAGACAGGTGCCGTCGTAAGGCTTTTTCTTTAGCTCCTGAAAACTTTGTTCACATGCCTTGGACATGTGTTAGTTTCGTCAATGGTGCATAGATAGAGCAAAACTCTCCACTAACCTTCGGTAATATCCTGAGAAGCCTACAAAGCTACGAACCTCTGTCGGATTCAAGGGCCTCAGCCAAGTCATCATAGCTTCAATCTTTTGGCATATAAACTACAGTCCTGGAGAGTCTGCAATACAGCTCGCAAGTGGTCCGCATGCTAGACTTCCGATTATGAATATATCAGGATGTCGCCAATAATCATAACCACAAATTCTCCAAGAATGGTTTGAATACCTGGTTCATAAGATGCATAAAGGCTGTTGGGGGCATTTGTAAGCCCGAAAGACATGACGAGGAATTCAAAATGGCCATACCTAGTCCTAAATGTTGTGTTTGGGATATCAATATCCCTGACTCATAGCTGATGATAACCGGATTGCAAGTCGATCCTCGAAAAGCATTTGGCACCTTGTAACTGGTCAAACAAGTCATCAATCTGTTGAAGAGGATACTTATTCTTGATAGTGACTTTATTTAATTGTCTGTAGTCAATACACATCCGCAAGGAGCCATATTTCTTTCGAACAAAGAGCACCGGAGCACCCCATGGGGATTTACTTGGCCTAATAAAACGTTTATTGAGCAAGTCCTTCAGTTGTTCCTTCAATTCCCTTAGTTCTTCAGGAGCCATTATGCAGGGAGGGATGGATATAGGCTACGTATCTGGAAGCAAATCTATAGAGAAATCGATTTCCCTTTCGGGGGGAATTCCTGGAAGCTCGTCAGGGAATACCATTGGGAATTCATTCACAATAGGAACCGATTGAAGAGTTGTTGTCTATTTATATCTATCTCTGACATGAACCAGATGGTATATACATCCTTTAGCAATAAACTTCCAAGCCCTAAGGTATGAAATAAACTTACCCTTGGGCGTGGCTGCATTACCTTTCCATTCAAGGATAGGCTCACCAGGAAAACAAAATAGGAGTAGTGTGATGTCATACCCAATCATATATACCTAATATAACCACACCACAATACGTATATTACATAAGAGAAGAGGAAAAAAAACATAGGGTCTCACAGTGGCGCCTCGAGACGTTTTCACTAATAAGTCTCTCTCATTTATTTATCTCTGCTTACCATTGCCTTACGATGCCCATGATGGTTTTCACTAGTAAGACTCTCTCAATTTTCTTTTGTTTTCTTTTTCTTTTGCTTTCTTATGTGAGCAACTTGACAATGGTCTATGTTGCGTGGAAACTGTTGCTCTTTGCATGCTTCTCTTGGCATTCTTGAAAGCATATCGAAAGGTCTTTATTTGATAGGTTTTGGATAGGGTTGGATAGAAGGGTCAGCATAAAGGCTCAAAGTAGACTCAAAATGAAGGGTTGTTGACATACAACTTTTGGAATCGACTCTTTCAAAAGCAAAATAAAATTTCTGCCCCAGTTTCAGCTACTGAGAATTATTTTTGGAATTTTTCCGAATTCTTGTTTTGTTGGACTGAACCGTAAGGCTTCCTACGTATACTTTTAAAAGAATCAAGTCGAACGTAGTTCAAATGTATCTCCTTATTTTTTTTGTCATATTTCTTCTTTTTTTCTTTTGTTTTTTGTTGTTGTTTTCAAACCAAATTGCCCCAACTTCTACTTTCTGGGGGCATTGACCTTTGCTAGTTCTTTTCTTCTTCATTTCACTTGAACTTTCTAAGAGCTGCCCCAGTTTGTACTCTTAGGAGATGGACTCCCTTTTTTTCTATTTTTTCTCTTTTTTTTTTCATTTTTTTATTTTTTTACTCTTGACTCTAAGCTTGATTCCAAAAGAGGACGGTCAAAGAAAATAACACAAGCTCAAAGAGGTGACAAAGGGTATGAAGTATTTGGATAGAGGAAAAAGGGCCTCCCAACCTCGAGAATGCCAAACATAGTATCTTTTCGCGATCACAACGTTGACGAACATGCATGTCTTCTTTGTATGTCGTAGTCACAAGACACTTTTCATCCCTTAATGTTAAACTTTCCAACAGACTTCAATTGATTAAACATCCTCAAACCCGATCTTCACGATTATTTGAAGGTGAATTTTACTCGATCTTAATTCCAAAGTATTTCAACTTTTTATTTATCCTCAATAGTGTTTTTTAGCTATCCAATTCCAGATTAAATCAGTTTCTAAGATCTAGCCAAAGTTTTCGCATGTATTTCATGTCTTTAGAACTAGCGAGAAAAGAACTAAGAACGGAATGACACAAAAGGACAAACTGTATTTTATTGAATAATGATAGAAGGTTTTGATGACTAACAAACAACCTAAGATCCGAGTTTCAAACCTAAAATAAATGGGATAATGAAAATAGCAACAAACCAGACAGACATGACTCATACAAACATAATAGAAAGATAGAAGGGTTTGACTCAATAAAACAAATAAAATCTGGATCATAACCCTGTAATAACCTAGATAACAGAAAAAACATCAAAAAAGCTACCAAGATTCCTTCCTAGTTAGGAGGGAATGACTTTTCAATTGCTAAGGCTGACATTTAGCCACAAATTTGCTCATCAGAATCACCATGGCCTTCTCTGATTTCAGTCGGCAAGTTCTCAAGAGGATTCTCATACTCCATGTCACCAGGCAGTATCCCCACAAAGTATGCATCATTATGTGCAGGTAAAGGATTATGCGTGATATAGTGGGTGTCACTCACGATCAATTTTCCTAGATCATCCTTTCTATTTATCTTTTCAAATCCTGACAAATTTTAATATTGTGCCCATGGGCATTGGAATGGTATTCACACCTTTTAGAATGGCCAAAGCTTCTTGCACATGGGTCCACATGATTTGGAGGAATGGGTGCAATCATGTCATAATGCTTTAACTTATCAAATAAGCTTGCATAGGACTCTCCTATTGGTGTAAAATTATCCTTCAACCTTTGTTCCCCTCTATATCCATGGCTTGGATGTGGGGTTATAAGGCAGTTGAAAATTTTGCAGAGGCTTGTGGAGATTTTGCAGTGCTCGTGCTCGCCTTCTAGGGTGTCTTGGTGGCCGGGCATCATACTGAGGTGCAACAATAGAGTATTGAGGGTTCTGAGGTGGATAATATTGCTTAGGGGAGTCATGGAAAACCTGAGGAGGCTAATCATACATTTGAGATGTTCTCCTGGGACCGTTTCTCAACCCGGTGTCATCATGATTTCTTTAACCTTCTCTTTCATGTCACCAAAATTATTAGATTCAATCCGGTCAACCTGAGTTGCAGCTATGAGAACGGCTTGGCTTATAATTTTGCCTATCTTAAGACCATTCTCAACCATTTCCCCCATTATGATTACTTCCGACAAGGACTTACCCACAGTGGATATCATATTTTGAAAATAATCTAGCTCTTGAGCCTAAAGAAAGAAAGTGATTAGCTCGTGGTCTTCCATGGGTGGCTTAACTCTAGCTGCTTGTTCTCTCCATTTAAAGGCATATTCCCTGAAATATTTAGTTGGTTTTTTCTTCAGGTTTGGAAGGGAATTGCGGTATGGGGCAATGTCAATATTTTATTGGAACTGTTTGACAAAGGCCTGTTCCATGTCATCTCAGACGTACCAGCGAGATGTGTCTTAATCCATAAACCATTCAGAGGCTACTCCCGTAATGCTTTTCCAATAATAAGCCATCAGCAATTCTTCATTTCTTCATGCTCCTCTCAGTTGATTGCAATACCTTTTCAGCTGGGTTATAGGGTCTCCATGTCCATCATACTTTTCAAATTTGGGAGTCTTGAAACTAGATGGCAAGTGGACATCGGGGAACATACATATATCTTTGAAGGAAACACTCTTTTGACCAGCCAACCCTTGCATGTTTTTCAACCGTTGTTCTAAGCTTTTCACTCTTTGGGTCATTTCTTCATGTGCCATCTTTCGGGCAGGTTTATCAATGTTTGCAAGAAGATCAAACGAATACGAGTGGTACTCAGGAGAGTGGTGCTACTCTTACTGTGTAGAAAATTGTGACTCATGACGAGGACGTCCCTGACCAATGGCCCATGCTTGACACATTTCCATTATTTGCTGTTTCAGTTTTCTATTTTTCTCAAACACAATAGACTCTTGTTGAACCCTCTGACCCTGAGTCTCTTGAGCACTTGTAACAGCTTCAATGTCAATTATCATTTTTCCATGGATCTTGTGTTTCCAGCTTAACACAAACTGACCACCTCAAGTTTCTCCACAATTCAAAATAAAACATGTTAAATGGACTCCGTCAGTCCATATTACTATATATAATTTTTTTTTCATTTCTTTTCACATTTTTTTCATTTCTTTTTAATGGTGATCGAACCTGATGTGAGTTGCCTACGTATCATGTGAGAACATGAATTTGGTCTTGCGTAGTTCAGTAAGATCAGGAATAAAGTAAATAAACTAACTCTTTTTTTGATTTTAGATTTTTTCTCTTTTTCATTTTTTAATTTTCTGAAGAAAGACTTATATAAATAAGAAAGAAAATATTTGTTGATTACTATTTTTTGGAATTCTGAAAGAAAATATTTTTGAATTTTGGACTTTTATTTTTGCATTTATGAAAGAAATACTTCTGAAGAAAAGAGAAAATATTTTTGAATCTTGAATTTTCTTGAATTTTCGAAAGAAGAATAAAAATATTTTTTTGGATTTTGAGAAAAACTAGAAGAAAATATTTTTGTATTATTTTTTTTAAAACTTTAGGGTCTAAAAGTAACAAATTCCTAAAGAAGGAAATAAAAAAAATTATTTTTAGATTTTTTTGAAAATGGTAGGCCGGAACCGATAAGGTTTGACTATATATCTCACATCCGGTGAGAGTTGGACCTGCGTAGTTCGCCAATTTCGAAGAAACATAAATTGACTTATTTGAAATGACTTTTCTTTTTTTTTTTTTCAAAATTTTCAGAGAGTTTCAAGATATTTTAAATACCTACATCTCACACTTTTTTTTTTAATTAAAATTTTCTTTCCCTATTCTTGAAGCCAGTCAACATGTATGCCGAAATAGACAGATATGCAAGTAGCACGTAAGATGCATTAGGATGGTCTTTTTAATTTGCGTGTACACTTATCCTAACGGACCCAACCCCTGTGTTGAGTCCATAAGGCCAAATGCACGTGAGGCAAACAAGCGTTCCTACTAGGGATCCGGCATGATGCTATGTTATTCTAGGTTTAGAACCTGAGTGTATTTTTCTAGACTTGGCTTACCCCAGTGAACAACTCGAGTCGAGGAGGGGCATCGTCCCGAAAATACATGAGCTTCACCGGCTTTACAACTTGTCCGAACCTCGTTCTAAAATTGGATAAGACTCTAAACAGAAGAGAAGTCATACGAAGTGCACGCTCCCTAGATGATTTAGAAAATAAAGAGAGAAGAAGGGTTTCATAGCAGTTAACAAAATATCAAAGCGATAAAAGCATTTAGCACATTAGGCTAAAAAATGTAGGAAAATCAGATAATAAATAAAGTCCATCATAACAGCTATTTTAAGCTTGAATTCTTAAACCCTGAACCAAAGTTCTGGGTTATGATCCTCAACAGAGTCACCCGAAGGTGATATATAAAAGAGTTTTTCTACTTTAAGTGATATTATTCAAAATGGAATTATTTATTTTTCAGAGTCACCAATTGGAATATTTTAATTTGTGTTCCAAGTCACCAGTTTATTTTAAATCCCTAATCGAGGAAATTTCGACTTTTCTTTTGAAGTTTACGAACCAAAAATTCAGAATACGAAATTCTATCAATCCGGGGAAAGGTGTTAGGCATCCCCGGATTCCGTGGTTCTAGCACGGTCGCTTAAACTATCATAATTGGCCTATTATCTCACTTTAATACATGTTTTAGCCAATAGTACATTTTTAACTTATTAGCCGCTTTTAATTAATTAATTTTAAGAAGATTCAATATTATCTAAAACTCGTCTTGAACCATGCCACATGAAATGCATCTGCGGTCCACGACACATTTTATGAAACGTTGTTAAGAATTAGAGTTGGATCACAAGAAATGCACACAGAATTTAAGGAAACTAATTTAAATTGTGCACCTAAAGCAACTACTCACTTTCAAGTTTGCGAGAGCTACAAAAATTTAAACTAATGACACACAATATTAAAAGAGTTCTTATTAATTATCCGAGGGCCATGAGCTATTTAATAGAATGTCACACCTTAATTTTTAATTTCTATAGCAAACTAACTAATTTTGTGAGACCATGAGCTTAGGCGAAATATTTAGAGAAGTGTACGATACAACTATTTGACATCACAAAACAACGAGGTTCATCCACTCTTTATTAACGCAAAACCACTTCCCTTTAATTCCAAAAATTATTCCAACCACTAAGATTCAACAAAAATAAAATCACATTAAACCCCACGATACCAATATAGTCTAAGCAACGAACATATAATTAAGAAATGCATCAAGACACCAAAAGTGCATAAGAACACAAATAACAAGCTAATCTCTGTTTCAACCAAGGCAAAGGCTTTCTCATTTAAAAGTGAAGAATAAACACAGGGATTAAAAAAATATTACAACGAAATACTAAGAGAACAAATTAAAAAATGGAAAGATGAATAAGAGTTCAGTAGTGAACCTTTTCAGAAGCCAAAATTTTAGACTTTGGACTTTGGTGGATTCATGGGAGGTTTTCGCTGCTTTTCATGGAAGATAAACGATGGAGTTATGGGAGCAAAAGCTTATTGGTGTCACAGTTGCAGGATTCCGGCAAAATCACGCCGAAGCTCTTCCAGCTACTGCGCAACTTTTTCCTTTTACTCTGTTTCCTAAAGTCAATCACCCTCTCCCGTGTTTTTTCTGTTTTTTTTTTCCGTTCAGCATCCCCTTTTTCAGATCTATTTTGCTCGTTCCTCTTGTTTCTCTCTTCTTCTTTTTTTATACCCTCAATCCCTCTTATTTTTCTCCTCATGCAGCTCTATGTGCTATATATATATATATATATCAAGTGTGTGTTGTGAACTTGGAGAGCAAGAAATGAGTCTTGAGAGAGAAAGAGAGATGTATAAATATATATATATATATATATATATTCCCTTATGGGCTATACATGAAAATTGAATAAGGATCGGTGAATTTGAATTTTGGAATCTCCTCTCTCTAAGTGTCTGTCGTGTAGTGTAATGAGGATAAGAGTGGTGAGCTGTTTATTTTTGGAAAAGATTATGCGAATGGATTATTTGATTTTTCTTTTTGTAAAAGAAAAAGAAACGGTTAGGAAAATACGTCATATTAGGGATGCTCTCGGCGCACATTAGCACTTCAATAGAACAGTGCTATTGCCGGCGTACATTAGCAAGGAGTAATTGACGCCGGAAATGGCTCGGAAGAGACGGAATGCTGCTCCGGTCGTCCATGCAGTCCCCCCTAAGCTTGTTACACCTGAACATGGCATCACTACTACACTTGAACCTCTTACATTTGGTAAATTTTTACCTTTGAAGTATCAATCGAAAGATCAATTGCATGCAGATGGAAATGAGAATCGAGTGCAAGGTATTGAAGAAGTGAATGATACAACAACAAGGAGATTGCAATTTTCAGAAGTTATGGATCCAAAAAATGCAGTACCAGAGGTTTTTGAAGCTGTTGACACAGAAAACCCAAAACCTACATTGGCGGAAGTAGTCAGAGGCAACAGAGATGTGCAAATGGGTAAGCCTTTATCATTTGTTCCTCCTACTTTGAGAGATGGTAAAAAGGTAGTGCAGATTTGTGAAGAAGATCTACAACCACAACTGGAGTATTGGAAGAATGCACTGATTGGATTTGTAATTGGAGATAGACCTAGTGAACAAAATATGGAAAACTTTGTTAGCCATATTTGGAATTTGTTACTAAGCCTCAAATCCTTATGCATGCTGAAGGTTATTGTATTTTTCGATTCAATAATGCTGAAGACAGGGATACAGTAATGCAATCTGGTCCATATACATTTAGAAGCAAGCCAATGGTTCTAAGACCTTGGGAAATTGATTTCAATTTTCAGGCTAGTGTGCTGAGCACTATACCTATTTGGATTCGATTTCCAGGTCTGCCTGGGGGTATTGGTCCACAGAGGTGCTGAGTAAGTTGGCAAGTACTATTGGGAAACCATTGTATACTGATAAGTATACTGCTCATTATGACAAAATTTCATTTGCTAGAATCCTTGTTGAAGTTGATGCTGCATATCAACTTCCTGATGAACTGGAAATTGATACACCTTTTGGTTCTAAAATCCAGTCTGTTGAATATGACTGGAAGCCTACCTTTTGCAACCACTGCCTTAAGTTTGGTCATGACACAATTGAGTGTTGGTATTCTTCTGGGAATTCAGACAATCATGTGAAGGAGCAAAAAGACATAAGGAGAGAGAAAGCTAAACAAATGCAGCAGGGGAAGCAAAAGAAGAAGGAATGGCTAGTAAAGAAGAGTGTAGCAACTGATGGAACCCAAAAGCAGGCTGAGGAAGCTGTTAATCCACCAGTTGCAATAGTGCAGACTTATCAGATTTCAAGCAAGGTTGATGATCAAGCTAATGTAGAGTTGAAGGAGCAAGTGAATCCTGCAAGTCATTTGAGTGAAACAACTACCAGTAGTGATCAAATGGCTAGCATGGGTACTAGAGGAAAAGGAATCATGGAAGTTATGGGAAGAAGAGGGCAACTATTTGATCCTGGGCCTTCTTATAGTTTGCCAAATATTGATACATGATAGCAGTCACATGGAACATTAGGGGACTTAACCAGTCCCCAAAGCAGAAGGAATTGAAGCAATTCCTTAATGATAATAAAATTGATATAATTGGTATACTGGAAACAAGAATAAAGGAGCATAAAGCTAAGAAGATATTTGACAAAATTGCAAAGGGCTGGATGTGGCAATGCAACTATACAAAAGCTGTTAATGGGAGGATATGGCTATTATGGAAACCTTATGTTCAGATTCAAGGGGTGTTTCTTTCTGATCAGTTCATTCATTGTCTAGTGGGAGACACTAGAAGTCTAGTCAGATTTCACTTCACTATTATCTATGCTTACAATACTTCAGTGCTTAGAACACAACTATGGAGGGATCTCAGAACAATTTCTATTCCTCAGGAAGATGCATGGCTTATAAGTGGTGATTTTAATTGTGTATTAAGCTCTGATGATAGAATTGGTTCTCCAGTAACTGAAGCTGAAGTAAGGGATTTCAAAAATACAATAGATGAGTTACAACTTACAGCTTTAAGAGCAACTGGATGGCACTTCACTTGGACTAACAAGCAAGATGCTGACTCTAGAGTTTATAGCAAGATAGACTGGGCATTTGGATATCTCCAATGGTTACAGCAATTTGGGCACTTGGAGGCTGACTACATGAATCCATTGATCTCAGATCACTCCCCTATTCTAGTTAAATTTGGTGTATATAGGCCACTCCACCCTAAACCTTTCTGACTTTATAGCAATGTAATGGAACATGAGCAGTTTCATGAAATTGTGAAAAAAGTCTGGGAGAAGGTCTATTCTGGCACTCATATGCAGCAAATTTGGAGCAAATTGAAGGCAGTTAAGCAGCAACTAAAGGGGTTAAATGACTACTTAGCCAAATATAAGCAGCAGATAATCCAGACAAGAGAGAGGCTTGATATTTTACAATTCCAAATGCAGACAAACTGTCTTTCACAGGAGCTGATTACTGAAGAAAGAGGATTACTAGAAGAACTTGACAAGTGGAGCAAAATTGAAGAGCAGGTACTGAGGCAAAAATCCAAAGCTACTTGGATTGAATGTGGAGATGCAAACACCAAGTATTTTCATGCACAATGGAGGATCAGGATAGGGCAAAACAATATTACTTCTATTCATACTGATACAGGTATCAAATTGACTGAGCCTATTGCTGTAGAAATGGAATTCTTGAAGGTATTCCAATCTCTAATGGGAGATTCTGTGATTGAACTACCCTGTGTGGATTCTAGTATTATGAGAAGTGGCAGATGTCTAACACTTGAACAACAAAGAATTCTTATTTGTCCAGTTACAATGGAGGAAATCAGTGCAGCAGTTAATGAGATGCCTAAGGATAAAGCTCCTGGAGTTGATGGATTTCCCATTGAGTTCTTTACAAAGAACTGGAAGATAGTTCAAGAGGATGTCCTTTCTGCTACAAAGGAGTTTTTTGAAACCTGTAAAGTCCCACATATGATCAATACAACTGCAATAGCTCTTGTTCCTAAGGTTAAAGCTCCTACTACAGTGAAGGATTACAGGCCTATTGCTTGTTGTACTACATTATATAAGATCATATCCAAAGTTATAACTAATAGAATGAAGAGAGTAATTGGAGATTTGGTTAGGCCTGCACAGTCTGCTTTTATAGAAGGCAGGAGCATCATGGATAACATCCTTCTCAGTCATGAAATCTTTAAAGGATACTCTTGGAAAGGGGTTTCACCTAGATGTGTTCTTAAAGTGGATATAAGGAAGGCTTATGATACTTTGGAGTGGGAATTCTTGAAGCAGATTCTCATTTCTTTGGGATTCCCTGCTAAATTTACTGATTGGATTATGACTTGTGTTTCTTCTACCTCATACTCTCTAGTAATGAATGGTGGCCTTACGAAACCATTCAATGCTAAGAGGGGTATTAGGCAAGGAGATCCTATGTCTCCTTATCTATTTGTTCTAGCAATGGAGTACTTGAATAGACTGCTACAACAACTGCATAAGGATGGAAATTTCAACTTCCACCCTAGATGCAGGAAGCTTAATATTTCTCATGTCTGCTTTGCTGATGATTTGTTAATGTTCTGTAGAGCAGATATGATGTCTATTCAAATCTTGCACAACACTTTCCTCAAGTTCTCAAATGCTTCTGGTCTTCAGGCAAATATAGGAAAGAGTGCTATTTATTTAGCAGGAATTCCTCAGGATACTAAAGAGATGATTATTGCTGCTCTTGGCTTCACTGAAGGGCAATTGCCTTTTAGATACCTTGGAGTTCCTCTGGATTCCAAGAAGCTATCCATACAGCATTACCTGCCTCTCATTGAAAAGATCACAGCTAGAATTACTTGTTGGTCTGCAAAGCTTTTATCATATGCTGGTAGAACTCAACTAATTAAGGCTGTGATCTTTGGTATGCAGACTTATTGGGCTCAGGTGTTTGTTATTCCTAAGAAAGTATTGAAGGCTATAGAGGCAGTCTGCAGATCATATCTATTGACAGGCAAAGCAACCTTATCCAGAAGAGCTCTTGTAGCTTGGGATAAGGTATGTCAGCCTTTCTCAACTGGTGGCCTTAATATTGTGAGAATGGAAGTGTGGAACAAAGCTGCCATAGCTAAATTGCTATGGGATTTGACAAGGAAGAAGGACTGCCTATGGGTTAAGTGGGTGCATACCTATTACATCAAGCATAGGTCCATTGAGTCTGTAGCTTTGCCTTCAAACTCATCTTGGGTCATCAAGAAGATATTGGCCAGTAGAGCTCTCATGATGGAGAATATTCAGTTGCAAGGCAGTTTATTCAACAGGCTTCAATCTGTTTGTACGTTTGGAAAGTTCCAAATTCATAAACTCTATACTGCTCTTCTTCCTATATTTCCTAAATTTCTATGGAGGAATGTAATGCTTGTATCAGCTGCACTTCCAAGACATAGATTTACTGTATGGTTGGCTGCTCATCAGAAGTTACCTACCATCGAGAGACTGCAGATCATGGGCATTCAAACACCAACTCTGTGTGCATTTTGCAAAGGATATGATGAAGAGTTCAAACACTTATTCTTTGGATGTGCCATTACCAGTAGAGTTTGGAGGAGAATTTGTATATGGTTGGGACATCCTAGAACTACAGTATGCTGGGAAAATGAACTGAAGTGGATCTGTAATAATGTAAAGAGCAAAAGCTGGAAGAAAGAGGTCACTGCAGCTGCATTTGTGACCACTGTTGCATTGCTATGGAGGTACAGGAATCTGATCAGATTTGAAAGCAAGACCTTTGATGAAGATCAATGCTGTAAGGAAGTAACAATGCTGTTACACACAAGAAATAGGAATCGAAAGAAGTGGAAGGATAACTTACAAAATCTCAATACATTTCCTTAGTTGGTTGAGAATTAGATGTTAGTTTGCTTTGTATATAACATGCTTAGTTAAGAACCAATTGTAACTAAAAGGAGAGGAATGAGTAGTAGAAGTCCATACTACTACATTAGGACTCATTGTATATTTTTGATATCAATACACACTGTCAGTTAAGCTAAAAAAAAAAAAGAAAAAAAAAAGAAAAAGAAACGAAAATGTGTATGTCAATCTAAAACGTAGAATGAACTGGAGAACAAGAAAATACATGCACCTGTGAAGTTTGTTACAATATGGATAGAGAAGAATCTTTGGCTACGTATCTCAATTTTCATTGGTTCTTTTTTTGTATTTTTCTAAAGATAATCCAAAAAATTAAAAATACTACTCTATTATTTTAAATTAGCAAAACAAAATAAGGAACTACAAAAAAAAGGTTTAAAATTACTACTCTTATTAGAAGAAAAATATATATTTTTTGTGAATTTTATTTTCTTTTTTTTGCAAATAAAATACAACTATAATCTAAAATGTGACACTCTTAGTGTAATTTTCATTTTATCAAATAAACCTACTGTAACTGAAATAGAGGCTAAAATATCAAGACTAAAATTAATTACTATTTAAATACTATAAGTGAGTAGAAAAACCAAATATGGTAAAAAATTATGTGCTCATAGTGACAGGTGCTCGGGACCAGAGGAAGCTCCCAAATTATCAGAATAAACCTCCAGTGTCGGCTCCTCAAGTATCGTCTCAACCATTGGTAAAATTAAAGATACCAGAGGATCAAGCCCATACAGATAGAGCCTTCTCAGAGAAACCCTAACATAATGTGTAAGTACCATGGTACTCACTAGCATAAGACCGAGGATTGCAGACTGCTTAGAGAGGAGGTAGCTCGACTATTCAACGAGGGTCACCTTTGTGAAATTCTCATTGATCAGGCCAAAAACCCATTTTGAGAAAGAGACGCAAATAGGGAGCTATGTTCAAACGTACTAAAATATCTATCACAAAGGAAAGATGTACTCATATATATGTGCCTAAGGATGATCTATCATTTTGCGACAAGGAAGCAGAAGACGTATCCCAGCTTCACAACGACGCCCTGGTAATCTTTATCCTTTAGAATAAAATTCAAGTTAATCATGTTTTAGTAGATCCAGGTAGCTCGGTGAACATAATCAGATACCTGCATCTCGGGTGTTGGATGGCTTTAACATGGCAAGTGAAATAACGAGGGGAGAAATTATCTTGCTTGTGAACGTAGTCGAGACCATACAAGACACCAGGTTTTATGTCATCGAAGGTGACATGAGGTAAAACACACTCCTTGAAAGGGCGTGGATACCCAATATGAGCAGTTCCTTCGACTCTCTATCAGATGATGAAGTTCACAATAGATCAAGGAGTGAAAACAATCCACAGAGAACAACATGTGCAAAAGAGATGTTTGCAATCGAGGAAGTGGTGCCGATACCGGAGCCCTTGACCTCAGAGACATCAAACTCCAAAGGTAAGCAGGTGGCTAAGTAGTAGTCATAGCCCCAAGCCTCGACAGAAGCATAATAATAGGTAATCAAAGGCGAAGATAGGAATTCCCTAGATCCTCGAACCCTCGTTTCCCAAAAAGCTCGATTCTACCAGTCCAATCACTGAAGAGAAAGGTATACCTGGGAACGAGATTAATCCCCTCTTTTAGGAAAAAAACTCATTTAGTTTCTTATTGATAATATAAAAATCATTGCTTTGCCCAGTTCAAATATGATAGGAATTCCACTCGAAGGATAAACATATGAAATAATGAAAACTTATATTGATAATATGACTGGTCAAGTCCTTGTGGATAGAGGACCACTTTAATTTATTTGCAGGAAATAATCAACGTGTCGGAGTAGTACGACACAAAGATCAAGCCAAAGAAATGTTTCCTCGGAGTTGGCGCGGCTGAGATTCTTGGCCTTCGTGGTATCAAATCAAGGCATCAAGGCTCTAAGAGATATCATGGTCACGGATAGCAAGACATCGGAGTAGTTGATAAAAGATCATACAGGCTCGGCACGATGGAAGCTCTCAAAGGCTCGTGATCTTGAGAATACCCCTTCCTACACAAAGGTTGTAGGTTGTAAAGCATGCATTGCACTCTTGTTTTCTTAGCAGATTTTTTCCCAAATGGGTATTACTGGCAAGGTTTTTAATGAGGAAACACCTTTATGATACCCGAGAAACGGTCAACAAGTATTCAAGACTGCTTTTCAATCAACCTTGAATACTGGGGGGCCTCACCCTCAAAGGTTACATTTTTTGAAAAAGATATTTCACACCTAAGAGGGTATCAATTGGAGAACGTTGTAATGGGACAAACGGTCAAATGAACCGTGTCCATGTAGAATAATCGATCCCCAACATCAAAACATTTATGCATGTATCAGATATTTAAAGAAGCATTCTTGTTATATCAAAAATACTTTGCGCCTCATACGATCTCAACACTTACTATCCTGCGGAAAACGTCTTATGAGCCAAAACATAGAAGAACCATGGATACTCGGGGACTGTCATAAAAATTTCGAATTAATAAAACCTCAAAAAGGCACCCCTTCAAAGCAAAGGTCAAGTCTAATATTCTTGGGGACTAACTTCTCGAATAAGTTCGGAAAGTTATCAGGAAAAAGGTCCAAGTGACATACCCTAAAGCTATGGCCGTACTAAATACTATGGTCATATAAGGCTACAGCCAAATAATGCAGCTCGGAGTCCGACTTCCGCTATAAATTAAAGGTCTTCAAACATTGAAATTGGTTAAGTCAAGCTACCCTCGGCAAAAGAAAAATATATGGGGCCTCGATAAATTTGGCCCTTGAAAAATCAAAGGGCTTCGATAAATCAGCCTTCAAATAATCCAAAGGCTTTGATAACACTAGCCTTCGAAAAACCCTTAATAGACATTCGATTATGTAAAGTGTCTAATAAGGTTCCGATACGTCGAGCCTTCGAAAAAACCAACGAGTACAAAAACACACTCTAACGCATATCTAAAACTTTACCAAGTTTTTTAGCCAAAATGTGGGAAAAATTATATAGCCATTCTAAGAGGCATCGGCGAAACTATAAGAGCTTAAGGGCCGACATATAAGAGCCTAATGGCCGACATAAATAAGCCTAAGGGCCGACATGTATGAGTTTAAGGGCCAATATATAAGAGCTTAAGTACCGATATAAGAGCCTAAGGGCCAACCTCGAAAAGCTTAAGGGCCTAAAACTTATTGTTCGAGACTCTACTTTCATTTCAATTCAGACTCTAGGTATCCTAAGCCCACAACGAGTTAATTTAAACTTGGCACAAAATTATTATACCTATCGATAAAAATCTAAGGATTTATAATATCCCTAACAATTCCTCGAACTAGTCATTCAAAGCTAGACTTCCATAAATAAAGACAATGTTGAGTCCAACACAAACCGAATACAAGATAAAAATTCCCCTCATATTTTTAAAAGATGATTACAGGGAGTATTTACACAAGGGAGGTCTTCAAGAAAGCAAAATAAAGTAGCCTAAAAACTACTTCGAGGTCACATCCTTAGGAGCTACATCTTCAGGAGTCACATCTTGTGGAATCTTATCCTCGGCAACTTCATCCCCGTCTCTTTCACCCTTAGAGACACTGGCTGAATCATCCTCATCGAAAAATAGAGCGGCTGCCTGTTCTTCCAAAACCTTCTGCGGTCAATATCTGCTGAAAGATCGAAGTTGCGAGCATGTATCTCCTCAAGGGTCATCCTCTAGGATTGTCGCCTAGCATGGTCAAGGGCGATTTTTAACTTAGCCTCTACCATAGAAGAAATATCCCTTGCCCGAGCATTAGCAACTTTGGCATCGTCTCGATACAAAGCCATGATGGCTGCAATATCAAATTTGGCTTTGGCTAGCTCAGCAGCAGACCTGGCTCTAAGCTCCTCAATTTCAAGGCCTTGAGATAGGCTCTCCTCCTTCGCACCTCAAAGCTGGCGTTCGAGCAAAGATGACTACTCTCTTAGAGTTTCCTTCTCAGAGGTAAGATTGTCCATGCCTTGCCTCAACCCTAGGGCCTCGACTTTTTCATTTTAAGCTCCTCCCAAAGTTGCGCCTCCAAGTTGCCTTCTGATTGAACTGTGAAATTAAAGATGTCGGCCACTAAAACAAAACAAAATTTGTAATAGACCCTCGGAAGTTATATTACCTTCTCAACATACTCAGCTCGACCTTGATATGCCTGCGTCAACTCAGTTCATTAATCATAGATCATCGTCTCTTTCTTAGCATATAGGCCTTTGACGACGTCCCTCTCCTACAAAGCCTCCTTCAGTTCAACCTTGCATTGAGCAAGATCAGCTCGGTACTTGAAAAAACCCTCTTATGGAGCACCAGAACCTTCAAAAAAAGGGAGGAAAGATAGATTTTGAACAACTATAACAAAGGTTCGGGCATAAAAAATAGGAAACTCACTTATTTAAAGAGATTATGAGCCTCATCAAAAATAAAAGAGGCATCAGGGTGGGGACCATCATCAAGCCCTAAGAAGCATTCTGCGAATGATGTCGTGTCTGTCGTGGCTTGGTTCAACTTCAGAAGACCTCATATTATGGGCAACTCGGATTTGTCCCTCGGAGAACTCAAGAAAAAGAGTCAAATCATCTATATTGATCACCCCAAGTGATCCACTTGGGACATTTCTCTTATCTGAAGAGGCTCAGGGTCAGATCCTTTGGCCTCGGCCTCCAAATGATCTCCTTGATGAGGAGTTTTCTTTTTGAATGATGGTTCGAGGACTTTGTTTGAACTCCCCGTCGTGCCCCTTTTTCTCACGGAATCGGGTTTATGACATTTGGTGTAGGACAACTCGTTCCTTTGGGTTCTGGGTTTTGAATTTTTTGAAGAGTCGCCACCTAATGATTTATGGTACATTCGGACACCTTCAGGGTTCATTTCTATGTTTGTTTGATAACTAGATATATGGTTAGGGCTTGAAATTATACTAAGGGGAAGGTGTTGGGCACCCCTCAAGATCCACTAGTGTAGTTCCCGACCTGATAGTTCTTTGTGAATTTGGTTCATATATAGAGATAAGGCTCAAATAAGAGGGGATTTTAATAAACAACAATTTGAAAGAGAAATTAAGGCTGATTTTAAACATGAAGTTGTAATGCTTTAAAAAAGAAGGGAAATAAGGGAAATGTATCCTATGCTTATTTAAAATATGGATCACATCAATGCAATACCCAGTAATCACTCCTCAGAAGAGGTGCTACACGTGGTATTAGCGCACCGGTCATCATATCCATATCTACCCTTTCCCACCCCGTTTAAGGTACTAAAGCACGGATTGGTCTTGACCACTATTACATGCTATTACCCATCCCATTCCTATCAGCCTCAGAGGCACTTAGGAATAATAATCCTAAAAGGGAGGGTTATTAGGCTGACTTAAGGTTTCAAAGGTGAAAAATCTAGGGCGAAAAATAGAACATATAAAAGACTACACATTCAAAGGGAATCACATAAACACATAAGGCTCAAGTATATCTCTTCAAGCAAGGTAATTAGATAGCATGACTCAAACAACAAACATGGTCTGATCCTAAAGTAATTATAAGGAGTGAGAGGAAATTATTATTGTTGCAGTAGGCTTAGTCTATTACATAACTCAGTTAGGAAACACGAATTAGGCTTGCCTGCTGATTGTAGCACTTAAACAAATAATAGAGGCGAGTTCGATTTTATAAACATTATTGCCTAAGGCTTGCCTAAGTGTTTAGGTGAGACCTTAGAAACATGGTATCTATTGCTAATTTTGAGTGTATTCACAACTTAAAATGAATGGTTTGAAATCCTACAGGAGTTCTTGCTAAATCGTGTTAACAATGAGAGATCAAGTTACTTAAGCATTGGTTCAGAATAGGCTGAATTAAATTAGACTAGTTGCAGAAGGTAGCATCTATTATTGTTGGTTTTAACTCATATTGACATGATATCTAATGTAATGATATTAATTGAACATGGTACTGATTTATAGCCATTTAAATCCTAGAGCATGGTGTCTAAGTGGTAACGAGCGTGTAGAATTTAAAGTGGAGTCCTCTAGGCAGGTTATCTAGGCGTGAAGTTGAACATGCAGAATTTTAAAAATAAAATTCTATACACATGGTGTTTAAGGTGCAGAATTGAACACGCGAGATGTGAAACAATCCTATAGGCATGCTTTCTATGTGCTGAATTGAAATATCCCATGGATATGGTTTCTAAACTCAATTTGGATATGCATAATTAAAAGTAGTCTTATAGGTATATTTTACAAGTGTAGTTTGAATATGCAGAATTAAAAGTAGTCTTATAGGTATATTTTCTATCCTTTACATGCATAATTACCCGCCCTTTTTTTCACTATCCTCCTCGCTGTTTATTACAAATTATTACAAACCAGAAGTATTGAATTACATCAGAAAAATACATAAAAAATATAACCAGAGGAAGCCTGATTCTTGGTTCCTCCCTGAGCTATGGAATAAACTGCCTTTAAGATGCCAATGCTTCAGAGCCTTTCTCAGACTTGGATGTGTAAAAGATCCCTAAGGGTCTCAAAAGGACCCCGAGCAGTGCTTACACCCAAGTTGCATTAATCAGATAGAGATGAGTATGGTGTGGAAATGCCAGCCCTTATGTGTCCTAGTTCAGAGGGAGCTCATGGGTTCCAAGGCAAGGCTCACATAAAGGGGCATACCTTAAGTCTAAGAAGATAGTGAAAGTGCAGAAATAGAGTTTTACAACTAAGGGGGAGTAAAGGATAAGGGTAAAGGATGGTAGGAAAAATAGTAACTAGTAAAATATAGAGTTGATAACTTCATATAAAGGGGTCAGGGGTTGGGGATTGATTGCAAAGAGCCTGTGTGCTTGGGCAAAGGCTAGCTTTGGGGCATGCACAACAATAGGAGATGCTGGCATGCCTATGAGCCAACTAGGACACACAACAAACAGAGGAAACATGGAGGTTATGATCCCAGGAGGATCAAGTTTGGGTTATGGACAACAATGTTTAATGTTGCCATGCCCCAGACCAACCACAATTGCCACACACATTGGGGATGGGGATTTAAGGTTCAGAAGCCATGATAAGCAAGTAACAAAACTATTAATTCAGAATAGAAAAGGCAGAATACAACATACTTATTGATGGAAATTAGTTAAATACAAATAGGAGACAAACAAGAATGAAAGAAATAGTGAAGAAACATATTGTTGTTGATGCTTAAAGCTTAGTCAGAACACACCAGTCAGAGAAGCAAAGTGCAGTAAAGAAAAGTAAGCAAGACTTCGAAGAATAACCTTGGTTTTCAGCAGGCTAAACAAGCATTACCACAAGTATTAGTAAAGTAAGAGAAAGTTTTTGAGTGTAAGTGTGTGTTCAAAACTAAAAGTGTTTGTGTCTTAAAGAAGAGGAGTAAATGGTATTTACAACTATTGAAAATGAGTAAAAGAGAAGTAATAAGCCACAAACATGGAGACAATCACTATTCAGAATCAGTTACACACATGATTGCCTTTAATAAAGGAATCACTTTCTTAACTAGCATTGATACATTCAAAATAAAGAAAGAAATCAATTGATAGGCATACTAATTATTGCCATAAAAGAAGTAGTAAAACCATCGAGTAAGTAATCAAGTCTAAGTACAGAAACGTACTAATTTTGGGAAGGGATTTAGTAAGGCAAAACAAGGAAAAAATCAATTAAACTTAACAGACAAGTATAATTAGAACCTCACAAAAGAAAGGTTTAAACCAGTCCGAGATGGAAGATCAGTCCGAGATGGAAGATCAGTCAAGAGGGAAATTCAGCATATAAATGAGGACACCAACACTAGACATGCGGGGCCAAACTATGGCAAAGGGAAGCAACATGCAATTACAACACAAAGCTAGTAGACATCAAAAATTTGAAATATGATAGTCACATAGGCCAACTTCATTTACTTAGTAGTGAAGATACATAGAATATCAAAGCATGCGAAGATCTCAAAGTAGCAGGTGAAGAAAACCCCATTTGAAAACAATTAGGGTTTCGAGCATAATGAAGTTTTAGAGAAGATAGAAATACAGAATCAGAAGAATCACATGAAGGAATAAGAGATTTTAAAATAAAGAACTTCGAATTGAGTCATGTACTTAAAGGAACGGTCTCAAACCCAAAGCAATAGGGTTTTAAACAATACTAGAGTTTTAAAAAAGGATAAACAAGCGAATCAGACAAAACTCAAACATACAAGCATTCGTCTAATAAACCATAAAAATAAATTAGGCATTTAACATGAAAACCCAGGTAGAAGAACAATAAAAGAAAACAAAGAAAACTTATGTCAAAAATATCAGAGAAAAGTTTCGAAATAACTTAACAAGAAAACCATAATCGGAAAAGATAAAGAGTTTTGAAAGCAAAGTTTTAAAAGAAACTTTGAGAAGCATACTTAGAAGTTTAAAGCAAACATAGACTTGAGGCAAATCTAAAGGAATCGAAAGAACCTTAGAACTTAGGAATTCAGAAGAATCCAAAAAACAACGAGAAGGCCTTGAAATCTATAAATATAAATAGGAGAATCAAAGATCTAACTCGAATGGTCATAGCTGGCCCGAGAAATACCACAGATGACTGGAGAACAACCATGAACTAACATCGAACAAAATCTAGACCAAAGTTCTTCATGGTCTGGCCTTGAAACCATAAGAACAAACACAAATGAGTCATGAAAGGCCAACATAAGTCTCCGATGACCTTGGAAGGCCATAGGTTAGGGCGGAGTGGGGGTGACGACGACTAGGGTTTGAGGGTTGTGTAGAAAGGATTTGAAAGACGAGGGAAATTCGGAGGTGATGGATTATGGAGAATGTAAAGGGTTTGGGGGGTCTTTGGGTTTAATTCGGAAAGGAGTAATAGTGGCTATTGATCATTTTGATCAACAGCCTGGATTGAACGGGTAAGTGGGGAGGTTTAGTAGAATAGGGTTTGGGTGGGTTCAGATTGAAATTGGTTCAGGGTAATTGTGGTTCAAATTGGGGTTCAATTCCGGCTACTATTGAAATATAATTGGGCTAGATTTTAAATAGCCAATTTTCACCTTTCATTTTCTAATAAATAGTAAATTAATTTCTAGAAACAAATTAATAGTACTAAAATTATTTGTAACACATAATTATCAATTTAAAAATACTGGACTTAATTTTTATAGATATAAACATAATTAAATCTAAAAGAGGCTAATATTGCTATTATATGCAATTAGCCTTAAAAAATACTAAATAAATTTGTAAAAATATACAAAAAATATTGTAGCTATATTTTGGCATAAATATAAGAATCCAATAAACGAATCACAAAAATGATAATTTTTAGAATTATTATTGGGTTTTCATAAATAAATAATGTGTAAATTTGTTAAAAAAAGTCTTTAGAAAATTGAGAAAAAATAGTAAAAAAAATGGGACATACTTGTATATGAATATGTATGCTATTTTGAAAGTATATTTCCGTATTAAAAATATATTTAGATAAAAATTGAGTGTCAACAGCTGGCCTCTTCACCCGAGAAGGATGAAAGAGTTGTCGGGTAAAGATATGATGGCCAGTTTTGATCGAGCTGAACGGTTCAAAGAGGTTTAGGCCATGCCCTGCCTTTTAGGAAGCCTACAAATCCCTGGTTTTATACGAATCAAGCCATATGTAGTTCGGGATCCATCGACGAAGTATGTCGGTGGAGACTTTCGAGAATAAACATAATATTTGGGGTCGGGGGGAATGGTTAAGGTTTGAAATAGTTACGGGAACTAGAGCAGGAACTCCCGCCGAGATGGATGTTGCTTGCCGGATTACCTGCAAATGAGCAATACAAGCGTATATTGTGCGTAAATTTTGACATGATGCAAATTCCTAGAGGTCCATGAATGTTGTCTTCGGATAGTTAGAATGACATCTTTAGACCATGATGTCCTGGGCCATGAAGCATATAATAAAGGATTTGCGGGCCATGAAATGATGCTCTCGGGCTATGAGGATGATGCCTCCAAGCCATGATGCCTTTGAATAATAATATGCAAAAGATTAAAAGGCATCATCAGGCCATGGCATGGTGTTCTCGGGCTATGAAAATGGGGCCTCTAAACAATGACGCATTCGGATAATTTGGCTATCTTTTAGCCCATGAAATGTTATAGCATGTGGTGATCTTTCAGCCGTGCAATGTGGCGATCTTTTAACCGTGCAATGTGGCAATGTTTCAGTCGTGCAGTGTGGAGATCTTTCAGTCGTGCAATGTGGCGATCTTTCGGCGTGCAGATGTAGGACGCGACGATATTTCAGCCATGCAGATGTAGATAGAGACAACGTTTAGTATCGAAAGGCAAAATGGTAGCCTTATACAATACTGAGAATGCAGAGGGAATGTTTAGTCTCGAAAAGAAGAATGGTAGCGTTATGCAAGTTGGAAGGCAGAATACTAGACTTATGCAATGCAAATGAAGATAGATGTAGAGCTTAACCTCAGAAGGCAAAATGGTAGCCTTATGCAAGTTGGAAGGTAGAAAAGTAGCCTTATGTAATGTAAATGTAGATGGAGATAGCATTTAGTCTCGTAGGACAGAATTGTAGCCTTATGCAATGTAGAAAATGCAGATGGAGACATCGTTTAGTCTTGGAAGGCAGAATGGTAGCCTTATGCAAGAAATAAAAGGGCAAATGGTGATAGAGCTTTCTTAGCTAATAGCGAACTGCGATATCGTGACTGCTAGGGACACTGTGACACACGGAATGCCATTGGTGTGTGTGGATAGCAAATGTGGGTAAGCAGAACGGTTTTGAGAGTTGTATTCTTGAACAATGTTTGTGAGTGCATAAAATGTTCTATGATTTCGCAATCCAAGTGTCTGCATCCAAACAAAAATTGTTGAATTTTTTTAAGGAGGTGTTTAGTTTGTATCCCCGCTGGCTCTGCTCGACCTCCTTGGTCTGGTGATACTTTATATATCATTGGGGTAGCATTTCTAAATAAAGCAGTTTCAATAAATGAACATGCGTGATTTTGTAAAAGTATGACATAGATGTACAATAGTTTTTAGATGAACCGACGACTGTGAGATGGTTCAAGACATTGCCACCTCTCCTGCTATGGAAGTTTGAGGGTCCTCATCAAAATTTTGCCCCAGTTTGATGGGTTGTTGCTTCAGACTGCTGATCTTGTGATGATCGACTGAAATTACTTCAGAATTTTGAGGGTCCTCCTCAAAATTCTGCCCCAGTTTCCAATTTTAGGGGAAATGAAAATTTTATTTAATTGTGACGGAACCCAATAGGCTGCCTACGTATCCCATCTTAAATAGGAATCAGGTCAGATATCGTTCAAATTACATCATAGTGGAAAGCATAAAAATTACACATAGTAACGCTTGACGGCGTCCGAATTAATCGACTTTGGCCAGACTTCTCCATCCATTTCTGCAAGTATGAGGGCTCCTCCTGTCACAACCCGGTAAACCATGTACGAACCGTTCCAGTTGGGAGAGAACTTCCCTTTGGCTTCATCGTAATGCAGAAAAGTTTTCTTTAATTCCAATTGTCTCGGTGTGAATTGTGTTGGCTTGTCTCTCTTGTTAAAGGCTTTAGACATTCTGTTCTGATAAAGTTAACCATGACAAACTGCTTTTATTCTTTACCCATCTATAAGAGCTAGTTTCTCGTAATGACTTTTTGCGCATTCTATATCTTCGAGCTTAGCTTCCTATATGATCCTTAAGGAAGGAATTTCTACTTTCGCGTGAATGACGACTTCTGTATCATAGACCAGCATATAGGGGGCCGCGCTAGTTGATGTGTGAAGTATGGTGTGATATACTAATAGAGGAAATCATAACTTCTCATGCCATTGTTTATGCTTCTCTATCATTTTCCTCAATATTTACTTGATATTCTTATTGGCGGCTCTATGGCTCCGTTCATTTGAGGCATGTAGGATGTAGAATTCTTGTGCCCGATAAGGTTTTGCACACAACCTTCATCAAGTTGCTGTTGAGATTGGAGCCATTATTAGTAATGATTGATTCTGGAATCCCGAATCGGCAAATAATGTGGTCGCGGACAAAGTCTGCCTCAAGCTTCTTAGTCACTACTTTGTAGGATGCTGCTTCGACCTACTTAGTGAAATAGTCAATTTCCACTAGGATAAACCTGTGTCCGTTGGAAGCAACATGCTTAATTGGACCAATAACATCCATCCCCCAAGCGGCTAACGACCATGGGGAGCTTGTTGCATTGAGCTTATTTGGAGTCTATATATTTGACAGCGATGGCTTTTCCAGACGTACTAGATGCAATCTATTTCCATAGTCATCCAAAAGTAACCATCCCCGAGTATCTTCTTTGCGAAGACAAAACCATTCATATATGGATTGCGAGTCCCAGCGTGAATTTCTTCTATAAGTTTGGATGCTTCCTTTGCGTCGACACACCTTAGTAGTCCTAAATCAGGAGTCCTCCTATGCAGGATTCCTCCACTGTGACAGAAGTTGTTAGATAATCTCCACAGTGTACGTTTCTGAGTATGATTGGCATGCTCCGGGTATTCCCCATTTGCTAAAGATTCCTTGATATCCTAAAGCTAAGGCCTTCCATCTGCTTCCTTTTCTACATGGGCGCAATAAGCTGGCTGATTATGAATTTTCACTAGACTGGGATCAATAAAATTCTTATCCGGATGATGTATCATAGATGACAAGATATCTAATACATCGGCGAACTCATTTTGGATTATGGGAACATGTCAAAATTCTGTCTTTGTGAACCTCTTCCTCAATTCCTGTATCTGGTGCAAATAAGGGAGTATATTGGAGTTCTTGGTTTCCCATTCTTCTGTACTTGATGTATAAGCAAGTCTAAATCTCCAATTACTAGAAACTCTTGTATGTTTATGTAAATAGCCATCATAAGCCCTAAGATTCAGGCTTCGTATTCGGCCATATTGTTGGTGCAGGGGAAACTAAGCTTGGCAGACACCGGTTAATGCTGACCAGTTTCTGACACCAAGACTGCTCCTATGCCAAATTTTTTGAAATTTGATGCTCCATCGGAAAACATTCTCCTACTATCAGAGGATTCTACAATTTCTTCTCCTATGAACGATACCTCTTCATCGGGAAATTATGTTTTCAAAGGTTCATATTCTCCGTCCACTGGGTTTTCAGCAAGGTTGTCTTCTAATTCTTGTCGTTTAATCGCTTTCTGAGTTACGTATACAATATTAAATTCACTTAGGAGGATTTTCCACTTGTCTAGCTTGCCAGTGGGCATGGGTTTATAAAGGATGTACTTTAAAGTGTCCATCCTTGATATGAGATACGTGGTATAGGAATAGAAGTAATGTCTTAGCTTCTGAGCTACCCAAGTCAAAGCACAACAGGTGTGTTCTAAAAGAGAATACCTGGCTTTGTAGGGAGTGAACTTCTTACTGAGATAGTAGATGGCCTGTTCCTTTCTCCCTATTTCATCATGCTACTCCAAAACACAACCGAAGGCACCATCTAATACTGCCATATAGAGTAGTAGGGGTCTATTTGGCTCGGGCGGGACCAAGATTGGTGGTGTTGACAAGTATTCCTTGATTCTTTTGAAGGCCTTCTGTCAATCATTGGTCCATTTGGTAGCGGCGTCCTTCTTCAACATCTTATAGATTGGCTAACAGATAACCGTAGATTGGACTATAAACCGCCTGTTACATTTAATCTTCCCAAGAAACTCATCACGTCCTTCTTGTTCTTTGGTGGTGGAAGTTCCTGAATGGCATTGACCTTTGATGGATCCAATTCTGTTCCTCGGCAGCATACAATAAACCCAAGCAACTTTCTGGCGGGGACCCCAAATGTACACTTCGTAAGATTCAGTTTTAGGTTGTACCTTCCTAATCTATTGAAGAACTCTTCAAATCTTCCATGTGATCAATGGACCTCTTGGAATTGATGATGACGTCATCCATGTATACCTCAATTTCTTTATGTATCATATCGTGAAAAATAGTATTCATGGCCCTCATATAAGTGGCCCCTGCATTTTTAGGCTGAATGACATCATTTTGTAATAATACATTCCCCACAGGGTAATGAAATCCATTTTCTTAACATCCTCCTCATCCATCCTGATTTGATGATAGCCGTTGAAACAATCAATGAATGTTTGTAACTCGTGCTTGGCACAATTGTCGATCAAGATGTGAATATTTGGCAAAGGGAAGTCGTCTTTTTACTAGCCCGGTTAAGATCCCAGTAGTCGACACAGGGTCTTACCTTCCCGTTCTTCTTTGGTACTTGTACAATGTTGTCTAACCATGTCGGATACTCAACTACACTAAGAACTTTACCTTCGACTTGTTTAGTGACTTCTTCCTTGATTTTCAAACTCATACTAGGCGTGAACTTCCTGAGCTTCTGCTTTACCGACGTACATGTCAGATTAGTTGGTAGTTTATGGGCCACAATAGATATACTTAGACCAGTCATGACATCATATGACCAGGCAAATATTTCTTTATATTCCCTTAGAAATTCTGTGTATTACTTCTTTTCCGATGGCGACAAATGGACGCTGATTCGTGTTTTCTTTGACATTCTCTGCATCTCATCAGTTAACAATTTATGTCTCATCTAGGTTGGACTTAGGTCTGTTTTCAAAGTTCTCAACTTCTTTAAGAATCTCCTCTGTTATGTCAGCTTCTTCTGAGTCAATGTCTATTTGTTGTGTTGTCTCATTGTAGGTCACAGTCATTGGTTCATCATGATAAGTAATAGTAATGTTGTGTAAGTAACGTAATGAGAGGAAAAATAATAATGAGTGTTGAGTCATAAGAAAAAATCAAAATTCTTTGATAAATTCCATAACTATTTTGAATATTGGTGATCTTATTACAGAAAGAAATACGAAAAGAAAAATTATCTAGTAAAATTAAAAGATTGTGCATGATGCTAGTTCAACCTTACTACTTCGAGGCTCGCGGGGCTCTGGTGGTCCTGACGGTCCAATTGATGAGGTATGCTCTTCTAATCACAGCTTGTATGGAAGGACCTTCCTCCCCCTCCTCCTAAAAAACAACACAGCAGTCCATGTCATTAACTTCTAAGAACAAGTTCTTTACCACAACAAGTTCCTCCTTTTCGTCTCTCCCAAAACAATGTCAGACTATTAGAAAGTATGCTCCAAAAGTGGTATTGGCTGTTCCAGTAGGTAGTAAGGATCACGCCATGGTGGCGACCAGTTGTTAAATTCTCCCTAAGTGTACTCGTATCCTAAGCCGAAAGTAGTGCCATGCTTCTTGAGATTTATGGGTTTAGGAATCCCCTGGAGATTCTTGCTGAGCCCCTTTCTAGGCTCGTACCCACTCCAATTCAATATGCTCTCGATCTTGTTTTCCCATCATTTATCTTTGTCAACAACATTGACTAGCTCAATGTGGTGGTTGGTCTCTCCACCGAACTTTCTTCTTCCCCTGTTGTCGGAATGGTCTGACGACTATATATTGGATTGTTGCCATTACCGTGAAGGATCACTTCCTGTTGATTCCACTCAAATTTTACGGCCTGATATAGTGTCGAAGCACCAGTCCCGAAAGAATGAATCAAAGGGTGTCCACAGGTTGTAGGATATGGGCATATCTATTACTTGAAAGTCAACCTCAAACCAAGTTGGTCCCATTTTAAAATAAATGCTAATATCACCGATGGTGGACCTTTGGGATCCGTCAAAAGATTTCACATTGATCGCTCCTTCTTTATTTCGTGCAACCCTTTACCCAGCTTCTTCAGTGTCATCAATGGGCATATATTAAGGCTAGAACCCCCATCAATCAGGATCCTAGTGATGAAGTAGTCTTCATATTGCACGGTGATATTCAATGCTTTGTTATGACCCAGCCCTTCAGGCGACAAATCATCCTTATAGAAATTGACTTTGTGGCTTTCTAACACTTGTCCCACCATGTTGGCCATTTCCTCACTGGTGGTGTTACTCGGCATGTATGCCTCATTCAGCACCTTCAATAGAGCATTTTTGTGTGTCTTGGAGTTCTGCAACAAAGAAGATATCTGCGCTTGTATTTTTTTTAGCTGGTTAATCACTAAATATTCCTTGGCCTGTATCTTTCTCCAATGGTCATTTGGGCATGTTTAATGATGAGTGGCCGATTGGAAGCTTGCTTACTTGACTCAGCTAAGTGCCCCGGGGTATAGATTCTTCCAATCCTTGTCATACCCTGTGCTGCAATAGTTTCTTCGAACCTGACTTTGCCTTTCCTCCTAGCCTCGGTTATATAGTCCCAAGGGAAAACATTTATATGGAATGGAGGAATGGTGGTCATTGCCACTGGAATTGGTATGGCTACGTTTACTTCAAATGGGACACGTTCCTTGGGTGGTAAAATTGTAACCTCAAATAGTGCCGATGCTTTGGCTGATAGTGCTGCCTCAAACTCAAGCGGGATAGACACATCTACCTCCATGACCTCCGATGTTGAATCTGGATCATGATGGGTTTAAGAGTAATTGCTGGCTTATTTGGATCATCGCCTATGTGATCAATCCAATGGATCCCTCGGGATCCCAATCATCCTCTATTTCAATCATGTGAACACCCCCGCCCTTGTGATATGGTAAGGGGTTATTGTGAACATTCAAAGCATCTATCTTTGCTACAATGACCTTGTTATCAATTAAGGACTGTATCTTATCCATTATAGAATGAGATTTGTTGATGGTGTTTCCTTTCATGCCAGAATGGTATGCATAAGATTTGTTTGGGTTGACCCACTAAGAAGGTTTCTCAGGGTTGAAGAAGGGATGAGAGTGACATAAACGGTTTTGAGTCTCTCATATAGCTGATCAATAGGTTCAGCAATGGCTGTGTATTATTTTGAGGGCCTCCGATCAAAGTTAGGTCGGGGCCTAGGAAAGTTTTGGCATGTGGGGGCGATTGGTAATAAGATGATTCGGCAATGTAGGCTTGGTATACATGTGTGAGTTGGGAATATGTGGGGGAGGTAGGCTGATATATGGGAGGTGTAGGTGATTGATAAGTTGGTGCTGGGGGTTGGTAGGAAGGTGCTTGGTAGTTTCGAGCTGACTGATATTTGAGTGGAGGCATAAGGTAGGTTTGGTATTTGAGGGGAGACTTGTTCCTCTGTGCAACCATTACGGACCCCATGTCTCTCTTCTTAGACACACCACCAGATTGTAAGGCCTTATTTGTGACTTGCAAGGCCTCGAAGTTTGTAACCGTGCTGCTTTTGATACCTTCTTCAATTTGCTCACCCAACTTGATGATGTCGAAAAAATTATGATTTTCAATCAATATTAGCCCTTCATAATACTATGGGTCTTGGGCCCAGACAAAGAATTTGTTCATCTGTTCCTCCTCTAAGGTAGGTCTGACCTTAGCGGCTTCCGACCTCCAGCAAGTAGCATACTCGCGAAACATTTTTGTAGGCTTCTTCTTCAGATTCTGAATGTAGAATACATCTGGCTCATTCTCTATGTTAAATCTGAAATTGTCCATGAAATTAGAAGCCATACCTACCCAATTTGACCATTTCTAAGGATCCTGGCTGATTTACCAAGATAGTGTACTCCTTTCAGGCTCCTCATGTATAGTTTCATGCAGATCCTTTTGTCCTTTCCTACCCAGACCAGCTTGTCGCAGTGTGTTCTTAGATGGACCCGCGGATCACCTGTAGTGTCAAACATCTCGAACTAGGAAGTTTTGTACCTATCTGACAGTTCAACATCTGGTTGTATGCAGAGATCTTCATAGTTCAACCCTTCAATACCTTTACTTCCCTCGACGCCTTGGATTCTGCTAGTCAATTTCTTAAGCTCTTTAGCAAAATTTATGATGAGTGAATCCTTCTCCTCAAACATAGGGGTGCAGAATACAGGTTGGGCGGAGAGTGGCACAGTCTCAATGTAAATGGGGTTGTTGTAGGTGTGGAAGTGGTCATTCGCGGAGTCTTATGGTTCGGGGATGAGTAACAGATTGTTATTTGGAGTACAGAAAGCATTGCATTGATTCTTTTTTAGGATAGTGGGATGATTCGGTTGCTTTCATGGAGGTGTGGGATTTTGGCTGTTGGGGAAGATGGTGTCTGGAGTGCTGAGGAAGAAGTATAGGTTGGCCAGGTTCCAAACCTGATCAAGCTCTTCTTGGAATCTCAACAAATTTTGTTTGAGTTAGGATGCATTTTCCTTGGAAACCTGAGTACCATGACCCTGAGTGACCTCTACCGGTTGAGTTGAGTTCTCCTTTCTAGCATTGTTCAAATCTTCCATCTTCCCTTTGTTCTTGTTTTTGACAGAACTAAGAGGATGAGTGGGTGGAGGACCGTTGGACATTTTGGAATAGGATAATGTTGCCAGAGTGCTTGAACTAACTTTTGGGGAGGGGAATAACAAAATAAAAATGAAACAAAATGTAACCAAGTTAGTAAAAATATAAAATGTATGGCAATACTTAAACACATACTGCATGCATATAAACCGTGTCCTAATTTGTGAGCCTCATTGTGCTTGAGGTAGGCCTAAAGACAAGTTAATTTGGAGAACTTAGGATGCTAAATGCCTCATTTTATTGATAAAATAGAAGAATCCCAAACTGACACTTAAATAAACAGGAAATAAAAATCACCAATGGCCATCACTTTATTACGTAAAGTAGAAAAGAAAGACTCCTATATACTTGGTCCTAGAAAAACCTTGCCTAGATTCGGCATCCTTGGCTCCATCGAACGAACTTTCCCAACTCACGAAGTCCCAGCAGTAGGTAGGCCCTGGCCTGGTGTCCGCCTTCGGTCCCTTCTGCATTTTGGTAATTTTCGACCCTCTTAAGAAACTTCTTCTCCAACTCCACTATGCCTCACTCCAAGTATCCCAGTCACTTATTGGCACTGATATCCATGTCCTTCCATTCCTAAATTAACTTTTGATTGGCATCTTGTATCTCACGGTTCTTGATTTTGCACTATTATATCATCTTGCCAGTTTGTTGTATTTGACCTGTGCCTCGTCCTTTTCATCTATGATCCTGTGAGCTCAAACAAACCCAGGATGGCCCAGCTGATTATGATTATCCTCCAACCAGCCTGAATAGTATGGAGCATAACCAGCATGGTATCTATCTTGCTCGATGGTATCTTTCCCCATGACAATCTTGCAGTGCCACATATGCTGACCTTGGAACTTGTAAGGACTATCATCATTCTGGAAGTCAGCCCGGGAGTGACTCATCTTGTCTACCCTAGGTATAACTTGCTTCCTACCAGCTTGCCTCATAACTCGGAGAGGGAAGTAAGGGTATGTTTATCTCAGGCCGATCAATATCAGGAAAGTTACATCTCTGGATCGGGCGATGAACTCCTCGGTCAGAAACCACTCAAACATCCATTGTACCTGGTCCTCAATAAGATTTTCGAAAAGTTCGACCCATTCTCTAGAATTCTACGGTTAGGCAAACATAATGGGCATGTAATTCATTCACTTTGGATGATGGAAAGCGATATGATCATCCCAATACCTTCGCTAAATCTCTTGTCAGTATTCACCTTTTTGGATATGCTTCGTGAGCCGAAGTTGAAGTAGAAAATTCTGGCCTTCGAAGTGTTTGGATCCCTGTTGATACTTCTCTAGGGCTTGGTATATTTTCACAATGCTCATGGGTACAATGCTGAATAGTTGCCCGCCAATTCCTTCCATTAAGGTCTTAGTTACCATAGCCAGTCTTGTGTGGATCCTTGCTTTCTTTATCGGAAACACGATCAGCCCTAGGAAATAAAATATGAATATGATGTGCCCCAAGGATGTGATGGCAAACTCGTTAGGGTAGGTATGGTAGGATTTGTTGTGCCCGTACCTTTCATACATATAGTCGAATGTGATGTAGGATTCTTTCAGATATGTCAGTTCTGGATTCCTTTTCAGACCTGTCATTTTGAGGAAGCCTTGCCTTTGCGGTTCTCAGGCATAAAAAACTCGGAGTTTCCTACACTATACCGGCCAATCCTCCTATCTCCTCTAGCAAAGATGTCATTTCAATGTCTCAGAAGTGGAATACAGCCCTCTCACAATCCCAGAACAAAGTAGCAGCTTCTAGGGTCTTGTTGTTGGGTCGGATTTCTAGGAGAGAAGGCAGGTTTCGCAAATATTTTAGGCAAGAGTTTGATCACTAAAGTGAAGATCTTTCTAACAGCTTAGCAGTGTTGGGTGGATGTTGGTGACCATGCTGAATTTAGGGACTTCGTGCCTCATATTTCTGCAAGACAAATTAGGTTAGACCCTTTACCCCCACCGGACTCGGCTATTTAATGCCAATAATTAGCATGAAGCATTTAGTTCTCCAAATAAATGCACAGAACATGGTAATGTCTATTTGGGTTTGGGGAAACCCAATGGACTTTGGACGAGGCTATCCTAAAGAGTCAGTATGAGGACAACATAACTGACTCAGTTAGGTTTGACATGATGTATGCATAGTTTAACGGAGTAAGGTTTCTATTCGGTTTTAGACTGGTACCCTTAAGAGGATAACTCAAGGGGGAAAGTCATAGAACTGCCGACTACACTGTTGATAGATTGGTTTTACTGTAAATATGCCTTTCCGAATTTAGGGGGTAATAATATAGGAAGAGCGCAACCACTCATATAAGAGTTGCTATGGTATTTGTTTGGCACGAGTATGATGTTGAGCATAGTTATTCAATAATTAAAAACATGTTATCACGTATATGCATATTTAAGAAAGCAGTAAATACAACATTTTATAATAGTAAAGTAGCAATAAGAAAAGAAAAGAAGAAGATAAGTCAGTTTTGCCTTGTAAAAGAAATTAAATGCTTAAAGGAATTTAAATTGGTAATTGCACATGAAGGGATAGTACAAATTCACAAGTATAATTGAAACAGTAAAAGCCTATTATCCCCAACAGAGTCGCCATATTGCCGCGCTCCCTTTTTCTCGCAAAATCGGGTTTATGACATTTGGTGTAGGACAACTCGTTCCTTTGGGAACTGACCTTTTACATTTTTAAAGAGTCGCCACCTAATGATTTATGGCGCATTAGGACACCTTCAAGGTTCATTTCTAATTTCGTTTGATAACCAAAGATAGGGTAAGGGCTTGAAATTATCCTAAGGGGAAGGTGTTAAGCACCCCTCAAAATCCACTACTGTTGTTCCCGGCCAGATAGTTCTCTGTGAATTTGGTTCATATATATAGATAAGGCTCAAATAAGAGGGGATTTTATTAAACAGCCGTTTGTAAGAGCAATTAAGGCCGATTTTAAAAAAGAAGTTGCTTTAAAAAAGAAGGGGAAAAGGGCAGGGGATCCTAGGTTTATTTAAAATATGGATCAAATCAATGCAATACCTAGTAATTGATCCTCAGAAGAGGGGATACACGTGGTATTAGTTCACCAATCATCATATCCATATCTACCTTTTTCCACCCCATTTAAGGTACTAAAGCGCGGATTGGTCTCGACCACTATTGCATGCTATTACCCGTCCCATTCCCATCAGTCTCAGAGCCACTTAGGACTACTAATCCTAAAAAGGAGGGATATTAAGTTGACCTGAGGTTTCAAAGGTGAAAAATCTAGGGCAACATACAAAACATATAGAAGACTGCACATTCAAGGGGAGTCACATAAACACATAAAACTCAAGTATACCTCCTCAAGCAAGGTAATCAGATAGCATGACTCAAATAACAAATATTTTCTTCTTCTAAAGTAATTCTAAGGGGAGAAGAGACTATTGTTGTTGCAGCAGGTCGGGTCTATTACATTACTCAATTAGGAAACACGAATCATGCCTGTACGGGTTGTAGCTAAGGGTGTATTATGGGCCGGGCTGGGCCCGAAACAAACCAAAGACGGCGGGAAAAATGGGCCAGTCTCAAGAGGGCCCGGTCTCACATGGTGCAAAGGCCCATGGCGGGCCAGTCCTACCCAAATAGCCCACGAGCCCAGGACCATTTTCAACCAGGCCCAACGGCAACGGGCCTAATGGGACTCAAACGGCTATTTTTTAGAAAAGATTTTTTTTAAAAATTGACCAACTGTCATATTTTAAAAATCCGTCTTTCGTCTTCAATTCAACCGCCATGGAGTTTGAAAAATAGCCATTTGGTCCCCAAACTTTATTTTAACCCCAAACCTTTTATAATTACACTTTTTTCCAATTCCCAAATATAAATACCCCTCATTCTTTTATTTTTACTCTCAAATTCATCAATCTCTCTCTATTTTTATTCTATAATTGCTTACTTTATTATTGCAGTTTCGTGAAAAAATGTGAAGTTAGTTAATTGAAGTATTCAAGTCTTCAACGATATTCAAATTTCAAGAAGTTGTTTGTCGATTCGGTAAACTCGTTCCAACTCTGAAGTTTAATATTATAATTTTGTTTGTTTTAGCATGTATAATTATAATTAATATGGTATTTTCTTTGAAAAAAATGTTTGATGGTAAGGAAAAATCTAAAATTGGTGAATCTAGTCTCCAAGATACTACTCTTCCCCCGGCTCCCCGAACCAGACCTGTTTCCTATCCTCCTCCACCCGTTATTCTTGATAGTGATAACCCTTGTTTTTAATTTTCCGATAGTCAATTTTGTCATGATGTTGCACCAGGTCAACAATTAAATGAAGAAGTTATGAATTCTCTTTATCCTAATGAAACTAGCTTTGAAAATGATGATTTAGATGAAATGCAAAAGGATTTAGATGATACACCTACTAGTCCTGTTAATAACCCAACCGATGCCCCACGTGATCCTCATATAGTAACCCCTACTTTTAATATACAACTTTCTAAACGGTCCGAAACATCTCTTGTTTGGAACTTTCTTACTCAACAAAGAGAAAAAAATAAGGCTAAGTTTAAAACTTGTGGGGCTTTGTTGTTTCATAAATTTACTGGAGACTGTAGCGGTACAGGTAGTTTGAGTAGACACATAAAGAAATACTCTAGAGATAAAGCTAAATTTCTTCAAGTGAAAGCTACGTAAGAGGGGAATTAACACTTTTACCAGTGACATTTTATATTATGATCCAAATAAGATCGTGAAGAATTGGCAAAAATGGTTACTGTTATGTGCTTACCTTATAGTTTTCCTTATAACCCTCATTTTGTGCATTATATTAGAAGAGTTTTTAATCCTACTTATAAAGGATGGCCTCGTGCAACTGTAAAGAGCGATATTTACAAATATAAACATGAATATGAACAATATTTACACTATTTATTTACTCATATAGATTGTCGCATTGCTATTACTACTGATATTGGTAGAAGTGGTAATGATTGTGATTATGTAACTGGTACAAGTCATTGGATATATGAGGAGTGGATAATGCAAAAGTGCATTATTGCTTATAGAATAATTAATTCACGCCACACATGTAAGTTTATTGCTAACACAGTTGCAGATATTTGTAGATATCTTTTTCTTAGAGATAAAATTATGTCGGTTTTAATGGATAATGCTTCTAGTAACACTAACGTTGTAGGATTGCTTACAACCACACTAAATCCTGCATTTAGCAGTATTTTTTAAGTTAGATGTATCTGTCATATTTACCATTTGATCGTCGGTGCTGGTATGAAAGTTTTAAATGTTGGAATTGAAAAGGTTAAAATGGCTCTTAATTGGTTTTTTTATTCAAATCCTAGAAGTAGGCTTAGAGAACATTTTTAAAATATGTGATGAATTTGGCCTTGCAGAAAGAAAAGTTCCCAAACCTTATCCCACTAGATGGAATTACATGTATGAAAGTTTAGTTATTGCATATGAATATAGAAACTCAATAAGCGCAACGTATTGTTAGGATTTATGCCCGTCACTAGAGGGGGGGTGAATAGTGCGGCACAAGAATATTGATAAATATTGCGGAATTAAAATTGCAGGAATAAAATAAATTCGGTAATTAAAATAACAAGGAAAGAACGCACCGAATTTATCCTGGTTCACCACAACTTGTGGCTAGTCCAGTCCCCGAGAGACTCTCTCGAGATTCCACTAACTCCGTTAAGCTTACGGGTGCCTAACAAACCATTACACTTGCTCGTAGATGTACACTCTACAAGATTTCAACTTGCTCGAGGATACCGCACCTCAAGACTTCAACCTTGCTCGTAGATACCGCACCACAAGACTTCACGCACTAAGACTTAGGGTACTTAGCGAACCCGACAATCAATGAGAAGATATGTTCTTCTCAAACACCTTTCTCTTTTTACAATAAGAACTCTCTCAAAAGAGTAGATAAAGAGATACAAAATAAGCTCTATGAACAACTCAAAGTTGTCTCTCAAATGGCTCAACAAAAGCTCTAAAATGATGCTCAAATAATGTCAATATGTATATCAATATTGGGAGGTGTTGTGTGTTTAAAATCAGCTCAAAAGACCTCTTTTTATAGGTGAAAAATGGTGTATGTCCGTTGCTTAATTGGCAATCAATTATGCTGATTTTGTGCCCAGATAATCGATTATTCAGAATCTGATAATCGATTATTCTCCAACTTTCAGAAGCTGATTTCCTGCTGAATAATCGATTATCTGATACTGCATAATCGATTATTCTGAGGCAATGTTCAAACACTGGCAACGGTCTATAGCATAATCGATTATGTATATACTGATAATCGATTATTCTAAGGCAGAATTGAATACTTACTTCAAAAACCATTTTGGTTAAGATGAAAACTTTAACATCATTTTGTTTGAAGTATTTAAAATATGTTTATATAAATATGATTTAATAAAATATGTTTATGATAAATATGATTTAATAAAATAATTTTATTCATATTTATGATGACCTATGTTGAGCCAAAAGACGAGATAACTTAAGCGTTGCTCTTACATTTGTTCTACCTAACAACCTACGCCTTGGGTCTTCGGTCTTGAACATTTGAACTCGTCTTGGCGTTTCCATTGCAAATCCGTTCATCAATATGCTTCTCGGCATTCAAGCTTTATTGTTTGTCATATGATATCGTTGTTTGACACTTGACTTTATTGTTTGTCATTCATCAAAACCTATACCTGAAAATCATGCTCATACACCCAAAGCGCACATATCATAGATAGAGTGATTTTCTACACGTATATGCTCGTGTAGGTGATGGTGATGATAATGATGATGAGCACCTTACAAATCAAGATTGGAGTAATGTTAAAATGCTTGTATACATTTTAGAACAATTTCATATTGCTACAAATGACTTATCTGGCCAATATTATCCTACTATTTCTAACTGTTTAGTTTACATTGCAGCATTTGTAGATTTATTTACAATATTATCAAAGGGTGGAGTAATTTATCAAGAAGCTATTAATTCTATGAAAGCTAAGTTTAAAAAATATTTTTTTCCTATCCCCCTATTTTTGGTGTTGTCGTAGTGTTAAATCCTACAATGAAATTAGGAGGTCCTCTCTTTTGATTTTCGTAAATTTATAGCGCTTTACCACTTTCAGCTAAGGAATTTGCTACACTTTGAGATGTAAAAGCCTCAATTAAAATAAATGCTCAAACAATTTATAATGCTTATCAACTTACTGTAGATCATGCTAAGACCAAATGTTCCAACTCCTACTTCGTCTAGTTCGCAATCATCTAAAAGAACTGGGGGCCTAAAAGCCCTTAGTTCTTGGATGGAGTTCAGCGCTTCTCAAGATGATAATTTTGGTGAAAGATCAAAACTAAATGAGCTATAAGTTTATTTGTCGCAGGGCCTTGAAAAGGAGAATCCATACGACACCTTTGATATTTTGAAATGGTGGAAGGACAAATAAAAAATTATCCGGTTCTTTCAAGGATGGCTCGAGATATTTTAAGTGTTCAAGCTTCAATAGTAGCATCAGAGAGCGCTTTCAGTTATGTGAGACTTCAAATTGGTGATCATAGAGCGTCTATGAGGGAAATCTTCGAAAAATCGGTACTCTTCATAGATTGGATCCATTCAGAAAGAAGAAATTTTGGACTTGTAGAATCACAACCAGAGATAGACAAAGCTTATGAATAAATGCTAGCAGAACTTGCCCAGGATGCTGCTTCGCCCTGAAGCGGTGATGAACAAGCCTCTTTTCCACTACCAGCATTAGAAATTCTTCCGAACCTTGAAGGACTTATGAGATTTGAAACAAAATGAAAGGAATTAAAAAAGAGAAATTTGAAGATTTAAGGACCAAATTTGGGCCACTTTTATTAAAATTCCAGCCCAAATAAACCCATAACCTGTCCAAAACTGACCTTGACCCAGTACCAATCCGGTCCATCCCCCTTCGCCTCAAAATGACACTGTTTAGGCCTAAAGCAATCAAGCTCGTCAAGGTTATCTAATCCAATGGTCCTAAAGCCCCTATTAATTAATATTTAACTATCCAAACTACCCCCACCCCAAACAAATCGTCCCTAACACCTCAGAGACACAAACCCTAACGCCGCCACCTACCATCGCAAACCGCCGGCCGAAAATTGCTCCGCCAGCGGCGATTCTCAAATGACCCTCAAAATAACACCACCGGACAACCTCAACCTCCTCTTTCCAAATCCACATTTACAAGCTTTCAAACCTTAGCCAAAAGCCTTGAATCTTCGTTTGAAAGGCTGGTTTCGCTGCCGTGCACGGCGGCACCGACGCCAAACGGCCCCAAATTAACATCTCATGGCCACCGAACCTCCCTCAGCCCAAATCCACTACCCTCTTCGTTGAATCCCAACCAAATCTCTCAAATTTTAAATCAAAATCCCAACCGAAACCCTAACTCATCCAATCACCAACCAAATTTACATCGCTGCCTCCCCTTCACCTCCTCATCTCGAATCCCTAACTAGCTTCCTTCCAATTTTGGCTAAATTCCTCAAAAGTTGAATCTAGGTTCCGAAGTGGTGCATGAAGATTTCTAGGGATAACAAACATTTATTAAGCTAAGTTTTTCGTTTACCTTTTGGTTTCAGTTTCTGCATATTTGTTTATTTATATTAGGTTTTAGTTCGATTTGATTAAATTGCACAAGCCTTTTCTCATAGTTTGTTCTTCACGCTTGATTCCTGAGATAGGTCAGTTAGGATTTTCCTAAATAATAGGAATTAGATTTTTGTTTAGAGATGAGCACATGCATGTATATTTGTCAATTTCTCTTTTATACCTATTTCCCTGTTTAACACAATTGATGCCTTGACTATTGCTCGCTAGTCATCTCAAGTTCATTTGCGTTTTTAATTTCCTTGATTCACACTGATACCATGAGCTTGCAAGCTGATGCATTTTGTTTTCTTAAATATCTATTTATTAATAACTGGTAATAATAGTTTTAACTCTGATTTTTCTAGCTTAAAATAGGTGTAGTTGAATTAAGTAGTTTAATTTTGGGGGGTTTTGTTAAAATCTGAGGGTGTTCAAAGCTCATGACATGGTAATTAACCATGGTCACAGGCTTGATCTAACCTGGGTCAGCAATTTCTAGGTAAATAACAGGGGTGGTCAAGGGTAGTTTAGGTATTTGAGTTTAGGGAATCTCTGCATGACTGAAATAAGAAGCTTCTAGGTTAGGGTGTCAATTTGAATTTCAGCCTTTGGGTAGTTCAACTCGGGTAGAAAGTCATGAATCAAGAGACTAATTGGTTCAAAATGGAAAATTGAAAAGGGCTAAGTGTTAAAAACTTAGGTCTGAAGTTTGCCCTAGTAACTTGCCTATAAAGGCAATGTTACTTGGGATTCAATTCAGATTTTTAGAGAGAGAAGGAAGGATCATTTCAAACTCTACAAATTTGGAGTTGCTAAATCTGAAAGAATTCGCTAAGGTCTAGTGTTCCATTGAAATGATCTTTGTAAATTCTATCGATATTGACTAGAATATGAATATAGAACAGTTGAGGGCTTAAAAAATGAGTTGAATTTTGTTTGTTGTTCGAGGGCTGGGTTTCAGGCTCAGACTGCACTCGATCTAGGGGTTAGATGTTGTGGCTGTGAATCCAAACTTGGTTTAGAATGGTTTCTCATTGATTTTTTTGGTTAATTTTGCTGTTAGGACACTATCTTGCTACTGCTTTGTTGCTAATCCTTCTCCTGTATTGCGTTTCAAACTCCAGGTACTCCTTGATTCTCTAGGAGATGAAGTGAAAGCATGGAAGTTGTAACTGCTTGAAATCTCATGAATGCAGACCGTCTTCCTTAAATTTACAATCTCAATTACTTACTTAGCATTTCTGAAAGTCAGTAATGTGTGTAATGGCATCTAGATTAGTTGATTCATCTTAATATAATGTTTTTTACGAATTCACATTTGATCTTCAGTTATATATTTTGCTGAGAATATGAAGTCTATTAGTCCATTCAAGTGTATGTAACTTTGAACATCTGGACATCAGATCTCTTGTGTTCCACCTGTATGAGCATTGAGAGGTAAAAAATAATTTTGATATATGTTGTATTGTTATTTTCTTGTTGATCCTCTTGTGGAATATCGAAGTTGAAAGAATGATGGGCTAAAAGTAGCATGAAGCGTATTCATTAGTTTCTATTACTTTAGTCATGGCTATTAACAACCCTGTTTCCTCATAGTCTGCGTAGCTTGAAACATATGTTGGTTGTATTCTCCATAATCTAGTTTGCTTGACCAAATCAGTGTTAAGATGTCATATAATTGTACATCAAGGAATAAAAATGACCCTAAGTTTAATTGTACACGTATTGGTCTCTATGTTTGGCTTTGCGTCCAAATATTTTCCAATTCAGACGGTCATTTGTGCATTATGGAGACTCGTCATTGAGTCTGTCACCCAGAGGCAACAAGTTTGCGAGTTGGGGCTCTCTCTAGAGCCTAGGCGAGACGGTCCTTTTCTAAAGGGACTCGGGCCATTTCCTTCTTTTTGGGCCACTGGCTCAATTGTGTTGGGTTTAGACCCCTTTGCTTAAAATAATTAACTTTTTCTCATGTGAGCTTTTCGGTAGTCTGGGTGAGACTATTGAATGAATTTAGTGTCACACAAATTAAGCCTATTAACTAGATTAGATGTGGGCCATATTAGATAATACGAATAATTGCGGTCTTTCTAATTGTAGTTTAAACATCCTTTAAAATGGAATCGAGGTGCGCCGTGCCAAATAAAATCACAAACGCATGGACCTCTTTAATTATTTTCTTTAAAAAATCCTTAGAACTCGGGGCGTTCCATTTAGTGAATTTTCATGGCCTCCCACAAAGTTAACAATGTGCTAGTTTCTTTAGAGGTGCATTTTAATAAAACTACTTCCTTAAACTAGGGTGCGCATTTCATCTGACCCAAATCAAAATCATAGATGTAGGATAAATGTGTTTCGAATTCGGGTGCATTTCATGTGACGTGAATCAAAAACACGTTTTAAACGATATTCAATCTTCATAAAAATCAGTTAAAAGTGTTAAATTATTTAAAATTGCACTATATGATGAACATGTTGTAATCAAATATTTGGCCAACTATGATAGTTTGAGCGACCATGCTTGAACTACATAATACAATGGTGCCTAACACCTTCCCTCGGATTAACAAAATTTCTTGTCTAGAATTTCTGGTTCGCAGACTTCAAAAGGGAAGTCGCAATTTCTTCGATTTGGGATTTTAAAATAAACCGGTAACTTGGAACACCATAAAACAAACCATCCCAAGTGGCAACTCTGAACAAAATTGAATAAATAATCCCATTTCGAATAATGTCACTTATATTTGAAAAACTCCCTTGTACACTACTCTCCAGGATGGTGTGTAAAAAGGAGGTGTGACAGCTCTGACGACGATGCTGTGGAAACAATGACCCAGAACTTCAGTTTAGGGTGTACGAATTCGAGCTTAAAATAGCAATTATATTTAGCTTTATCTGATTTTCCTACATGTTTCATGCCTAATGTGGTATATGCTTTACCACTTTGATATTCGGTGGAATGTATATATAAATTGCTGCGAAACCCTTCCTCTCTCTAAGTATTCTAAATCATGGAGAAGGGTGCACTTCGTGTGATTTCTCTTCTGTTTAGAGTCTTATCCCAATTTAGAATGAGGTGTGGACAAGCTGCTAAGTCGATGGAGCTTCTCATCCCCGGTACGTTGCCCTCCCTCGGCTTGAGTTGTCCGCTCAAGTAAGCCAGGTCTAGAACAATAAACCCAGGTTTTAAACCTAGTATAACAAAACCTCATGCCAGATCCCTAGTAGGAACGTTTGATTGCATCACGTTCATTTGACTTAGAGGACTTAACACAGGGGTTGGGTCCGTCTATGACAGGTGACCTCAAATGGAAAAGACCATTCTGATGCATCTTACTTTCTACTTGTGCATTTATTTTCTTCGGATCTGCATGTTAACCGACGTGGGAGAGAGTTGAAAGGAAATAGCAATGGATAAGGATGCTCACCTGTTTTGAAAAATCAATACTCAAAATAGTGCTGAAACTCTACCGGATTTATGAAATATATAAAAGAAAGGAAAAGTTTGTTTTTCAAATTTTGGTCTTGACAAATTTGCCCGAACTACGTCAGTTTGGTTCTCACCGGATGTGAGATACATAGGCAGCCCCCATTGGGTCCAACTTCCCTTTTGCAAAAATAATCAAAAACAACAAAAATTTTTGATTTTAGTCACAAATAAGTAGGGTGATGCCATTCTGGTTTAAAATAAAGCCGAATGTCCCAAAAAGGGCGCCGGAAGGATATTTTTGCAAGAACAGCCACCTTGATTCATTTCTTACGTTAGCAGCACAACCTTCTTTCCCGGAGTGCTAAATGGCCGTATCTGCAAAGCCAGGATTTTTAAAATTAAATAAAAATTTAAAAAATTCAAAGAAAAAAAGAGCATTTTTGCTTTTCTTTTAGAATAAAATAAGTCATTAAATCACCTAAATAAATGTGCAGGATGAGCACGAATGAGATTGAACCCTTCGCTATCCTTAATGAGATCCCCTTGAAGCTCCATATGTGGTGGAATGATCTGGGAAAAGGTAGTTGGGGAGTGACAAGATTTTTGGGAGGCCTCGTCCGATTATTAAACATCAAGCCAAGGTCGGACATAATTGAAGCCTTAATACCATTTTGGGACCTAACTTGCAATGTGTTCCGTTTCTCTGACTTCGAGCTCACATCGATATTGGAAGAAATAGCGAGTTATGTGGGTCTAAATAGAAATCTCAAAAGTCGATATCCTTTGTCACCGAGACCGGTGTCCCCCCAAAGATTCCTAGATTTGCTAAGCATTAGTCGGGATGTCCAAGATAGAAATCTAGGTGAAGGGTACTTCACACTTCAGTTTCTGTATCTTCGATATAGTAACCCTCGAGGTTTTGAAGAACCAAACACCGGTCGAACCCATGCTGGAAACAAAGATAAGTGGGAGGCAGGATGGAGTCTAGCTTTTATGGTGGCCTTTATGGGTGTTGCGGTTTTCCCACGGAAGGACGTCAATATAGAGATAGGTCTTGTGGGAATGATCGATGTGGCAATCAAAAAGGCTAACAACACTGTGGTTCCTTTAATCGTGTCGGAAATCTAATGCACCCTGACCATTTGTCGGGAAGGAGGAAAGTTTTTCCAAAGTTGCAATTTGTTACTCCAGTTATGGATGCAAGAACACCTCTGTCACAGAATTGGATATATGAATTATGGTTTTACCGGTCTAAACTGCATTGAAGAATTTGGAACCGGGTAGCGGGCATTGAATTCCCTACAGGTACGGAAGCTTGGCTTGCACATCTAAGGGCCCTGACTGCTGATAAAATTGAATGGGCATTTGGATGCATCCTTATCACTGAAGCAATATACACAACAACTGAAGCGTCTTATATCCTATTAACGGGCGTTCGGAGCATCCAATCGTATGCTCCCTATATGGTTCTACATCAACTAGCAAGATTCCAATCCGTCCACAATGACGAATATTTGAGTAAGCATGCCATTGCGTTGGGTCCAAAAGCTGCGTTTCTCGAAGGAAAAACTCGCCAAATGTGGAATGAATGTAGATTTCTAGAACCCAAGACCATAGTGCGAGACCGAGCTAGAGGTGAAGTGGACCCCAAATATGTTGAATGGTTCAGTAAGAGATATTAAGTTCCTGAAAGACCCGTGAAAAGACCACATGTCCAAAAATTCACTGTTGATACCCAACTACAATGGGACTGGCTGACTAAAGGAAATTAATACAAGGCCAAAATTAGTAAGTTGGAAAGGCAAGTCATGGAGATTCAATATGAAAATGGTGTTCAAGCCGTCGCAGCTGAAGGAGAAAAGAAAAAACTAGCCTAGGAAAATGAGACACTCAAAGCTCATATCAGAAAGATGAAAACAGCCGTCGACAACCCAGAAAGAAGTCGGGCCGATAAATGGCTTATAAGTGGGCTAAGAAAGAAAGTCCTCGAATACCAAGAAGACTTGGAAAAGTTCGAAGCCAGTCAGGTAAAGCTATAGGGACAATGGACAAAGAAAGCGAAAGAGCACGCACAGCTTGTGCAACAAATGAAAGGAAACTATGAAGGAACTATCGCCAGTATATGAAGAAAAGTGATTAATCTTGAGGATGAAGTAGACAAACGGGCTAAAGATTTTAAGGCTGATAGGGAAAATTGATATAAGCTGATGGCCCAAATGGAGAAAAACATGCAGCAATTGCAAAATCAGCATTTTCATGACTCCCAAGTGTTGGAGGCCCGAAACCAGCAAATAGGGCGATTACTTCAGGAAAAGGGCAGGATTAGAGAGGATCAGAACCATCGCTGATTACATCACCATGAAATTCCTAGAATGTGAGGATATGACTCGAACCACCTTCTTTGCTGTAGTGATGATTTTCGTCCGTCAAGTAATGACTGATTTGGAGAAACTACAAGGGTGTATCGCACATAAGCCCTCAGTAAGGCCGAATGATGCCCCGCGAGCCCCAGTAATGGAAGATTTAATGTATTCTTGAATTTTCAAGCATTGAGTATGTATTTGTTTCATTTAGAGTATGTAGTTTATTTCAAAGAAACTAATTAATTTAGCATCTGTGTGATAGAAGTTTTATTAATGAAATTTGAAAATCCTCAAAAAATTATTTCATGTGTTTGGCACTTGTTTTTCGAAGAACTACGCTTGTTCTGATTCATGCCGGGTCATGATACCTAGGCAATCTCCATAAGATTCGACCGTATCCTTAAAATAAAAGAAAGAAAGGTAAAAAAAGGGGGGGGGGGGAATAGAAACATAGAGAGGGAAAATAAGAAAACAAAGAGGCAAACATGGCAAAAGCAAAGGCAAGAAAAAGAAAAGAGAGGGAAAAGAAAAATAAAAAGAGAGTGAAAAATAAAAGAAGGAAATATGAAGGGACCGGAAAGAAGCCGGGATGAAGCATGCAACCATTTCAAGACATGTAGATACCCGTTTAGCTGCATAGGTGCATCACATCCCAACGTGCGATTACCTATCTGTTATCTGTCTCAAACTAACCATTTACTGCTTGTAACATCTAGTCTAGGGTTTTTATCAAAAGTGGTTGGTTTTTGCGGTAACCTGGCTTCACATCCATACTTAACCAGATCTAAAGGAAGCATCGGAATGTCTTCAGAAATCACTCTGCCAGCAATTCCTATCAGGGATGAGAGCCCAATCTCGGTCATCCCGACATCAGAATCAGCAACCATTGAGAAAAACAGGCTATTGCATCTCCGCATGATAGAGATGTGGGACGTCTGGGCAAATGGAAGAGAGCCGCCTAGTGCAATTCCCAGATTTCCCGAGCTTTTCCCTAGAATCAGTGGAACTTCCACTATCCCAATCAGTCATCCCAGTATTCCACTAGGACACCCAACCATCTCAGCTTATTTTGTGGGAACACTTTCAGAGGTTCACCCCAGATGTTCATATCCAATGCAGTCCCAAAAATCTTTACTGCCCCCTATGCTCAGCTACAACACAACCTGTATTGCCTAGGTCAACTTTTGATCCTTCAACCTTTACATTCCAAACACTCACCCCCCAAAAGGAGCCTCTTCAGTACCCCACCTATACTTATTCGCAGCCACCTCCATTTGAGTTTACAATGGGACAATAAAAGACTCCTAAAACTCCGGAACAGGAAGAAATGGCAAAGAGGATGAGAATCCTGGAGCAAAGCCTCAAAAACATGCAAGGGCTGAGTGGCAGAAAAGTGTGTCATATACTAATTTGTGCATGTTCCCTCACGTGAATTTGCCTATGGGATTCAAAACTCCAAAGTTTGAAAAATATGATGGGCATGGTGATCCTATTTCTCACCTTAAGAAATACTGCAATCAATTGTGCGGAGCTGGAGGAAAAGAAGGATTGCTCATGGCTTACTTTGGGGAAAGTTTGGTGGGTATCGCCACCTAGTGGTACATGGATATGGATATTTCTCGATGGCATATCTGGGACGATCTCATAAGATACTTTGTTCGACAGTTCCAGTACAACGTGGAAATTTCTCCGGACCGGAACTCATTGGCAAATCTAAAGAAGAAGCCCTTAGAAAGTTTTTCGGAGTAAGCAATCACATGGCGGGAACAAGCGTCAAGGGTAAAACCTCCAATGGATGAAGTGGATCACGGTATTTCTTCAAGCTCATGAGGCTAATTATTTCCAGTATATGATGTTAGCTATGGGCAAACCACTCGCAAAGGTTATTAAAATTAGTGAAATGGTAGAGAATGGACTGAAAACAGGCAGAATTCTGAGCCAATCAACTATTAAAGCAACCTCCCAAGCAATCTATGGCGGGTCTGGAGGAGTGGCCAAAGGTAAGAAGAAAGAAGAAACAGCCATGGCGGCCTCAGGTGCAAGGAGAAACCACGCTCCTAGACCCATGTTCTTAGAAAGATCCCCTCAGCATTATTACCCTCATCAAGACATGGCCTATGCTCCTCAACCGTATGCAGTCATGAATGGTCAACCTTTGTATGATCGCAACAACATGACAATAGAAACCAAGCTCCATTTCTAAAAATTAGCCTCCTCCACAAAACCACTATAATCCTCATCCTCCACTGAATAATATTTCCTCCTCGTGAGCCACCTAGGAGGCAAACTTTTACTCCAATTGGTGAGTATTACTCCAATCTATTTCCAAAACTTGTCCAAATGGGTCTACTGCAACAAATTTCTCAACGAGGCAAAACCCAGCATCGCCCACTTACAAAGCCGGTGTCAGATGTGAATGGCACGATACAGATGATTGTTGGACCTTGAAAAGAGCGGTGGAGAACTTGATAGAGCAAGGCAAAATAGTGCTAAGGGATAAGGATGTCCCTAACGTGACTAATAATCCATTGCCAGCCTACAAGAACGGAACAATGAGTTGGGATGATTGGTGAAGATAAATAATTTGATCCGGAGCTAAAGGCCGTAATTGCCATTGCGGATGTAGAGAGAAAGCCAAAAAGTTCCCCAAAGAAAGATAAACGGGAAAAGAAGAACAAAGTCACCAAGGCAGAACCAAAAAAGGAAGTTGAAACAGGAACAGAGGTAATGCCTCTTAAAGATGGAATTCTCTATGTCCCATGAGGCCGTAAAGAAGCTGACTTTGAGCCCTCCAAAGAGGCTTGAACTGAAGAAGGCAACCCAAAATTTACGTGCCCAAGGGAGCTTATGTGCTGCGGGGGCCAACTAATCCACCAAGGTCGACTGAGCCATGGTTATTGGCCACGCACCATAGAGGCCCATGACGGACCCTACTACTGTACTGTGGAATTATCATAAAACAATGGTTGCATACAAAGGCAAAGAAATCTCGGGGGAGCTTCAAGAAAACTATCTTGTTAAGAAGTACTCCAACGTGGACGAAGTAAACAACGCCACTAGAAAGAGTTTCTAATATAAGAAACCTGTAAGTCCCAAAGAGGCAGAAGTTTTCTTTTAGAAAATAAAGATGGCAGACTATAAAGTGGTTGATCAACTACGGAAGTATCCTGAACTAGTGTCCTTGCTGTCATTGTTGATGAAGTCTCCCAAACACCAAAAGGTTTTAATAAAAACCTTGAATGAAGCCTATGTGCCAGCTGAAACTTCAGTGGAGCAGTTAGAAAGAATGGCGGAAAGATGCTTTGCTATCAATCAAATTTCATTCAGCAAAAACGACTTGCCCCCAGAAGGAGCTGCTCACAACAAAGCTTTGCACTTAACTTCCAAATGTGAGGGATACTATGTGAAGAGGGCCATGGTAGACAAAGGTTCTGAGGTAGACTTTGCCCACTTTCTACACTCCAGCGTATGTAAATTGGGACTGGAAGGATTTGTCCCAACAATGTCCGTGTGTGAGCTTTCGATGTTTTCAAAAGGGACATAATTGGAGAAATCGATGTGATTCTGACCATTGGCCTGGAGGATTTTGAGGTAACCTTCCAAGTGCTAGACATGGACACGTCCTATAATTTTCTTTTGGTAAGGTCTTGGATCCATGCAGCAGGAGCTGTACCCTCTACTCTCCATCAAATGGTGAAATTTGAGCATGAAGATAAGGAGATCGTGGTCCACGGAGAGGATGAACAATCAATCTATCGGGACCCGTCTGTCCCATGTGTTGAAGTAAGGGAAGGAAGAGAGCATATAATTTACCAAGCCTTTGAAATTGTGGTGGCAGATCAGTATGAAGAAGGAAACTCTTGTCAACCCTCCTTATCCGATGCATCAATTACTGTAGCCACGGAAATGATCAGACATAGTTTCAAGCCCCGAAAGGGATTCAGAAAAGCATTGCAAGGAATATCTGAGCCAGTAACTCTTCCCACCACTAAGAAGTTCTTCGGGTTAGGCTTCCACCCGACGCTAGATGGTAGAAAATGGGCAAAAGACAAAGCGTGATGGGTGGGTTCTGCCTTAACCACTGCCACATTTGTATGAAACCTTTGTCAAGCCGAAGTATAGTAAGGAGGAGGAGGATGAGGCCTTCACTGCCGAAGAAATTGAAGAAATATGTGGGGCGATGAGGAAAATACTATGCGAAACCCACATAGTTCAGCCGGGAGAGGGCACAAGCACCACTGAGGTATTGTACATGGGACCAAGCCCTAAGCTCCAAAATTGGAATGCTACACATTTCCGATCAAGCGGGAGTCCCGGTAGACCTGTCCTGCTACTTTTTCTGTATCCCACGTTTTTCCAGGGTGTAACTTGGATGTTTTCTTTAGTTTCTTGTCTTTAAATTTCCAAATGTAAACCCTGTTATCTTCAAATTCCAAGAAATGAAATTAATTTCATTGTTCATTTTTCTTTATTCTTTCTAATTTTGTTATTTTTCTCTTTCATTTATTGTTTTCAGTTCTAATAGCGCAACATTAAATAACATGGCATGCTTGCAGACTTCATCCCCAGATCCAAACACGCAGTCTAATTGCGAAATAATGAACCAAGAACCGGAATACGATGTTGAAGAGGCTTTTAAGGAAATAAATCAAGAATTAGAACAATTTGAGAAGAAACCTAAGCAGCACTTGAATGATACTGAGCCGGTTAACTTGGGAACCATTGAAGAAATCCGGGAAACCAAGATAATCATCCACACAGACGAGAAAACCCGGGATGCCATAATCCAACTCATATGTGAGTTTAAAGACGTGTTTGACTGGTCTTATGACGACATGCTTGGACTAAGTGTTGATCTCGTAGTGCATAAATTTCCAACTTATCCTGAGTGCCCCCCAATGTAGCAAAAATAGAGAAAATTTAAACCGATGTCAGTGATAAAATCAAAGAAGAGATCTCGAAGCAGTTGGGAGCATGAGTGATCCGAGTGGTCCGGTATACCACATGGCTAGAAAAGGTATTTCCAGTGCCAACGAAAGATGGAAAAATTCAGGTATGCGTGGACAATAGAGATTTGAACAAAGAAAACCCCAAAGACAACTTCCCATTACCCAATATCCATATCCTTGTTGAAAACTGCGCCAAACATGAGATACATTAGGATTGTTATGCAGGATATCACCAGGTGTTGATGGATGAAGAGGACGCAGAGAAATCAGTCTTCACCACACCTTAGGGAACCTACTGCTACAGTGTCATGCCTTTCGGGCTAAAGAATGCTGGGGAAACCTATATGAGAGACATGACTACCATATTCCATGATATGATGCATCAAGAAATAAAGGTATATGTGGATGACGTAATCGTCAAGTCTAAAATCAGGATGACCATGTGCGAGATTTGAGGAAGTTCTTCGAACGGCTATGCAAATATGATTTTAAACTGAACCCAACCAAATGTGTGTTCGGGGTACCGTCGGGCATACTTGTGGGATTTATAGTCAGCTGGAGAGGTATTGAGTTAGACCCGATGAAGATAAAGTCTATTCGGGATTTACCTCCTCCGAAGACCAAAAAATACACGTAATGAGCTTGTTGGGAAGACTGAATTATATTAGTCGGTTCATCTCTCAGCTAACTTCTACATGTGATCCCATATTCAAATTGCTAAAGAAAGATGCAGCGATCAATTGGATGGATGAATGTCAAGAGGCTTTCTATTAGATTTAAGATTACTTGTCCAACCTACTGAATTTGGTTCCACCTGGGCTAGGGCGGCCACGGTTTCTGTACCTGACAGTCTTGGAAAGTTCCCTCAATTGCGTCTTTGGGCAACACGATATTACTGGAAAGAAATAGCAAGTAATATACTACTTGAGCAAGAAGTTTACCAGCTACGAGGCAAGTACACTTTGTTGGAAAGAACCTGCTGTGCATTAACTTGGGTTGCTCAGAAACTGAGGCATTATCTGCTGGCCTACACCACTTACTTCATAACCAGGTTGGATCCATTGAAGTACATATTTCAAAAACCAATGCCCACGGGGAGATTAGCAAAATGGCAGATTCTGCTCACCGAGTTTTACATAGTCTATGTCACTCGTACAACAATGAAGGCCCAGACATTAGCAGATCATTAAGCCGAAAACCCGGTTGATGATGAGTACCAACTTCTGAACACTTATTTCCCAGATGAAGAGGTGAACTCGGTGGAACTCACAATCGATTATTTAATAGTTTTGAAAAAGTCTGGAAGTCACTGCCTCAACACAATCGATTGTCATAAGTTCACAATCGATTATTTTGTGACTTTGAAAAATCTGGACACTGTCTCTTCACAATCGATTGTCATTAGCTTCACAATCGATTATTCTGAGTTTTGAAAAACTTTGGACACTGCCTCATCACAATCGATTGTCATTTGTTCACAATCAATTGTCATGCAGGTTTGAAAAACCTGATGCTCACTGTCTTACTCACAATCGATTGTCATTAGTTCACAATCGATTGTCATGTAGTCTTGGCTTAAAAACAATCGATTATCATAAGTACATAATCGATTATCTTAGTCCAGATTTTTAAGGCATGTCTAAAAATTATTTTGACTACTGTAAATATGATTTAAAATCATTTGACGTTAAATTAAATATGCATGATTTTGGAAAATAGTTTTATGAGAGAAGACATGTTACAAGTTGGGGTAGTGTTAATTTCAGCCACCGGTCAGCACTATCCAGCCACATCTCGACTTTGGTTCTTCTGTATGAACAATACAACCGACTATGAAGCTTGAGTCATGGGTATGAACATGGCAGTCGACCGAAATGTCAAAGAGTTGTTGATTATGGGGAACTCAGATCTAATCATACGGCAAGCCCAAAGAGAATGGGAAACTTGAGATGTCAAATTTATCCCTTACCGAAAACATGTGGAAGATCCTAGCAAGCGGTTCAAGACGATAGAGTTCAGGTACATCCGTCACTATCATAATGAACTAGCTGATGCACTCTCCACTTTGGCCTCGATGCCCTACGCAGGAAATGCCTACATTGATCCCTTGGAAATCCAAATCAGGGAAAGACATGGGTACTGCAATACGGCTGAGGTAGAACAAAACATCCAGCCATGGTACCATGATATCAAGATGTTTCTAAAAAACCAAGAATATCCCGGGCAAGTCATTTGGGACAAAAAAAGAACCATCAAACGACAAGCAAGTGGTTTCTTTTTAAGCGGTGAAGTTTTGTACAAAAGGACCCCAGACCTTGATTTGTTAAGATGTGTTGATGCCAAAGGGGCCGGAAAGATCATGCATGAAATACACGCTGGAGTATGCGGACCACACATAAATGGGCATGTGCTAGCAAAGAAAATCATTCGAGCAGGCTATTATTGGATAACCATGGAAAAGGACTGTTTTAGATTTGTTCGGAAATGCCATCACTGTCAGGTGCACGGTGATTTGATTCATGCACCTCCCATAAAACTGCATCCCATGTCGAAACCCTGGCCATTCGTAGCTTGGGGCATAGACGTCATTGGGCCAATCGAGTCGAAAGCCTCAAATAGGCACATATTCATACTAGTTGCCATTGATTACTTCACAAAGTGGACCGAAGCCATCATTTATTACTTCAGAAAGTGGATCGAAGCCATCACTCTTAAATCAGTTTCTAAGAATGTCGTGGTCAATTTTATGCATTCCAATCTTATTTACCATTTTGGCATTCCCGCAACTATCATCACTGATAATGCTGCAAATTTGAACAGTCGATTGATGGAAGAGATATGCGAACGATTCAATATAACGCATCGGAACTCTACTCTTTATCGGCCCAAGGCTAATGGTGTCATCGAAGCAGCAAATAACAACATCAAGAAGATCTTGAGAAAGCTGATTCAGAGCTTTAGGCAATAGCATGAAAAGTTGCCTTTCGCACTACTGGGATATCGCACCGCTGTGCGTACGTAAGTAGGAGCGACCCTATGCCTTTTAGTCTATGGAACTGAGGCTGTGATATCCATGGAGGTGCAAATCCCTTCTCTCTGGTTAATCATTGAAGCGGAGATTGATGACACTGAATGGGTCAAGACTCGTTTGGAACAGCTAACCTTAATTGATGAAAAATGAATGGCTGGTCTGCCACTGGCAGTTTTACCAACAAAGAATGGCCCGTGCTTATAACAAGAAAGTACAACCCATAATTTTTGAGGCAGGACAACCTATGTTAAGGCGCATTCTTCCTCACCACCAGGAAGCAAAAGAAAAATTCTCTCCTAATTGGAAAGGCCCGTACATCATCAAAAAGATATTACCAAAAGAAGTATTGTATCTGGGCGACGTCGAAGGAGATGATCTCGAAGCAGCCGTGAACGCAGACGCAGTAAAAGGTACTATGTTAAGGCTCCTTGTGACAATGATTCTGTCCAATTGGGATGAAGAAGGCTTTCATTCCCACTATCCAAACACTATCAACCCTTTTGAAAACCTATTTGAGCCAGTTACTCTTCCTTGATTACCCTCTTTGGAGCCTGGAAGAAAAAAAAAGAAAAAGCGAAAGAAGAAAAAACAAAACAAAACAAAAACAAAAAATAATCGAAAACAAACTTCCTGAACTACGTCTTACTTGATTCCAAAAGGATACGTAGGCAGCCTCTTTCTAGGGTTCAGTCACATCAAAACAAAAATCACAATTCCCCCAAAAAGTGAAGCTGGGGCAGATGATATAATGGCTCAGCCATGATCCCACCAAAAAGGCTCCAAAGTTGTAATTCCGTCCAAAATTCTTTTTACCCAAAAACCTTGTCCAAGTCCTTCTGATCAATTGGCAAAGGCATGGGATTTGAATAACATCATTGTTGGAATCTTATATCGTCCAAATTGAGAGAAATAAAATGAGAGTCTTATCGGTGAAAACCCATGGGCGCCATAAGGCGACGATGAGCAGAGAAATTGAAAATGAGAGAGTCCATTTAGTGAAAGCTCGTAAATAGCACTATCTGGCGACGGTGAGAAGAGAAATCAGAGAGGTCGATTGGCGAAAACCCGTAAAGGGCACCGTCGATTGAAAAGAAGACACCTCCAACCACTGAAAGAGTCCTGGCAAGGTTCCCTGGTTTGAAATACGGGTCAATGAACTCACAGGAGTTCGGGAAAGTTTGTGTGGGGCGAACATCCAGTCCAAGAAGCATGTCATGTCCATTTGAAGCCTACATACATCCCCAGATAAGTCTTTCTTTTCCCCCGAAAGGGACACTTCTATTTTCATCCTCTTGCTCTCTGTTTACATTTTCCTTGAATCCCTTTCAGTTAACTTAGATTCTAAAACTATTACAAAGAAAAGGTGGTAGGACCGGTTTTACAGGGCTCTGCCTAGCAAGAGCTAAAGAAAGGTACCCGGCCTTAGCGGGTGCATTAAGCCAATCCCGAATGGCCATAATTGTTGATATTTCAAAGAAACGATATTGAAAAGGAAAGAATGTCCAATGACAAAGGTCCTAAGAGCAGAATAATGTGAAAGGCCGGAGCCCCACGCGGGGGAGTTGTCATGAAATCCTGAAGGTTGAGGCCCTCAATGTGAAAGAGAGAATAATCTTCAAAACCGGCAAGCAGCAGAGGTTCTCGATAGAAGTTGGGCCGGGATCAAGCAATCAAGGCCACAAAACCAACCATAGTTTAAAACTAACAATTGTTCTTTGTATTAAAATTGGAACAGGTGTGATCCAAGCAATCGTGCAAAAAGCAGGTGCAACCAAAAGAAAAACGCGCAAGTGTTGACACAACTTTGCAGCAAATAATCAATGCAAAAGGGAAGTTTCCTCCAAGTTCTTTCTTGTATATTATCAACAAAAAAGAAGAGATAACAAAAGAAGAAAATATCAAAAGAGGATAATTTAGAATTCCCAATACCAACCTGGTACCTTATTAGCCAACATTAGGGCACCAATCCCTGAGTTGAGCTTTTTACCCTTTAGCCAACATTAGGGCTCCAATCCCTGAGTTGCGCTTTTTGGACATAGGGCCTCCATTCCATAGTCACCTTTTGCCAACATTAGGTCTCCAATCCCTGAGTTGAGCTTTTAACCCTTTAGCCAACATTAGGGTTCCAATCCCTGAGTTGCGCCTTTCAGACATAGGGCCTCCATTCCCTAGTCGCCTTTTTCCAACATTAGGGCTCCAATCCCAGACTTGAGCTTTTTACTGTTTAGCCAACATTAGGGTTCCAATCTCTGAGTTGCGCCTTTCAGACATAGGGCCTCTATTCCCTAGTCGCCTTTTGCCAACATTAGGGCTCCAATCCCTGAGTTGTGCCTATTAGACATTGGGCCTCCATTCCTTAGTCGCCTTTTGCCAACATTAAGAATCCAATCCCTAAGTTGAGATTTTTACCCTTTAGCCAATGTTAGGGTTTCAATCCCTAAGTTGCGCCTTTTAGACATAGGGCCTCCATTCCCTAGTCACGTTATGCCAATATTAGGGCTCCAATCCCTGAGATTAGTTTTTACCTTTTAGCCAACATTAGGGCTCAAATCCCTGAGTTGAGTTTTTTGCCTTTTAGCCAACATCAAGGCTCCAATCCCTGAGTTGTTCCTTTTTAGACATAGGGCCTCCATTCCTTAGTCGCCTTTTGCCAACATTAGAGCTCCAATCCTTGAGTTGCGACTTTTAGATATAGGGCGTCCATTCCCTAGTCGCTTTTTTCAAATATTAGGGCTCCAATCCCTGAGTTGAGCATTTTTACCTTTTAGCCAACATTAGGGCTTCAATCCCAGAGTTGTGCCTTTTTAGACATAGGGCCTCCTTTCCATAGTCGCCTTTAGTCAATATTAGGGCTCCAATCCCTGAGTTGAGTTTTTTTACTCTTTAGTCAACATTAGGGCTCCAATCCCTGAGTTGTGCCTTTTTAGACATAGGGCCTTCATTCCCTTGTCTCCTTTAGCCCACATTAGGGCTCCCATCCCTAAGTTAAGTTTTTTACCTTTTGGCCAACATTAGGGCTCCAATCCTTGAGTTGTGCCTTTTTAGACATAGGGCCTCCATTCCCTAGTCACCATTAGCCAACATTAGGGCTCCAATCCCTGAGTTGAGTTTCTTACTTTTTAGCCAACATCAGGGCTCCAATCCCTGAGTTGCGTTTTTTACCTTCTAGCCAACATTAAGGCTCCAATCCCCGAGTTGTTCATTTTTAGACATAGGGCCTTCATTCCTTAGTCGCCTTTTACAAACATTAGGGCTCCAATCCTTGAGTTGCATCTTTAAGATATAGGGCCTGCACTCCCTAGTCGCCTTTAGCCAATATTAGGGCTCCAATCCATGAGTTGAGTTTTTTACCTTTCAGTAAACATTAGGGCTCCAGTCCCTGAGTTGTGCCCTTTTAGACATAGGCCTCTATTCCGTAGTTGCCTTTAGCCCACATTAGGGCTCCAATCCCTGAGTTGAGTTTTTTACCTTTTAGCCAACATTAGACTCTAATCCCTGAGTTGCTCCTTTTAGACATAGGGTCTCCATTCCCTAGTCGCCTTTTGCCAACATTAGGGCTCCAATCCCTGAGTTGAGTTTTTTATCCTTTAGCCAACATTAGGGCACCAATCCCTTAGTTGCGCCTTTCAAACATAGGGTTTCCATTTCTTAGTCACCTTTTGCCAACATTAGGGATCCAATCCGTAAGTTGATATTTTAGCAATAGGGCTCTGCCCCTAATTTGTTCTATCATAGACAAATACAACTCTTGAAAATGAAACACAAAAGAGAGAATGAGTTCAGACTTTCATCGCAAATAATTCACAAAGTTTTCCTAGTGGAAACTGGGGGCAGAATTTTTTTTTTTCATTTATTTGTTGTTGTCTAAGCAGGTTTGACCTCGAGGCATAGGATTTGAGATGATTGACAGATGAGTCTCAATCCATAATACAGGAAAAGAAGAAAAGAACCAAAAGAAGCAAATTCAGAGTGAATGAAAAAGAAAGATGTAGACAACTCAAGTCTGATTCAAAATCAAAAGCTTTGCATGTCCCACTTGGCTCCAATGCTGAAGAAAGAACCACAACCTGGGCTTACGAGCATGAAGATTTGGACCAGAGTCAACAACAAAATCAGCTAAGACTCAAGATCAAGCTTCAAGAAATTTATAGATAGTAATCTTGTAACTCATAGTTGATAGGCATAGCTAGCTTAGATTTTTATTTTCCTTTGGTGTAATAAGGAGGTTGGCAAGCTGTGGCAGTAGCATCAGCAGTGAAAACACAGCTTTGGTAGTCCCAGCTACCAAACACTAGTGAACTACACAAACCTAATTCCTCTTTAATCGAGGATATGTAGGCAACCTCTGGAGCAGGGTGCGATCAAGCTTTTCAAAATGCTTCTTATGGAGTACTCGAATGGGCAAAAATTGCTCATGTCCACTCACTTATCTTTGCACGAAAACTCTTCGTGTTTCCGCGGAAAGAGGGGCAGCTGTGAGTATTGATTTTTGCCCCGCGTGAATTACTCCTATAAAATTCTTAGATTTTGGATTTTTCCTTTTAATTGTTTGATTTTTAGGAATAATTGCATATTCCTGTTTATTTGCAATTTTTATTTACATAGTTCTTAAAAAATATAAAATATGTTGCATGCACATTTTAAAATTGATTTGATCATTTTTAAAGCATTAAAGAGCAATTAAACATTTTTTTAAAGGAAAAACCAAAAATAGGTTCAATTTGCTGTCTTAATTTTAATGTTTGATTTTTTTAGGTAACTTTTCCTTTAATTTTGTTTTGATAATAATTATATGGGATTGTTTTGTAATTTTAGGTAAAATGGAGATTTGTAGTTAATTTAGGAGTTTTTAATAATTTTCGAAACAAAAGAAAAATGAAAAAATGAAAGAAAAAGGAAAGGAATTAAAAAAGAGAAATCTGAAGATTTAAGGACCAAATTTGGGCCACTTTTAATAAAATTCCGGCCCAAATAACCCGTCCGAAAATGACCCTGACCCAGTCCCAATCCAGTCCATCCCCCTTCGCCTCAAAACGACACCGTTTAGGCCTAAAACAATCAGGACCGTCGAGGTTCTCTAATCCAACGGTTCTGAAGCCCCTATCAATTAATATTTAACTATCCAAACCACCTCCACCCCAAATACATCGTCCATATCACCTTATAGACTCAAACCGTAATGCAGCCACCCTCCACCGCAAACCGCCAGCCGGAAATTGCCTCAGCCGGCGGCGACTCTTAGATGACCCTCAAAATAACACCACCTGACCACCTCAACCTCCTCTTTCCAAATCCACCATTACCAGCCTTCAAACCTTAGCCAAAAGCCTTGAATTTTCATCTGAAAGGCTGGCTCCACCGCCGTGCACGGTGGCACTGGCGCCAAACGGCCCCAAATTAACTCCCCATGGCCACTGGACCTCCCTTAGCCCAAATCCACAATCCTTTTCCCTTGAATACCAACCAAATCTCTCAAATTTTAAATCAAAATCCCAACTAGAACCCTAACTCATCCAATCACCAACCAAATTTACATCACAACCTCCCCTTCACCTCCTCATCTCGAATCCCTGACTGGCTTCCTTTGAATTTTAGCTAAATTCCTCAAAAGTTGAATCTAGGGTTCCTGGAGTGGTGCATGAAGATTTCCAGGGTTCAACACAGATTTTGTAAGCTACGTTTTCCATTTCCCTTTAAGTTTCAGTTTCTGCATATTTGTTTATTTAGATTAGGTTTTAGTTCGATTTGATTAAATTGCATTAGCCTTTCTGATAGTTTGTTCTTCATGCTTGATTCCTGAGCTAGGTCAGTTAGGATTTACCTAAATAATAGGAATTATATTTTTTTAGAGATGAGCACATGCAAGTATATTTGTCAATTTCTCTTTTAGACCTATTTCCCCGTTTAAGACAATTGATGCCTTCACTATTGCTTGCTAGTCATCTCAAGTTCATTTGAGCTTTTAATTTCCTTGATTTGCACTGATAACATGAGCTTGCATGCTGATGCATTTTGTTTTCTTAAATTTTTGTTGATTAATAACTGGTAATAATAGTTTTAACTCTGATTTTTCTAGCTTAAAATAGGTGTAATTGAATTAAGTAGTTTAATTTTGGGGGGTTTGGTTAAATTCAAAGGGTGTTCAAATGCGCATGACATGGTAATTAACCATGGTCACAGGCTTGGTCTAACCTGGGTCAAAAATTTTAGGGTAAATAATAGGGATGGTCAGGGGTAGTTTAGGTATTTAAGTTTTGAGAATCTTTGCATAACTGAAAGAAAAAGCTTCTAGGTTAGGGTGTCAGTTTAAATTTCAGCCTTAGGGTAGTTCAACTTGGGTAGAAAGGTATGAATTGAGGGACTAATTGGTTCAAAATGGAAAATTGAAAAGGATTAAGTGTTAAAAACTTAAGTATGAAGTTTGCCCCTAGTAACTTGCCTATAAAGGAATTGATACTTGGGATTCAATTTAGATTTTTTGAGAGAGAGGGGAGGAGAATTAAAAAATCTGCAAATTTAGAGTGGCTCAATCTAAAAGAGTTCGCTAAGGTCTACTGTTCCATTGAAAAGATCTTTGAAAATTCTATTAGTACTGACTATAATATGAATATAGAACAACTGAGGACTTAAAAAATGAGTTGAATTTTGTTTGTTGTTACGAGGGCTGGGTTTCAGATTCAGATTGCACTCGATCTAGGGATTAGATGTTGTGGCTATGAATCAAAACTTGGTTTAGAATTATTTCTCACTAATTATTCCTGGGTTTATTTTGCTGTTGGGACACTGTCTTGCTATTGATTTGCTGCTAATCCTTCTCCTGTATTGCGTTTCTAACTCCAGGTACTCCTTGATTCTATAGGAGATGAAGTGCAAGCATGGAAGTTGTAACTGCTTGAAATCTCATGAATGCAAACCGTCTTCCTTATATTTCCAATGTCAATTACTTACTTATCATTTCTGAAAGTCCGTAATGTGTGTAATGACATCTAGATTAGTTGATTCATCTAAATATAGTGTTGCGTTTTTACGATTTCACGTTTGCTCTTCAGTTTTATATTTTGCTGAGAATATGAAGTCTATTAGTCTATTCATGCGTATGTAACTTTGAAATTTTCGACATCAGATCTCTTGTGTTTTACCTCTAGGAGCATTGAGAGGTCAAAAATGATTTTCATACATGTTGGATTGTTATCTGCTTGTTGATCCTCTTGTGGAATATGGTAGTCGTAAGAATGATGGGCTAAAATTTAGCATGAAGCTTATTCGTTAGTTTCTTTTACTTTAGTCATGGATAATAACAACCCTGTTTCCTCATAGTTTGCGTATCTTGAAACATATGTTGGTTGTATTCTCCATAATCCAGTTTGCTTGCTTTTAATTGATGAATTAGATTACTAATTGCGTGCAAACCAAATCAGTGTTAAGATGTCATATAATTGTACATCAAGGAATAAAAATGACCCTAAGTTTAATTGTACACGTATTGGTCTCTTTGTTTGGCTTTGCGTCCAAATATTTTCCAATTTAGACGGTCATTTGTGCATTATGGAGACTCGTCATTGAGTCTGTCACCCAGAGGCAACAAGTTTGCAAGTTGGGACTCTCTCTAGAGCCTAGGCGAGACGGTTCTTTTCTAAAGGGACTCGGGCCATTTCCTTCTTTTTGGGCCACTGGCTCAATTGAGTTGGGTTTAGACCTCTTTGCTTAAAATAATTAACTTTTTCTCATGTGAGCTTTTCGGTAGTCTGGGTGAGACTATTGAATGAATTTAGTGTTTCACAAATTAAGCCTATTAACTAGATTAGATGTGGGCCATATTAGATAATACGAATAATTGCGGTCTTTCTAATTGTAGTTTAAACATCCTTCAAATGGAATAGAGGTGCGGCGTGCCAAATAAAATCACAAACACATGGCCCTCTTTAATTATTTTCTTTTAAAAAATCATTAGAACTCGGGACTTTCCATTTAGTGAATTTCATGGCCTCCCACAAAGTTAACGATGCGCTAGTTTCTTTAGAGGTGCATTTTAATAAAACTACTTCCTTAAACTTGGATGTACATTTCATGTGACCCAATTTCAAATCATAAATGTAGGATAAAATATGTTTCGGATCCGGGTGCATTTCATGTGACGTGATCCAAAAACACATTTTAAACGACATTCAATCTTCCTTAAAAATCAGTTAATAGCGGTAAATAATTTAATATTTCACTATAGGATGAACATGTTGTAAAATCAGATATTAGGCCAACTATGATAGTTTGAGCAACCATGCTAGAACAACGGAATCCGATGGTGCCTCACACCTTCCCTCGGGTTAACATAGTTCCTTGTCTAGAACATCTGGTTTGCAGACTTCAAAAGGAAAGTAAAATTTTTCTCTATTTAGGATTTAAAAATAAACTGGTGACTTGGAACACATGAAAGAAAACCACCCGAAGTGACGACTTGATTCAAAATTGAATAAATAATCCCATTTTGAATAATGTCACTTAAATTGAAAAAATCCCTTATACACTACCCTCTGGGGTGGTGTGTAAAAAGGAGTTGTGGCTATATATATACACATATAGTGCCTTATATACATACATATATATATATATATATATATATATATATATATATATATATATATATATATATATACACACACACATAAATTGGTGATCATAGAGCGTCTATGAGGGAGAGCTTAGAAAAATCGACACTCTTCAGAGATTGGATCCATTGGGTAAGAAGAAATTTTGGACTTAGAGAATCACAACCGGAGAAAGATGACGCTTATTAATAAATGCTAGCGGAACTTGCACAGGATGCTTCTTTGCCCGGAAGCGGTGATGAACAAGCTTCTTTTCCACCATCAACAAAAGAAATTCCTTCAAACATTGGAGGATTTATGAGATTTGTTAGAGAAAATACATAGACTAATATGTAGCTTGTATTTTGTCACATCTTCCTTAGTTTTTTTCCTATTAATTGTGGTATTAGTGCCTTGTTATGCTCATTCTACTGGGGGGAGGAAGACTAAGAAAGATATTGCCATCATTTGTTAATGTCGTAATAATAAAAATTATAAGACATTCCCTTGAATATTTCTTTGCAATTTATTTTGTGTTTAAATTTGATATATATTATATATCTAATACATATAAACTATATATGTATACACACACATATATATACATATAAACTCTCTATATATATACATAGACATATAGTGCCTTATATATATATATATATATCTAATACATATAAGGTACTATATGTGTATATATATATATATATATATATATATATGTACGTATGTATATACATATATATATATATATATATATATATATATATATATATATATATATATATGTACGTATGTGTGTACGTATATGTACGTATATATATATATATCTAATACATATAAACTATATATGTATACACACACATATATATACATATATACTCTCTATATATATACATAGACATATAGTGCCTTATATATATATATATATATCTAATACATATATATATATATATATATATATGTATATATATATATATGTATATATAAACTATAATGCTATACATTATATAATGTTGTATATTATTATATGTATAGACAATACACCCTTATCTTATACATACATACTATATATACTACATATATTTATATAGCTCAATGTAAGCAAGTTATATTAGTATATACATATATACTTTACACGAAATTTCCTTAGAAAAAAATTAAAAAAATAGCCCGAAACGAAAAAAGTCGGTTAGGCCCGGCCCATTAAGCCCGGGAACATGTGGGCTTATGCCCCATGACGGGCCAGTTCCACCCATTGGGACCGTGAAGAGCGGGATCATTTGGCCCGGGACCGCCAAAAACCGTGCCCGGCCCAGAATACATGCTTAGTTGTAGCACTTAAACAAATAATAGAGGCGAGTTTGGTTTTATTATCATCATTGCCTAAGGCTTGCCTTAGTGTTTAGGTCAGACCTTAGAGACATGGTATCTGATTTTGAGTGTAAGCACAACTTAAAACGAATGGTTTGAAATCCTATTAGCATGCATGCTAAATCGTGTTAACAAGGAGAGATCAAGTTACTTAAGCATTGATTCAGAATATGCAGAATTAAATTAGACTAGTTGCAGATGGTAGGATCTCTAATTGCTGGTTTTAACTCCTATGAATATGATATCTAGTGTAATGATATTAATTAAACATGGTATTGATTTATAGATGTTTAAATCCTAGAGCACAATGTCTAAGTGATAGCGAGCATGCAAAAATTAAAAGTGGAGTCCCATAGGCAGGTTATCTAGGCGTGAAGTTGAACATACAAAATTTTAAATAAATAAAACTCTATAGACATGGTGTCGAAGGTGCATAATTGAAAACACAAGATGTGAAACAATCCTATAGGCATGCTTTCTAAGTGAAGAATTGAAATATCCCATGGACATGGTTTCTAAACTAAATGTGGATATGAAGAATTAAAAGTAGTCCGATAGGCATATTTTCTACCCTTGACGTGCATAATTGCCCACCTTTTTTCACTAGAAATCCACATTGTTTATTACAAATTATTACAAACTAGAAGTACTCAATTACATTAGAAAAATACATAAAAAATACAACCAGAGGAAGCCTGATTCTTGTTTCGTCCCTGAGCTATGGAATAAACTGCCTTTAAAATGCCAATGATTCAAAGACTTTCTCGGACTTGGATCTGTCAAAGTTCCCTAAGGGTCTCAAAAGGACCCCCGACAGTGCTCACACCCGAGTTGAATTAATTAGATAGAGATGAGTGCTGTGAGGAAATGCCAGCCCTTGTGTGTCCAAGTTCAGAGGGAGCTCATAGGTCCCAAGACAAGGCTCACATAAGGGGCAGATATTAAGTCTGAGAAGATAGTGGAAGTGCAGGAATATAGTTCTATAACTGAGGGGGAGTAAAGGATAAGGGTAAAAGATAGTAGGAAAAATAGTAACTAGTAAAATACACAGTTGATAACTTCATACAAGTGGGTCAGAGGTTGGGGATTCATTGCAAAGAGCTTGTGTACTTGGGTAAAGGCTAGCTTTGGGGCATGCACAACAATAGGTAATGCTGGCATGCCTATGAGGCAACAAGAACATACAACAAAAAGATGAGACATGGAGGTTATGATCCCAGGAGGATCAAGTTTGGGTCATGGACAAAAATGTTTAATCATGCCCCATACCAACCACAGTTGCCAAACACATAGGGGATGTGGATTTAAGGTTCACAAGCCATGATATGTAAGTAATAAAACCATTAATTCATAACAGAAAAGGCAAAATACAACATACTTACTGATGGAAATTAGTTAAGTAAAAATAGGAGACGAAGAAGAATGAAAGAAACAGTAAAGAAACATATTATTGTTGATGCTAAAAACTTAGTCAGAACATACCAGTCAGAGAAGCAAAGTGTAGTAAAGAAAAGTAAGCAGGACTTCGAAGAATAGCCTTGGCTTTCAGCCGGCTAAACAGGCAGTACCACGAGTAGTATTAAAGCTAGAGAAAGTTTTTGAGTGTAAGTGATTGTTTAGAACTAAAAGTGTTTGTGTCTGAAAGAAGTGAAGTATAAGGTATTTGTAGCTTTTTAAAACAAGAAAAAGAGAAGTAATAATCCAAAACATGGAGACAATCACTATTCAGAATCAATTACACACATGATTGCCTTTAATTAAGGAATCACTTTCTAAACAGGCATTGACAGATTTAACAGACGAGTGCAATTAGAATTTTACAAAAGAAAGGTTTGAACTCCAAGATGAAAGATCAGTCAAGAAGGAAATTCAGCATATAAATAGAGTGCACCAACACTAGACATGCGAGGCCAAACTATGGTAAAGAGAAGCAACATGCAATAACAACGCAAAGTTAGTAGACAACAAACATTCGAAATATGATAGTCACATAGGTCAACTTCATTGACTTAGTAGTGAAGAAACATAGAATATCAAAGCGTGCGAAGATCTCACAGTAGCAGTGAAGAAGACCCCCTTTGAAAAAAATTAGGGTTTCAAGCATAATCGAGTTTTAGAGAAGACAGAAATCCAGAATCAGAAGAATCACACGAAGGAATAAGAGATTTTGAAATAAAGAAATTCAAATCGACTCATGTACTTAAATGAACGGTCTCAGACCCAAAGCCATAGGTTTTTCAACGATAGTAGAGTTTTAAAAGAGAATAAACAAGCGAATCAGACAAAACTCAAACAAACAAGCATTCGTCTAATAAATAGTCAAAAGAATTAGGGCTTTTAACACGAAAACCCAGGTAGAAGAACTATACAAGAAAACATAGAAAACTATGTCCGGAAAATCATAAAAAAGTCTTGAAATAACTTAACAAGAAAATCCTAATTAGAAAAGATAAAGAGTTTTAAAATCAGAGTTTTAAAAGAAACTTCAAGAAAAATGCTTAGAAGTTTAAAGAAAACATAGACCTAAGGGAGATCTAAAGGAATCCAAAGAACCTTAGAGCTTAGAATTTCAGAAGAACCCAAATACAACGAGAAGGCCTTGAAAGCTATTAATCTAACGAGGAGAGTCAAAGATCTGACTCTAATGGTCATTGCTTGCCGGAGAAACGCCATAGAAAACTGGAGAATAGCCATGAACTAAGATTGAACAAAGGCTAGACCAGAGTTCTTTACGGTCTGGCCTTGAAACCATAAGAACAAACACAAAGGAGCCATAGAATGCCAACATAAGTCTCCGATGACCTTGGAAGGCAATAGGTTAGGACGGAGTGGGGTGGCGACGACTAGGGTTTGAGGAGGGTGTAGAGAGAATATGAGAGATAAGGGGAATTCAGAGGCGGCCGTTTATGGATAATGAAAACGATTTGGGGGGTCTTTGGGTTTAATTAAGAAAGGAGTAATGGTAGTCGTAGATCATTTTGATCAATGGCCTGGATTGAACAGGTAAGTGGGGCGGTTTAATAGAATAGGTTTTAGGTCGGTTCAGATTTCATTTGGGTCAGGATAATTAGGGTTCAAATTGGGGTTCAATTCAAGCTATTATTGAAATGTAATTGAGCTAGATTTTAAATAGCAAATTTTCCCCTTACATTTTATAAAAAATAATAAATTAATTTCCGGAAACAAAGTAAAAGTACTACAATGATTTGTAACATATAATTATTAATTAAAAATATTGTACTTAATCTTAATAGATAAAAACACAATTAAATCTAAAAGAGGCTAATAATGCAATTATATGCATTTAGCCTTAAAAAGTACCAAAATAAATTTGTAAAAAAGTTAAAAGTTTATTTTGCTATATTTTGGTATAATTATAAGAATCCAATAAATGAATCACCAAAATGATAATTTTGGAAATTATTATTGAGATTTTACGAATAAAATAGGGGGATAAATTGGTTAAAAAATGTCTTTAGAAAATTGAGAAAAAATAGTAAAGTATTGGGACATACTTGCATATTCATATGTATGCTATTTTAAAAGTATTTTGCATATGAAAAAATATATAGGGAAAAGTTGGGTGTCAACACTCCCCTCGAAAATTTCTTCGACTCTGGATTGGACCATATGAGCCACCATCGGCCAAATGGGCTTCGGAGAGTTGACATTTTTTATTTTTTCGTGGGTTACCAGTAGGCATTCATCATCTTCTTCTTCCTACGTCTCCCGAAGGCATTGGGTCATTCCTGGAGATAAGGCCGGCGTATCGGCCTTAGGACTTCGAGCCACGCTCTTCTTTGGCTTTGGGGGATTTTCAGATGTCTCCCTTCTTCTTTTCCTTTATTTTGAAGGCTTTGTAACCTCTCACTTTTTTAGCCGGGGCCAACCTCAATTCAACAGCATCTCCAAGACCTATGTGAAATTAAGATCAATATCTTAAAACAGAAACACTGAAAAAAAAAACAAGAGAACTCACCATGGTTTTTTTCCTCCCATTGACCATTTGCCGGATCTTGCTAGTAACGCTCCAAGTAAGAGGAAGTGGGGGAAAGCTTTCGGACCCAGTCCTTGAGGTTTGGGACCTCTCCGGGAAACCAAGTAAAGACTACACCATCATAAAGAGGTTAGATCAAAGAAAAATATAAAGTCGGGGAAAGGAAAAGAAAGCAGGGTATACTCAAATTTCATGTTCCACTCCTCGAGGAGCGGCATCCAATCAACAAGAATTAGATCGGAGGTTTTGAATCGAACAAACCGACTCATCCACCCACTGTATTTTCTAAAGAATGGGTAGATCTGGCCAAGCGTCACTTGGTGTCGTCGGCAAAAGTTAAGGATAAGATCTATGAGACCCTGGGTTGGAATTGTAGATCCTAGTGTAAATGGCAAAGTATATACGCTCAAGTACCCGACTTCGTATGTGGTGATATCTTCCGCAAAGGAAGGAATCACTACTTCCTTATTTTCCCATTTGCAATCCTCCATTACTTGCTCGGCCTTAGTCACTAAACAAATATATTGAGACATATGCTCGCATCAACCTGATATGGAAACAAGTTTTTTAATTTTAAAATCCGATGTTATCTCACACGGGGGGGGGGGGGGGTACATTCCTTGATACGATGTGGCACCACCGGTTTACACTTAGTCGATTGAGAAGGTGAATGAGCTTTTTCCTTTTGAGGAACAAATTTAGAAGTATTATCCATAACTATACAGTAGATCTGAGAAAATGAAAAATGTTTTTAGAAAATAGAGGGCAGAGCTCAAGGAAATTGAAAAAGGCTAAATGGGACTTTGAAATATGGGAATAAGATTTGTAAGTTTGTGAGATGTATCTACTTATAAAGATCATTTAAGTGTGCTGAGGAAGCCAAAAGGCCGACCCTCAGCTGCCTCCAATTCATGATTTTTGGAATCGTACAAACGAGAAATTTTCAGTCACTTCAACCGCTTAGGTCATGATACTGGCATTAGGACCAAGACATCTAGAATTAATTTGTAAAATCATTAAGGATAAACTACAAGTAAAGTTCGAGCAAACATTCACTTGACTACCAAGGCCAACGGCTACCCGAGTTCGAGCATATTCTCATTCGGGGACTTTCTATAAAGCCTGAAGGCTAGCTTTGTTTCAAGTTCGAGCAAACACTCACTCAATTATTAGGCCCAAGAGCTACCCGAGTTCAAGCAATTTATCACTCAGGGACTATCTATGAAGCCTAAGGGCTAACTTTATTTCGAGTTCGACCAAGTGCTCACTCGACTACTAAGCCCAAAGGCTACCCGAGTTCAAGAAAATACACACTCGGGGACTACCTATGTAGCCTAAGGTCTAACTTTATCTCGAGTTCGAGCAAATAATCACTCGGCTACTAAACCCAAAGACTACCCAAGTTCAAGAGAATTCTCACTCGGGGACTATCCACGAAGCCTAAAAGAGCTAACTTATTTCAAATTCAAGACCTTGCTCTCACTCAACTCGGACTCGGGAGTTGCAGTGTCCCGAGCTCACATCAAATCAATCTAAGCTTAGCTAGAGGATTAACGAAGAACCTTAAAAGATATTATATTAGTCGATTAAAAACCTAAGTGTTTATTATGTTCCAGGTTAGTATTCGAACTATTCATTAGAGTTATACGCTCGGATATTTCACATATGAAGGCAAAATGGAATTCAACACGAATTAAGATAAAATAGAGAAATTCTTTATATTGAAAAAAGAGGTTTACAAAGCCCACAAGGGACCCTTACATAGAAACAAAGAAGCAAAAACAAAAAACCAATAACCTAATCTATTTTTAGGGTGAGTATCCCCGAAAGCGGCATCTTTGAGAACCTCCTCCTCGGGGACTCCATCTCGATCTTTAGAGAAAATTATGGCCTGGTGAAAAACTGGCGAGTATACGTCTTATCAGCACAATTATTTTGAAACCAGTTCTTATGATGTTGTACCGGTGTTGGATGCAAAAGTTAGTAAATGCTAGTGCCACCTAACTCCATGGAAGCAAAAGGAATGAAACACCATACCAAGTTGAAGTTAAGAGAGATGAGTAGCAGTGTAAGGTCTACATATCTTCTGATACGGCAAGAATTTGATGCACTTCTCTCGTTGTTTCAAGCCAACAACAACAATGACGAATACCCAGTATAATCCTGCTTAGTAGGGTAAAGCTTTAAAAAAGGAAGCCTTGGCGTAACTGGTGAAGTTGTTGCCATGTGACCTTGTTGTCACGGATTTGAACCATGAAAATAGGTGATTAGAGGAAGAGATAGAAATGCGGAAGGGCTAAAAGTTTATGAAGAAGGAATGTGTGTATTTTTCGTTCAGCAAAGTAGGCCCCTTATTTATAGAAAGTCAATGACGCTTCGACGGCAAAAGTGACCGACCAATGCTAGCATGCATTAAATGCTTTTGGGTACCGGCGATGCATCAATGTTTTTGAGGAAATAGACCAACGAGACGTATTGATCACTTCAGGTGCCTACATCACGGGCATGACATCATGGCAAGAAGCTTGGGAAAATCGAGGTTCCAATCGTTTCTTATCATCTTATTCTAAGAAACGCAGGGACTATCTATGTACAAACAAAACTAAGGAGCCCGATTTCGAGGTCTTAAAATGGATTGTGAATCCGATTCTTGGAGGTTCAAAGTGGGGACCATATTCGGCTAAGGGACACCTACCTCGAAGAAGCTGATCAAAAGCCTGGCACGACCTGCATCGAGGACAACATAACCTTGAAGTCAATCAAGAAATAGCGAAAATTTCTCAAGGATATCTAGAACTGGGCATTAATTATAAGATAAGGGTTGTACAAAATGATACAGGTCCGTACTAGGCCCTTTTATACCTGTACCACTAGAATTATTTACTTTTATGAGCAAGGTACTATATTGAGGGTTTTCTTCTCCTATATAAAGGGGATCCAATCATTTTATAAGGAACACATAATATTTATTGCAATAGAACATTCTTATTCTTCTGTTGTTTAATGTGCTCAATAATTATTCTTCAACTTTATTGTCTTTACTTTATTGTTCATACTTTATTGGTCTTAGATGACCTCGAGCTACCTGGATAAGACAATCTCAATGCCCTTACTGTTTCGACAACATTGATTTGGTTCATTATTTCTTCTTACATTAGCTCAATATTATTTATATAATCACTAGCATTAAAATTTATCACGTATCATTAAAATCACAAATTATCTCTAATTGTTACTTACGTTTTTCGAGGTAACATAATATCCAAATTAGGTAAAATTATACGGGCTAGTCACTTTGTTTCAATTTTTGAAAAATAATTGTGCGTGAAAATTCATTGAAAAATCAATCATTTTTAATACTGAAATAGTATGATAGTATCACGAGTGTCTGGTATGTGTCTAAATTAAATCGTACTCTGTCAAATTATAGCATAGAAAAATGTCGAACCCACAGAGATTGATTTATCTATTCTTCAGACGTTTTTTATTTTAATTAAAAGCAGAAACTAGAGTAACTTCCTACACTGAAATTTATTTAGAAATAACAACTAAACTATTAATGTGATTTAAAAAAGATAACTCGATACTAGTGAATTTGGATTCCGATTTCTATCTCTATTCTTTCTCTCCACTGCTCTATTCCCTCTGAATGGTAAATCCCTTCTTATATAAGAGAGAAAATTATGATGAACTTCTCGATTTGGTACTGGTAAGTTGGATTTGCCATGGCAAATCTAATTACTCATTTGCAAGTTGAGATTTTGTCATGTAAATTTAGATTTGTCATGTAACTCTAAATTTGTCCCAGCAAGTTAAGATGTCTTTATGGTAAGTGTGGATTTGGTGCATCATGAAAGTCCAACAGCATTTATGTGTTCATTTTTCTTTTGCAAATTATTTTTTTCATCATAAATTGCTCTTTTACTTCTTTGTATTATTTTTCTTGACGTTTTTCTCTTTCTTTGTACAACAATTCTTTTAAAATTATTCTTGCAAAATTTAGTTAAAATTATGGAAGAAACATGATAATATTTATGCTTTTACTGAGAAAAAATACACTAATCAAATTTTCCCACATTCAAACTTTTACTCGTTCTCAGGGAAAGAATTTAAAAGATCGAGGTAAAATATATTATCGTTTTTTTCATACACAAGCTTTTTAAAAAATTAAGGACATCACCTGATATTTCAAATTCTTTTGAACATTTAGGAATTTGCTCTGTTTATATCTCCATATTTACTCTGCAAACATTACTGTCAGAACTTTATCACTTCTAAAAAACTAAGAATATTAAAATCATTTGCTTTCAATAAACTATAGGCTTGACTTTATTGTCAGTCTCCACCGATGTATATCAATACTAACATTAAAATCTATTAAGACTTTCATTGGATTGTAATGTTTGGTTAAGGGCTGATTGTATATAGGAATATTTTTGGAGTGACTTTATTTTTTCTGACTTGATTCTATAGACTGAATGAGTTTATACCCGAGTAAGAGACTATTACGAGGGTTTAACTTGTTACAACTCTCTTTCTATTGCAACTAAAAAGAATATACACACTTGTTCTTCTGTTTTTTTTTGAAATACATATATATATATATATATGTATGTATGTATTATCATTCTACAATTTCATTACCAAGTTCAGGAAAAGTAACAAAAAGAAGTAGTAATACTTCTTCTTTTTTCCATATAAAATGAGTTTGTATGAAGCATTTTCTTTATTTTTCTTTTGTCTTAGGGTTATGTGACGATCCGACCCATCTTCTTATGGTTACCGCTCGTTTCCCTCATTTTGTACTTATTTTATAATTCATCATGAGTTTCTTGTGTGAACGAGTTGATTTGGATTGGTTTTAGAGGAAATGAGATACTTAGTCTGTTTAAGGAAGGCTTAGTTTGGAAAAGTCAATCAGATATTGACTTATCTGTTAGAGAGCTCGGATATAAATTCTGATAATTCGGTTAGCTTCGGGGGATGACATAGGAGTATGATCGAAAGTGAGTTTGGAGGTTCAGTGTAGAATTAGGCTTGAATCGGCGAAGTTAGTATTTTGGCGAATTCCGGTAGATAAGGGCAATTTTGATCCGAGGGTTGTAATAGAATTTCGAGAGTTGCTGTAGCTTTGTTAGGTGATTTGGGATGTGTGTGTAAAATTTTAGGTTATTCGGAGGTGATTTGGTCGGGTTTTTGATCGAAAGCGTGTTTCGAAAGTTTTAGAAGAACTTAGGGTTGCATTTGATGCAATTTGATGGTTTTGATGTTGTTTGAGGTATTTTGAAGATTGGAACAAGTTTGGGTGATATTTAGGATGTGTTTTTGCTTTTGGTTGAGGTCCCGGGGGCCTCGGTGTGATTTTTATGTCTAACGGGGAATTTTGGAAGATGAAAAGTTGCAGAAAATGTATCAGCTATTGCAGAGCATTTTTGTTCTCTGCGATCGCACATGGATATACGCAATCACATAAGAGGATTTTTGTGGGGGTGGTTGGTTGTTCAATGCGATTGTAGAGGAAGGCTTGTGATCGCACAGTGTGAAGTTGATCTGAGAATTGAGTAGAAATTGTTCAATGTGATCGCAGGTGTAGGTGTGCGATCACATAGGTTAAGGATCTTGTGCATCGCGATTGCATGGATATATTTGCAACCGAATAGGGTTAAATAATTTGAGCAAGGATTTTGTATTTCGCGATCGCAAAGGATTGGCTGTGATCGCATAGAGAAAAACGGACCTGGACATGAGGGTTTCAATAATATTTCATACGCGAGCTAAGCCTTATTTTCACCATATATGAGCATCCATGAGAGATTTTGGACGGGAATTGAAGAGGATGTTGACTGGGAATGGTTGAAGGTAAGTACTATGAACTAAAAACACGATTTTATTTGGAAATTAACCTTGAAATCCATGTAAACTTAGCAAAAAGGGGAAGAACTAGGGCTTGAGTTTTAATATTTTAAATTAGTATTTGAGGGGTCATTTGGACTCTGATTTTGGTGTTCTTTATATCTATTGACTCGTGGAGTGAAAAGGAACCCATTGATATAAGAATTTTTAAGTTTCGAGAAGTGGGATTGGGGCTTGGGTTTTTTCCTATTTTGGAATTTTTTATATTTTTCTATGGTTTTCGATAGGGTATTTTTCCATTGGCACATTGTGACATATTCGTTGTGGTTTTTGTCAAACTTGACGCGCGAGAGGCTGAATTGAGGGGCAATGGCATGGCAAGCTAGGGATTTCACCGGTTCGAGGTGAGTAATGATTGTAAATGATATTTTATGGGTTTGAAACCCCGTATTTGCACATCTTAGTGCTGTATTAAAGTGATTTGCATGCGCATAGCAATCATTGGGTAGAGCACCATTGGAGATTGTGACTTGGTCTGTTCCGGTAGATGAATATACTGCGTATTTGACTAAAATTCTCTTATTATCATTATGATTTAAGCTGATTTCTATATTTGGACATTGTGCCAACTATTTGGACCCTTCAGGGGGTTGTTGTTGATATTTTCTCACTGTTTTAATTCCATACTTAAACTCAGTTATGTATTCTTCATTGTTTTAAAAAAACTCAGCCAAGTTTACTCTGCTTTAACACTTGAAATAATATTATAACTAGTATGTTGGACTAAGCATCATGTTTATTGTTGTCTGAGTGGCTTAATTGATTTTGTTGACTGAGTAAGGCCGAGGGCCTGCATTGTGAGGTACTTTCGAAATGGGCTGCATGCCGCAACAATGTTATACTAATATTGATATGATTCCGAGGGCCTAGATGATGCCACAAGATGGCTTATTATTGCGCTTGGGGCGTAAGGGGCCCCTCCCGGAGACCGCACACCCCCAGTGAGTGTCGTCGACGATAAGTGAAGCGGGTTGCACACCATAACAATACCAATACTGTTTGATGTGTTTGCATTATCTTATTTTTCTGCTATTATCTGTTGTTTTGTGCTTTTCTTGCAATATAGACCCAATACTCTAGCATTCCTTGATAACTGAGTGTTGTACCCGCGGGGCGAAAACTTTGTGCTTATCTGCACTATTTGTTTTGCATCCGTTTGCGTAACAACTGAGAAAGGACATTTCAAAAGAATCTTAATCTGAGTCAAGATGTTTTTATAAAGACTTCATAGCTTCACTGTCTTCTAAAAAGGGTTTACACTGCTTCTATATAGCATGATGATTTGCCATTAGTGATTTCTTACCGCTTAGTTGTTATTTACCTTTATTATTCACTAGGTTGGAAGTACCCACTTTACTCCATGCACCTCGTATGCAGATGCATGTATCTATTCACCCGGTAGCGGATTTTGGCCGATCAGAGGCAGAGTGACATGAGTAAGGAGGTGACTGCCAGCGTTCCCAGCACCATGTTTCTCTATTTTGTTCATTGTTCCAATTTTGTATATTTCAGACCTGGTAGTGGATTTACACTTTGATAGATGCTCGTGACTTGTGATACCCTAATTAGGGTTGTGTTGGGTTGTATTTTTACTAATTAATATTATTATCCATATTTAAGCTGTTTATTTATGTTTAACTCCTTTAAAAAGATAAGTTGGGTTAGTTGGCTGGCCTCGTCTTCATGAGAGGCGCCATCACGACCGAGTCCGAGTTTGGGTCGTAAAAAGCTGGTATCAGAGCCTAGGTTACTAGGTCTCATGAGTCATGAGCGAGTTTAGTAGAGTCTCATAGATCAGTATGGAGACGTCTGTATTTATCCTCGAGAGGCTGCAGAACCTTTAGGAAAACTTCACATTCTTGAATTCTTATCGGGCTTTCTTGATTCAACTTGAAAAGAAACTCTTGAATTCCTTCCACGCGTTTGTATGCGCACATGAGCACTCTGTATCAGATGTGCCTTGATGGCTTGTGATTCCTTGATCAAGGGGTGAGATGTAATCTCTGTGAGTTTATGTTGGGCCAGTCTGGAGAACATGAGGCCGGATCTTTGTCTATGGCTTAGCACGGAGCCGTTGATTGTGTGAACACGTGGTTTTGAACTTATACGTTCGGTATTGTCCCTATTTGCGGTAATGACGGTTAGGTATCTATGTGATGAGTATGTTAGTACTGTGAGAGGTATCTATATGACTTGGAAGTGACGAGGAAGGTCTGTTGAATGATAGATGAACTATTAAGTTTATGATCTCCATTGTGATTGGATGTGTAGCCCCGAGTTGTGGGCGTGTGAAGAATCTTTTCAAGACTCCTAGTTGGGAGTGAAGTAAGTTGCATGTTGCGGTATGAGATCAGACTCAGGAAGACTGAGTAACTGTGTAATGTTTATGACAGTGGAAGGTATACAGAAATGTTATATTGAGGCGAAACAGGAGGGTTATCTCCTGCGGAGTGTTCTAAAATTGTGTGGTCCTTATGTGTATGTTAGGAGATCTTACTTACAAGTGAAGAAAATGTGTTGGAATATAGATTGGATTGCCTATAGAGTGGGCTTAACTGTTATGTGAGTGAATGCAAGATTTTCATAAACGTTAAAAATTCTAGATGATTTGTGCTTCCACAAGCTTGTGAAGGATTCAATTTAATCTCACTATGTTATTAAGGCAGCAATAGACTATATGCGTTATGAGTTATTGTGCATTTTGATCTATGGCTTCGAGCCAAGTTGGGGAGGTTGCTATAGATTAGCTGATTGCACAGTTATGTGCTATGTTGGTTCCGATTTAAGACATGCTGGCAAATCAGTTCCGGTTGGGGAAATTCAGCTGAGGATGGCTCGAATAAAGGAAAGTTTTCACAAAGGTTATGTGGTGCCTCGTATGTGTGTGAGAATCATGGGATGTCTTAAGTTGCTGTTAGTAAGGAGTGCTCAGTGCATAGATTAGGAAGATGCTTGCTTGTATTGTGACGGGTAATATCTTGGGTGTCAGAGTGCTAACGAGGCACGAGTGGTTCTGTTCATTGGATCAGGCTAAATGCAGTTAAACAGAGTACATGACTGTCGAGAATGGTACTAATGTGTTTGAAATTCTACATGTGACAATTAGATATCTTGAATTTGTATATGTGATTAGAATTGAGTCTCCACTGGGATAGGTCAAGATGTGTAATTTTTCTATATCAATTATGGGTTTTTATGTAGCACTATCAGGAAGGTGCAGGTAATGGTTCGGAATTTGTAAAATATTCTATGACGTTCCTACTTGCGATGTAGCAGTTGGAAGGTACAAAATGGTTCGTGGGATGTGAGACAACATGGTCTCGGGATTCAAAGTCACTCGGGATGAGTGCAGATGGATGGTGTTATATGTTGAATGCAGTTACTATTATTTCTAGGGCAATCAGGGTAAATCTATAGAACATGGATTGGTTAGCCATATATCTGTTGGCATATTGGTGGTAGAGATCAGTTCCTTTAGCATGATCAAGTTACGCGTGTGAGTTGTGTCGGTACAGGTGAGGCCTGTCGTCCATCATAATTGATGTTATTCAAGAGTATTCCACTGTTATGGGCCTGTTACTGGCAGGCGGATCCCGAAGAGGTCATGGTGGGTTGGACCACTACTTAGAGATTTGGATATTCTACGGTTATAAGAATTCACCTGTGTGTTGCTATAGTTCTCCTGAAGTGAGTTAAGTGGAAAGTTTTATATGATGAAGTGTTAATCTAATAATGGTTCTGAAGCTATGATAAAGAGCGTGTTCTATCGTATGTTGACATGTTGGGTACAATGAGTGGTATGAAATTTGAAGTGAAGATAGAGGTAACAACTCGGTATAGACAAGGATGTTATGAGCTTGGATGAGCAGGGAAGAAGTCTCGACGTTTAAGGTAAATCGGTATTGTCTTCAGCGTCACCTGAGAGCGGTATTTTGTGAAAAGGCTTTGCACAATGGTTAATGATTCTTGACCGCTTTTCAATGTAGTGTGGTGTTGGTTTGTAGGTACGACCCAATTATTTGTAATGGTAGGTTGTGGGAGGGTGTCGCACAGGAAGATTGTGTAAGTATTGTAGTTGGTCACTTGATTGAAGACTTGAACCAAGTATGAAGGTTGTGATAATATCATTGAATTGAGAAAATATGCCTGGAGGGCACTCAGTCTAATGAGTTGAGGACAACGGATGATTTCCCCGACTATGATGGATGTTTTTATGTGTTACGACCGAAAGATGAGTTGTGAGGGACCTTTGAAAGGTAACTAACCTAGTTCAGTGCGATCAAAATCGGCTTGAGGTTGGTGGATGGATTCAAATGTGAATGGGCTCTATGTCAGGCCAAACAGGTTAATTTCATTAATGCGCTCCTTATGGAGAAGGAGTCAGGGTGTCATTTCATTGTCGGATATTTTATGCAGTTATACACTGCACCTTGTGAGTTGTGAGAAGGTTTGAGAAAATGCTTATGTGTTGAGGATCCGCATAGAAATGATGTTTATGAGCAAAATGGATCTCGAGATTCAGATTGTATATCGCACCTCAGTGGAGCTTGAGTTTTAGTAACTTTTAGAACTATATGTCCCTTTAGGGATGGTATTATGCACTTAGTGTGCTTGTGACCAAAATTTGGTATTTTATATTAATGAGCAATTTAGCTCGATGTACACCTCTTTAGATGAGTGTTATGTGTGGATCGGGTGGCACGCCTCCATGAGTGTGCTATTTGGATGGGGTTGCACGCTGCAACAGTGTGTTATTGAGCATAGTTTTCCATATGCTATTTTTGTATGCCTTGCTTCCTATTTTTCTAAGGAGAGCACGTATTAGTGCGCAAGTAAGGCAATTCCTTCCAGAGTTCGTCTTCCTTTTGTACCGCATATTAATTGGTAGCCTATCGGCACTTTGTGGCATTATATAAGATTTTGATTATATACGGGTGGCTTGTAGCCTAAGTTGTTGTGCTGGATGAGATCACGCATTGGTGCAAAGTTATGCGGATGTATGATATTGCGGGTTAGATTCGTGTGTTCTGTCTCTATGATAGGAGACATGTTCTCCATCTTATGTTGTGGTGGTATTGGAGAGCTTGAAGTATAGCTATTTCATCTGAGTCATTTTCATGAATAGAGTATATCAGACTGTTTCTTATTCGTGCACGTACTGTGCGAGTTGTGGCTTAGTCCTGTATTAATGTTTAATGTCACCAAAGTAAAGTGTTGATTAGATGATATCATTGGGATATTTAAAGAGTACGAGCAGATTCAATTTCAATGTGTTGGAGGGATAATATCGAGCTTCGGTTCAGAAATTTGCTATGGTCCTTGACAAAGGAGAAGTAGCCTTATGGATGGCTGATCTTAGGAATGGTTATGATTCACTGCGTGTTTTATTGTCATTGGTAGTATATGGAAGTGTTGGAATGAGACATTACTTGTTAAGAGGTCTTCTATCGGTATTCAGCTGATTTGTGCAACTGCTATGAATGGGCGTTATCGCTTCATGTGTTTGAGTTATATGGTATAACATACAATTGCACCTGAGGTTTACAGGCATGGGTTACTACAGCTAGTTCGGGTCAATTCAAGGTGTATCTGTGGGGTTTTGATCGTATTCAGAAGTGAAAATATGGTTCTATGATTTATGTACTAGATTGGATTGCGTAATTAGTGTTAAAAGGTGTTTTTGGACCTATATGAGATAGGGTGACGTGGGATCACCCTGGGTACATGCATGGTAAAGTTATTCAGCTATTGGTTTGCTTCTAGAACAACTCTGGGTATGTTCGAGGATGAGCGTTTGTTTAAGTTGGGGAGAATGTGACGACCTGACCCGTCGTCTCATGGGTAACCGCTCTCTTTCCCCTGTTTTCTACTTCTTTATGCTTCATCATGAGCGTCTTGTGTGAACGAGTTCATTTGGATTTGTTTTAGTAGGAAATGTGACACCTAGTATCTTTAAGAAAGGCTTAGTTTGGAAAAGTCAACCGGATGTTGACTTATGTGTTAGAGTGCTCATATACGAATTTCGATGATTCAGTTAGCTTCCGAGGATGATTTGTGACTTAGGAGTGTGATCGGAAGTGATTTTATAGGTCCGATGTAGAAGTAGGGTTGAATTGGCGAAGTTAATATTTTTGCAAATTTTAGTTGACAGATGAGATTTTGATCCTAGGGTCGGAATAAAATTCTAAGAGTTGTTGTAGCTTTGTTAGGTGAGTTGGGATGTGTGTATAAAATTTCAGGTCATTCAGAGGTGATTTGGTCGGGTTTTTTAATCGAAAGTGTGTTTCGGAAGTTTTAGAAAAACTTAGGCTTGAATTTGATGCTTGTTTGTGGTGTTTTGAATATTGGAACAAGTTTTGGTGATGTATTAGGATGTGTTGATGCTTTTGGTTGAGGTCCCGGGGGCCTTGGGTGATTTCGGATGGCTAACAGGGAATTTTGGACTATGAAAAGTTGCAGAAAATGCATCAGCTATTGTAGAAAATTTCTGTTCTTCGCGATCGCACATGGATATACGCGATTGCATAAGAGGATTTTTGCGGGGTTGTTTGGTTGTTCAATGCGATCGCATAGGAAGGCTTGCGATCGCACAGTGTGAAGTTGATCTGGGAATTGAGTATAAATTGTTCAATGCGATCGCAGGTGTCGCATAGGTTAAGGATCTTGTGCATCGCGATCGCATGGATATATTCGCGACGTCATAGGGTTAAAAAATTGGAGCAGGGATTTTGTATTTTGCGATCGCAAAAGGATTGGCTGCGATCGCATAGAGAAAAATGGACCTGGACAGAAGGGTTTTAATAATATTTTATCCGCGAGCTAAGGCTTATTTTCACCAAATTTGAGCATCCTTGAGAGATTTTGAACGGGAATTGAAGAGGATGTTGAATTGAATGATTGGAGGTAAGTCCTATGAACAAACAACATGATTTTATTGTGAATTTAACCATGAAATCCATGTAAACTTAGCAAAAAGGGGAAGAACTAGGGTTTGAGTTATGATATTTCAAATTAGGATTTGAGGGGTGATTTGGACTCCGATTTTGGTGTTATTTATATGTATAGACTCGTGGGGAAATAAGTAATCCATTGATATAAGAATTTCTGAGTTTCCTGAAGTGGGCCCAGGGTTTGGGTTTTTGCCTATTTTTGAATTTTTGATATTTTCAATTGGATATTGTTCCATTGGCATATTTTGATATATTCATTGTGGTTTTGGTCAGACTCAATACGCAAGGAAGACGAATTTAGGGGAAATGATTTCGCGATCTAGGGATTTCACCGGTTCGAGGTGAGTAATGATTGTAAATGATATATTGAGGGTTTGAAACGCCATTTTTCCACATCGTAGTGCTGTATTGAGGTAACTTGCATGCCGGATAGCGAGCGTGGGGTTGAGCACTATTGGGGATTGTGACTTGGTCCGTCCCAATAGATGAATATATTGCGTATTTGACAGAAATTCTCTTATTATCATTATGATTTGAGCTGATTGTTATATTTGGGTTCGAGCTAACTATTTGGACCCTTCAGGGGTTGTTGTTGATATTTCCTTAGTGTTTTAACTCCATACTTGAACTTAGTCATGTATTCTTCATTGTATTCAAAAAAAAAACTCAGCCAAGTTTAATCTGCTTTAACACTTGAAATGATATTCTAAATAATATGTTGGGCTGAGCATCATGTTTACTGTTGCCCGAGTGGCTTAAGTGATTTTGTTGACTAAGTATGGCTGAGGGCCTATATTGTGAGGTACTTTCGTATCGGGCTGCACGCCGCAACAGTGTTATACTGATATTGATATGCGGCCGAGCGCCGAGATGATGCCATGACGATAAATGAGCACGGGCTGCACACCGCAACAATATGTGGAGCAGGCAGCATGCCGCAGCGGTACCGGTACTGTTTGATGTGTTTGCATTATCTTATTTGTATGCTATTATCTATTCTTTTGTACTACTTCTTGCAAAATAGACCTGATACTCTTGCATTCCTTGATAACTGAGTGTTGTGCCCGCGGGGCAGAAACTTTGTGCTTATCTGCACTATTTGTTTTGCATTCGTTTGCGTAACCACTAAAAAAGGACATTTCAAAAGAATCTTATACTGAGTCAAGATGTTTTTCTAAAGACTTCGTAGCTTCACTGTCTTCTAAAAAGGGTTTACACTGCTTCTATATAGCATGATGATTTGCCATACGTGATTTCTTACCGCGTAGTTGTTATTTACCTTTATTACTCACTAGGTTGGAAGTACTCCCTTTACTCCCTGCACCTCGTGTACAGATGCATGTATCTATTCTCCCGGTAGCGGGTTTTGGCCGATCAGAGACAGAGTTACATGAGCAAGGAGGTGACTGCCAGCGTTCGCAGCACCATGTTTTTCTCTTTTGTTCATTGTTCCAGTTTTGTATATTTTAGACCTGGTAGTGGATTTACACTCTGATAGATGCTCGTGACTTGTGACACCCCAATTAGGGTTGTGTTGGGTTGTATTTCTGCTAATTAATATTATCAAGCCATATTTAAGCTGTTTATTTATGTTTAACTACTTTGAAAACATAAGTTGGGTAAGTTGGCTGGCCTCGTCTTCACCAGAGGCGCCATCATGACCGGGTCTAGGTTTTGGTCGTGACAGGTTATGAGTTTGAATGAAGAAAAAAAATTATGTTAAAGCTCAAAATTTGGTCACTAAGGATATTTTCATTTGGTGGGTTATAACAGAAAACTCAATCGATCCAGAGATGGCCTAATTCGTTTTCCAAATTAACATTTTTGTACGATTTCGCGTTGACCAACAATAGGCAAGTTATAGTTATTGATTGTCTTGATTCTCATATGTCTTAATCTTTTCAAAGATCAAAGATTCAATACAATTGAGTACTTACATTTGCAAATATAGATATTTAATGAAAACTGGAATTTCGATCAAAACTTATTCTAAGAAGAACTCGGGTTACTGATAACCAAATAAAAATAAGAATAAATGATGTAGAAAAATAGCTGAATAGAAAGCAAAGTAAATCAATAAATTCCAATAGAATTCCATGTCCTTACAAATGATCAGTTTTCTCCTTTTATAGCTCTCTCTAGGTAATATGTTTTGTTTCTGTCATACTATTGCCATTATTGACAATTAATGACATTTAATGCAACGTTATAATTGGTGATCATATTTTGATTCAATATAAATTCCCTAATATTTTCCGTAATTAATGCCTATTAAATATTGACAATACGTATTTATACCATTTTTTGCTATCAGGTTCATTCTCTTAACTCAACCTTCGTACATAAAGAGGTCCGAGCATCTATCTTTCTTGAACCTCTTGTATCTCTACCCGTGCCTGTTGTAACTCGTGCCTTTGTAACTATTCTTTGATAATAATCATTCTTTGATCAGTTCACATGTCCGTGAAATGTCACTTTACAATCAATTCTATATATGAACTTAATTTTTTCAAAAACAGATAGTCCCCCCCCCCTCACTTGCCATTTACTCATTAATAGAATATTTCGGAAGTGGATTTTTTAAAAGCCGGAATATTTGCTGCCATTAATTCTTCTCTGGGACTGATGCTTCATTTGTCAGTTCCATTTAATGTCTGCAACATGTGGCATCTCCTGGTTGGTTCTACGACTTCTCAGCGTTCTTTAAGGATTTTTGTACGGCTTCACCAATTACGAAATGACAGTTCCCATTATGACATTTCTATCATTGCACATTTTCCTTTGACGGTTACTTCTGAGTATAAATATAGTTTTTCACCTTTGTCTTTCTCACAAAAAGTTTTAGAATACTCAATTCTTGTTTTCTTCTTCCTCGTACTACTATGTCTTCTTCAAACCCTAACCCTAGGAGAGCCCCCATCGTTGATAAACTTCCTCTTGCTCCTGTTAGAAGTAGGAGAGGAGGTAGACTTTGTAGTTTAGAATCTTCACCTTCAAAAGGCCCTTCTCTTCCTTCAACAAGTTCTACTCCACCTTCTAGAACCAGAGGTTCTCTTTCTCAAATCCCTTTATCTATAGGCAAAGAACCCACTGAACCTCTTCGTGAGCCTTTGGTAGATGATATTGTTCTTACAGAACTATCGTCTACAATGGTATAAGTCTCTCTGTAACGACCCGACCGATCGTTTTGAGCTTTTACACTTTGCTCGTCAGTTCCTGGGCATGACTTGCCTAGTGTGATGTTGTACGACTCTTGTAAATCATTGGTTTTGGTTTTCTGTATAATAAAAATGAATTTGGAAGAATAGTTCCCAGTTTGAAGCTTGAAATTTGAAAGGTTTGACCATTATTTGACTTAATTGTATATGTTTATGATTTGTTTAGCTCTGTTAGGTAATGTGGAACTTAGGAGGGTGGTCAGAATGCATTTTGGAAGTCCGTGGAAGGTTTAGGCTTGAATTGGCGAAATTGAGATTTTTGCAATTTTTTGTTATAAGCGAGATTCCAATATAGGGGTCGAAATGGAATTATGAGGGTTGAAATAGCTTCGTTGTGTCATTTGGGATGTGTGTGCAAAGTTTCAGATTATTCGGACATGGTTTGATTGGATTTTTTATCAAAAGAGGAATTTGGAAGATTTTATAAAGTTTAGCTTGAATCCGATATATTTTGGGTGATTTGATGTTGTTTGAGGGATTTAGATGATGGGAACAAGTTTGAATAAGGTATTAGAATATGTTTGTGCTTTTGGTTGAGGTCCCGGGGGTCTAGGGGTGATTTCGGATAGTTAACGGAGAAGTTTGGATCTTTGTTGCAGTTGCTGAATTTGTTGCTTCTGGTATATTCACACCTGTGGATTGCATAAGCAGAGTTTGCAAAATCAGAAAAGAATTGATCAGAAGGAACCACAAAAGCGGCTATGTGGACCGCATCTTTGACGGAGCCGCAGATGCGAAAGTATGATCGCAGATTCATAATTTCGGCAAATGCGATACCGCAAGGATTGACCACAGATGCAAGTCTTGGTGACATAAGTGAAATCCGCAGATGCGGATGCTTTTCCGCAGATACGCTTATAGGATCGCAGGTGCGAAAGAGTTGGGTAGAAGGTATAAAAATGCCCCTTCGCGATTTTTAGTGATTTGTTCACTATTTTATTTGTTCGATTTTGGAGCTCCAAGCTCTGATTTAAACAGGGGATCAAGTGTATCCACAGAGGTAAGCTAATTGAGCTTTATACCTTGTAGTTATGGTTACTATATCTTTGTTTAATCATAAAAATTTGTTGGAAATTAGAGGAAGAGTTGCAAATTTAGGGCTTGAAATTTGAGAGAGAATTTTAAGAATTTGAGTGACCGTATGAGGCCAGATTTTGGTAAATTTCTATATGTATGAATTCGTGAGAGAATGAGGATTCCATTTATGTTAATTTTGTCAGATTTCGAGACATGAGCCCGGGGGCCAGGTTTGAGAAATTTTGGGATTTTGATATTAAATTGGATATTTTTGAGTGGGCTTCGCCCCCTTAGCATATTTGAATGATTATGTACTGATTGTGGACAGATTTGGAGCATCCGGAGGTCGATTTGTGTGGGAGGCATCGCGAGCTAGAGTCTAGACCTGATCGAGGTGAGTAATGATTGTAAATGATGTTCTGAGGGTTTGAAACCCCGTATTGCACATCGTAGTTCTATATTGAGGTGAGGCACACACTTGATGACGAGCGTAGGGTCGTGCACTATTGGGGATTGTGACTTGGTCCGTCCCGATTGATGATTTTATTGCGTATTTGATTGAAAACTATTTGTTATCATCATTATTTGGGGTGAATGCCATATTTGGGCCTAGATCCAACTATTTGAACCCTCCAGGGATTTTTGTCACTACTTCCTCACTATTGTGACTTTATACTTGAACTCAGTCTTGTTATTTTCCACTATTTTTAATACTCAGCCAAGTTTACTATGTTTTAACACTTGAAATGGTAATTCAATAATATTTTGGACTGATCATCATGTTTTACTATTGCCCGAGTGGCTTATTTGATTTTTGACTGAGTAAGGCTGAGGGCCTGTGTTGTGAGAATATCTTTTTGGTCGGGCTGCATGTTGCAACGGTGATACACTTATATGATTATACGGCCAAGAGCCTGAGATATGTACGCCGGAGGTGGCTTGTTGATATTAAAATGAAGCCGAGAAACTATTTATGATGCCACGAGTTGGCTTGCTATTGTGCTAGGGCCTTAAGGGTCCCCTCCAAGAGTCTGCACACCCCTAGTAAGAGCCTGAGGGATTGGTATTTTTCTATATGATTGCTCGAGGGGCTGATATTGTTCTGAGACATTTCCCGAGGGGCAAATTTTTTGACATTGTGCCCAAGGGGCGAACCTTGTGTGCTTATATTTCTTATTTGTCTGTCAATTATCTGGTTAATTGTGTATTTGTGCCCGTGGGGCGAATTTATGTGCTTATCTGCACTAATTGATTTTGCATTCATTTGTGTAACAATTGAAAATGTCGTTTTCAAAGAAGTTTAATTTGAGCTAAGATGTTTTAAGAGATTTTACAGCTTCATTACTTTCTTATTAGTTTTTGAACGACTTCTATACAACATCTTGATATGCTTTACGTGATTTCTAACCATTAAGTCTTTAGTTATGATTATTAGTCACTGAGTTGGAGTACTCACTTTACTCCATGCACCCTGTGTGCAGATTCAGGTATTTCTAAACCCGGTAGTGGGTATTGGCTGATCGGAGGCATAGCCATCGTAGTTTAGCAAGGTAGCTGCCAGCGTTTGCAGCACTATTTTTCTCCCCTTCTATTTCATTGGTCTATATTTTGTACATTTTACACTTTTTAGTTTTATTTAGACCCTAGTAAAATGCTCGTGACTTATGACACCCCGGTATCAGGCCGTGTTTGGCTGTATTCTGCACATTATGCTATCTTTTGCTTAGTCTTTGACTTATTTACCCATGCTTAGACTGTTTATTAATGTTAAACTATTTTAAAATTTTAATTGGGACTAATTGGCTGGCCTTGTCTTCACGAGAGGTGCCATAACGACCGGGTCTAGGTTTAGGGTTGTGACAAGTTGGTAGTAGAGCCTAGGTTACATAAGTATCACCAGTCATGAGCAGATTTGGTAGAGTCTTTCGGATCAGTACGGAGACGTCTGTATTTATCCTCGAGAGGCTACATGACCATTTGGAAAAACTTCACATTCTTAAATTCTTATGGCGAAATGGCTTCCTGACCACTTAAACTTGTACCGGATTTTAAAGCTGATATACGAACTTACATTTTTCTCATTTGAACACTCAACCCATGTGTCCAGTAATCAATAAACCTATTTGACCGTTGACCATGCATATGTGGAAGTGATAGAGATGATGTGGAGAAAATGTGTGCAAGTCACGAAATTTACGCGTGTCACTGCAATACTTTTGATTTAAAAAATCTAAAACCAAAAATTGAAATTAAAAAGAAAGAAAATAAATCAGACCCACTTCCCCCATCCCAGCAAAATTCCCTTCACCCCTGTGTTCTTTTATATCCTGAACCCTTTCCAATTCCAAGTATTAATTTCCAGAGCTTTATCCACCTCCTCAACATCCTCGTATCCCATCTTCTCACATATTATCTCCGTCGTCGTATCAAATGTCGTCACCACATTCACCGCCATTTTGCCAGAAGATTCAATAAACAAACATCCATTACTCTTCTGAATTCCTCGCCTTCCTCTGCACTAATAATCCTAATATTTTTTTCGGCGTTAATCTTACTTATTCCCTACCACTATTACAATTGTATCATGTTGTTGCAGTATATCTTCAAGCCAACTCGACAACTGCTCGAAAGTATGCCTTTTAGTCACATCGTAAAGAAGCAATGCTTCTGCGATATTTCTATAATATTCCCTCATAACCATATGGTGTAGAAGAAAAGCAAATTTCAAATTAGCGAAGCTCCTGTAGTGTCTCTATAAACAAGAGAAGCTCCTTCTAAAAGGTGTAGAAAATTTAATGAAAGAAATAAAATAAGAAGGAAATTTTGATTAATTAATTGTAAAAAAATAGGACCTTTGATGACACGTGTAATAATAAATGGATTTAGTATTTGATGTGTTCTTTTTGTCAGGCAATTGAGCTACACGCTCAGAAGAAGGGTTTTAATTATAATCAACTGGTTGAGTTGAGGTGCTAAATTGGGAAAGTCAAAAGTTTATATATCGGCTTTAAAATTTGGTACAAGATTAAGTACCTAGGAGGCCATTTCGCCAACTCTTATTGTGCGTTCTTGATTTATCTTGAAAAGTAACTATTGAAATTCCTTCCACGTGTTCGTATAAGCGCATGAGCGCTCAGTATCAGATGTGCATCGATGGCTCATGATTCCTTGATCGAGGAGCGAGATGTAATCTCTGTGAGTTGATGTTGGGCTAGTCTGGAGGACTTGAGGCCAGATTTTTGCCTATAGCTTGAGCACCGAGATGCTGATTGTATTAGCAAGTGTTTTTTAACTTATATGTTCGGTACTGTCCCTATTAATGGAAGTGATGGTTGGATGGCTATGTGATGAGTATGTTTGTAGTGCGAGATGTATTCATATGATTTGGAAGCGTTGAGAAAGGTCTGCTAGAGGATAGAAGAACTATTAGGTGTTTGATTTCCATCTTGATTGAAGTATAGCCTCGAGTTATGGGTGTGTGAAGGATCTTTTCATGTTTTCCAGTTATGAGTGAAGTAATTTTAATGTTGCGGTATGAGTTCAGACTCAGGAAGACTAAGTGACTACGTAAAGTTTTTGATGGTGGGAGGTATGCAGAAAGGTTAGTTCGAGGCAAAGCTGGTAGATTATTTCCTGCAAAGTGATCAAAGGTTTGTGTGATCTTTATGTTGTCTGTTAGAAGATCTCATCTTCAAGTGAAAGATATGTGTTGCAATTTAAATTGGGTCGCTTAGAGAGTGGGTTTAACTATTGCGAGAGTGAAAGCAAGATTTGCAGAAGAGTTAAAATTCAAAACGATATGTGTTTTCACAAGCTTATAAAGGATTTGAGTTTAATCTCATTATGGTATTATGGAATCAATAGGGTATAAGCGTTATGAGTTATTGAGTATGTGTTGATATATGGCTTCGAGCCAAGTGGGGGAGTCTGCTATTGATTAGTTGATTGCACGGTTATATGGTATGTCAGTTCCAGTTAAGCCGTTCAGGTGAATCAGTTATGGCCTATGGAGATTGAGATCGAGGAAGGATCGAGTAAAGGAAGACTCTTAACCAAGGTTATAGGATGCTTCACAGGTGTGTGAGAATCACGAGATGTCTTAAGTTGTTGTTGGTAAAGGATGCTCGGTGCAAAGAGTAAGAAGTTGCTCGGTGGTAATTGAATGATGTCACATTCTGTGGTGTCAGAATGACAATGAGGCATGGGTTGTTCGATTCGTTTGATCAAGCTAATTGCAGTTTGAGTAGAGTGGGTGACTCTCAGGAATGGTTCTAATGGGTTCAAGATTTTACATGTAATAATTGGGTATCTTCAAGTTGTATATTTGGCTGGAAATTGAGCTTTCATTGGAAGATGTCAAGACTTATGGTATTTTGTATATGAATTATGGGATTTTATACATTTTTCTATATCAATTATAGGATTCTATATATCAGTGTCAGGAAGGAAAATGTAATGGCTTTGGATTGGTAGGAAGTCTCTTCAAGGTAAGCATTTTGAACGCAATGGTGTAGGGAATGTCTAGAGAGTATTCAGCTGCTTATGGACCATAGGGCTTTATCCTTGGGTCTAGTGTGGTAAGTCTGGGTTGAGGAATTGTGATATTATAGCAAGAAGGAGAATCAAGTTGAAGGTTAATTAGAAAGGAGCTCGAATGGATGAGATAGCTTGGTAGTAGGCCAGATCAGTATGGTAAGGATATGATTAGTTCATTGGGTGTTTACGAGGTAATGAGTTTCTACGGGTATTTCGCAGCAATGGTCTTGGGTTTTAGGGGCCCGTATAGGTTGATTAAGTTAGGAAGATTCAGTCTTGACGGACTTATTTGTGCAAAGGGGAGTTGTAGAGTTCTTATTAATTTCTACCATAGTTAGAGATATATATTTCTACTAGCGTGAGGAGCATGGGATGTATAGTGATTTTCTTCCAGGTTGGGCTCAATGGAAAGTTTTTTATTGGTTGAGTACATAGTGGCTTGTGGCTCGGAAGAGATATGAAGTTGTCACATTATCCTAGGATAGTATGGCATATGAGGTATGTTATAAAGGATTGAGATTGTGTGTGTAAGGTCACAGTTCAATTCTAAAAGGAATGTCATAAAACTCTTAGGCAGTAGGTAGTTTTAGATAGTTAGGGAAATGAGCTTCAGATAATTAGAGAAAGTGTTTTCGGATGATTAAGGAAATGACATTGCTAAATTGGGGTGATTTAACGAGGGTATAAGTTACAGAAAAGGCAATGTGATTAAGTTGATAGAACTTTTGTAGTATTGCGTCATTTTCTTGTTAGATCGACTGCTGATATTCGAGTTTTCTTGGTGGCACAGAGGAATTCTAGATTATCTCTCATGGAATGATTGGTTATTAGCGGTGTGGTATGTATTTGGACGATAAAATTAGGATCAGATATGGTGATGCATGTGCCATATGAATTTGTAGACGGAAAGTTACTCATATTTAGGCTATGTTGTGGTTGTGGGTCGTGTGTATATGCACGGCATAGTGACTATCGAGGTTTGGGGACCCAAGTGGATCCTTTGTTTCTTGGTATGTCAGATTTTGGATGTGATATGGGTATTGATTGGTTTTCTCTGCGTTGTGTCATTCTGGGAGATTGCACTAGGGTGGCGATGTTGGCTATGAAGGGAATGTCGCGGATTGAATGGCGAGGTTCAATTAATTTCATGCTCTAGTAGGGTGGTTTTATATTTCGAAGACCCAGCGGATGGCTTGGAAGGATAATCTTCTTTATTTGGGTTCTCGTGATGGATATCGGTGCAGAGGTTTCTACCATTGATTCAGTTCCGGTGGTGAGAGACTCTTCAAATTTGTTCTTGTGGCCGGGCATGTCACCAGGAAAGCTTGTTAATTTTGGTATTGGTTTGATGCCGAGCACCGTATCATATGGAACTGGCAGAGTTATAGGAGTGGAAGGAGCAACTTCAGGTTTCCTTGATAAGGAATTCATTGGTAGGCCAATGTGGATGCGTGTTCTAACTTGAGTCAGCTTGGATGGCTCCAAATTGTATTGTTGAGGGATGTGTTGATTCGACTGTTATTGGACTTACTAGTAATCTACGGAGATATATGAGTTACCTTTCTGTGTCACGAGGCATTAGGATATTTTGGTTATCGGCACATGTGGTGCGGTGTTATTGGGGTCTTTCAGTAGAATTCAAGCATGAGGAGTATTTGATGTTGCTTCGCGGATGGTGCATCGGTTATGCCCATTTAGGTTGTGCGGTATTATGTATTTTCTTTACCATGGTTATGATGATTTACTTTGGTTCTAGACATCAATTGCACATGGTCATCAATTTCGAGCAGAGTGACGTGAGGCATTTCATGTGGAGCAATATTTGGATAGGGTCGCACATTGCAGCGAAATTATATGGAGGTATGACCTTGCGGGGTAGATTCGTGTGTTCTCTTCCTATGATGTGGGACGGATTCTCAGCCTTGTATTGTGGTGGTACTGGTGAGCTTGAGGTGCGGCTCTTTTATTTGAGTCATTTTCATGAATAAGTATGTTTGGACTGTTGCTTATTGGTGCACGCATTGTTCAAGTTGTGGCTTAGGACTGTATTGATGTGTCATGTCACCAGAGTAGTATGTTCGATAAGAGGAGATTGTTGGGACCATTAATGAATACAAACAATTTTGATTTCAGCAGGTTGGAAAGATAATATCGAGCTTCGGCTTAGATATTTGCTGTGGTAGTTTCCAAAGGAGAGGTGGCTTCATGAATGGTTGATATGGGAAATGGTTATGGCTTACCGCGTGTTTTAGTGATCGTTGACAGTATATGAAAGTGTTGGGATGAGACTTTAGCTGATCAGAGTTTTTATATCGATATTCGGGTGTTGTCTGCAGTTGCTGTGATTAGAAGTTACCACTACAAGTATTTGAGTAATGTGGTATATCATTTGATTGCACCTAAGATAGAAGATGTGGTTTGTTACATCTTGTTCGGACTTATTCACAATATAAATGTGAGATTCTGACCGTATGGATGATTTTAGTAGTGGAAATGTGGTTATATGGTTTATAGGCTAGATTGGGTTGTGAAATTTCAGTTACAATGTGTTTCAGACCTATATGTGATAGAGCGACGTGAGATAACCCCCGGGTATATGCATGGTAAGGTTATTCAGTAATTGGTTGGCTATTAGAACAACTCTAGGCACGTTCGCGGACGAACGTATGCTTAAGTGGGGAGGATGTAACGACCCGGCCGGTCGTTTTGAGCTTTTACACTTTGTTCGTCAGATCCTGGGCATGAATTGCCCCGTGTGATGTTGTACAACTCATGTAAATCGTTGGTTTTTGTTTTCAGGATAATCATAATGAATTTGGAAGAACAGCTCCCAATTTTAAGCTTAAATTTTAAAAGGTTTGACCAATATATGATTTGTTTGTATATGATCGCGGATCAAAAAAATTTATGATATTTTTAGCTCCAATAGGTGATTTGGGAATTAGAAGTGTGATCGGAATACATTTTGGAAGTCAGTGGAAGTTCTGGCTTGAATTGGCGAAATTGAGATTTTAGCGATTTTCGGTTGGTAGGCGAGACTTGGATACAGGGTTCGGAATTGAATTCCGAGGGTGGCAGTAGCTTGATGTGTCATTTAGGATGTATGTGCAAAGTTTCAGATTGTTCGAACGTGGTTTGGTCGGATTTTTTATCAAAAGCGAAATTTGGAAGATTTTAGGAAGTTTGTTTTGAATTCGATGTGTTTTGGATGATTTTATGTAGTTTGAGGTGCTTCGATGATTTGAACAAGTTTGAATAAGGTATTAAAATATATTTGTGCTTTTAGTTGAGGTCTCGGGGGCCTCGGGGCGATTCCAGATGGTTAACGGAGAAGTTTGGCTCTTTGTTGAAACTGTTGAATTTGCTGCTTATGGTATTTTCGCACCTGCGGATTGGGGACAGCAGGTGCGGCGTTGCATAGGCGGAGATTTAGTTGCAGAAGCGGAAAAGGGATTGAGGAGCAGGAATTGCAGAAGTGGCTATGTGGATTGCATTTGCGGAGCTGCGGATGCGAAAGTATGATTGCAAATGCATAATTTTGGTTGTTAAGTGATTTTCATAGAAGCGGGCGAGAGACCGCAAATGTTGTACCACAGGTACGTGGATTCACCGCAGATGTGGGTCCTGGTGTCATATGTGAAATCCACAGAAGTGGATGTTTTTCCACAAAAGCAGAAACGCAGATGCGCTTATAGGATCACAGGTGCGAAAGAGCTGGGCAGAAGGTATAAAAATGCCCCTTCGCGATTTTCAGTCATTTGTTCACCATATTTATGCAATTTTGGAGCTCCAACCTGTGATTTGAAGAGGGGATCAAGTTTATCCATAGAAGTAAGCTACTCGAGCTTAATACCTTGTGTTTACGGTGATTATATCATTGTTTAATCATAAATGTTTGTGGGAAATTAGAGGAATAGTTGGAAATTTAGGGCTTGAAATTGGAGAGTGAATTTTTAGAATTTGAGTGACCATATGAGGTCAGATTTTAGTAAATTTGATATGTATGAACTCGTGAGAGGATGAGGATGCCATTGATGTTAATTTTGTTTGATTTCAAGACGTGGGCCCGGGGGCCGGGTTTGATCAATTTCGGGATTTTGATGTTAAATTGGATATTTTCGAGTGGGCTTCGCTCCTTTAGCATGTTTTGATGATTATGTACTGATTGTGGCTAGATTGGAGCATTCAGATATCGATTTGTGCGGGCGAGGTATCGCTGGCTAGAGTTTGGACCAGATCGAGGTGAGTAATGATTGTAAATAATGTTCCGAGGGTTTGAAACCCCAAGTTGCACATCGTAATGCTATATTGAGATGAGACACACTCTTAATAATGAGTGTGGGGTCGTGCACTATTGGGGATTATGACTTGGTTCGTGCCGATTGATGATGTTACCACGTATTTGGGCTGAATGCCATATTTGGGCCTAGTGCAAGCTATTTGAACCATTCAAGGATTTTTGTCGATATTTCCTCACTGATTTGACTTTATACTTGAACTCAGTCATGTTATTTTCCACTGTTTTCAAATCTCAACCAAGTTTACTATGCTTAACAGTTGAAATGATAATTCAATAATAGTTTGGGCTGAGCATCATGTTTTACTATTTCCCGAGTGGCTTATGTGATTTTTGACTGAGTAAGGCTGAGTGCCTGTGTTGTGAGGATATTTTTTGGGTAGGGTTGCACGTCGCAACAGTGGTACACTAATCTAATTATGAGGCCGAGGGCCTGAGATATATATGCCATTAAGTGGATTATTGATGTTGAAATAAGGCTGAGAGCATATTTATGATGCCACGAGGTGGCTTGATATTGCGAATGGGTTGTACCATGCCCCTCCAAGAGTCTGTATACCCCTAGTGATTTTACAACTTCATTGCTTTCTTACTGGTTTTTGTGCGACTTCTATACAACATCTTGATATGCTTTACGTGATTTCTTACCATTCAGACTTTAGCTATGATTATTACACACTAAGTTGGAGTACTCGCTTTACTCCCTGCACCTTGTGTGCAGATTCGAGTATTTCTGTACTCGGTAGCGGGTATTGGCTTATCGGAGGTAGAGTCATCAGAGTTTAGCAAGGTAACTACCGATGTTTGCAGCACTGCTTTTCTCCCCCTCCATTTCATTAGTCTGTATTTTTTACATTTCAGACTTTTCGGTTGTATTTAGACCTTAGTAGATGCTCGTGACTTGTGATACACCTGTATCAGCTTGTGTTTGGGCTGTATTCTGAAGATTATACTATCTTTTACTTATTCTTTGGCTTATTTACCTATGCTGATGTGGTGACCCATCCAGCCGTCCTAAGAATTTACGCCCTGATCCCCTATTAATTGCTTTTCCTAGTTTAATTCTGCTAAATTGATTTGTCGGGATGTTTGGTTTTGCGTTTCAAAGAATTTTGGGACCCTTAGTCCCTAAATGAGAGCTTATGTGTTGGAAAATTGACCCTAGTCGGAACAGTGTGAAGACGGCCTCGAAATGGAAACCTGATGGTTCCGTTAGTTCTGTTAGGTGATTTTGGGGCTGGGAGCGTGTTCGGAATGTGCTTTGGAGGTCCTTAGCTAATTTAGGCTTGAAATGCCGAAGTTGGAATATTTGAAGTTTTCGGTTGATAGGTGAGATTTTAATCCAAGGGTCGGAATGGAATTTTAGAAGTTGCGATAGCTCCGTTATTTCATTTTGGACGTGTCTGCAAAATTTGGCGTCATTACGAGTTGAATTGATAGGTTTCGGTATGAGATTGGATATTTGAAAATTTTGAAGTTCATAAGCTTGATTTTTTGTTTGATCCATCTTTTCGATGTTGTTTTATGTGATTTGAAACTTCAAGCCAGTCCGTGTTAGGTTATACAACTTGTGTGTGATTAGACGGGTTCTCGGGAGCCTCCGGTGTGTTTCAAATGGGCTACGTATCACTTTCCTCCATTTCGAACTGCTGTAATTGCTGCTTATGATATCCTTCTATGAGATCGCGAGGATTCTTCCACAATCACAATGCATTTTTGGAGACCACCTCGAAATCCTTCTTCGCGTTCTCATCCGTAGTCATGCGTTCACGAGGCTCTGCTTACTTCTTCAATGCATTCATATATAGCCTATTGCAATCGCGAACGTCTATCTTTATATGCTTAGCGACCACATCATTAACCCTGCGTTCGCATAGTAGGAATTAGGAGTTGGGTCAGATTACCATTTTACTCTTCGCGTTCGCATAAACATCTCCACGATCGCGTAAGCCACCACCCCACCATTCTTCGAATTCGCATCCCATTTCATGTGTATTTCATCCTTGAATCTCCTCCATGTGATCGCATCCCTTCTTCCGCGATCGCGATGAACAAATACCTAGGAAGACAGATTGAATCCCAGATTTGAGGGTTTCACCATTTTTATCACATTTTGACTTCTAGAGCTCGGTTCTTGGCGATATTTGAAAGGATTTTCACCTGGGCGACTTGTGTAAGTGTTTCTCATACGGTTTAGACTAATTTCCATGAATCTCCTCTTAAGTTCATCGTTAAATTTCGGATTTTAAATGAAAATTTGGTAGAACTTCTTTGGCCGAATTATTGAGTTTCGAATCTTTTCAAAAATCCAATTTGATATATTTTTATATTCTTAGAATCGTGAGAGTATGAGGTTTCTAAAAACATTAATTTCACCTGAATCTGAGACGTTGTCCTGAGGGGCATTTTGGTCATTTTGCCTAATTTTGTGCCTTTGATTTGAATTAAATCATAGAGTTGCTTGAGATGTTGTTTACCATATGTAATTGAATTAAATATATTTGGGCCATTTGGAGTTGAGTACTCGAGGTAAGAACGTGGTTCCTAGTTGATTTTGAGCTAGTTCGAGGTAAGTATCTTGCCTAACCTTGCGTGAGGGACTTTTCCTTACGATTTGAGTCTTCTCTATTGATTGTATTCCTTGTACGTGAGGTGACGAGTGTGTGCTCAGATTTATTTGTTGAAATTTGTCCCTTTTAGGCTCTTAGATCCTTATGATCACTGAGTATGAAATTGTTCTTGATATGATTGAATTTCCTGTTATTAGTTTCTCCTCTACATGTCTTACTTGAAATTTAATTGCCCTTTTTGGTTACTTCTTGCTGCCTAATTGACTCTTACTTTGTTTAACTGAGGATCCATACCCTTCCGTAGTCACGTTATCTTTCATAACTACTTGTCTCTATTTGGAAATCATTGGTATTTCTCATGTAATTGGTCTTAATTGAGGTTACGATTATCTATCCCTCTGTTCGTCCTTAATTGAAATCGTCGTATATTCTTCGTAACTTACCCAACTTAAAAGAAGTTTGATATCCTATAATTATTTGATATTTCCTTATTTTAAATTGTTTGATTCATGATAACTTCCTTGTTGTTAAACTACGTATTATGAGTTCGTTGCTTCATATTATATCTCTCCCTTATTAAGTTGTTCTTATTATGCTTAGTACCTTCCATTGTGGTTATTCCTTGTAAGCTAGTCTTACCATCCAGTGGACATAAGATTCTTGAGTTAATTCACTTTTTGTGCTCTTGTATATATTGTATTTGTCATGGTTGTGCTTGATATGTTAATGCACAAGGTTTCTGCCATGCGGTTATTGATATTGTTGGTGCACGAGGTTTCTACCGTGCGGTTGTTGATATTGTTGGTGCACGAGGTTTCTGCCGTGCGGTAATTGATATTGTGATATACGAGGTTTCTGTCATACGATTGATGATACTGTGATGCACGTGGTTTTTGCGGTGTGATTTTGGTTGAGGGGTTGCACGAGGTCGTTGTCGTGCTACTGTTGCTATTGATATATTGCACATGTGGCGTAATAAGGCGGGAATTGTTTATATGCTTATATGTGGGCTGCGCATGTAGTGAAAATATGGGAATATTATGATGTACGTGTGACGAAATAAGGAGGGCTATGTCAGGGATTGATTGTAAGGATTGTGACGGCCTGTGGAGGCATTTTTATTTTCGTATAATACTTTGATTGTGTTTTCTTTCTTATATGAGATTTATCTTGTGGATGTGGTGAGGGAACATTGTGCGTGTTGTCCGCTCTTCTTCTTAACTTAATCAGCTATTAGAAATTTTGTTAAAGCACTCGCACAAGCATACACGTAGTTGAAACATCCATATTGGAGGTGAAGTTCCCCTGAGTTGCTAAGTATAGAGGCATGTCTTGGTTAATCATTATATATGTGAGAGTATCCCTAGTTGGCCAATTAGCTATCAGCATGACTGTGAGATTGATGGGGGCACAGGATGCCAGGTGTTAGCTTTCAAATGCTGGGTTTTCGTGAGTTGTGGTTGACCAAGAATTGGTAAATTTGTTGAAATAGTCGAATTAGACCTTATGTGAACATCACCGTAGAACATGGATTATTGTTTTGTTTTCCCTTTACTGTTTTGTGATCATAGGAGTTGGATTGTGTTTTGTCGTCATTATGTATCATCACTTCTTATATTCTCGTTGTTACTTGTTGTTCTTTTCCCTTAGTGACCTTGTAGCATTATTGGTCACTCCATGCACTCTTTACATAAATATATGTATATCATTTCAGATGTTCCTATAATTATACTGTTTATTTGACCGATAGGTATCTTGACTATTCCTCTTCACTACTCCATCAAGATTAGCATTGAATCTTATTGGGCACCGCTGTGGTGTGCTCATGCTACTCTTCTCCATATTTTTGTTGTGCAGATACTGGTACTCCTTCTCAGTTCTGTCAGCATTGGAAGGAGGCGTTTTGGTAGCGACTTTGAGGTATATCTGCTACGTCTTTTGACTGAGGAGTCCCTTTTTAGCTTCATATAATAAGTATAGCTCTTCAGTATTTTTTTCCTTTATATAGACATTCTGGAGTTAGAGCATCTTATATATCCCTTAGCTTGTGATTTGTGAGATTCCCGGTTTTGGAAATTTTGTTAGCTTCGAGAACTATTATTGTAAGTGCCAAGCGGCACCTTAACCACTATTTTATGATATTAGTTTAGTTTTAATAATTCTCTTCCACAATTATGGTATATATTCCGCATTGATAGGCTTACCTAGTCGTAGAGACTAGGTTCCATCACGATTGTTCACGGAGGGCGAACAGGGTCGTGACAGCTTAGACTATTTATTATTGTGTAACTATTTTAAAAATTGAATTGGAACTAGTTGGCTGGACTTGTCTTCACGAGAGGCTCCATCATGACTGGTTCCGGGTTTAGGGTCGTGACTCTATCAGAAACCAAGTTGCATGTCTTCATTAGAGCGTTCTTACCTGTATCCAACTCAGATCACTAAAGGTTTGAGTTCTATGGTTCATAGAGATTGTCATTGGAATCATGATTTCCCCATTATAATCCCCAACACCAGCGAAAGAATCACCTCTTATTTGACTGGGTTTTCATTCTTATACATATACCCTTTCACGTTGAATTTCAAGCCTCCTATTAACCCTGTCATCATCGAATTCTATCGCTTTTTTGTTGTCTGCTTTGGACAAATTGGCCCTATTGTGTGTAGGGTTGTTACTTGTTTGAGGCATTTGGCCAACATGGCTGGCATGCATTTTACTTTCTTCCATTTAATTCATCTTTATTCTCCCAAACTCTTCTGTCAAGGAGTTTTTACTTTACTAGTGGAAGCAAAAGAGTTTTGGTTAGCTCAAAGGACGATAATGACTGTGGTTGGTACTCCCGATTTGTTGCTGCCTCCATTGTTGGTTTAGTGGGTCAAGGATATGTTCCATTCCCTAAGAAATGGAATTTTACACGTGATTTTTTGATAACTTTACCATACCTTTTTCTTCAATTTTGATGGTTGCCATTTTAACCTTTCTCCTTTTTTTAGCAACCATGGAAACTATTGATGAGATTCCCAACTTTCGTGGTTGGGTAGGAAAGTTGTTAAGTGTTGCTCCGATAGAAGATAGATCTTGGGAAAACCTTTCTCATCGATTTGGTTGGAAAGTGAAAACTCACGGTAAGTGCTTTTTTTCTTATATCCTTTGTATTTCGATTAACTTCTTTCTTTAGAAATTATTTTGACCCTTCTTTTTATTAGGATTTCCTATTCGAGGCATAAGTGCTGAGGTCATCATAGCTCTAGAATTTCATTGGAAAGAGCCCAAGAGATAATTTTGAGTTCTTCATCGAAAAGGAGAACTTCCACTGAGCAAGATTCTGAAGAAGAGGAAGAACAAGATAGGGGCTCTTTGACAAAAAGAAAATGAGCTAGAAGATGCATCATTTCAGATAATGAAGCATTGTTGCATCCCATGTTTTCGTACGTGAGAGTATGTCATAAGCCAATTGATGTAAGCTCAGAAATGAGATAATTTTTGAATGTACATTATGTAAGTTTCATATTATTATCTTGGAGGTTATAAATCTTTAAGATAATGAATAACAAGTACCAAAAGTGTTGGAAGGCTTAGATGCTAAATGAACAAATGAAAATAAGTTTCGTCGAAAGTCGACAAGTTTGGAATGTTATAACATGTACTTTGGGGTGATACTATGGTTCTTAAAATGATAAGGAAGTTATTCTATGAATTAATTTAGTCGTATGATACTCATTTTCTACATTTTGAAGGAAATCAAGTTGGGGAACAAGAGTTGGCAAAGGTCATCACAAGTTACATTCATAAATTTGCTGAACTTTAGGTCAAATATAGATAAACTTTTCTCCCAATATACTTGGTATCAAGGGATGCTCTACATAAAAAATTGAAGATCTACGAGTCTAGTTTCTAAATCATTAAATCGTTCATCCATAAGACATCAGAGTAGAGAAATATTCAAATTGTTGTGAGACCGCGCAAGCAGCTCCCAATGGGACCCACTTAGCCGGAGGTTGACCTACTTCGATTTATAAACGACTTGGACGCCTATTTTTGCTCATTTTTCAACTAAAGTCTTCTCCAAACTTCTCATGACCTTTCTAAACATATACTACAAGGTGTTGAAGTGATTCCAAAGTGATTACACCACAACATCAAAACCTAGTCCTAGTGAAGAACAACACCTCTTTGAGGTTGTGTTGTCATTGAGGATTGTTCTGGGCTGTATTTGGATAACATTCCAAGTTGTTGCTGCTGTCTAAGGTTAGTATAACAGCCTACTAATTTTTCTTAATCTTGCTTGTATGTTGGTTAAGTTGTTAGGATGATAAACTACAAGATAATACTTGGATTAGCTTAAGTCACTTCAACAGTGTTGTATTGCCATTGAGGGTTATTATAAGCAGAATATAACTTGAATTTCTACCTGAAATTACTGTAGGAGGTAGTTATATTGTGTTCTTGCATATGCCTAAGGTTATATTGATGTTGAGTAAGTTAAATGGATGGAGTAGACATGAACTAGTGAATAAAGTTACTAAATTGAAGATAGTTGGAGTTGTGGATTATTTCCTTTGTTATAAATATATGGTATAAGGATGGAATCATTGATTAATGAATTCATTATCATGTTAATTATACTTGTAAGTTAATGTAAAAATTCAATAAGGGGTATATGGGTTATACGGATTTCAATTGGAGCTTGCCTCTCGTTTTGAAGTAGTTGTGACTTGTTGTTGTTATATTGTCTTGTTATTGACATTTATTTGTTGATGGATTTGTCTGGTTGTTGTTGGTATATTGTATTGGTGGAGGCCCTTGTTACAAGGGAGATGCTGCCCAAATTTTAGTAAATGAGCTACTAGCTTAAGTTATAGACTTAGCCTTTGCTCAACACTGATTTTGAATCTCCTTATGCTATGATAGAACGAGTTGACTTGTTTGAAGAGTTGCCTGGAAGGTATTAAGACTCAACATGTTTAAGGTATGTTAAGGCACGTATTTCTTTCTTTTGGCATGATCTAAAGTGACGTGAACATAAACGGTACGCTAATTCATGACGGAACTACTCCTAGAAACTAATGTTGTCCATGTTGTTATTTCCTTAGAAAGTTATTCTAAACAAGTGTGTATGATCTTTATTTCCTACTAAGGTTCATATTGATGGTAGGGATGTCCATAATGTTCTTAGGTCACTCCAAAAGGTTGAAGAACTTGATTCCAAGAGTCGAGCATGGATTATATATATGTATCTATTTTACTCTACCGAGCCGCACTATAGTCGGGGTACGACACCTTTTGTGCAATCACTGATCAGTTGGGTTTACCAAGCTCCACGTGGCTGGGTACAATTCTACCTAGCCTTATGATGGCCGGGTACATTTTTATGGAGTCCTCTATGAGACCGGGTACGATATGATGATTATGATGCCCAGAGAGGCAAATGTCTATAAAAGTTTATGTATATATATGTATTATACATTTCATGTCAGTGGTCCCCAGAGGCATACAGGTTGTATCTCCTCTATCTCTCTTTACATTACTATTCTTGTTTATGATTCCATGCCATACATATCTGTACTTTATTCGTATTGACGTCCCTATTGACGGGGGGACACTGTGTTTTGTGCCCACAGGTCACGTTAGACAAGTTGACATTCCTCAAGTAGGCTATCAGCTCACCGAAGGTGTTGGTGCACTCCACTTGCTCCGGAGTTGCCTATTTGATCAGTAAGCTTTGGATATGTATTGATTGGTCTCAACATCTATGATATTAGGTACTCTTAGAGGCTTGTAGACATATGTTATGTGTATGAATACTTTTATGGCCTTGTTGCCTATGTTTTGAGTTTACATATGGTCATGTCGGCCTTATAGGCTCGTATGTCACATGTATAAGTTTGCATATCATGCTGGGTCGTCATATGTTGAGCATTCCCTTATGTTTTATTCTTGTTATCTCATGCTGGGTTTTCTGACTCACTCGCCCATTATAATATGATAAGAAACATATGTTATGTTGGTACTCGGTCGAGTAAGGCACTGGGTGCCCGTCGCGGCCCTTCGGTTTGGGTCGTGACAAAAAATAGTATCAGAGCGGTTCTATCCTAGGGAATCTACAAGCCGTGTCTAGTAGAGTCTTGTTTATGGGTGTGTTGTGCACCAAACTTATAAGCAGGAGGCTACATGGGATTTAGGACTTTCACTCTTTCTTCTTTTTTCTAGATCGTCTGGTAGCGCTGAGTTGTAAGAACTAAATTTCCTAAACTCCATCTTATTCATGATGCGATGATACCTACATCCACAAAGACAGTTGGTAAGATATTTCATGTGGATGTGGAAGGGTCGAGTCAAAGGAACTCGATTTCACATCATGATTATGATGAGTAAATATGAGGTCATAGTAGATCATGTGTGTACTAAGATGTGTAAGCTTCTTAATAAGGAGCCTTATGGTAAGGATATCTATTCACGAATATGGTGAAAAGCTTTGGGGGATTCAGAAGCTAGATACAAGTTTCAACAAGTAAAATAAGTAAGGTGAAGAGAGGTACAAGGAACCCAGTTAACGAACATTATCAATATTTTCAAATCAGGCAGAGAAATATATGCATTTTGGTACCTTCATCAATGACAGGGGTACGTGCAATTGGCCACACTCATCTCCGTTATATTCTATAGGAGCTAACATATATTATTTAAGAGAAATATCGTATATCAGGATCAAATTGGAGTTATAATAACCCAAAAAATTGTAGATGGGTTGTTATCATTTAGTAATATTTCCGAAAGATGGTGCAAATGTGGTAATAGATCTCCTTATAAGACACCCAGATGGTGACCTCTAGAGTAGTATAATCAGATATGAATACTGAAATATTAAAAAATATCAAAAGATAAGCAGTAGGATCCTAGAAGGGACAAATATTTACCTTAGTATGACTCTAGCCTCAAGTAAAAAAAAAGAATATTCGGCATTCCAAAGAGCCGGTGAGATGAAGCTAGGGGAGCTAAAAGGGAAAGAACATTTTGTTGAAGTTTTCAGAATAAAGTGATAGACAAAAAAAATATTATCCGAAGAATAAGAAGAAAGTAAATGAAGCATCATGAGTAAGATGTGATATATGAGTGATAACAGTAAATCAAAATATGACACGACGACAGCGTCTATAGTCATGTGAAGGAAAATAAAAGAGGTGACAAGCCTCGAGGCAATAAAAGAGTATAAGACATAAAGGCATATCCTTATTTTGAGAAATGAGTTGGTGACTTTAACATGATTATCAGGAGGAAAGTTTAGACCCTAGAGTAAAAAAAATCAGTATGGGCTGGTGAACAAGATAAAACTGAACATGAATTAGGGACCGGGGATTTGATAATGGTCGACATCATGATAATTTCAAAGATCGTGCTCCAACAGTAATAGAATAGACAACAAATGAATAACCTTTAAAGTCCATTTACAAAGTCACTTACCTAAAGCAGGTACTCTGAGCAGAGTTAATCTTAAGGGACTAAGTGTGCCAGTTACAGTAGGTGTCACCTTCGTGCGTAAGAAATTTAGTTATTCCTGGTACAGAAAGTTACCATAAGGCGATTAAGGTTCATTGATAATGTGAAAAGACGCCAAAGATGAAGAGGTAAAACAACTATAGGTAGATCGTCGTAGTACAAAATCTTAGTACTCCCCTAAAGGGGGGAATATGGTGTGATATGGTACTAAGCTGGAGTTAAGCGGTTCAGCTAACTATGGAATGGTAAAGGAAGAATGTGGTAAAAAGGAGAAAGGGATGATGTTGCATTTATTCAGTTCCTACAGATATGTTGCGACTCCAGAACATTATACAAGCATGACTCCACGGAGAGGCAGTAAAAGTTTCCGGCCAGGATGTTATTGATAAGTAAGTGTGAATGGACACTTGATACATCAGGATCTAGTGGCGAGAGATAAGATAAGAGAAATGATATATTCCAAGAGAGATTATGTAGAAAATAAATATATGATAATGGACTAACGAGTAATTAGTAGTTGGTTGAAGAAGAGCCCAGTTATGGCTAGACAAGAGGTCACAGATAAATCAATAGATCATGCAAGATAAATATTATGAACCACAATATAGTGAATTTATTCTCGCATATATGAGATCACAATCATTTGAAAAAAATAAGATAGGATTTGAGGCAGTTAAAGGTACCTTTTTAAGGTTTATGAAAATAAGACAGAGTTCCACTAAGGAGATAATAAAAATTTGAGCTTGGATGTAACCCTACGAGCACAAAGGCACAAAGTTATGTTACTAAGAATTTTTTTAGGCGAGTAAGAATAACGAAAATTTCCTTTGGATGTATGATATAACAAGCTCGCAATATTACAAGAGTCAGAAGGTCTCCCTAAGTAATACAACGAAAGACTAGTTGAGAAAATAAGGAAGAAGGTTTCCACCTAAGCATAGTGAGCTAAAGAGTAAATGATCTCATAACAACAGTCTCACTACAATATTGTATACACTCCAAAAGAAAGTGGCACCTATAATGGCTAATGAATGGAAAGAAAAAAGTCATCAAAGGTGATGTTTGAAATCATATGAGGTACAGGAAATGATAGTATTTGTGGGAAATAAGACAAGCCAAGTATTCATGCAACAAGTGACAGAACGACTAGGAAAAGTAATTGCTTACATTTAAGGACAACTGATAAGGCACGAAAGGAAATTTATGGTGCTAGCAAGTTAAAGGAAGGTTGCGAGTAGTATAAATAGATAGGTGTAGGTCGTAAGGTAAAGTATTGTAGAGAAAAAAGGTTTTAGGTGGATAGGAGTAAGGATATGAAAATGTAGAGGAGGTGACGAGAATATGTACGTCCTCGGGATTAAACCCATCAAAACAAGAGAGTTGATGGCATCCGTAAGTTATTGAAAGATCGGTACAACCTGAACAAACTCAGAGGAGTCTAAGACTAGGTGCATTTAGAAGAGATGGAATGCTGCCCTAGCAGTAGAATAAGAGTGCAATTGTGATAGATAAGAGGATGACGCTTAGGCCTTTGATTGAGTAATGATTTAACGAGAAAGGGATTTCATTAGTTGTAGGGGATTAGAATACCCCCATAAGATGAATCGCGTTGGGATGTAATAAAATATGGTTATTGAAGCATAATATTATCACTAGGTGGATCAGGAAAAATGGCTTAAGGTATTCCCCGAGGAGATGTGAGCCCTAGTGATAGTGTATTACGTAAGAGGTTACAAGTTCTCTGTGATAGATTATAGATAAATATTAAGGTGAATAAACAATAGATGGGTACAAGTTCCAAAGTACGAGATGATATTTGTATTCTTAAGATGATAATAATGAGGAAGCACTAAAGGACTTAGATTTATACATATAGGATAAGCAGCGAGAAAGTAACCTAGAGTTGGGTAGCAAACCTCGGTAATAATTAACCGAAGAAAGTTTGTGGCATTGTATAACCTACCTAGATGTAGTAAATCCATATGGATAGATATACAAGGCTATGAAACAAGAGATAGCAATAGTCTTAAGTTCGATATAGTAGCAAGCAAAAGACATCAGTATACCAATAGATTCCTAGAGGGACAATTTGTCATAATTCTGTATATGTTCATAAAGTGAGGCTTAGAGATTTGCTAAAATATGAAGGAAAAGGGGAAGGATAGTTTCGAGGCGTTAATACAAGGACATAGTCGTACATACTGCATGACATAAACTAGCAAATGTTATGATATTGGAAGAACTCCAACCACATGTCATGGCGTGAGAAAGAGGCCTAAAGGGGTGGATGCCCAAACATTTGAATTTAGTCATAAAACAGTTGCTTAGATGGCAAGGTGAGCATTAAAGTATTCGTAAGAGCTATAGTTTATGAAACTGATAAGCGCATCAGTTAACATTCATGGACGAAATTTCCAAAAGGGGAATGATGTGAAATCCCATGTTTTTCGTACGTGAGAGTACGACGTATGCCAATTGATATAAGCTCAGAAATGAGATCATATTTGAAAGTACATAATATAAGTTTCATATTGTTATCTTAGAGGTTAAAAATCTTTAAGATCATGAATAACAAGTACCAAAGGGTTTGGAAAGCATAGACGCTAAACGAACAGAAGAAAATAAGTTTCGTCAAAAGTCGACAAGTTTGGAATGTTATAACATGTATTTTAGGGTAATACTAGGGTTATTAAAATGATAAGGAGGTTATTCTATGGGTTATTTTAGTCGTATGATATTCATACCAAATTTAATATCTACGAGTCTAGTTTCTAACGGATTAAACCATTTATCCATACGACTTCGGAGTAGAGAGATATTCGTATTTTCGTGAGACTGCGAAGAAGCTCACAATGGTACCCACTTAGGCGGTGGTTGACCTACTTCAATTTATAAACAATTTGGACGGCTATTTTTGCTCATTTTCTACTACAATTTGTCTCCAAACTTCTCCTAACCCTTATAAACATATACCACAAGGGTTTGAATTGATTCCAAAGTGATTACACCATATTTCAACATCAAAACCGAGTCCTAGTGAAGAACAACACCTCTTTGAGGTTGTGTTGTCATTGAGGATTGTTGTGGGCTATATTTGGATGAAGTTCCAAGTTTTTGTTGCTTTCTAAGGTGAGTATAACAGCCTACTAATTGTTTTTAATCTTGCTTGTATGTTGGTTAAGTTGTTAGGATGATAAACTACAAGATAATACTTGGATTAGATTAAGTCACTTATATGGTGTTGTATTTCCATTTAGGGTTATTTTAAGATAAATATAACTTGGATTTCAACTTGACATTACTGTAGGAGGTAGGTATATTGTGTTCTGGCATGTGCCTAAGGTTATATTGAAGTTGATTAAGTTAAATGGATGGAGTAGACATGAACTAGTGAATAAAGTTACTAAATGAAGATAGTTGGAGTTGTGGATTATTTCCTTTGTTATAAACATATGGTATAAGGTTGGAATCATTGATTAATGACTTCATTATCATGTTAATGATACTTGTAAGTTAATTTAAGAAGTTTATAAGAGGCATATGGATTATACGGATTCCAATTGGAGCTTGCCGCTCGTCATGATGTAGTGGACTTCTTGTTGTTATGTGGTGTCTTATTATTGACATTTATATGTTTATGGATTTCTCTGGTTATTGTTATTAGTATATAGTATTGGTGGAGGCCCTTGTTACAAGGGATATGCTGCCCAAATTTTAGTAAACGAGCTGCTAGCTTAAGTTATAGAGTTAGCCTTTGCTAACACTGATTTTGAATCTCCTTATGCTATGATAAATCGAGTTGACTTGTTTGAAGAGTTGCTTGGAAGGTATTAAGGACTCAACATGTTTAAGGTATGGCATGATCTTAAGTGACATGAACATAAATGGTACGCTAATTCATAACGGATCTACTTCTAGAAACTAAGGTTGTCCATGTTGTTCATTCCTTTGAAAGTTATTTTAACCAAGTGTGTATGATCCTTAAATCCTACTAAGGTTCATATTGATTGTAGGGATGTCCATAATGTTCTTAGGTCACTCCAAAAAGTTTTAGAACCTGATTCCATGAGTCGAGCAGGCATTATATATATATGTATCTATTTTACTCTACCGAACAACACTAAGTAGGACGGGTACGACACCTTTTGTGCAACCACTGATCAGTTGGGTTTATCAAGCTCCACGTGGCCGGGTACAATTCTACCGAGCCTTATGATGGCCGGGTACATTTTAACCGAGTCCTCTATGAGGTCGGGTACGATATGATGATGATGATGCCCATAGAGGCAAATGTTTTTAAAAGTTTATGTATTTATATGTATTATGTATTTCATATTAGTAGTCCCCAGAGGAACTTAGATGTTACAGATTGTATCTCCTCTATCTCTCTTTACATTACTATCTTGTTTATGCTTCCATGCCTTACATACTCGGTACTTCATTCGTACTGACGTCCCTTTTGACTGGGGGACGCTACCTTTCATGCCCGCTGGTCCCGATAGATAGGTTGACATCCCTCCAAGTAGGATATCAGCTCAGTAGAAGGTGTTGGTGCACTCCACTTGCTCCGGAGTTTCATATTTGATCAATATGTTCTGGATATGTATTGATTGGTATGGCGGGTCTCTATCCCAACCTCTATGATATTAGGTACTCTTAGAGGTTTGTAGACAGATGTCATGTGTATGGATACTTTTGTGGCCTTGTTGGCCTATGTTTTGAGTTTACAAATGGTCATGTCGGCCTTATACGCTCGTATGTCACACGTATAAGTTTGTATATCATGTTAGGTCGTCATATGTTGAGCATTCCCTTATGTTTTATTCTTGTTATCTCATGATGGGTTTGGTGGATCACTTACCCATTTTAATATGATAAGAAAGATATGTTACATTGGTACTCGGTCGAGTAAGGCACCGGGTGCCCATGGCCCTTCGGTTCGGGTCATGAAAAGCATTTTCCCCTCATTTTGTTCCTCTAACTCCTTCCGGTCCTTTTCCTTAAAAGGAAGAAAAAAATGTATAGGACTTAGAGGTGCGATTATAGATGAAGACTGCTTAACCCGTTTGAACTCCTATCAGAGTAAATTGCAACCTTACACTAGTATTAGTTAGCTTTTTGCCTAACACCTAATATCGTTAGTAAACTTTTAACAATTCAAAACGTGAAATTCAAAAATGAAGGTACCTACCTGTGGATACTTTTTTCCTTAGAAGAAGTATCTTTTTAGATGAACGACATTCCAATGTGAAGATAAAATCTTGCCATCCATTATTTCTAGCTTGTTTTCTCCCTTTCCTATGATACCGTTAATCTTATAAGGCCCTTCCCAAATAGGACTTAGCTTTCCCACATTAGTTGCTTTCGCAAATTGAAAAACCTTTTTGAGTAAAAAGTCCCCAATCTTGAAGTATCTTAGGCGAGCTTTCCAGTTATAATATCGTTCCATAACCTGTTTTTATATTGCCATTCTTTTTAATGTAGCTTCCCTTCTTTCTTCGAGTAAATCTAAGTTTATTTGTATTTCATCTTAATTAGTTTCATCAGTTGCGTGTGCATATGTCATGCTTGGCTCCCCTATCTTGACTGGGATCAAAGCTTTAGCTCCATATACAAGTGAAAATGGTATTTCTCCCGTACTTATTTTTGTTGTTGTGCAGTAAGCCCATAAAACATCAGGTAACACCTCTGGCCAATGCCTTTGGATTCCTCAAATCATTTCTTCAAATTGCTGATAATGACTTTGTTCGTTGATTTAGCTTGTCCATTACCCACCAGATGATAAGGCGTTGAGGTAATCCTTTTGATGTGCCAACTTTGAATAAACTCCATGATCTGTGTGCCTATAAATTGCGGGCCATTATCACATACAATTTCCTTTGGTACGCCGAACCGACATATGATATTTTGCCAAATCAAATCTCTTACCTCCTTTTCTCGTACCTGTTTGAAAGCACCTGCTTCTGCCTACTTAGTAAAGTAATCAGTGAGTACTAGCAAAAATCTTACCTTGCCTTTTGCTTGTGGTAGTGGTCCTATGATATCCATTCCCCACTTTATAAAAGGCCATGGTGAAATGATTGGATGTAACAATTTCGCGGGTCTATACATATTGTACCATATCTCTAACATTTATCATATTTAGCCACAAAATGTACGCTTCTTCTTCTATTTTAGAACAATAATAGCCTGCTCTAATGATGGTTTTTACTAAAATCCACCTCCTGCATGATTTCCACACTGTCCCTCATGTATTTATCTCATCACATAATCTGTTTGAGAAGGTCCGAGATATCTTGCTAACAGACCGCCAAACATTTTTCGATAGAGATTGCCCTGCTTCAAACAACACCAAGCAGCTTTTTTGGGAAACACGTGAGCCTTTTTCTTATCTTCAGGGACGGTTCCATACTGCAAAAAAGTGACAATCTCATTTCTCCAATCCCAAGTTTAATTATTGATATTTAACTCATTGTTATCTTGACCGTATACTGAATAAAACAAATGTATGATAGAGGTATTTTCATTATTCGTTTATTCTGCCGCAGATGTAAGATTAGCTAAGGCGTCTGCCTCAACATTCTCTTCCTGTGGGATCTGCAAAACCTTCCAGCTTTGGTATTGCCTAACCAGATCTTGTGCTTTTCCACGTATTGTTGTATTCTTGCCTCCCTAACTATATAAGTCCCAACATCTGGTTAACTATGAGCTGCGAATCGCTTTTGATTGCAACTTGTTCTATGCCAAGTTCACGTTCCAGTTCTAAACCTGAAATCAAGGCTTCATACTTTACCTCATTGTTAGTAGGATGATATTTTATATCTTGTCATCTAGTTTTACCCGTAGGTGGTACTAAAACAATTCCTAGACCTTCCCCTTTCATATTCGATAAGCCATTGAATACTTGCAATTCTTTTTCTGGTTCTAGTTGCATCCCTTGACTAAAATCGGCCAAACGGTTTGCTAGTACCTGTGATTTTATTGCAGTTCTAGGTTGATATACGATGTCATATTCACTCAATTCTATGGCCTACTTTATAATGACCCGACAGGTCGTTTTGAGCTTTAGCGCATTGTTCAGCAGTCTGAGACCATGAATAGCTTCATTTTGGGTATTATGACTTGTATGAGTGGTCGGAATTGAATTTCGGGAAGTTTAGAATTAGTTTAGGAAGAGAATTCTCATTTCGGAAGCTTTAAGTTGAAAGAATTAACTAAGATTTGATTTGAGTAAACGACATCGGAATCGAGATCTGAAGGTCCCAGCAGGTTTCTATGATGATTTCGGCCTTGGGCGTGTGTCCGGATCGGCTTTTGGATGGATCGAAAGCATTTCGGTGCCTATTGTGGAGTTAGCATTTTGGGAGGAATTTAATAAGTTTGGATTGAAGTGTTTTCAGTGTTATCGATGTCTATTTGGGGTTCCAAGTCTATAAATAGCTCCGTATTGTGATTCTAGAGTTGGGAGCACGATCGGAAGTGAGTTCAGAGGTCTATAGGTCATTTTGGAGTCATTTGGCTAAAGGTAGAAAATTGAAGGTTTTTGAGAAGTTTGACCGGAAGTGGACTTTTTGATATAGAATACAATTCCGAAAGTTGGAGTAGGTCCGCAATGTCGAATATGACTTGTCTGCAAAATTTGGGGTCAATCGGACGTGATTTGATTGGTTTTAACATCGAAAATAGAAATTTGAAATTCTAAAGTTCATAAAGGTTGGAGTGGAGGTTGATTCGTGGTTTTTGAGTTGTTTGATATGATTTGAGGCCTCAAGAAAGTCTGTAGCATGTTTTGGGACTAGTTGGTATGATTGGTTGGGGTCCCCGGGACCTCGAGTGGATTCGGGGTGGTTAACGAATCGAAAATGGAATTTTTGGAAGCCTGAGGTTGTTGGTTGCTGTCATAACTACACCTACGAGAATTGGGCCTCAGGTGCAGAGCCCTATATGTGGCTAGAGGAGACGTAGATGCGGTTTGGACAAAGTGAAGGGGGCCACAGATGCGGTCGAGTAGCATCAGATGCAAAATCGCACATGCGGCGGTTGAGTCGCAAAACTGAAAAAGGGGCAGCCTGGTGAGAACTGTGGATACGGTATTGGAACCGCAGAAGTGGTCAAGAGACCATAGGTGCGGAAAGAGCTGGAGGCAGAAGGTTGTTTTAAATTTGGGATTTGGCAATTTTTCTCTCATTTTCTCTTGACATAGACGATTTTGGAGAGCTTCAAGTAGGGTTCTTCATCATCAACGACAAGTTGATCTAATCCACCTATCTTGAGTTATATATATGGATTTTAGCGTGTAAATTGGTAGAAATTTGAGGGTTTGAGGGAAAACCTAAAAAATTAGTATTCTTGGATTTTGACCATGATTTTGCGTATAAAATTTAAGAGAAAATCATATATTTGAGTTCGTAAGTTCATGGGTAAACTTTATCTTTGGAAAAATTTGGATTTCGGGCAGATGGGCTCGAGGGCAATTTTGTTAACTTCTCAATCGAGGTTTGGAATTGTTATGAATGGGATTGTAATGAGTAATTGAACCTATGTTAATAGTTTTTCATAATAATTGGCTAGTTTCGGAGCATCTTGCATCAATTTGAGTCTTCGAAAGGGCGTGGAATGTTAGTTATGGATCATCGGAGCGAGGTGAGACTCCTTTCTAACCTTGTATGAGGGAATTGTCCTCATAGGTGAGTTAATTGGCTATGTTCTCCTATTTGTGAGGGCTACGTACGCACGAGTGACAAGAGTCCGTGTGTGCTACGATATGTTATTGTCCAGGTAGTCTAGGGCCCAAAAGCATGTTGTACTTGGATTATTTGTAAACTTATTGGCATCTTGAATTTCTCAAAGCACATCAAATCAGTAAATGAATTTCAAAAGTCAGAGCCTTCCCTGCTTCACCCATTTATTTCCATCAACCGGCTGTTCGAGCTCATCAATCAAGACGGCGGGGAACTTAGATGATTCATCTTAGTATGCCGGGTATGTCTTTGCGCAAGGTTCCGCTTTTTACCTCGTTAACTCGATAAAGCCAGCTCGGGAAAGTGGTTTTTCTACTACGATTAAACATTATTTTCTTGACCGTTAAAGAGAATTGCTATTTCTTTGGGTAATATTTTTCCCTGATGAGGTCCAGATTGACTGTTTGAAGGCATGCTTCTATATGTACCTGCGTCGCATTTATGATTCACGAGTGGAGTGCTTATTTATTTATATTTGACTGCATCGCATGGATGATTTGCGAGCGGGGTAATATATGCATCTATGGTTCGAGCCGTTCGACCCTCGGCAGTGCACAGTTTACATTTTTGTTGGATCGATCCATACGACCTCGGCATGATTTGTGCATACTTGTATTGCTTGTATTGTGATTATTTGAGATTGATACTTTCTCTCCCAAACTTGAGATAATTAGAAGCTTATTGGATTATGAATCCGGAGACTTTTAATATAAAAAGGAACTTTCACCTGTTCATAAATTACTTGAATTTACTTTCATTCATAATAATACATTGATTATTCGCATTAATAATTTGTCATTGTTGGACCACTGGTAAGTGTCGAAGTTGACCTCTCGTCTCTACTTCTTCGAGATTACACGGGATACTCATTGGGTACATGTTGTTTTCGTACTCATACTACACTTCTGGTGCATTTTTGTTGCATAGGCATATGCATTTCTAGTGGCCTACTGCGTTTAGCAGCATGGTTGATCAGAGACTTAGGTGAGTTGCACTTCTCGAGGAAACCCCCAGCCAACAGAGTCTCTATCAACTTTCTGTATTTATTTTCTGTCCAATATTATATTCCATACGGTTGTTGTATTATATTATCTTTTAGAAATTGCTCATGCACTTGAGACACCGGGTTCTGGGAGGAATTCTATTTTGGATTATTCAAAGTTAAATTGTTAAAGACTTCATGCTTATTTCTGTAAATTTCATTATTTTTTATTTAATGTATAAAGAAAATGATTTCAACAATTACTAAATTGGAATATGATTGATTAGTTTGGTCGGCTTCCCTGACAGCGTGTCCAGCGCCACCGTGACCCTTAGCGGATTTTGGCTCATGACACACTTGGCTAACCTACCAGATATTTCTTGTTTATGTAATATATTACACAGGGGATAAGCAGTCACTACAAAGATATGGTGGCATTAAAAATAAGGTTTTAATTTTTTAGATGCCATGATTAATGTAAGTGCAAGTTCTTCTAGGTTAGGATACCGTGTTTCTGCATCTAATAGTGATTTGCTAACATAATAAATTGGAGACTGTTTACCTTGGTCTTCAGGAACCAAAACATCACTTACCACTACTTCTGAAATAGCTAGATAGATAAGCAGCCTTTTCTTGTCTTTTGGTTTCACGAGCAAAGGTGGATTTGACAGGTGTGCCTTCAAGTTTTTGAGTGCTTGTTGACACTACTCAGACTATTCGAATTGATCTTGCTTTTTGAAGACGTAGAAATAATTTAGAGCATTTTTCTGCTTAGAAATAAATCTTCTCAAGGCTGCAATTCTTCCAATTAATCTCTGCATCTCTTTCTTACTTGTAAGTATGTTAGGAATTTCTTCAATGGCTTTAATCTGCGCGGGATTTACATCAACACCACAGTTAGAAACAAGAAACCCTAAAAACTTACCTGATGAAATGCCAAATACACATTTCTCGGGATTTAGCTTCATATTGAATTTTTGTAAGATCAGAAATGTATCAAACAAATATGGTATATGGTCCTGTGATTTTTGAGATTTGACAAGCATATCATCTATGTAGACGTCCATAGTTTGTCCTAGGTGTTCCTGAAACATCTTAGTCACCAACCTTTGATATGTTGATCCAGCGTTTTTGAGGCCAAAAGGGCATTACTTTGTAATAGTAAGTCCCCTTGTCTAATGAAGTTCTTTCCTCATCTAAGGGATCCATTTTAATCTGATTATACCCTGAATATGCATATAAAAAGCTTAACAATTCATGTCCTGCAGTAGCATCAATCAGTTGATCTATATGTGGTAACAGAAAAGAATCTTTAGGACAAGCATTGTAGATATCGGTGTAGTGCACACAAACTTGCCATTTGCCATTCTTTTTTGGTACCACTATAGTATTAGCTAACCAGTTAAGATACTTTACCTTGTGGACAAAGCCTATTTTTAAAAGTTTTTGTACCTCATCTTGAATCACGTGATTTTTGAAAGACCCCTACTTTCTCTTCTTTTGTTTGATAGGTGGATATGATGGATCTTTAATTAAATTGTAAGTTATTACCTCCGATGGTATACCTATCATATCAGAATGGGACCAGGCAAAGCAGTTCACATTAGTTTTCAAAAATATTGATCAGCTCATCTTTCATTTCGTTGCTTAAGTTGGCCCCAACTTAAACTTCCTCTCAGCCCTTTGTCCGAATAATTCTACAGCCTCCAATTCTTCAATCGTTGTTTTGAAATTTTTATTTTCTTCTGGTTCTTGGATGAAATAAGGTCGTGGGTCCACATCTGTTTCCCCATCTTCAGCTGAGGTTTGTGGTGTAGCATCCTCAACTAGATTCTGTAATTGTTGTTTTTCTTTGTTTTTTGTGCTTGAATCTACTACAGAGTTGATGCTCTTAAGTGTTTGTTGATCACCATGGATTTGACAGATTCCACATTGTGATGGGAATTTGACAACTCGATGTAAGGTAGATGGCACATCATCCATTTCGTGAATTCACAGTCTCCCGACAATCGTATTGTAAGCCATATCCATCTCTACCACCTAAAATTTTGTATCTTTGATAACTCCTTCTGCGAATGTTGTAAGTACTACTTCTCCCTTTGTCACGATGCTCGAATTATCAAAGCCAGATAAGGTAAGCACCTTGGGTACTAGCTCATCTTCAGCTTGCATCTCGCTTATTACTCTTAGCAAAATGATGTTCAAGGAGCTACCTGGGTCAATCAAAACTCGTTTTACGTTAGTATCATGTACAAGTAGAGATATTACTAGTGCATTATCAAATGTAATGCTTTCTTCCTCCAATACATGTTGAACCCGCTTCCCATGCGTAACTGTAAATTTAGAATTTTTTTGGTCGTCGTACATGTCACGCTATTAATTTCTTCACCATCGCTTATAACATTAACAGTTCTTTTTGGAGAAGGAGGTCTAGGGGGCTCTTGCTTGTTCTTCATGTACGCTTGCTTACCTTTTTTGCTAAATAGTTTGGTAAGAGACCCTTATGGTCTATTTCACCTTGTAACAATCTACAATCTGTCATTTTATGACCATGATCGTTGTGAAACTCACACCAGTGATCAAGATTACGCCTATTTGGATTTGATATCATTTTCTTTGGCAACCGCACCTTATCACCCATGTTTCTTAATACTGCCAGTAAATATGAAGTGCATACATTGAAACTGGAACCGCCAAGTGTCGCCTTAGAGCTTCTATCATCACCGAGCATATCTCGCGCGTCATGCTCTTTTCTGAACCTTGATGATGAACCTGATTCTCTATCTCTCAACCTACGATTGTACCTTGAGTTATCCTATTTCGATCATGACTCTTTTCTTGTTGGTCCCATGTAAGGCTCGTATATGTTTTTCCTATACCTTTTTTCAGTTTAAAAACGTCTTGAACTTACCCTCTCTACCTTTTGAAGCCAGGTAACAATATCTTCCTCTATCCGCAACTTCGTATTATATCTGCTATTAACATCATTCCAAGTTGTTGCTGGAAATTCTTGCAGGCTTTCCTTGAGTCATCTCGTGACCTCCGAACTCTTCTCATTTAGATTGTTGGTCAATGTCATAGCTTCCCAGGTATCCGGTACAGGTGGCAACGTCATCCTTTTATACTGAAATCTGTCTACAATTCTCTTAGCAACTCTGAATCTCCTTGCTTTATTTTGATAATATCTTCCATTCTTTATTCGACTTTTTGAGCTTCCAAATGTGCTTTGATAAATAAATCTGCAAGCTCAGCAAAAGAATTTATAGAATTTTCGGGACAAAGAGAATACCATATTAATGCTCCCATAGTGAGTGTTTCACAGAATACTTTGACCAATACTGATTCAATTTCCTGTTTGGTCAAGTCACTGCCTGTTGCACTAGTTTTGCATGCATTCACGTGGTCTCGTGGATCAGTTGTTTCATCGTATTTTAAAATATTGGGCATCTTGAATTTCTTAGGAATTGGGAGAGGAGCAGCACTTGACTTCCAAGGTTGTTGCGAATATTTATCCATATCTATTCCCTTGATTACAGGCGGACTCTAGATAGTTTCTCTATGCGGTCACTTTGCTTCTTGAGCTATATCTGCAAATTTAATACTAAATTTAGTAAATTAACTATGTTACCTAGTTCTCCATCTTGAGACTCACTGGGGGTTCCACCACTGCCCGAGTTAAAAGTCCAAAACGAGGGTTCTCCAAAGTGTTGTTATTTGGGGTTGGTGTTGGTGGTGCAACCGGAAACATGTTAGCGAAAGCCTCAAGAGATTTTCGGACCTATTGAGCGATTAACTTTTGCAAAGCATCGTTGATAGCCTCATCATTTTCCAATTGAGAATTTGTATTTGATTGAGATCCATTAGGAGTTACTTCCTGAGATTGTCGAGGAGAGCTTTGTGGGGAAGGGATTGGGGTACGATCATCTTGCAGATTCTCTTGGAGTTGGTGGTCTATTTGGTGGTTGTCATTAACATTTGACATGGTTGATGTGACAAAAAAGGTTAATTTAGAAAATAGTAGATTATCAGGTTTCCGTAACGGAACCAATTTATTTAATCAAAAACTAGATGTCGATCTAAGCTTATTTTAAGAAGAACTCGGGTTACTGATAATCAAATAAAAATAAGAATAAATGATGTACAAAAATAGTTTACTAGAAAGCAAAGTAAATCAGTGAATTCCAATAGAATTTTGTGTCCTTGCAAATGATCATTTTTCCCTTTTTATAACTATCTCTAGGTAATACGTTTTGTCTATGTCATAATATAGCCATTATTAACAACTAATGGCATTTAATGCAACGTTATAATTGATATTATATTTTAATTTAATACAAATTCTCTAATATTTTTTTGTAATTAATACTTATTAATTACTGACAATATATATCTATACCATTTTTTGCTAACAGGTTAATTCTCTTAACCTGACCTTCGTACATAAAGAGGTCTGAGCATCTATCTTTCTTGAAAATTTTGTAAAGAAAAAAAAAATACCAGCAAACATGTTCAAATAACTAAAAAAGATAGAGTGCCAAAATATTTTAAGCTGCATCATACCTTTCATGAGAGTTTGACATTACACTGAAAATAACAGGTAGGATCAACCTTAAAGATAGCAGCAGTACTTTTAGGCTATTTACAAGCTACTTTTAGCGAGCTATTTACAACCAAAAAAAACAAAAGTACCTTACCTGAAGCATGCCAAAGTTCCTTTTATTCCTTCAACTACTACTAAAAATATCAGAATTACCATTCCATATTTTAAAAATATCATAACTCCAAAAGTATAAAACTAGTCAGATAAGTTTTACCATCCCCTGCTCTTGAATCGTTCATTCTCCCGAATGAACAATTCAAGTATCAGTGTTGCTAGTTTCGGTGCCATTGTATTGGAAAAAGTCACGCTCACCATCAAGGTTACCAAGTTCAGGATGACGAGGAGGAACAGAAGGTCCTTCACTAAAGAGATTAGAAGGACTGCCATAGTATCAAAACCATGAAAGGGCGGCATATCTGAAAAAATCTGATTTCTATATGGAATCGTGTCACGACCCTAAATTCATACCCAATCGTGATGACGTATCTCATGAAGACAAGGCCAGCCGACACATCCACAATATCAATTCAACCAACGAAACACCAATAAAGCAGGCTAAAACATGACTTTATAATTTTTAAGCAACGGGTAGTGCCATAACAATGCGGAAGTACAACTCAAACACAACCCTAATCGGGGTGTCACAAGTCACGAGCATCTATTGGAGTAAAAATACAACTACAAGGTCTGATATATAAAACAGGAATGATGAACAAAAAGGAGAAAAGTGGTGCTGACGCTGGCAGTCACCTCGCTAAACTCCGATAATTTTTCCTCCAATAAGCCAAACCCACTACCGGGTGAATAATTACCTGCATCTACACACGATGTGCAGGGAGTAAAGTGAGTACTCCAACTCATTGAGTAATAAAAGTAAATAACAACTGAGCGGCAAGAAATCACGTAAAGAAAACCAACTTGTTGCATAGAAACAATGTAAACCCCTTTGAGAAAAGCAGTGAGATCTTTAGAAATATCTTAGCTCAGTTTAAATCTCTTTTGAAAATGACATTTTAACGTTTATGCAAATGAATGCAAACTAGTTAGTGCCGATAAGCACAAAAAAATCCGCCCCTCAGGCTATATGAAAGATGAACACATAAGGGTTCGCCCCTCGGGCAATATTTCAGAATAATACCAGCCCATCGGGCTACCTCACAATCACTCGTATTAACCCCTCGGGCTCACTCTCAGAATAGTATCAGCCCCTCGGGCTACGTCACAATCACTCATATCAGCCCCTCGAGTTCACTCTTAAAATAATGTCAGCCCCTCGGGCTACCTCACAATCACTCATATCAGCTCCTCGAGTTCACTCTCAGAATAATGGGTACCCGCGCTCACTGTGGGTGTGCAGACTCCGAAGGGGGCCCTTACAGCCCAAGCGCTATATCATGCCACCTAGTGGCATCATCACTCAGCACTCGGCCTCACATCACATAAGACAACCTGTGGCATATAAATTTATCTCAGGCCATCGGCCTCATATCACTTAACATATCCTCACATAGGGCCGTCGGCCTCACTCAGTCCCAAAGTCATCACAAGCCCCTCGGTAATTAGTAAATCAGCAGTCCTCAGCCCAAAACATCATTTATAAATATCATTTAAGTTTCAAATCTAAGTAAAAGTGGCCGAGTTTATAAAACAGTGGATAACAACAGGACTGAGTTCAAGTAATAATCAAAACAATGAGGAAAATAGTGATAAAAATCCCCGAAGGGTTCAAATAATTGGCACGAAGCCCAAATATGGCAAACATCCAATATCATGGTAATAACAAATAAGTTTTTGTAAAATATATAGTAAAATCACCAATCAGGATGGACCAAGTCACAATCCCCAGTAGAAAACAACCCCACGCTCATCATCTAGCGGGTGTCTCACCTCAATTCGGGGTTTCAAACCCTAAGGATATCATTTACAATCATTACTCATCTCGAACCGGTGAAATCTCACGACGCCTTTGCCCCTCAAATCGGCCTCCACACCCCTCAAATCTATAAAAAATCACAACGAATATGCCACAATATTCCAAGGAAACAATACCCAATAAAAAACAATCGAAAATCCCGAAATTGGAAAAACCCGAGCCCCGGGCCCACTTCTCAAAACTCGGAAATTTTTATATCATTAGATTCCTCATCACCACACGAGTTCATACATATCAGAAGTTCTCAAATCCGACCCCAATTGGCCTTTCAAAGACCAAATCAAAAGTCAAATTTCTCAAGCTCTAGTTCTTCAATTTTAGACTTAGTTTCCATAACTCAAAAAATCTCCAAAAACGAGCAGCCATGCGTGAAAAATGACCCAAAATCATGGCTGAAATGAAATTATAACATTCTGCCCAGTACCGAGTTATCCTCTATGCGATCGTGGAACATTCCTCGCAATCGCGTGTTGCGATCAAAACGCACATGCAAGTATACGCGGTCGTCAAGTAATAAAGTGATTAAATGTCGGATGTCGATACCACGAGTACTTGTGATTAACTATTAACTAAATTAGACAATCCTAAGTATCTATACAAGAATTAAACAAGAAGTATTTGATTCTAAACTAATAAAAATAAATTAAAACAAATAATGAACTTTGAATAGAGGAAGAGCAGATTTTTATGATATCAATCAAATGAAAAAAAATCTAGTGTTATGGGCTATCTAACATTCCTATTGTATTCTTCAATTGAATTGACTAACTAATTTATCTAGTTTATTGGTTGACAGGGTTAATATTTCTCGTAGGAATATGTCGAGTTCTTACTTGCCTATTCAAGCTTACATAACGCCTATATGTTTAAGGAGTTAGAATCAACAAGAATGCATTAATAATTCCAGTTAATCAACTAAGCAAGGCAATTAGGTATATGTCTATCCTACCGCGAATCTACTCCACGATGCCCCAGTTAAAGAACTTGCTCTACTCAATCCTATATGCAATCTAGAATTCCCACTTTCAAGTTCAACTCTAGATTCATAGATAGTATTCAATTGGTGATCAAGCACTCAAATAATTAAGTGCATGATTAATAAATAAACTAATATGATAAACTAAGAAATCAAAATCAATATCCGAATAACAATGTCATGAAAGAACCACAACCCTAGAACGTGAAGTTTAGCTTCACATAGAAATGGTAGGAAAAAGTACAAATCACACAAAGAAACATAAATATTACTAAGTTTGGAGGAAGAAAAGATGAAACCTGGCCTCCACGACGGCCCTGTCCTTGTTTTTTCCTCTCAAAAATGTCCTCCTCTAATCCTTGGGCGAGCTTGAATTTATATAGGTTAAGTGAATTTTCCTCCAGGTTTCCAATTTTGCCCCTAACAGACTTTTACCGAAACTGGGAGTAGCCCGAACGCGCTAATGTTAGCGCTAGTCTCCTGAAATTCTGCCTCCCGCTTCTGGACTAGCCCAATCGCGCTAGACCTCGCGCTAGTTCAGGCCATTTTTCTTCAATTCTTTGTCTCGTCTTTGGCACACTCATCTGCGAGGGGTCTTTCTTGCTCCAATGCAACTCCAATAAAAACTTCAAAGCATCATATAGGCTCACCATCCTGCAATGTGTAAAATTCACAATTAGAGCCCATTTTCCATCATTTAACCATATTATGACATTTAAACACAATCAAGCGGGAGCATAAACAATCGCCAAATCACCTAGACTTAGCCTATTATCAATACCCCACACTTAATTCATTGCTCGTCCTCGAGCAATAAAACTATACTCTCTAGAGGTTCCATTGAACAACTTCCCTTAACACCTTACACCCAGAACAATTCACATATGCTACACCTAGTAGTGAACAATCTCAGCCTCAAAAGTTAACTCTCAAGTGCCAATAAATATTCACACTTCCTGAAAGTACTCTACACAGAAGTCAAGACTTTCCTTTCCTTCATGAATCACATGCCTTTACAATCACAACAAAGAAAGTAGAATCAATCCACACATTTGAATTTCATGCTCACATATATCAAAAAAAATCGGTCACACTTACAAAAGAAGTCACATGCATGCAATTGGTACCATAAGCTTGCCATTAATGTAAATCTCTACTAATGTAGGCTCTCTTGATCTAAAATCAATTAGGCCTTTCTAATGATTGTAATGTTGGCTAAGGGACGGGTAGGATATATTTAGGAATAGTGACTAACCCTCTTAAGCACTTTAACACATCAAATAATCAACTTTAAGCGAAAATTCTTCAATCTACTTCACTTTCACAAACAATATAACCCCAAATGTTTCCTTCTTCTTTAAGCACTACATTAATTTATACCCACTAGCAGGAACAAGACAACAATGTATTCATCTCTACTTTTTTTTTCTTATGGTTATTCTTTTTTTTTTAATTTCTGCTAATGTTGTATTATTTTACAAAACAAGTGCACCTTTCTTCCTTTTATTGGTTTCACTCAAAAGCCACCCCTCCCATAGTTCCTTCTTACTTCCTTCAGCGCTCATCTCACAATTAAAGTGCTTTAAGAGGAAAAGGGATCAAAGCAATGTCAATTAAGAACAAAAGGGTATAGGCTTGTAATATGGGTTCCAAATAAAAATCTACAGGCTCAAAAGGGTTAATTAGGAATAAATTTTATTTGTGATAAGTAATAAAGCTTAAAAAGACCAAAGAAAGCCTAAAATCCTTTTTAAAACCGAGCCATAACCTAAAATTTTTCTTCGGCTCACATACCGGGCAAGTTTTAGACACATGTACAACACATGGACTACACAAAAACCTCACCGCACATGGCATATGACTCATTCCAGATTAACTCATCTAGACACTCCATTATGAGTATTCAAGTCAGTGACAAACATACAAATTAAGTCACTTTAGTGGAGTTCAGCCAATAAGACAAAGCATTACACTCTCATTTCTGTTATGTTTAGGTGCGTCAACGCTATAGATTCTCTAGCTTGTAGCCCATTAAACCTAATCTACAAATCAAAAAGAAAATAAAATACTAAAAAAATTACCTATACCTGGTTCAAGTTTAAACCCTTGGAAAAGAACCATGGCATAAAGAAAAACCAACGAGGAGCTACTACACTACCTAAAAAAAAAATTTTTTGGTATTTTACTAGACTAACATCCCTCAAGAAAATTGCCCAAAGGATCTGTCATCAGGAAGAGGCTTCATATTTTCCATTTTTTAAAATTTATTTTTTTGTTTTTTTAAAAAACAATTACTACACTAAGAACGAGTACCTATAACTAAGCTAACATAGCACTGAAAATCACCAAAACAATCTCCTCACCCCACACTTAAAGTTGAGCAATGTCCTCAATGCACACAAAAAATAACAAGAGGACGAAAGAGACTCCCTGGTAGGCCAAAGGCCGAAGCATTAGAAGCTCACGGGATACTCAGACTTCTCCTAGGTACGATCCTTTGTGCGGTCACCCCACACTTATTTCAACCACATAGCTCACTTTTGCACACTTCCAGCGGCTTTTCTTCTACGCTCATAATCCTACAAAAAACACTACAAAGATGGAAAAATAAAATAAACAAGAATAAAAACAAATAAAAGAAATCAGTAAAGCTGGGTTGCCTCCCAACACGTGCCTAATTTGTATCTGCCTTGAACTTATGAATTGTACCCCCAACAGGGCATCTAGTATGTGGATATGCTCCTTTGGTGGGGCTACAAAGATAACCAGGCCAAGTAATTAGTTTTTCACTCTGCACTTCTCGGCCTTTAGATGAGGAATGTAATTTCTACTTTTTGGCACAACAAATTCAAGAATATAGGCGCTTGAATCCTCACTCTTTGACCCCTTCATTGGCTCAGATGGCCCGATTACTATTTTACTATCTAAACACAATGTGGAAAAATGATTGAAATGACGTATAATGCGCTCTAACTCATGGATTTTACTACTATTTGGATCCTCATATTTACACACACTCAAATCTCCCAAAGTAATGTTATCTACTCCCTCACATGACTCCGGAGCACTCTTTTCACTATTGGCATCCTCAAGAAACACAGGGTCTCTCGTTTAGCTCCTCAATTTGGTATGGAAGATTTTTTCAGCTTCACACAACTCATTATTAAATTATTGGGTGTTACATGCATCAACCTTTGCACTCAAATCTACATCTAAGTTATGTACCGCCAAGCCAAAATTATCAATTTTATGTGCAAGTTTATCTCTCTCCTTAGACCAATCATTTACTAACGTTGTTAGAAGACAACGTCGTTCCTCATATTTCCTTAATCGTGAATATTCTTCCCAATACCAACCCTTACTCCCATATTCAAATCCAGACCTCCCGGAGTTCAGGTTATGACAAGCCTAAAAAGACGGGCTATAAAAGTCTTTCGTCAATGAAGCGTCTTCGTCAATAACCTTACCTCCAGGTATTTCATCCCCAGATGTCAAGCTGAGAGAACTAGAAACAATCTAATAAAAAAATCAAATAGTTACAAAAATAAAATATTTACCAAAGGAGAAAGAAAAAAGAACTTGTAAAAATAAACGTAAAAGTATAATCTAGAAAAAATAGTTAATTTCTAAGTCCCCGGCAAGGGCGCCAAAAACCTGTTGCGATCAAAACGCACACGCAAGTATACGCGGTCGTCAAGTAATAAAGTGACTAAAAGTCGGATGTCGATCCCACGAGGACTTGTGATTAACTATTAACTAAATTAGGCTATCCTAAGTATCTATACAAGAATTAAACCTAAAAGTATTTGATTCTAAACTAATTAAAATAAATAAAAACAAATAATGAACTTTGAACAAAAGAAGATCAGATTTTTATGATATCAATGTAATGTAAACGATCTAGGGTTATGGGCTATCTAATATTCCTATTGTATTCTTCAATTGAATTGATTAACTAATTTATCTAGTTTATTGATTGAATAGGTTAATATTGCTCGTAAGAATTATCGAGTTCTTACTCTCCTTTTCAAGCTAACCTAGCTCCTATATGTCTATGAATTTAGAATCAACAAGAACGCATTTACAGATCCAGTAAATCAACCAAGCAAAGCAATTAGGTATATGTCTATCCTTACCGCGAATCTGTTCCCCGATGCCCAAGTTCAAGAACTTGCTCTACTCAATCCTATATGCAATCTAGAATTCCCATTTTCTAGTTCAACTCAAGATTCATAGATAGTAACCTCATTAAGTGCAGGATTGAATAAATGAACTAATATGATAAACTAATAAATCAAAATCTAAATCCGAATAAAAATTGTCATGAAAGAACCACAACCCTAGAACGTGAAGTTTAGCTCCACATAGTCATGGTAGCGAAACAACAAATCATACAAAGAAACATAAAAATTACTAAGTTTGGAGGAAGAAAAGATGAATCCCGGCCTCCAGGGCGGCTCTGTGCTTGTGTTTTCCGCTCAAAAATGTCCTCCTCTAATCCTTGAGTGAGCTTGACTTTATATAGGTTAAGTTAATTTTCGTTCAGATTTCCAATTTGCCCCTAAAAACCTTTTCCGGAACTGGGACTAGCACAAACGCGCTAATGTTTATTCTAGAGTTCGCACTAGTCTCCTGACATTCTGCCTCCCGCTTCTGGACTAGCTCAATCGCGCTAGAGCTCCTGCTAGTTCAGGCAATTTTTTCTTCAATTCTTTGTCTCGTCTTTAAGCTCACTCGGCTCCGAGGGGTCTTTCTTTCTCCGATGCAACTCCAATCAAAACTTTAAAGCATCATATAGGCTCACCATCCTGCAATGTGTAAAATTCACAATTAGAGTCCATTTTTCATCATTTAACCATAATATGACATTGAACATAATCAAATGGGAGCATAAACAATCGCCAAATCACCTAGACTTAACCTATTATCATCGCGAAGAACAAATCTTCAACTCTCAACATTCCTCTTATGCGATCACATAAAATCCTCTACGAACGCAATGCACAAATTTACAACACTACGCGAACGCGATCAGATGACGCGAACGCAATGAACAAATACATTGGGCCCCTAGATCCTCATATGCGAACGCGAACTTATCACTACGAACGCGAAGCACCAAAAGCTCACCTTCCGCGACTGCGGACCAACTATTGCGAACACGAAGAACAAAAATCCGGCTATGCCAAAATCCTTCTATGCGATCGCGGCCCAAGGATCGCGATCGCGAAAACCGAATATCTTCTGCAATAACTGCTGCATTTCCTGCAACTCACCAAGTCTCAAACTTCCCGCTCAGCTATCTGAAATCACCCCGAGGACCTTGGGACCTCAACCAAAAGCAATGCAGCCTAAAACATTATTCAAACTTGTTCCAATCATCAAAACACCTCAAACAACACCAAAGCTATCAATTCACATCGAATTAAAACCTAAGTTTTTCAAAAACTTCCGAAACATGCTTTTCATAAAAAAACCCGACCAAACGACGTCCGAATGACCTAAATTTTTGCACACAAATTACAAATGACATAAAGAAGCTACTTCAACTCGCGGAATTCCATTCCGACCTTCGTTCAATATCTCACCTATCAATCGGAATTCGCCAAAATACTAACTCTGCCAATTCAATCCAAAGTCCACACCGGACCTCCAAAACCAATTCCGATCACACTCCTAGGTCCCAAATCACATGACGGAACAAACCGAATCATAAAAATTCTGATCCGAGCTCATATGCAAAGAAGTCAACTCTTGGTCAAACCTTTCAAATTCAAAGCTTTCAACTGAGACTCTTCTTCCGAATTCATTTTGATTTTTCCTGAAAACCATAACCAACGATCTACATTAGCCGCAATACATTACACGGGGCAAGTCATGCCTGAGAACTGGCGATTAAAGTGCAAAAGCTCCAAACGACGGGTTGGGTCGTTACATCCTCCCCCACTTAAACACACGTTCGTCCTCGAACGTACCCAGAGTTGTTCTAGAAGCCACCAATAGCTTAATAACCTTACCATGCATAAACCCGGGGATGATCCCATGTCACCCTATCTTATATAGGTCTGAATACACGTAGAAACTGAAATTACACAATCCATTCTGGCCCATAAGCCATAGAACCACATTTTCACTTCTGAAAACATCAATATGATCAAAACCTCACATATATACTCTGAATAGACCCGAACCAGCTGTAGTAACCCATCTTGCAACCTCGGGAGCAATCCCATGATTTACCACATAACTTGAACACCCATAGCGATAATTTCTATTCGCAGCAGTTGTCCATAACAACCAATTACCGATAGAAAACATCTTATCAGCTAAAGTCTCGTTACAACACTTCCATATATTGACAACGATAAATGAAACATGCAATAAACCATAAACATTTCTCAATCAACTATTCATGTAGCCATTTCTCCTCTAGAAATTACCATAGCAAATATTCGAGCCGAACCTTAATATTAAACCTTCCAACATACTGAAATCGAATCTGATCGTATTCATTAATGATCTCATCGATATCCTCTAACTCGACACAGCACTCTGGTGCCATGACACATCCATAGAGGCATAAGCCACAACTAGCATAATACGCGCACCACTAAGCAATGGTCTAAATATACTCAAATCATGAAAACGACTCATATGAAAGAGTTGTACCTCAAGCTCACCAGTACCACCACAACACAAGGCTGATAACTCGTCTCACATCATAGAATAGAACACACGAATCTAACCCGCAAGGTCATATTTCCACATAGCTTCACCGTAACACGTGATCCTACCCAAATACTGCTCCACATGAGTCACCTCAAGTCACTATGCTCGAAACTGACAACCACACACAATTTGATGTCGCGAACCAAAACAAGCCATTACACCTACGGTGAAACAAGTAACACATATCATGCAAACCCGATCGAACATAACCAATAAGCTCTTCATCGAACAACACCCAATTACTCTTCCCGCTCGACTTCCACTATAAACCCTAACAGAACCACACCATATGTTCCTATAACCAACAAATCATAATGTCTCACAACACAGAAGGCAACTCATAGATCTCCCAGATCACTAACATGCTCAACAATGGTCGAATCAGCCTATCCCTCAACAATTAAAATCGGTCCAACCAAGCCGACTCAAGCTAGAACACACGTCCACATTGGCCTACCAACGAATTCTTTACCAAGGAAACCTGAAGTTGTTCCTTCCACTACTATAACTCTTGCCGGTGCCATACGATGTGGTACCCGGCACCAAATTAATATCAAAATTGACAACTCTATCGGGCAACATGCCCAGCCACAGGAAACACATCCGAAAAGTCCCTCGCCACCAAAATTGAATCAATATGTAGAGCCTCAGCACTGACACCCGTCACAGGAACCAAAATAAGAAAGGCAATCCTTCCCATCTGATTGATGGTTCTTCAAAACATAAGCCACACAACTAGAACATAATAAGACGTACCTCGCCACTCAACCCGTGGCATTTCCTGCATAGCCTACACCGCAATAGTCCAAAATAACCCAACGTAAAGACAACCAGTCTAGACCATAATATCACATCCAATATCTAACATACCAAATAAAGAAAGATCCACTTGGATCTCCGATTCTCGGTAATCACTAAACAGTGCCGATACACGCGATCCAAAACAACAACATAGCCTGATCATGAGAACGCCTGATCTCCAACTCCGTACAGCACATGAATCATCGTACCTGATCCTATTTTTCGGGTCCAAAAGTATACCACACCTTAAATACCCTATAATTCCATGATAGATACTCTAAAATTTCCATGTGCCACCAAGGCCAGTTGAATATCAACAGTCGGTCTAGCCAGAAAGTGTCACAATGCTAAAAAAGTGCCATCAACTTAATCACTTTTCCCTTTTTCTAAACATATATTATCGTCAAATCACTTCCAATTAGAAATATCATTCCCTTAACTATCTGAGGCTACCTGCTGCTTAAACATTTTTATAAACTCCCTTTCAAAACTCAACTGTAACCTAACACACACAAGCCTCAGTCCTCCACAACAAACCACATATACCATACTATCCGAGGATACATGAAAACTTTATCTCCCTTTCGTCCACAAGCATCTCCGCACTCAACTAGTCATGAACTTTGCGTTGGTCCCATCTAGAAGAAAAATAACTGTACATCACACGCTCCGCATGCCCATAGAAAATACACATCTCCAAACCACAATAAAACCCAACAAGAACTCTCCCGATTCAATTTGCACAAACTAAACCGCTAGGACGGAATCCTCCTAACTATAACAAGCTAAGCAAATTGTCACAACCTACGAGCATTGCGGCAAAATAACTGCACAAACTCATTACCTCGAACACACACCAACAATTAATCATATCCTTACCACGCCGATCCGGTATACTATCAAGCTACTCTATCTATCTAAATTTCCTCTTGATTCATCTTCAACTTGATATTTCCCCTTGTTTTAGCACCACAATTCCTCAACCCAGGTTTACCACACATGAACCAAGCATAAACCACACTGTCTGAAACCCATAAACCTCTGAATACTTCCTTAAATATTCCCCAAAACACCACATTCCAGAATACTTTACTCTGCAGAACTTCCTGTGAATCTAAATATGTTACCTTTACATTCCTAATAGTGATACATAAAATCCCATAGTTAACATGGAAATACCAAAAATCTGAACCTATTCCAATGAAAACACAGTTTCTAACCACACATACAACTTTGAAATACCCGATTGTTCCCTGTAAAATCTTCAACACATTAGAGCAATCCTCGCAAGTTATTCCCTCTTATTCAACTGCAACTTACCTGACCTAATAAGCAGATCCACTCGTGCCTCATCGGCACTTCGATACCACAAAAATAAAATCCCCATCCCAATACAACAAGAAACTTTTGTGATTCTTATAACCTATGAAGCATAATATAACCTTCGTCAAAATTTTCCTTTACTCTAGCCATAACTAATTCACTCACACACCCCAAACTAAAACAAACATAGCACCTAACCGTGCAATAAACTGCTCACAGCAGACTCCCCCCACTTGGCCCGAAGCCATAGATCAAGATACACTCAGTAACTCATAACATTCTTACTCTATTGATGCCACGATAACATAGTGAGATTAAACTCAAATCATTTATAAATTTGTGAAAACACAGATCATCTAGTACTATAAATCTTTCACAAATATAAATTTCGCCCCCGCAACAGTTAAGCCCACTCTATGAAGAGACCCGAAACTTTAAATTTCAACACTAACCCTTCAATTACACATGAGATCTTCGAAAATACACATAAAGATCACACCACTTCAGAACACTCCACAGGAGATAACCCACCTCCTTCGCCTAAATATAATATTCCGTATACCTCCCACCGTCATACACATTACACAGCCACTTAGTCTTTCTGAGTTTAAACTCATACCGCAACATGAAATTTTCTTCCCTCCCTCCCAACTAGGAGACACAAAAAGATTCTTCACGCGCCCATAACTCGGAGCTACACATTCAATCAAAATTGAAATCATACACTTAATAGATCATCTATCATACATCAGACCTTCCTCATCACTTCCAAGTTACATAGATATATCTCACATCACTAACATACTCATCACATGTCTATCCAGCCGCCACTTCTACTAATAGGGAAAATACAAAATATACAAGTTCAAAACACTTACTCACACAATTAACACCTTGGTGCTCAAGCCATAGGCAAAGATCCAACTGCAAGTCCTCCGGACAGGACCAACTTCAACTCATAGAGATCACATCTCGCCCCTCGATCGGGGAATCATAAGCCATCAAGGCATATCTGATACTGAGTGCTCATGCGCGCATACGAACACGTGGAAGGAATTTCAAGAGTTACTTTCAAGCTGAATCAAGGACGCACGATAAGAATTCAAGAGTGCGAAGTTTTCCTAAAGGTTCTACAGCCTCTCGAGGATAAATACAGACATCTCCGTACCGATCCGCGAGACTCAACTAACCTTGTCATGACTCGTGGGACCTATGTAACCTAGGCTCTAATACCAACTTGTCATGACCCTAAATCCATACTCGATCGTGATGGCGCCTCTCGTGAAGACAAGGCCAGCCAACATATCCCCAATATCAAGTCAACTAACTATACAGCAATAAAGTAGGCTAAAACATGGCTTAATAATTTCTAAAAAATGAGTAGTACCATAACAATGCGGAAGTACAACCCACACACAGCCCTAATCGGAGTGTCACAAGTCACGAGCATCTATTGGAGTGTAAATACAACTACAAGTTTTGAAATATATAAAACATCAATGATGAACAAAATGGAGAAAAGCGGTGCTACGAACACTGGCAGTCACCTTGCTAAACTCCGATAACTCTGCCTACAATCAGCCAAACCTGCTGCCGGGTGAATAATTACCTGCATCTGCACACAAGGTACAAGGAGTAAAGTGAGTACTACAACACAGTGAGTAATAAAGGTAAACAACAACTGAGCAGCAAGAAAACGCGTAAATCCAACCAACGTGTTGTATAGAAATAATGTAAAACCCTTTGAGAAAAGCAGTAAAATCTTTAGAAATATCTTAGCTCACTTTAAACCTCTTTTGAAAATGACTTTTTCAATGGTTACGCAAATGAATGCAAAACATATAGTGCCGATAAGCACATAAAAATCCACCCCTCAGGCTCAAATACCACTGTATATCAGGTAAAACGAATTATATGTATGAAAGATGAACACATAAAGGTTCGTCCCTCGGGCATTATCTCCGAATAGTACCAGCCCAACGGGCAACCTCACAATCACTCGTATCAGCCCCTCGGGCTCACTCTCATAATAGTATCAGCCCCCCATGCTACCTCACAATCACTCATATCAGCCCCTTGGGCTTACTCTCATAATAATACCAATCCCTCAGGCTACCTCACAATCACTCATATCAGCCCCTCGGGCTCACTCTCAAAATAACACGTACCCGCGCTCAACCAAAAGCACCAACGCATCCTAAAACATCATTCAAACTTTTTCCAATCATCAAAACACCTCAAAAACAACCAAAATCATCAATTCATAATTATTTTATCATCGCCGACATTGTGGAGGTTTGAAAAACGTTCCTATTGAATATGAGGCTCATGGGCGGTGTGGATTTGATTTCGCGCAAGTATTATCATCAGGAATGTACTGTGGGCCTATGTGTGATGTGTTATCTTGTAAGGTTGTACTATATCGGCTTTGGCATGAATTGATGCAGCTGGTTGATACTGCTACCGGGTATGAATTTAGAACCGGGTCTTTTGGAAATGGATGGAAGGTGAGAATTATGGACTCTAAGGCTTACCAGTATTGTTAGAAAGGCTAAACTTCAGCTTAGATAGTGTCGTTAGATTTTTGTAGATTGGGGTGACGTGGGATTACCTGCGGGTGTATGTTGGAAGTGTGCACTAGTGACTTGAGGGCTTCGAGGCGAATCTTGGCACGTTCGAGGACGAATGTTGGTTTTAAGAGGGGGAAGATGTAACGACCCGGCAGGTCATTTAGGAAAATTAAGCTCTGTTCGATGGCATAAGGTCTAGCATAGCTTCCAAACATGAGTATCGACTTGTGTGCATGGTGGAATTCAGTTAACGGATGGTTTGGAGTCAAATTGGAAGAGGGAATCTAGTTTTGGAGGTTTGAACGGTGAAAATTTTATCGAGATTGGACTCTTTGGTAAACATCCCCGGAATGGGTCGTGGATGATCTCAACAGCTTTGTATGGTGATTTGGGACCTAGGCACGTGTCCGGATTCATATTTGAATGTCCATATGGTAAATTGAGGCATTTCGGTGAAAGTTGGAAAAGTTAAAATTTTGAAAATGAAGAAGTTTGACCCACAGTTGGATTTTATGATATCAGGGTCAAAATATGATTTCGAGAGTTGAGGCAGCTCTACTATGTCATTTTGAACTTGTCTGCGAAATTTGGCATCTTTCCGGATTGATTTGATAGGTTTCTGCACGAGTTTAGAAATTTGAAGATTTAAAAGTTCATAAGTTTGATTTATGGTTTGATTCATTGTCTCAGTGTTATTTTATGTGATTTTAAACCTCGAGCGAGTCTTTGTTAGGTTATGTGACTTTTTTTTGTGACTACACCTGGTCCAGGGAGCGTCGGGTGTGATTAGGATGGGCTACGAATCATTTTTCCCCATTTTGGAACTGCGGTTTTGCTGCTCCTAATATTTTTCTTCGCGATCGCGAACAAAATTTCGAGTTCGGGATGCATTGTTATTGACCATCTCAAAATCCTTCTTCTTGTTCGCATCTTTCTCTTCACGTTCGCGAATCCCTGCATTCTCCTTCTTCGTGTTCGCATCTTTCTCTTCGCATTCACTAAGCCCTACATTCTGCTTCTTCGCGTTCGTGTCTCTCCCTTCGCGATCGTGAAGCCTCGCATATTTCCTTCTCCGCGTTCGCGATGAGAAACCTTAGAAGCCTTTAAATTTCGTCTATGATATCACGACTCTTCTCCCATGATTGTGATGCACAAAAACCTAGGCAGACATAATATATCCCAAAGTCGGGGGTTTCACCATTTTCACCATATTTTGATTTCTAGAGCTCGGTTCTTGGAGATATTTGGAGTAATTTTCACCTAGGAAACTTGAGTAAGTGATTTTTACTCGGTTTAGACTAATTTCCATGAATCTTCTATTAAATTTATCCTTTAATTTCGAAATTTTGGTAGGAATTGGGAGAAAAGTTCTAAGACTTAGAGATTGGGCTTTGATTTGGTATTTGACATCGGATTGGAAAAATTTTGATATGGTCAGACTCGTGAGTGTGTGAGGATTCTGAAAATATAAATTTCATCTGATTCCGAGATGTGGGACCGAGGGGCATTTTGGTCATTTTTTATATTTCCGCGTATTAGCTTAGAATTTAATTGTAGAATCAATTATTTGAAGTGTTATTTACATAATGAAATTTAATTAAATAGATTTGGATCATTTAGAGCCGAGTACTTGTGTCGAGAACGTGGTTTCTAGTTGATTTTGAGCTGGTTCGAGCTAAGTATCTTGCCTAACCTTGTGTGGGGGACTTCCCCTTAGGATTTGAGTCTTCTCTGTTGATTGTAATTGTGAGCATATGGTTTTTACCCTGTTGAAACGGCTCCTACAGGACTCTCAAAATTTTAGGATTTCCTTTAAATATTTATTTTTAGAATTTTAATTGTAGAATTTAATTGCGTGCCAGCGTGTTTTCATCAATGTGTGCTTTAAAATCATTAAGGATTTAAGTTTATGTTTTTGCCGAAATAATTATTAGGTTTATTTTTACAAATAGAAAATACAAACAAAAAATATATGTGCAAGTAGTGTTTCTGCATTTTTAATTATTTTTTGTTTAATTTCAACTTGTTGCATTTTTATTTGTGTTAATTAGGATTTTTTTTAAATAAAATTAGGAATTAAGTAAAAACAAACGAAAACAAAATAAAATATACACATATATCTACAGTCACTCAGGCTGACCACAATTGGGCCAGACCTGAGTGGCCCAAACTCTTTTTTCCCCTTTAAAATACACAGACCCAGCCCAGAAACCATGCCCTGACTCAGCCTACCTGTAACCAACCCAAAACGACGTCGCTATGGGAAGGCTCATCACAGCCATCAATTAGTTGATCATCCAATGGCCATGAAACTCCCAACAAAAATAATACATATATGTCCAAACGTTCCTAATACACTCAGAGACCAAACTTTTCTTCTTCCTCGTACCATCTACCGGTGATGTATTACCACCCTTGACCACCCTTTGACCACCCTTGACAACCCGTCTACCACCCTAATGTCGCCGCCGGAAATCGACTCACGGCGGCGGCTGGTCACCAAACCTCCCCAAGTTTACACCATCAAACCACCACAACCCCCTCTTTCCCGTCCTACGGTTGATTTTTGTCAAATAAGTCTCCTCTAGCTCGAATATTCAAAAGTAAGGTCGTCGGAACCACTATCTCCGGCGGCCTTGTTCCAAACCTCCCTAACTTTACACCGTAGGACCACCAGAACCTCCCCTTCCCGGTCCTGCAATCCACCCCCTTCAAACGACCCCCCATCGTCTCGAATCTTCAAAAGAAGACCGTCGGAACCCCCATTTGCGGAAACCCAACTCCAAACCCCTCCATAATTACACCCCTGAAGCATCCCATCCTCCTCATTCCCCCCGTGTATATTACACCCTCCGAATCCTCCTGAAACATCTCGAATATTAATTTGAAGTTTAACCCTAAAACTCAAACCCAATTGAAATCTGGTCAAACTCATCTCAGGCTATCCCCGTCCATTCCCCTCCCCAACCATGCCACTCATGACCCCCAAATACCACCAATCACCGAGAAAACTCAAATCGGAGACCTCACTTCGTCTCAGAATCACAAAACCCCAGTCCTGAACCCCTAAAATCCATTAGTCCAAAATGAGTTGCTTTAGAGGGTTAGAAACCTCAAAAACCAACAGAGTGATCTCAAGATAGATTGGCCTGTATAAATCTAAGTGTTCTGCCTTTGCCTCTATATTTTCTTTGTTTCTTTTAATTGTTAAATGTTTCTTTTGAATGATTGTTTATTTTTTCACAAATTCGTCAGAAATAGGTTAAATAGTCATATGCCTTTTGTTGTCACTATGTCTGAAATCTCTTGAGTTGGTTTGGTATCATGTTAGCCCCATGATTTTGAAATCCTGGTTTGATGATTCTTCAGTAATGTTTGTTGATATTCATCTCTTGATTTTCATTCCCCGATACCCAATTGGTTTTGGTAGGCGTTTATCTTTTGGATCATGTTTATGTCACTGAGTAATTGTTTTCATCTTCAATGCTTGCATGGATTAGGCTAATTTGTTTTGCTAAACCTTTAATTGCTAATATTAGCTTTTACTTTTCTGATTTGATTCATGAACTAAGTGTCCAATTCTTGCTATGTATTTCTCATTCTCAAGTTTTTCTGAGTACTTTAATTGAGCTATTTCTGCAAGTTAAGTGGTAATGGATGGTTTCCCTCTTCTGGTCATTTGATTCATTATTTTTTATAATAAATGATCATCCTGAATAATGTTTGGTTACTGAAAAATCCACATTAAGGCACTTGTTTTAAAACCTGATTAGTTTTGGCTAATTTTGAACTTTAATAAGCATGTTAGTCCAAGACCAAATTTGACATAAACTTGAACACAATTGACCTGGGTCATTTATAACTAGACCAGACGACAAACTAAGGTTAAAACTTCAGGTTGGTTAATTAGGAAAAGACATAGGGGTGCAAGGGGTATTTGAGCTTTAAAATCTGGTAGTAACCCCTAGAACATTCTAGTAAGGGACTTAGGCAAAATTTCAGTCCAAACTTGAGGCTCAAGTCGGGAAATGAAAGACATTTAGGAAAAAGTTGAAATCTGAATAATGGACTAAAAGGAAAAACAAGGAAAAAGTGGAGCCCTAAGGCTCCACAATAAAAAGATACCATCTGAACATTTTTGGAGGATCAGGGACCTTTCTTTTTGAATTCTAGAGGAGAAAAATACATATGTGTTCTTCCTATATCCTTAATAAATGATTAGTGTTGTTTTTTCCTTTAAGATTTTAATTCTCTCAAAAATCTGCTGAGATCCTGGGTGTACTGTTCGATTGGCTGTTGTTTTGCTTGTTGATTGCATTCATTTTACTCATAGGCTTTTGACCTTTGCTGAATTCCAGGTGAATCTCGTTGCCCATCGATAGGTGAAGCTCAAGTAAATGTATTCCTAAATCTGAAGATATGCATCTATTAGTTTCTTTTTGAATCCTCATCCTGTTTTCCCCCTTCTTTAGTTTTAATAAGCCAGATGATAAGATAGTCACCCTTGTTGTAATTGGACGTTTGGATTGTTTCATTTTTGTAATAACTGAACATTGGGGACTGATTTATCTTGTAATATCTGGACAATGGAAATACTATTTTTAGTATGTATAATTGATAGTACGGTTAGCTAGTGGTATGGCTATTTTAGGTGTTTATTTCCTATTTTGTTTAGAAATAAGGGATTCAGGAAATGTTAGCTTGGTAATTATTTAAAATCCAAACATTGTGCAGCATTTTGATTTATTTAAGTTTCAGCACACTAGCAATGATTCGTTTCAGATTTATTTAACATGTTGTAATCAGAATCGTAATTGAATTTTGGAAGCTAGATTCATATACTCCGACTGACGAGTATATGAATCATTTAGTTCAGATTTAAGACTGAAAACTGACATAAAATAATCACTAGTAACTTCCATGTGAACATTGTAGATATATTTAATAGTTAGTTTTGTGTATGAACTCAAACCAAAAGTAACATAATTGAAATTTGTTCATAATGGACTCCTCCGTCCAAATTAACTCTTGGCCTAGTTGAAAGGCCCAGCAGTAGCCAGATGCGATGTATGTTTCTGGGCTGGCCAAAATTTAAGGCCCGGCATGTGTAATCAGCCATGAATGAGGTTGAAATGCAAGTATTAATTTTCCAGATATGTTATTCATCTGTAAATGATTAGGATACTTAGGCACGGGCATGATAAAGAACTTAGTATGCATTAGAACGTCCTTATTAAATAAGGTGAGCTGAGTTAATCTAATCAAATACCATGCGATGGCTCGTTAATTCATTAAAATACATAGAAAACAGGAAGTGTCTCTTATCAAATTTCACGGCCTTCTATGCAATTTGAAGACGTAGTTGCTATAGGCGCGAAGTTATTAATAAAATACCTTCCTAAATTCGGGTGCGCATTTATGTGACCCAAATCCAAATCTCAATGGAGTTATAATATGTCTAAAATTGCGTGCACATTTATGTGACATAGTTCGCGACGTATTTTAATGACATTGCAAACTTCCTAAAAGATACTAAAAGCGGTTAATAATTTAAAATTTCATTATAGGTTTAAACAGGTATAGCATATCAGATCTCCAGCCACTTACATGAGCTTAAGCGACCGTGCTGGAACCACGGGACCCGAGGGTGCCTAGCACCTTCCCTCGGGTCAAAAAAATTCCTTACTCAAGAATTTCTGGTTTGCAGACTCCAACCGGGCAATCGAAATTTCCTCGATTTGGGATTTTAAATAAATCGGTGACTTGGGACACCAAAAGCCAAACCTATCCCAAGTGGCGACTCTGAATATATAAATAATACCATATCAAATAATGTCACTTTAATTGGAAAAACTCCTTTATACGTGTTATCTTTCGGGATAACAGTGTAAAAAGGAGGTGTGACAGCTCTGGCGACTCTGCTGGGAATACAAACCCAGAATCTCTGTTTCAGGGTTCAAGAATTCAAGCTTACAATAACTGTTATATTTGGCTTCTTCTGATTTTCTTACATGTTCTGTGCTAAATGCCGCATGTTTTACCGCTTTGATATTACCTGAATTTTATATATAAACGGCCACAAAACCCTTCACTTCTCACCTCCAAGGATGTGCTTACTGGTTGAGACTCCCTATTTTGTTAGTGTCTTACCCGTTAAATAAGAAAGAGGTCAGACAAGTTATTAAGCCGGATGGCCTTTTGGTTTCCGGTACGTAGCCCCCTCCTCGACTCGAGTTTTCCGCTCGGGTACACCGTCTAGACAGTGTGCCGAGGTTCTAAACTTAGTATAACAAAACCTCATGTCGGATCCCTAGTAGGAACGTTTATCTGAATCATGCATTTTGACTTAGGGGATTCAACACAGGGGTTGGGTCTGTCTAGGCAGGTGCCCTGAAATAAAAGACCATGCTGATGCATTTTTACGTGCTACTTGTGCATTTCTTTGCCTTGGATTCGCATCTTGACAGGACTGTAAACAAAGGGAATAATTGAGAAAATAGCAATGCTAGGGTAGCCACTTTTATAACCAATTCTCAAATAGCGTCGAAATGCTTCCGGAATTTTCAGAAAAAAACAAAAAAAAAAGAAAGAAAACAAACAACAAAAACAAAATAAAAAAGAAGGCATCAATTTCGGAGTTTGCAATATTGTCTGCGGATTTTGATAAATTATTTTGGCCAGGTCCAACCCTTTTTTCAAAACTATCAAAAATGTCTGAGTTTATTCACTTATTTTGAAATAAGTCGGATGGTGTCATTATTTCGATAATAACTGAATATTGCTACAAGGGAAGCCGGAAGGTTGATCTTGCGCAAATGGTTACCTCTGAATTTTATTCTGACTGGTAAGCAGGCACAGCCTGAAAAACCTTCTCGCCGAAGTGTCGAAAAGCCGTATTCGCAAAGTCGGTCCTAGTTTTTAAAATAAATTTCATAAAATGTCAGTTTTTAATGTTTTGAGAATACTAATTCGCCCTAATAAATGTGCATAATGAGCACGATAATGAAAAAAATTCCCTTGGAGCTGCTGCTGCGGTGGAATGACCTCGGGGAAGCAGGACAGAAAAAGGTGAATGCACATTTGGGAGGCCTCACTTGTTTATTGAAAATTAACCCCAGGGGAGACATCATAAGGCCTTAATCACCTTCTGGAACCCAGCCCACAACGTCTTCCACTTCTCGGACTTTGAGCTAACCCCGACTTTAGAAGAAATGACCGGATATATCTGTACCCGTACATTCCCTCTGAGACATCGATACTTGATTGCACCGAGAGTCCTCGTTGTGCACAAATTTCTAGATGTTTTGAAAAATAGTAGAAAGGCCCAAAATCCTAAATTATCGGCTGGCTTTTGCACCCTCCAGTTTATATGCCAAAGATACGGCCACATTGGAGGATATCTACAACCCTAAAAATCTTATTTGTAGCAATGATAATAGGCTCAAGTGGGAGGAGCATCGATGCGTCGCGTTCATGGTGTCTTTCTTGGGTCTTCTAGCATTCCCGCGAAATGACGGGAACATCGACATATAGATAGCAGGGGTCGTTAGTACTTTGATGACTGAGGAAAAGAGTACTCTTGCTCCAGTATTCTTGTCGGATATCTTCCGAGCCCTTACCATCTGTAAAGCAGGAGTTTTTTGAAGGCTGTAACTTGTTGTTGCAAATTTGGATGATTGAGCATTTATGTAACAGGCCTTGGTTCATGAATTACGGGCTGCCAACAAAAGGTTGCATAGAAGAATTTGACAACAGGGTGAGTAGGTTTAAATTTCAAGAGGGTATCAGAGAGTGGGTGTCGCATCTCCGGGTTATTACCACAAATCAAATAAAATGGACATTCGGTTGGCTCTCTATGTACGAAATTGTGTATATGCCCGCCACCGAACCCCACTTCCTTTTGATGGGCATCTGAAGCATCCAGTCCTATGTGCCGTATAGAGTACTCAGGCAATTGTATAGATGCCTAATGATTCCCATAGACGAGGATATTTGCGCCCATGTAGTTGAGATAAGCCCGAACTGTCAATTCCCTGAAGCTGTTGTACACTAAATTTGGAGAGAATACCAATACTTGACAGTCGATACTCGAGAACGTGACGTATCTAAGGGTTAGGTTGCACCAGGGTATGTTAATTGGTACAAGAGGGATATAGAGCCTGGGAGGCTGGCAAAAAGACCCCATCTAAAGGAATTTACTGAAACATCACAAGAGCAGTGGGATTGGTTAGCAAAAGAAAATGAATATCGGGCTACTATAGGAAGGCTGGAAAAGAAAATTCAAGAATTGCAATTCGAAAACAGTCTGCAAACCGCTGCCAGTGAAGGAGAAAATAAGGTATTGGTTAAAGAAAATGAAGCCCTTCGAGCCCAGATTCATAAAATGAAGGCAGCCGCGGAAAATCCTCCGAGGAGTACAAAAGATGAAAAGCTCATAGAGAACCTACGTCGAAAAGTAACTTAATACGGTTTTGACTTGAATAAGGCGGAGGGTGAACTGTCTAGAGCTTGGAAGAAATTGATTAAAAATGCATAGGAAAGAGCCTGCATACTGGAGCAGTTAAAAGAAGGAAGCGGCAATGAAAGCGCTGGTCTAAAACAGAGGGTTGTCATAGCTGAAAACAAAATGGCCAAACAAGCCCAAGATTTCAAAGCCGAGAGAGAGCATTTCTATATGGTAATATCGGGGTTGGAAAGATATTTGAGGCAGTTTCAATAGATGAATCAAGTAGCTTAACTAACTTTTGAAGCATGGGCTAAACAAATAGGGCATCTACTACGAGAAAAAGGGGTTATCACGGAAAAGGTGCGGGCGATCGCAGAATATATTACCATGAAGTGCAATCATTGTGAGGATATGACAAAATCTATCTTCTTCGCCGCTTCTATGACATTTGTCTGTCAAGTGACGGAAGATCTCCACTATCTCCAGGGAAGTCTAGCGCGCAAACCTGCGGCAAGGGCAGACGATGCCTCGCAAGCTCCAAAGACATTTGAAGTTTTAATGTACTCATAAATTTGTATTCTGAAAAAAGAGTCTCTGTATGTCCTTCGAATTTGTAAGGTTATTAAGTCCCAGTCTGGTGGTTTCTTTCCTTTCTATTAGCCTTTGAAATCAAACTTTATATCCTTATCAAAATTGAAAATCCCAAAACTGTTACTGTGTACTTAACCTTTTGTTTCCATGAATTACACTCGGTCTGATTCATGCAAAGTCATGATACGTGGGCAATCTCTATAGGATTCAACCATATTCTTTTAAAAGCTACAAAAAGGAATAAGAAGTAAAAAACAAAAAGAAAATAAAGGACGAGATGACACATTCGACCATGGAACGCATGTAGAAACCCGTTATCTGCATAGGTGCATCATGCCCAACGTGTGATTTCCTGTTTGTTATCTACCCAGAACTAACTGCTAAATTCCAGTGTCCAGATCAGGTGTTTTAAGAATAGTGATTGGTTCGCGGTAAACTGGCTTCACACGGATACTTCACTAGGTCAAAGGGAAGTACAGAGATATCGACTAAAATGACTCTACCAGCCGTCCCTATTCAAGAAGACAACCCAATTACAGGAGTACCAACCTCTAAATTTGCAGCGGCTGAAGAGAGCGGGATCATGCGGCGCCTAGTCATGGAAATGTGGGATGCCTGGACCAATGGGAAACAACCTCCCAGTGCTATCCATGTATTTCCCGAGCTTTTTCCAAGGTCAGGGGGTACCTCCACCATCCATATCAGTCACCCAAGTATTCTCCTGGGGAAGCCCACCATATCAACCAATTTTGTTGGGGCGCCTTCTGAAACCCGCCCTCCGATGTTTACATCCCGGCCAGTTCCCAACATCTTTACGGCCCCTGAGTGCGCAGCTACCACACAGACTACGGAACCAAGGCCTATGTTTGACCCCACAGCCTTTACATTCCAAACTCCTAACTACCAAAATGAGCCTCCCTCGTACCCTACATACAACTACCCTCAACCAGCATATGAAATTACCCCTATGCAAGAAAAAACTTCCAAAACGCCCAAACAAGATGAAATCACAAGGATAATGAAGAGTCTTGAGCAAAGCCTGAAGAACATGTAAGGAGTAAGTGAACAGAAAAGTGTATCTTACTTAGACATGTGCATGTTCCCCCACGTACATATTTCTTTGGGGTTTAAAATGCCGAAATTCGAAAAATACGATGGCCACGGTGACCCCATCGCCCATTTGAAAAAGTATTGCAATCAACTACGTGGAGCCGGCGGGAAGGAAGAACTCCTGGTGGTGTACTTCGAGGAGAGCGTAGTGGGTATTGCATCCGAATGGTACATAGATCAAGACATTACTCGATGGCACATCTAGGATGACCTCGCTAAGGACTTTGTAAGGCAATTCCAGTACAATATCGACATCACCCCGGAAAGGAATTCCCTAGCCAACTTGAAGAAGAAACTTGTTGAAAGCTTCAGAGAATATGTCGTTAAATGGAGAGAGCAAGCATCGATAGTAAAGCCTCCGATGGACGAAATAGAGATGGTCACTGTCTTTCTGCAAGCACAAGAGGCAGATTACTTTCAGAATATGATGTCGGCCATGGGTAAACCTTTTGCAGAGGCAATTAAGATTGGTGAGATGGTGGAGAATGGCCTCAAAAAAGGGAGGATTCTAAGTCAATCTTCCATAAGAGCGACCTCCTAGCCCATACAAGGAGGGGCAGGAGGAATCCCAAGGAACAAGAAAAAAGAGGAAGCATCCATGGCAGCCTCCGGGATGAGGAAACAACACACTCACAGGCATGCATTCTCTAAAATAGCACCTCAACATTACTATCCTCACAGAGACATGAACTATGTCCCTCAGTCCTATGCAATTATGAACACTCAGCTCTTCATTCGACCTCAACAGTAGAACAAGAGAAACCAAGCTCCAAGAAATCAACCTCCTCAAAATCATTACAATGCCCGCCCTCCATAAAATAATTATCGTCCTAGGGAGCCACCCAAGAGACAAAACTTCACTCCAATAGGAGAATCCTACACCAGCCTATTCCCAAAGTTGGTCCACATGAGTCTCCTCCAGCCGGTACCCCCAAATAGACAGAACCCTGAATCACCTTCTTACCAAAGGGGCGTGCGTTGTGCTTAACACTCTGGGGCAGAGGGACATGATGCCGAAAATTGCTGGACCTTAAATCGAGCAGTGGAGGACTTGATAGATCAAAAGAAGATAGTACTAAGAGATGAAGAGGTCCCAAATGTAACTGATAACCCGTTACCGGCACACAACAACGGGCCGGACATCGGAATTATCTACAAGGAAAAAGAATTTGATCCTGCTCTGAAAGCCATCATAGCCATCACCGGGACAGACAGAAAACCAAAAAGTCACCCCAAAAAAGATGGAAGAAAAGAAAATGAATGAATCCAAATGCCCCGAAGCAGAAAAGAAGGCTGAGGTTGAAGCTGAGACGACCCCTACCAAGGAAACAATACTCTACATACCACGAGGACGTAAAGGGCAGTAGCCCACTTTAAGCCCTCCGAAAAGGTTCAAGCTGAATTAAACCTTGTATGTGCCCAAGAAAGCCTATGTGGTACAGGGATCGATTAAACTACCAGTGTTGAATGAGCCCATGGTTATCAGTCGCGCACCGCAGAAGCCCATGACCAACCCTTCAGTCGTTCCTTGGAATTATCAGGAAACCATCATTACATACAAGGGAAAAGAAGTCCTCGGAGAAGCCCAAAAAGGGTGTCCCACAAAGAAATACTCAGACATGGAAGAGGTGAACGCCGCTACCAAACGGCGATTTCCTCTTAAGAGGCCAGTGAATGCTGAGGAGGCAGAAGCTTTCTTCTAGAAAATGAAAATGCCGGAGTACGAAGTGGTGGATCAGCTACGAAAATCCCCTGAGCAGATCTCTTTATTGTCATTTTTTATGAAGTCTCCTGATCATCAGCAGGTGTTGGCCAAAACTCTAATCAAAGCTTATGTACCGGCTGAGACCTCTATAGAAAAACTAGAGAAAATGGCAGAGAGATTCTTCACTATTAACCAGGTATTATTCAGTAAGAATGACTTACCACCAGAGGGAGCTGCTCACAATATGGCCTTGCACTTCACTGTCAAGTGTAAGGGATATTACTTCAAAAACGTGATGGTCAACGGAGATTCCAGAGTAGACATATGCCCGTTGTCTACCTTGCAGAGAATGGAGATTGGGACAGGGAGGATCTGTCCTAACAACGTATGTGTCCGAGCCTTCGATGGAATTAAAAGGGATACCATAGGTGAAATTGATTTGGTGCTCACCATTGGTCCAGTCAACTTCGAAGTAACATTCCAGGTGTTGGACATGGACACCTCCTACAACTACCTCCTAGGAAGGCCGTGGATTCATGCAGCAGGAGCAATGCCTTCTACCTTGCACCAAATGCTGAAATTTGAGTATGAAAACCAGGAGATCGTAGTTCATGGATAGGACGAACAATCGATTTGCCGGGACCCCTCTGTTCCCTGTCTAGAAACCAAGGAGGGGAGTGAACACATAGTTTATCAGGATTTTGAAGTCGTAGTAGTCATCCAACATGAAAAGGGCAAGCCGCTCCCCCAGCCTTTCCTATCAAATGCTTTAATTATGCTTGCGAAGAAAATGACGCACCAAGGTTTCAAACCCGGCAAGGGACTCGGAAGCTCCCTACGAGGCATAGCCGAGTCGGTCGCCTTTCCTGTTGCAGAAAAGTTCTTTGGACTGGGCTTTCATCTAACCTCAGAAGATATCACATGGGCCAATAACAGAAAACGCCATGGATGGGCCTTACCATGACCCCTACCCCACTTGTACAGAACCTTTTGTAAAACTAAAGTACAGTGAGGAGGAGGAGGAAGAAACCTTCACGGCAGAAGAAATTGATGAGATCTGCGGGGCTGTGAGGGAGTTGCTCTACGAAGTAAACATGGGCCAACCAGGAGAAGGTTCAAGTGCCCCTGAAGTACTTAATATGGGGCCAGATGCCAAGCTTTAAAACTGGAAGGCAACACCTTTTCCGGTCAGGCGGGAGACCCGGTAGTCTCACCTTGCTACCTCTTCCCACATCACGAGCTATTTCAGGGCGTAGCTCGGTTGTTTGCTTTCCTTCTAGTAGTTTAAATCTCAATTGTAAACCCTGTTTATCTTATAAGTTCAAAGAAATAAAATCAATATTTAGTCATTTATAGCTCTTTTCCTTTCTATGATTTTATCTTTCTTTATTTTTTCATCTTTTCTTTCAGTCCCAATAATGTGGCTTTAAATAAAACGCCATGCTCGCGGACTTCATGCCACGACCTTAACTTACTGCCCATATATGAAATAATGAACAAAGAACCAGAATACGATGAAGAAGAGGCTTTTAGGGAAATCAACCTAGAGTTGGAACACTTTGAAACCAAACGTAAGCCTAACTTAAATGATACTAAACCGGTTAACTTGGGCAATCTCGATGAAATTAAAGAAACTAAAATAAGCATCCACATGAATAAAGAAATGTGAGATTCATTGATTCAACACCTGCTGGAATTCAAAGACATATTTGCGTGGTCCTACGACAACATGCCTGGTTTGAGTATAAATTTGGTGGTCCATAAGTTTCCTACATACCCTGAATTCTCTCCAGTCCAACAAAGCAAAGAAAGTTCAAGCATGATGTTAGTGATTAAATCAATGAGGAGATTACAAAAAAGCTTAAAGCAGGGGTAATCGGGGTAGTTTGGTACACCACATGGCTGGCCAATGTGGTCTCAATGCCAAAGAAGGACGAGAAAACTCGAGTGTGTGTGGATTACAGAGATTTGAACAAGACGAGTCCCAAGGATAACTTCCCTATGCCCAATATCCACATCCTTGTCGATAACTGTGCCAAGCATGAGATCCAATCCTTCATAGATTGCTATGCAGGATACCACCAACTGTTGATGGATGAGGAAGATGCCAAAAAAATTGCCTTTACCACACCTTGGGGAACATATTGTTATACAGTTATGCCTTTTGGATTGAAAAACGCCGGGGCAACGTACATGAGGGCTATGACCACCATCTTCCAAGACATGATACATAGAGAAATAAAGGTATACGTGGATGATGTGATTATCAAATCAAACACTCAAGGTGATCATGTAAAAGACCTGAAGAAGTTCTTCGAAAGGCTCCAAAAATATGATTTGAAACTAAATTTGGCAATATGCGCATTTGGAGTCCCATCGGGCAAACTTTTGGGGTTCATTGTCAGCCGAAGAGGCATCGAATTGGACCCAACCAAGATCAAATCCATTCAGGAGCTGCCCCCGCCAAAGATCAAAAAGGATGTAATGAGTCTATTGGGAAGATTGAATTACATCAGCGGATTCATCGCCCAGTTGAATTCAACATGTGAGCCCATATTTAAGTTACTAAAGAAGGATGCGGCAGCTAAGTGGACGGTCAAGTGTCAAGAATCTTTTGATAGATTAAAACAATACTTGTCCAAACCACCAGTTTTAGTTCCGCCAGAACCAGGAAGGCCATTATTTCTCTATCTAACAGTCTTGGAAGGTTCTTTCAGTTGTATTCTCGGGCAGAATGACGCCACGGAAAAGAAAGAGCAGGCCATTTATTATTTGAGCAAAAGTTTTACCAGTTACGAGGCCAAGTACACATTGTTAGAAAGAACGTGTTGCTGCTTGACATGGGTAGCTCAGAAGTTAAGGCATTATCTACAAGCTCATACCACGTACCTCATAACTAGGCTGGATCCGCTAATGTACATATTCCAAAAACCAATGCCCACATGGCGACTGGCTAAATGGAATATCTTGCTCACCATGTTCGACATTGTTTATGTCAATCATACGGCGATAAAAGCTCAAGCATTGGCAGATCATATGGCAAAGAACCCCGTTGATGATGAATATCAGCCTTTAAACATTTACTTCCCTGATGAAGAAGTGAACTCATTGGAAATAGCAGCTGAGGACACCCCCGTCTAGAAAATGTTCTTTGACGGAGCCGCAAACGCAAAAGGCGTAGGGATTAGGGCAATTTTAATCTCACCCACAAGTCAGCATTATCCAGCTACAGCCAGACTCCATTTCTTGTACACCAATAATACAGCTGAATATGAGGCTTGCATTATGGGCATGAACATGGATATTAACCAAGATGTTGAAGAGTTGTTAATCATGGGAGATTCTGATCTGATAATCCGACAAGCTCAAGGAGAATGGGAGACAAGGGACATTAAGCTCCTCCTGTACAGACAGCATGTGGAAGACCTCAGCAAATGGTTCAGGTCGGTACAATTCAGATATATTCCCCATTGCCACAATGAGTTAGCAGATGCACTCACAACCTTGGCCTCCATGTTACCATACCTTGGGAACGCCTGTCAAAGAAAGACATGGGTATTGTAATGAGACCGAACCAGAGCCCAGCCCAGAGCCTTGGTATTACAACATCTTGAGATTCCTACAAATACAAGAGTACCCTGAGCAAGCTACCGGAGTACAAAAGAAAACCATCCGACTGAATGCGAGCAATTTCTTCTTAAGTGGTGACACTTTGTATAAAAGGACTCTATATTTTAATTTGTTCAGATGTATGGGTGCCGAAGAAGCCAGGAGAATTATGCACGAAGTACATGCGGGCGTGTGTGGGCCCCATATGAATGGTTATGTACTGGCAAAGAAGATACTCTGAGCTGGCTATTATTGGATGACCATGGAAAAAGATTGCTTCAGCTTTGTCCGAAAATGTCATCAATGCCAGGTGCCTGGGGTATAGACGTCATTGGACCGATCGAGCCAAAAGCTTCTGATGGGCACATATTTATATTGGTCTCCATTGATTATTTCACAAAATGGGTTGAGGCCATCACCCTCAAGTCCGTTACCAAGAAAACGGTAGTGGATTTTGTACATTCCAACATCATTTATCACTTCGGGATTCATGCTACTGTCATTACTGACAATGCGGCTAATCTAAATAGTCGGCTGATGGGAGAGATATGTGAACAGTTCAAGATAACGCATAGAAACTCCACCCCGTATCAGTCCAAAACTAATTGTGCGGTCGAAGCAGCCAACAAGAACATCAAGAAGATCTTCAGGAAAATGATTCAAAGCTCCAGGCAATGGAATGAAAAGCTTCCTTTCGCACTGATGGGATATCGTACCACAGTACGTACATCAGTAGGAGCAACCCCCTATTTGCTGGTCTATTGATATGAGGCAGTCATACTCGCAGAGGTAGAAACCCCTTCGCTCCGAGTGATTGCCGAAGCAGAAATTGGAGATAGTGAATGGGTCAAAACCCAGTTGGAGCAGGTGGCATTAATTAACGAAAAACAAATGGCTGCAGTATGCCACAGCCAATTGTACCAACAAAGAATAGCCCGTGCTTACAACAAGAACGTGCGCCCCGGGAATTTCGAAGTTAGGCACCTGGTTTTGAGACGGATACTTCCCCATCATCAGGAAGCCAAAGGAAAATTTGCTCCACATTGGAAAGGTCCATACATTATAAGAAAGATATTGCCTAAAGGAGCATTGTACCTGGGGGTCGTTGAAGGAGACGAGCCTGAGGCAGCGGTAAATGCAGACGCAGTAAAAAGGTATTATGTTTGAATCCCCTACAGCAATGACCCCGGCGGATTGAAATGACGAAGACTTTGTTTCCCCCCTACCCCCACCTCTTTGTAACCTTGAAATGTTGTTCTCAAAAAAAAAGAAAATGAAAAGAAAATGAAAAAAAAAAGAAAATGCAAAAGGAAAGAAAAGAAAAATTCAAAAAAAGAAAATAAAGAAGAATACAAACAAAATTAGTGTAGGAAAATTTCCTGAACTACGTCTGACTTGATTCCGAAAGGATAAGTAGGCAGCCTCTCCCTGAGGTTCAGTCATATCAAAATAAAAACCCCATTCACCCACAAAATCAAAACTGGGGCAGAAATGTATTGGTTCAGCAATAGATCTGTCCGAATGATTATAAAGTAATAGATCCCCGGGGATGTAAAAATACCATTGTTGGGATTCGGCACCAATCAAATTGTGAGAGAAATAAAATGAGAGATTCTTATCGGTAAAAACCTCCGGCACCATAAGGCGACGGCGAGCAGAGAAAAATAAAATTAGAGAGTCTGTTTAGCGAAAACTAGCAAAGAGCGTTATCGGGCGACGGGATAAGAGAAATGAGAGCGGACGTATGGTGAAAAACCGAAAAGAGCGCCGATGGCCGAATAGAGGAAATATTGCTGCCCAGGCCTGAATAAGTTTCTTTGGTTTTGGAAAAGTTGAAGTCAGAAAGCAGAAATGGATTCGGGTCGGGTATCCAGTCCAAGAAACATGTCATTGCCATTTAAATCTGACTTATATGTCCAGATAAGTTCCCTCTTTTCCCTCAAAAGAACATACCTATCTAAATTCATGTTTCACTCCTTTCCACTTTAATTTTGATGTCCTGACCATTCCTTAAGAAAGGTAGCAGGGCCGGCCTTACGGTTTTCTCCTGGCAAAAACTAAGGGAATGCCCACCATCATAAAGCGCGCTTATCCAATCCCGGTTGATCATGACGGTTCATGCCTCCAAAGCAAGGAAATAAAAGAAAGGAAATTCAAAGTCAAAGGTCCATAAAGGTAAAGCAAAATCAGAGTGTTTTAAGCCAAATAGGATATCCCGAAGTAAGCCCAAAATCAAAGTCAGGACCAAACTCACAATCCAAGGCCCAAGAAACAAAGACCAATCCAAAATTAGGACCCCCTGACCCATCAACAAAGCAAGGATTGGAAGTCAAGGGATCGCTTTTGGACACAAAGGAATTTGAAATCAAGCGTGACAAGGCCGCAAAACCAATCACTGTTCAAACTAACAGTTTGTTTTGTTTCTGAACTAAAACAGATGCAGGTGTAACCTAGAAAAGAATAAGGAACACAAGGCAAAAACAACCAAAGGATGGGCACAAGGACCAAATATGGTATTGCGCCAATGAAAAAGGGAAGTTTTCTTTCCATTTTTACTGCAAATTCATGACAGCACGAGATTCAAATTCCTAGTTTCTCATTGTAACAGCTTGTGGATTCCCTAGGCATGACCCAAGGATTGCATTCCACCCCCCCCCCCTTCCAGCATAAACCAAGAATTCCCATTCCTCCACGTCCCGGTATTACCCAGGAAGTTTCCCTCCATATCCCCAGCATAACCTGAGAATTCCCTCCCTACACTTCCTACTCCCTAGCATAGTCTAGGAGTTAACGCTCCCCTACCCTTAGCATAACCAAAAGGTTGTCCATTTCCTCCTCTATCCCCGGCATGGTCAAAAGGATCTTTGTGGTCCTCCAGTGGCTTGCATTCCCTAGCATAACCTAGGATTTTTCATTCATCCCGGCATAACCGCGGATTTCCCTAGCATAGCCTAGGATTTTTTATTCATCCCGGCATAACCCGCGGGTTTCCCTAGCATAACCTAGGATTTTTCAATCATCCCGGCATAACCCGCGGATTTCCCTAGCATAACCTTGGATTTTCATTCATCCCGGCATAACTCGCGGATTTCCCTAGCATAACCCGCGGATTTTTCATTCATCCCGGCATAACCCGCGAATTTCCCTAGCATAACCTAGGATTTTTCATTCATCCCGACATAACCCGCGGTTTCCCTAGCATAACCTAGGATTTTTCATTCATCTGGCATAACCCGCGGATTTCCCTAGCATAACCTAGGATTTTACATTCATCCCGGCATAACCCGCGTATTTACCTAGCATAACCTAGGATTGTTTCATTCATCTCGGCATAACCCGCGGATTTCCCTAGCATAACCAAGGATTTTTCATTCATCCCGGCATAACCCGCGGATTTCCCTAGCATAACCCAGGATTTTTCATTCACTCGCGGATTTCCCTAGCATAACCTAGGATTTTTTAATTAATCCTGACATAACCCACGGATTTCCCTAGCATAACCTAGGAATGTTTCATTCATCCCGGCATAACCTGTGTATCCCCTAGCATAACCTAGGAATTTCTTCATAACCCATGAACCTCCTTCCATCTTTAGCAGGAACTTTCCTATCCCGACATAACCCGCGGATCTTTCCTTTCCATCCCTACATAGAAACCCTTTACATTCCTAAGCATAACCCGTGGATTCTCATCCCTAGCAGGAACCCTTTCTCTTCCCCAGCATAACCTGGCAATTTTTCCAAGGGATACACAATTCCGATTTTTATTGTTTTCAATAAATAGTAGCATAGATGTGTGTTGCAAATAACTCATGAAATTTTCCAGTGAAAACTGGGGTAGAAAATTTCGTTCGTTTGTTTGTGTTGGTGTCTGACCAAGTTTCACCTTAAGGTGCAAGATTCGAAATGACTGAAAGCATGAATATCAATTCAGAACAGAAGAAAGAAAAAGGATAAAAGAAGTGAAGTCAAAATGATGGAGCGGACAAAGACACTGACTATCCAAAGTTTAATTGAAGTTACAAGCTCCGCATGTCCTGCTTTATCTCAAAAATGACGAATAAAACAGCAGTTGCAGCTATAAGCATCAAGATTCAGATCAGAGTCTGCTGCAAGAGCTAGACAAGACTCAAGGTCAAGCGTCAAGAGACTCATAAATAGGAATCTTGTAACTCGTAGTTGATAGGCTTAGCTAGCCCAGATTTTGATTTTCTTTTGGTGTAATAAGGAGCTCAGCAAGCAAAAACAGCAGCAACAGCACCCAATCACATCTTCCCGGTAGTCCCAGCTACCAAAACTTTCAGAAATACACTGACCTGATTCCTTTATCGCCGAGGATATGTATGCAACCTTTGAAGCAAGGTTCGGTCAGAAATTTTTCAAATGCTTCACATGGAGTATTCAATCGGAAGAAAATCATTCATATTTGCTCACTTGTCTTTGCACAAAAACTCTTCGTGTTCCTGCGCAAAGAGGGGCAGCTGTGAACATATGGTTTTTACCCTGTTGAAACGGCTCTTACAGGACTCTCAAAAGATTAGGATCTTCTTTAAATATTTATTTTTAGGATTTTAATTTTAGAATTTAATTGCGTGCATGCGTGTTTTCATCAATGCGTGCTTTCAAATAATTTAGGATTTAAGTCTATGTGTTTTGCTGAAATAATTATTAATTAGGGTCATTTTTACAAATAAAAAATACACAAAAAATATATATGTGCAAGTAGTGTTTCTGGCATTTTTAATTATTTTTGGTTTAATTTCAACTTGTTGCATTTTTTTTTGGTTAATTAGGAATTTTTGTTTCAAATAAAATTAGGAATTAATTAAAAACAAAAGAAAACAAAATAAAGTATACATATATGTACAGCCACTCAGGCTGGCCATAATTGGGCCAGACCTGAGTGACCCAAACTCTTTTTTCCCCTTTAAAATACACAGACCCAGCCCAGAAACCATGACATGACCCAGCCTACCTATAACCAACCCAAACGACGTCGTTTTGGGAAGGTTCATCACAGCCATTGATCAGCTGATCATCCAACGGCCATGAAACTCCCACCCAAAATAATACATCTATGTCCAAACGTTCCTAATACACTCAGAGACCAAACTTCTCTTCTTCCTCGTACCATCTACCCCCAATGTAACACCACCCTTGACCACCCTTTGACTACCCTTGACCACCCGTCTACCATGCTAACGCCGCCGCCAGAAATCGCCTCACTGCGGCGGCCGGTCACCGAACCTCCCCAAGTTTACACCATCAAACCACCACAACCCCCTCTTTCCCGTCCTGTGGTTGATTTCTGACGAATAAGTCTCCTCCGTATCAAATATTCAAAAGAAAAGTCGTCGGAACCACCGTCTCCAAAGACCATGTTCCAAACCTCACCAACCTTACACCGTAGGACCACCAGAACCTCCCCTTCCCTGTCCTGCAATCCATCCCCTTCAAACGACCCCCCATCGTCTCGAATCTTCAAAAAAACCGTCGGAAACCCCATCTCTGGCAACCCAACTCCAAACATCTCGAATATTAATTTGAAGTTTAACCCTAAAACTCAAACCCCGTCGGACTCTAGTCTAACTCGTCTCAGGCAATCCCCGGCCATTCCCCTCCCCAACCATGCCACCCATGACCCCCAAATACCACCAATCACCAAAAAAACTCAAATCTCAGACCTCACTTGGTCTCAGAATCACAGAACCCCAGTCCTGAACCCCTAAAATCCATAAGTCCAAAATGAGTTGCTTTAGAAGGTTAGAAACCTCTATAGAAGAGGTCAAAAACCAATGGAGTGATCTCAAGATAGATTGGACTGTATAAAAGCTAAGTGTTCTGTCTTTGCCTCTATATTTTCTTCGTTTCTTTTAATTGTTAAATGTTTCTTTTGAATGATTGTTTATTTTTTCTCAAATTCGTGTGAAATAGGTTAAATAGTCATATGCCTTTGGTTGTCACTAGGTCTGAAATCTCTTGAGTTGGTTTGGTATTATGTTAGCCCCCTGATTCTGAAATCCTAGTTTGATGATTCTTCAGTAATGTTTGTTGATATTTATCTCCTAATTTTCATTCCCTGATACCCCTATTGGTTTTAGTAGGCGTTTATCTTGTGGATCATGTTTATGTCACTGAGTAATTGTTTTCATCTTCAATGCTTGCATGGATTAGGACGATTTGTTTTGCTAAACCTTTAATTGCTAATATTAGCTTTTACTTTTCTGATATTATTCATGAACTAAGTGTCCAATGCTTGCTATGTGTTTCTCATTCTCAAGTTTTTCTGAGTACTTTAATCGAGCTATTTCTGCAAGTTAAGTGGTAATGGATGGTTTCCCTCTTCTGGTCATTTTGATTCATTATTTCTTATACTGAATGATCATCCTGAATAATGTTTGGTTACTGAAAAATCCACATTAAGGCACTTTTTTAACACCTGATTAGTTTTGGCTAAATTTGAACTTTAATAAGCCCGTTAGTCCAAGACCAAATTTGACCCAAACTTGAACAGAATTGACATGGGTCAATTATAACCAGAACAGATGACAAACTAAGGTTAAAACTTTAGGTTGATTAATTATATAAATACATAGGGGTATAAGGGGTATTTGAGCTTTAAAATCTGGTAGTAACCCCTAGAACATTCTAGGGAGGGATTTAGGCACAATTTCAGCCGAAACTTGAGGCAAAAGTCAGGAAATGAAGGACCATTTAGGAAAAAGTTGAAATCTAAATCAGGGACTAAAAGGAAAAACAAGGAAAAAGTGGAGCCCTAAGGCTCCACTATAAAAAGAAACCATATGAACATTTTTTGAAGGATCCGGGACCTTTCTTTTTGAATTCTAGAGGAGAAAAATACATATGACTTTTTCCTAATCCTTAATAAACAATCAGTGCTATTTTTTCCTTTAAGATTTTAATTCTCTCAAAAATCTACTGAGATCCTGGGTGTACTGTTCGATTGGCTGCTGTTTTGCTTATTAATTGCTTTCATTGTACTCATAGGCTTTTGTCCTTTGCTGAATTCCAGGTACATCTTGTTCCCCTTCGATAGGTGAAGCTCAAGTAAATGTATTCCTGAATCTGAATATATTCATCTATTAGTTTCATTTTGAATCCTCACCCTGTTTTTCCCCTTATTTAGTTTTAATATATCAGATGATAAGATAGTCACCCTTGTTGTAATTGGACATTTGGATTGTTTCATTTTTTTAATAACTGAACATTGGGGACTGATTTATCTTGTAATATCTGGACATTCGAACTACTATTTTTAGAATATATAATTGATAGTACAGTTAGCTAGTGGTATGGCTGTTTTAGGTGTTTATTTCCTGTTTTGTTTAGAAATAAGGAATTCAGGAACTGTAAGCTTGGTAATTATTTAAAATCCAAACATTGTGCAACATTTTGATTCATTTATGTTTCAATACACAAGCAATGATTCGTTTCAGATTTATTTAACATGTTGAAATCGGAATCATAATTGAATTTTGGAAGCTGGATTCGTATACTCCGACTGACGAGTATATGAATCATTTAGTTCATATTTAAGACTAAAAACTGACATAAAATAATCACTAGTAACTTCCATGTGAACATTGGAGATATATTTAATAGTTAGTCTTGTGTATAAACTCAAACCAAAAGAAACATTATTGAAATTTGTTCATAATGGACTCCTCCGTCCAAATTAACTCTAGGCCTAGTTGAAAGGCCCAGCAGTGGCCAGATACGATGTATGTTTCTAGGCTGGCCAAAATTTGAGGTCCGGCATGTATAATTAACCATGAATGAGCCTGAAACGCAAGTATTAATATTCCAAATATGTTATCCATGTATAAATGATTAGGATACTTAGGCACGAGCATGATAAAGAACATAGTATGCATTAGAACGTCCTTATAAAATAAGGTGACCAAGTTAATCTAATCAAATACCATGAGATGGCTGCTTAATTCATTAAAATACATAGAAAATAGGAAGTGTCGCTTAGCGAATTTCACGGCCTTCTATGCATTTTGAAGACGTAGTTGCTATAGGCGCGAAGTTATTAATAAAATACCTTCCTAAATTCGGGTGCGCATTTATATGACCCAAATCCAAATCTCAATGGAGTTAGAATATGTCTAAAATTGCATGCACATTTATGTGACGTGGTTCGCGACTTGTTTTAATGATATTGCAAACTTCCTAAGATACTAAAAGCGGTTAATAATTTAAAATTGCATTATAGGTTTAAACAGGTATAGCAAATCAGATCTCTAGCCATTTATAATGAGCTTTAGCGACCGTGCTGGAACCACGGGATTCGAGTGTGTCTAACACCTTCCCTCAGGTCAACAGAATTCCTTCTCAAGAATTTCTGGTTCGCGAACTCCAACCGGGCAGTCGAAATTTCCTCGATTTGGGATTTTAAATAAATCGGTAACTTGGGATACCAAAAGCCAAACCTATCCCAAGTGGCGACTCTAAATAAATAAATAATCCCATATCGAATAATGTCACTTTAATTGGAAAAATTCATTTATACGTGTTATCTTTCGGAATAACCGTGTAAGTAAAAAGGAGGTGTGACAGTAATCTGTGTAAGCGGGGTGATGAGTGCATGCTCAAACTTATTTTTGGAAAAATTGGATTTTAGAGTTCTGAGGTCCCTATATTTACTGAGTATGAAGTTGTTCTTGATATGATTGAATTACCTATTACAAGTTTCACCTTTACGTGTTTTACTTGGAAATTAATTGCTTTATGGTTCATTCTTATTGCCTGGCGGACTCTTACTTTGCTTAACTGAAGATTTTTACCTCTTCTATTGTCACGTTATTTTTCACAACTGCTTGTCATTACTGGATATCATTATTATCACTCATTTAGTTATTTAGAGTTAATTAAGGTTACCATTATCTTCCCGCTGCTCATCCTTAATTGAATATGTTGTATATCCTTCGTAACTTGCCCAACCTTAAAAGAAGTGTAGATATCCTATGTTAGTTGACATTTCCTTATTTGATATTACTTGATCCGTGTTAACTTCCTTGTTGTTGAACTACATGTTATGGGACCGTTGCTTCATATTATTTTCTCCCTTGTTTAGTTGTTCTTATTACGCTTAGTATTCTCTATAGTGGTTATTCGTTGTGAGCTAGTTTTACCGTCCCCTGGTGAACGAAAGTTCTTAAGTTGATTCATTTGTTGTGCTCTTGTATACATTTTCATTGTTATTGTTGTACTTGTGGTGTTGATGCACGAGGTTTTCGCAGTGTGGTTGTTGATATTTTGGTGCACGAGGTTTCTGCCGTGCGGTTATTGTTGCGTGGTCGCACGAGGTTTCTACCGTGCTATTGCTACTATTGATATATTGCACATGTGGTGTAACAAGGCAGGATATGTATATATGTTTATATGTGGGTTCCGCATGTGGCGAGACAAGGTGGAACATTATGATGCACTAGTGACGAAACAAGGCAGCACTTATTATGTTATTATTTAACACACGTGGCGGAACAAGGTAGGCTATGTCAGAGATTGATTGTGAGTATTTGTTATGGCCTGAGGGTATTTCTGTTTGTTTAAATGTTGTGATGCTGATACGCTTTACCTATATAAGTTTTATCTCAAGGGAGTTTTGAGGAAATATCATATGTGTTGTCCGTTCTTCTCCTTATGTTTATTAGTTGATAGGAATCTTGTTAGAGCACTGGCACAAGCATACATATAGTTGAATACTCCTAATTGTAGTGAAATCCTCTTGATTTTGCTAAATATATATGTACGACATCGTTTACCTAACATATATGCGAGAGTGGCCCTAGTTAGCAGGTGAGTTGTCAGTATGACCGTGAGGCTGATGGGGCACAGGATGCCAAGTGTTAGACTTCATGTACTGGACTTGTGGGTTGTAATTTGTCCGAAATTCAGTATTTCATGGAAAAATTGTTGGATAAATTTTGATGTGAACACCGTCGTAGGATCTGAGTTATTGTCTTTCCTTTATTGTATTATGACTTTAGAATTTGGGTTGTGTCTTTGCTCGTTCTTATATGTCATTATTCTTAGTATCTTCGTTGTTACCTGTTGTTTTCTTCCCTTATTGTGCTTGTAGCATTGTTAGCTATATATATATCATGTCCCGTTGTTTCCTATATCTGTACTATTTTTATTAGACCGGTAGGTGTCTCGACTATTCCTCGTCACTACTCCGTCGAGGCTAGTCTAGATACTTACTAGGCACGGCCATGGTGTGCTCATGCTTCTCTTCTGCACATTGTTTTGTGCCGATCCAGGTATGATTCATTAGTAGCAGCGCATATTCTTGCCGAGGAGACTCAAGGTAGTCATGTTGCTGTGTTCGTAGGCTTCAAAGTCACCTTCCTATTTTATATTTATATTGTTGTACTTATTTCCATACGTTTTGTTTAGAAGTTGAAGCGGAACTCTCTGTTGAGCTTATGACTTGTATTGTTAGGTTTTGGAAAGTTGTTCTTTGTATAAAGGATTCATCTTAGAAAAATTCTAGATGTTATTAGTTAGTGTTGTTATTCCGCAGTTTAGTAGGCTTACCTACTCCTTAAGACTAGGTGCCATCACTAAACCCAACGGAGGGAAAATTGTGTCGTGACAATTGTCTATTTATAAAATGAGTTACTTGATCCCTTATTATAACTCGTGGAGTTCCAAATCTGGAAAAAAATATTTTTCTTGAGAAAATCGCGAACAATGTGAGCATCATTTTTTCTAGTAGCAACTGCTTTTACCCATTTTGAAACATAGTCAACAACTACCAAAATATATTTATAGCCCTTTGAAGGAGGAAAAGGACCCATAAAATCAATGCTCCAAACATCAAAAATTTCATACACAAAAATAGAGTTAAGAGGCATTTCATCCCTTTTTTAAAAGTTACCGATTCTCTGGCATTTATCGCAAGTAGCGGCATAATTCCTTGCATCTTTGAATAGAGTAGGCTAGAAAAATGCAACTTCAAGTACTTCGGCTATTGTTTTTCTTCCTCCATAGTGTCCTCCTACAACCCCATCATGGCTGTGGCTTAAGATGTTGATCATTTCTGTCTCTGGTACACATCTCCTGATTATTTCATCTGCACAAAATTTAAACAAGTATCTTCCCAATAATAATGTCTTGATTCTTTTTTAAGTTTTTCTTTTGCTCATAAGAAAAAGCTTTTGGAATCCATCCTCATGCCAAATAGTTGGCAATATCAGCAAACCAAGGTTGTTGATTTATAGCAGCTGTGACTGAAAATATATGTTCATCAGGAAATTCCTCTTTGATATCTTTTATCTCAGTAGGAGAATTTTCCAAATGAGACAAATGATCAGCTACCTGATTCTCAAAATCTTTTTGATCTTTTATTTTTAGATCGAAGTCTTGCAAAAAGGAGTATCCATATTAGTAATCTGGGTGCAGAATCTTTCTTCGCTAAAAGGTACTTTAAAGCTACATAATCAGTATAAATTGTAACCTTTGTTCCTATCAAATAGGAACGAAATTTGTCAAACGCAAATATTAATGCTAGTAGTTCCTTTTCAATTGTAGCATAATTCTTTTGAGCTTCATTAAATGTTCTATTGGCGTAGTAAATAGGCCTAAATCTTGTCTCTCTTTTGTCCCAATATCACTCCTACTGTTGTATCACTTGCATCACATATTATTTCAAAGGGTTGGCTCCAATCAAGAGAAACAACAATTGGAGCATTAGTCAATTATTTCTTGAGAATCTCAGATGCTTTCCTGCTCTATAGTCAAAGAAGGTAAATTATTACTGGAAATAATTCAGGTTCAAGAAACACATTTTTTAAATTAGAAGGAAGTTCTTTGAGTTTAATTTTTAGTTGTACTCCTTCTTGTGAGACTTCCTTATTTTCTGACTCTTTTTCTAGTATTTCAGCTTGTTCTCTAATTACGGGATTATCATCTTATGCCACCTGAGCTAGCCAAACATCTTTCTAATGAATCATTAATTAACTGATTAACTTTGCATTCATCTACAAGGTCATCTAGTAGGTCATTTTGAAAACAAGATGATGATGACTCATCCTTAGGATATTTCATCATTTTTTGCATGTCAAAAATTAATCTTTCCTCATCAACTCGCAATATTAATTATCCTTGATGAACATCAATAATTGCTCTTCCTGTTACGAGAAATGGTCTACCTAAAATTAATGGTACCTCAGTGTTTTCTTCCATTTCATACGCTATAAAATCTACTGGGAATACAAATTTGTCAACTCTCACAAGGATATTTTCAATAATTCCTTTTGGTGTCTTAGTACTTTGATCATCTAATTGAAGAGACACTCCAGTATCTTTCATTTCACCAAGTTCTAATTTCCTAAAAATTGAAAAAGGCATTAGATTTATTGAGACACCTGAATCACATAATGCCTTTTCAAAGTGAGTACCTCACACGGTACAAGGAATTGTAAAACTTCCTGGATCACCAAGTTTTTGTGGGAGCTTATTTTGAAGTATAGCACTACATTTTTCTGCAAGTTTAACCACTGAAACTTCTTCCAATTTTCTTGAAGTTGACAAAATCTCTTTGAGAAATTTAGCATACGAAGGCATTTGTGTCAAAGAATCTGTGAAAGTTATGTTAATGTAAAGTTTCTTCAAAACATCTAGAAACTTTGAAAACTATTTGTCAAGCTTTCCTCTTTTCATTTTTTGGAGAAAAAGTAGAGGTACATAGTGAGAATTTGTTATCAATTTATTTTTTGTACATTTTTCTCTCTATTCTTTTGTTCTTTTGGAAACTTAGATTCTATTTTATTCTCACCTTCATTTACATTTTCTACTTCTTGTGCCTTTCCTTCTATATCTACATATGGATCATCAAGAGGTTTACCTGATTGTAGAGAGGGCTTTGAGGTGTTCTTTTAGATTTTTCTCAATGTTTCATGGTAGAGCACCTTGAATTTGTCCAGACATGAGGGTCGCTAATTGGCTTACCTGAATACCCAAATTCTTGATAGTTGAATGTTGACTTTCAACCTTCTCGTCAGTAGCCTTAATGAATTTGTACATCAGGTCTTCAAGGCTTTATTGATGAGCTCTCTGAAGCTGCTCCTAATATTGTTGAAAGTTTTGTTTCCCTCTATTTTGATTTTGAAAACCAGGTGGTCTTTGTACCTGTGTTTGACTAAAAAATCTTTGAGGATTTTCAGCAACATTAGGATTACTTCATTGAAATCCTAGATGTTTTTGTGCCATGGGACTACTGAATGAGTAATTATTTCTATATCTAATCACATTTACATGTTCCTCGTTTTGTGTTAAAGCTTGACATTCATGATTTGGATTATTACCTTGACAAACATCACAATTCTCAAGTTCGGATAATGTGTGAGCACCTACCTGAAAAGCCTTAACTTTTTGCGTTAAGGTCGCAACTTTTTGTGTCAATGAATTCAAAGCTTCAACTTAATTTACTCCTGTTGTTTTCTTGCTAATCATTTTGTCCGAGGGCCATTGAACAGCATATTCTAAAATCTCATTAAGAAATTGTGTTGCTTCTACAGTAGTTTTTCCTATTATTGACCCTCCTGATGCTACATCAATTACATTTCTAGCAGAGGGTTTAAGACCATGAAGGAAAATATATAAAATATCTGGGTCTTGGATACCATGATGTGGGCATTTTCTTAACATTGATGCTATCTTTCCCATGCCTGGAATACAGATTCAGAATCTATCTGTATAAAATTATTGATTTTTTGCTTAGTTATAGATGTATTTGCAGGTGAAAAATATTAATTAAGAAATTTTTGGGTTATTTGTGTTAGAAACTACGCTTTACGCTAGAGGGGGGGTGAATAGCGTATTAATAGAATTTAGCGTTTTCTTGCGGAATTTAAACTTTGCAGGAAGTAAAATAAATGCAGAAAAATAAACTTACACAAAGATGTATACTGGTTGGCCACCAACGTGGTTAGTCCAGTCCCCGAGAGACTCTCTCGAGATTTTTCACTATCTTGTTAAGCTTAAGGGTGCTCAACAAACCGTTACACACTTGAGGACACAAGCCTCAAACAGTTGCTCGGAGATCGCAATCTCAAAGACTTCACCCAAGGAAACGCAAGTTCCTTGAAACAAGAGAATCGCAATTCTCTTACAAGTATATCAAATACTTGGACACTCACTTAACTAAAGTACTCCTTATTGAGTAGATATGAGTAAAAGAATATGTTCAAGATCACAACAACTTTAAGCAATAGTATGGCTCTCAAAAGCTTTTTGAAATGAGTAGAAAATGAAGAACAATTGAATGAAAGCTTATAGCAATGTAATGATCGGTTTGTGTATGTTGTTGTTTTTAAAACACTGAAATGAAGCTGTATTTATAGTTGAAAAAATTGGTTCAACCGTTGTCTAATTGCCAATTAAGAGTTGCTGAAATTACTCAGTGATAATCGATTATTAAGACCAAATAATCGATTATCTGCCAGTCAGTTTAAAAATCAATCCCAGATTTAACGCTTCACAATCGATTATACATAATCTATAATCGATTACTGGCAATATTCAAAATCAGATAATCGATTACACTAAGTTCATAATCGATTACTTTAGCAACGTTCTAAAAATCATTTCCAGATTTTAAGCAAAACATTGATTATATAAAATCAATAATTGATTACTTCAACAACGTTCTAAAAATCATTTCTAGATTTTAAGCAGAACATCGATTATCTAGAATCAATAATCGATTACCTTATGGTATTTGAAAATCATTTGATAACGGTCAGCTTCAACAATCGATTGTCCTTTGCAACAATCGATTACTTGTTATTTTCTGAAAATCATAAAACTTACTGTCTCGGTGATAATCGATTATCTAAAGACATAATCGATTACATAATTAAATTTAAAATCACTGGAAGACATCAACTCAACACAATCGATCACCATTAGTTCATAATCGATTATTTTGAGTATTGAAAAACTTTACCTCAACAACAATCGATTGTCATTTGTTCACAATCGATTATCATGCAGATTTGGAAAAACCTGATGTTCACTGTCTTACTCACAATCGATTACCATTAATTCATAATCGATTGTCATGCAGTCTTGGCTCAGAAACAATCGATTATCATAAGTACATAATCGATTATTTTAGCCCAGATTTTTTAGGCATGTTTAGAAAACATTTTGTCTAATGTAAATATGCATGATTTAAAATCTTTTTGACACAAAATTAAATATGCATGATTTTGGAAAATAGTTTTATGAGAGAGGCCATACTATGAGTCAAGTTATAGGATCGAGATTACAATTTAGAACAACTCAATAACAATTAAAAGTTATATCTTGAACTTCAATCTTATTCGCAACCATTGTGCGCTTGTACTTGAATTCCGACATATATCAATTTTTGCTTCGTTTGTCATTCATCAAAACCTACAAAAGAGTACACGTTTAGTATATTGCATTGAGAACGTGTTTCTAACAATTTCCCCCTTTTTGATAATGGCAAACATTAAGCGGGATATGCAATTTAGGCAAAAGATATTGACAATTCAAGACAAGTAACAATTATGCAATTTTGTTCTTGTTCCCCCTCAATTTAAGAGTTCCCCCTCAATTTTAGCTTATAAGCAATCAATGAATTAAGAGGTGGTGCATACCCGATATCCCGTTTTCTTCCCCCTTTTGCCATTAGCAAAAAAATAGTAAGGAAAGATGCAAAAAGATGAAATAAACAAGGTTTATTTATTGGAAAAAAAAAGAGGGTACATCAATGGGAACCAAAGAGAACAACAGCAAAAACCACACAAAACACAAAAAAAATTTATTCATTTCCGTCGTTGTCCGCCTCGTTATCCGGCGCTATTTCAAAAGGAACGAGAGCTGCATATGGATAATTGACATGATCAAAGTATCCATGGATCTCATGAGTGAGTTGAGCAAGCTGGTCGGATATGGTTTGGAGAGTAGGCTCTTGGAACGAACGAGCACGACGGGGTGGACGACTTGAAGAAGGAGCTGGAGCATGATCACCATCATGATGGAAAGAAGACTCCGAGATTTTCCAAATTTTGGTACTCCTTTTGAGAGGACCATTTTCCGTGACAAATCCGGATGCTTCAAGGAAGTTCATAATGAGGAGGGCATAAGGAAGAGGCATGTCATCACCGATGGCATCGAGCATATGAATTTTGATGAGCCGACACCAATTTATTTTGGCTCCGGTGACAATGGCATGCAGAAGTTTGGTATCCTCCTGGGAGATGGTGGTGTGATTGTGCCGTCTAGGCTTGAGGACTCGGGTGATGAAGTAAAGAATCAACCGGCAGTTTGGATCCATTCCCGTTATGGTAGGACGACGGGTAGAGATAGATGGATCATAGGAGGTTATACCGGCTTGGTGGAGAAGGATGGTTTCATCAAAGAGAGCCCCGGCCTTATCAATATACCGGTAAAGGTCTTCACCTTCATTTGGAAGGCGGGCAATGGTGTGGAGATTCTCTTCAGAGAGAAGAATTTGAACCCCATTAATGGAGGTGACAAGTTCGCCATCTTCATCTTTATGGAGGTTTGAGTAAAAAGCTTGAACGAGAGTTGTGTTTATGTGAGGATGAGTGAGAAGCAAGAAGTCATATAGTTGACACTCCTTTAACATATTTGCGGCAGGGGTGAAAGGCTCAAGGAGTTTACTATTTGAGAACCGAGGAGGAAGAATGGTGCGTTTCTCAAATTTTGATAGGAACCTTGTGAGTTTATTTTCAGTTTCAAAGAACAAGACGGAACCGTCTTGGTACGGAAAATTTAAAGGAAGAGGGGCGGTTGAGGCTGATGCGCCATGTTTGAATCGGGAACGTTTTGAAGATCGTCCAGACATGTTAGGAGAAAGACTGCTGGAATTTGGCAAAGAAAATAGAAGAGATTTAGCTTTTGAATACTAGAGATAGTGCTTGAGTGGGTGAAGGTGAGCTCTTATGATGCCTATTTATAGAGGAAAGGATTATCAAGCATTGAATGGAGACATTTGCTGAGATTTTGGTTTAGGAGCAGTCAGAAAACGGTAAGAATTAAAATTACTGACCGTTAGATAATCGATTATTGAACTGAAATAATCGATTGTATTTACTGTTTGATTGAGATTTTGAATCTGACAAATCGATTCTTGAGCCAAACGGTAACAAAAAATTAATATGAAGTAATCGATTGTCAATTCTTGGTAATCGATTATTTAGGGAACTAATTTGATACAGTGAACTTGGAGAATATCAGAATTTGTCAAATAATCGAATAATCGATTGTTGTAGAAAGCATTGCTGAATGACTGAGGCGGAAATCAATTATGCAATTTAGGAAGTAAAAAATTAAACACAGATGCATAATAGTAATAATCAGTCATAAACAATCGATTATTGATACTGATAATCGATGTACTGCACAGAAAATAATCGATTAGTGGCTTGAAATAGTCGATTATTTTGTGCTAAAACTTCATAATTCCCCCTACCTTTGGGGTGGTACCTGCAAAATAGATTTAAACGTCTCCGACGCTCAAGTTAGTAATTTATAGCGAAATTAATAAATTACACTAGTGTTAACAAGTAATGCCGTGAACTCTTAAGAATTGTGTCCTAGAGTGTTCTTAAGAGAGTTTCGGGTACTTACCTTTTCTCCAACATCGCCAATTACCTGTTCGAGAGGATGATCCTTGATCGTTCTCCACTCGTTAGGCGTATTTATTCCTTTTTCTAATTGTGGCGCTTCTTCCGTTGGTTGTTCCCCAATTTCATTTTTGTTTTCCTTTGAAGGTTCTTCTTGGATTTTATCTTTCAAGCTATCCAAGATACCTGCAAGATCAAAACCGGATTCCTTTCTCGCCAAGCGAGTATTATCTTCGGAAAACACAACATGAGGGGATTCCTCCACAATTTGGGTTCTTTTGTTAAAGATCCTATATGCTTTGCTACGTGAGGAATAACCAATGAAAATACCTTCATCCGATTTAGCATCAAACTTACCCAATTGGTCCTTCCCATTATTATGAACAAAACATTTACAACCAAAAACACGTAAATGAGAAATGTTGGGTTTTCTACCCTTATAAAGTTCATATGGGGTTTTCATGAGTATTGGCCGAATTGCTACTCTATTTAAAACATAGCAAGCGGTACTCACGGCGTCCGCCCAAAAATATTTGGGAATCTTAGCTTCGTCGAGCATGGTTCTTGCCATCTCTTCGAGACACCTATTTTTCCTTTCAACCACCCCATTTTGTGGTGTCCGTGGAGCGGAAAAGGTGTGTTCGATTCCGAGTTCGTCACAAAAATCCGCAAAGAGATTGTGATCAAACTCTCCCCCATGATCACTTCTAATCGACATGACGGTCGATTCCTTTTCGTTTTGAACACGCTTAAAGAAATACTTGAAATTTGAAAAGCATCACTTTTATTTGCAATAAATAGAGTCCAAGTAAATCTAGAAAAGTCATCAACAATTACAAAAACATATTTATTTTTACCAAGACTTTCAATACGAGAGGGACCAAATAAATCCATGTGAAGTAATTGCAAAGGTCTAGACGTTGAAACAATATTCTTGGATTTAAAAGATGCTTTGGTTTGCTTCTCTTTTTGACAAGAATCGCAAATAGAATCATTTTCAAACTTTAAACTGGGAAGACCAACTACTAAGTTTTGAGAAAGAAGCTTGTTCAAAAGATGCATGTTCATGTGTGCTACTCTACGATGCCATAGCCAAGAGTTATCCTCTTTGCTTACTAAACAATCAACATATTCGGGTGAGGAGTTTGCAAGATCAACCATATAGATATTATCAATTCTAAAACCACGAAGTATGATCTTGAAATCACTACGTCTAAATACAAGACATTCATCTGAATTAAATAGAGCAATATTTCCCTTGTCACATAATTGGCTTATGCTCAAGAGATTATGCTTCAAACCTTTCACAAGTAGTATATGTTTAATAGAGGAGTTTTCGTCCTCACCGACCGAACCAATGCCGATGATTTTTCCTTTATTGTTATCACCAAATGTGACACTTCCTCCTTCTTTGTGCTCTAGTTGAAGGAATTTGGATTTATCTCCCGTCATGTGTTTGGAGCATCCACTATCAAGGTACCATAGTACACTTGATCCCTTCAAGCACACCTACAAAACAAATTAATGTTCTTTAGGTACCCATGCCATCTTGGGTCCTTGAGGGTTAGGCATGTTATAATGATGCAATTGATTTATATGTCTATGACGAGTAAAGCAAGCGGGAGCAATATGACCAATACGTCTACAATAATGACAAGTCACGTTGGGATTATGCATTTTTCTAGGTACATAGTAACTAGATGAATGAAGGTTGCTTACTCTACTTTGAACACCATTGTTTCTCCTATTATGAGCTCTAGGAGGTTCACAAGTTTGTCTAAAATATGCATCATTTCTAGAATATCTATTTCTAGGTGGAGGGTCATTTCTTGGTCTTCTAAATTGTTCAAGGTTTGGCCTAAAATATGCATCATTTCTAGGTCTTCTAGCATTTTCACTATTTGGTCTAACATGCAAGTTATTTCTAGGATTTCTACTTCTAGGATAAGCATTTTGGTTATTAGTCCTAGGTTGAGCTCTAGGTTGTTGTGGTTTAGCACCAACCTTTTCTTCATTCTTGAATCCTATTCCATGTTTAGTTGATTTTAGATTAACAAGCACATCATTCAAGTTTTTATGCGAAGAATTAAACTTATCTAATGTGCCTTTAAGTCTAGCTACTTCATTCTTAAGAAGCACACAAGAAGAACAGTTTCTAGTAGAACCTTCAGGTTTATCAGCACTTCTTTTTCCATAAAACTTGTTTTCCTCTTTTAGCTTCTCATTTTCGAAAACCAGTTTTTATAATTCTTTTTCTTTTAATGAAAGCTGTGTTTGAAAATCTTTTTCTTTTAGAGAAGCGCTTTCTTTAACACTTTTGACAGTTTTTGAAGCTTTGATAAATTCAGCATATAGTTCATCAAAAGCATTTCTCATTTCATCAAGAGTAAAGAAATTTTGAGAAGAGATTTGACTTACCTCGTCTTTGCCGTCTTCTTGAGCCATGAGACATAAATTTGCTGCTTCATCGTCTTCTTCTTCGCTTGCTTCATCTCCGGAATCTCCTCCCCAAGAGATGTATGCACGTTGCTTTTTGAAGGGTTTCTTCTCCTTTTTGATGTTAGGGCAATTTGATTTTATGTGCCCGGTTTCTCCGCATTCATAGCATTTTAGTTGATCGCCTTGCTTTTTGTTCTTGCGTTCATACTCTTTGCGCATGAATTTTTGAAACCTTTTGATAACGAGTCCAAACTCGTTGTCACCTTCTTCATCAATTTGTGGTTGGCTAGCCTTTAGAGCAATCCTTTGCCTTCTTTGATCATCAACAAACGGGTTAAGTATAGTTGATTCATAGGTTTTGAGATTACCTCTTAATGCGTCAATTGTGACATTTGTGATGCCAATGGATTCTTGGATTGCATCGGCCTTTGATCGCCATGCCGGAGTGAGACTTCTGAGGATCTTCCGGACAAGTTCTCTATCCGTAAACGTCTTTTTGAGGGCGTGTAGATCATTCACGATCATTGAGAATCGCTCAAACATTTCGTCTACTTTCTCTCCTTCCTTCATGTGGAATAGTTCATAAGAGTGAGTTAAGAAATCAATTTTAGCTTCTCGTACCTGGTCGGTTCCTTCGTATGTCACTTCAAGCTTATCCCACATTTCTTTTGCTGTTTTGCAACATGATATCTTCCTGTAGTCATTCGCATTAACAGCACAATATAATAAATTTATAGCTTTGGCATTATTTTGAACCTTACGAATATCCTCCGCGGTATATTCCTCTTCGGTCTTTGGAACCCATTCGTCTTCCACCTTCTTGGTTGGGATTTGGTTTCCATTGGTGAATACTTTCCACAAATGAAAGCTATTTGATTGCACAAAGATTTGCATCCTCTCCTTCCAGTATGAGTAGTTTGTGCCGTTGAATAGAGGAGGTCGTGTAGAGCATTGTCCTTCTTCAATTCCTGCAAAAGAGTCAAGAGTAGAAGCCATGGATGGTTCTCTCAAACGGTTAAGTTTTCAGAGAGTAGGGCTCCGATACCAATTGTTAGAAACTACGCTTTACGCTAGAGGGGGGGTGAATAGCGTATTAATAGAATTTAGCGTTTTCTTGCGGAATTTAAACTTTGCAGGAAGTAAAATAAATGCAGAAAAATAAACTTACACAAAGATGTATACTGGTTGGCCACCAACGTGGTTAGTCCAGTCCCCGAGAGACTCTCTCGAGATTTTTCACTATCTTGTTAAGCTTAAGGGTGCTCAACAAACCATTACACACTTGAGGACACAAGCCTCAAACAGTTGCTCGGAGATCGCAATCTCAAAGACTTCACCCAAGGAAACGCAAGTTCCTTGAAACAAGAGAATCGCAATTCTCTTACAAGTATATCAAATACTTGGACACTCACTTAACTAAAGTACTCCTTATTGAGTAGATATGAGTAAAAGAATATGTTCAAGATCACAACAACTTTAAGCAATAGTATGGCTCTCAAAAGCTTTTTGAAATGAGTAGAAAATGAAGAACAATTGAATGAAAGCTTATAGCAATGTAATGATCAGTTTGTGTATGTTGTTGTTTTTAAAACACTGAAATGAAGCTGTATTTATAGTTGAAAAAATTGGTTCAACCGTTGTCTAATTGCCAATTAAGAGTTGCTGAAATTACTCAGTGATAATCGATTATTAAGACCAAACAATCGATTATCTGCCAGTCAGTTTAAAAATCAATCCCAGATTTAACGCTTCACAATCGATTATACATAATCTATAATCGATTACTGGCAATATTCAAAATCAGATAATCGATTACACTAAGTTCATAATCGATTACTTTAGCAACGTTCTAAAAATCATTTCCAGATTTTAAGCAAAACATTGATTATATAAAATCAATAATTGATTACTTCAGCAACGTTCTAAGAATCATTTCCAGATTTTAAGCAGAACATCGATTATCTAGAATCAATAATCGATTACCTTATGGTATTTGAAAATCATTTGAAAACGGTCAGCTTCAACAATCGATTGTCCTTTGCAACAATCAATTACTTGTTATTTTCTGAAAATCATAAAACTTATTGTCTCAGTGATAATCGATTATCTAAAGACATAATCGATTACTTAATTAAATTTAAAATCACTGGAAGACATCAACTCAACACAATCGATCACCATTAGTTCATAATCGATTATTTTGAGTATTGAAAAACTTTACCTCAACAACAATCGATTGTCATTTGTTCACAATCGATTATCATGCAGATTTGGAAAAACCTGATGTTCACTGTCTTACTCACAATCGATTACCATTAATTCATAATCGATTGTCATGCAGTCTTGGCTCAGAAACAATCGATTATCATAAGTACATAATCGATTATTTTAGCCCAGATTTTTTAGGCATGTTTAGAAAACATTTTGTCTAATGCAAATATGCATGATTTAAAATCTTTTTGACACAGAATTAAATATGCAAGATTTTGGAAAATAGTTTTATGAGAGAGGCCATACTATGAGTCAAGTTATAGGATCGAGATTACAATTTAGAACAACTCAATAACAATTAAAAGCTATATCTTGAACTTCAATCTTATTCGCAACCATTGTGCGCTTGTACTTGAATTCCGTCATATATCAATTTTTGCTTCGTTTGTCATTCATCAAAACCTACAAAAGAGTACACGTTTAGTATATTGCATTGAGAACGTGTTTCTAACAATTTGGTCCCATGTTGTAATGGAATCTCTTGGTAGACTTTGCAACCATATTTTTGCTTCACTTTTAAATAAAAAAAGAAAAATTTGCAACCTTAAAGCATTTGTTGTGACTCTATTATACCTGTAAATTTCAACTAATTCAAGAAAATCAATTAAATGGGTGTGAGAATCTTCACTTGCATCACAAGTAAACTAACATGACTGCTGAACTGTTTGAATCAAGCCTGTGCGGATTTCAAAGTTGTTTGCTGCAATTGATGGTCTCCTCATACTTGATTCTCCTCCAAAATGATCTGGCCTTGCATAATCTCTAAGTATTCTGCCATGTCGTGGAGCTACCTCATCAAACTACTCTTCTACTTGATGTGGTGAAAGTTGGTTGTTGAGTTCTTCGTTCTCCATTTCCTCTGATTTGAAAATTTGAGAAAATGAGGTTTTTTCTATTCGCAACAACCGCAAAGATTTTTTAATTTCAGGAACGTATTTTACTAGTTCTCTGGAAGAGGAACGGGTCATACACTTTCAGAAATTTCTACAGAATAGTTGAAATAATTAAATAAAAAATCTCAAGTCAGTAGTAAAATAATTAATTTTTAGTAGACTTTACCAATCCCCGGCAATGGCGCCAAAAATTTTACGAGTGTCTGACGTAATTAAACTCGTACTCAGTCAAATTATAGTATAGAAAGATATCGAACCCATAGAGATTGGTTTATCTATTCTACAGATGTTTCTTATTTTGATTACTATTTGAGAAAATCAAAAAGAGTTGAGTTGTAAACTAACTAAAAATGCATGAATAGAGTAATAGAAAATATTTTGTTTTTTCGCAAATATAGTAAAAGGTTTTGGGATCTTGACGTCACTTAATATTTCTATTATACAGTAGAATTATTATTCTTCAATTTCTATTTCTCAAAAAATTGTATAAATATCTCTCACGATTACAAATATATATTATTACTCAAGTTGAATAATTACTTTCACTCATCTCGGTTATACAAATTAATCTTCAAAATAGTAATATTAAAAACCAAAAATATATGATTGAGCTAAAACATGCTCTTGATAGTAAGTCCCTTTCGGTTACCCTACTTGTTATAACTTATTATTACACCATCCGCCTCTCTCGGTTGCAAATAAGTGTAAAATCGATTATAACATAAAAGAGATAGATGTTACTGAATAAATACAAATATTGTCACGATCGGGATTTTCTACCCTAGGGAGTCGTGATGGCGCCTACTCGTAGAAGCTAGGAAAGCCGCGAAATAAAGAATCACTAACTATCTCATTTTAGAACTTTTTAACATGTGGGTTAACAGACAATCAACATTTAAATATTAACGATAAATGAAACTCAAGCGGAAGACTTAATCTGATAAAATAACTAAAGCCAGCACGACAATGCCAACATATGTCTCTACGCGGAATCTGGTGTCACAGCATCACGGACTGTCTTTAAATGCTACAAGGAAATGTCTAAAAAGAAAGTACTATTTGTCTCGGAACAACTAAAAACAGAATACGTAATAAGATAGAAGAGAACGCCGGGCATGCGGATGCCTGCAGGACTACCTCGGGATCTCTAGCTGATTTGAAGGCAGCCACCCCAAATGCTATTATCCAAAAGCTGCTCCGGGATCTGCATATAGTGCAGAGTGTAGTATTAGCACAACCGACTCCGTGTGCTGGTAAGTGCCTAGCTTAACCTCGTGAAGTAGTAACGAGACTAGGACCAGACTACCAATTAAACATGTTTAGTTATATAATATGCAACAGAAAATAAACAGGAACAACAAATAAATATGGGAGGGGGGTACATGCTGCGAGGGTATATCCATATCAATAGTAAATCAAGAAAAAGGCATAAGGACAACTTAGAATTTACAACAAAACAATAAGGAACTTGTAGCTAAACTATAAAACTTTATATCATCAATTTTTGTGGCGTGCAACATGATCCCAACACAGAACACAACACTGTTGCGGCATACAACCCGATCTATATCATTAATCACTATTGTGGCGTGCATCCCGATCGGATTATATTATTGTTGTGGTGTGCAACTAGATCCATTTATATCATTGTTGCAGCGTGCAACCTGATCCACATAAAATATTGTTGTGGTGTGAAACCCGATCCAAATATAACATTGTTGCGGCGCACATTCCCATCCACATATACAATCAACAACAATCATAACAAGAGTCCCGGCAAGGGAATCGACAGTATGAATGAATACGTCCCAGCGGGGAAGAAATAACTATAACCATTCTTGTTCAAACATCTAATTACCTCAGCTAACACCAATACTCAATCATAAGTAATTTCCACAAGAACAATCTTAATCCTTGCTCAATATCGAGAATCATCAATTTAAACATATGTAGTATTATTTAAGAACACAATAAATTACCATTTAAAACTCACGGTCATGCTCGACACCAAAGGTATAGATACTCATCATCATGCCTATACATCGTACTCAACAAGAAGCAAGTAGCAAATAGGACACAACTCCTAATTCATCAAGCTAAGGTTAGACCAAACCCTTACCTCGAACTTACATGGCCAACTCAAACCTCAAACACCGCTTTTCCTTTTGAATTTGGCTCCAAATCAATCATATCTAGACATAATCGACTTAATAACATCAATAAACACTAAACAATCCAATTCCAGTGCTTAATTATAGCCTTCCCATCATTCTTCCCAAAAAGTCAAACATTACCCCGCGCCCGCTTGGTCAAAACACAAGGTTAGGACCAAAACCTGATCACCCATTCACCCACGAGCCCAAATATATAATTAGTTCTAAAATTCAACCCCAAAACAATGTCTGAATCTGAAATATACCAACAACTCTAACTCTATCCAAATCCCTAATTTTCTACCCTTAAGAACATGATTTAAGCCTAGAAATCTAATATGTGTTAATGGAAATTGAAGAAAACGAGTCTAAGATTAGATACCTATGAATTGGTGGTGAAATCCCCTTTCAAAAATTGCCCAATTTGGAGTTTGGAAGAAGAAGTTATGAGATTTTTGGTTAAGTCCCGTTTTGATTCTGTTTTAAAATCACTAGACATGCCTTCACCGCGTTCGCGATAGGCCTATCGTATTCGCAATGAATTAAGCCTAAGTGACCATCATTTTTGCGACATTGGGCTCGCATTTGAGGAGCACTAACTCCTCGATCCTTCGTCTTCGAGGGCAAATGGCTGCGTTCACGAAGCATAAAAATCCCTTCCGGCTGCCCAGGCCCAAGGCCTTCGCGTTCGCGATAGCAGGACCGCATTCAAAAAGAGACACACCTTAAAAACCTTTGCGTTCGCGTCCTGTGTCTCGTGTTCGCGCATAAGGAGATTTCCTTCAGCTTTGACCAACCCTTCGCGTTCGCGAGAGTCCTTCCGCGAACGCGAAGAAGAAAATATCATAACACCAGAAACTGAAAAACCTGCAACTTTTATGAGTTCAAAAACCTTCTAAGACCTATCTAAAACTCACCCGAGCCATGGGGGCTCCAAACCAAACATGCATACTAACTCAAAAACATAATATGAACTTATCTATGCGATCAAATCGCCAAAATAACCTCTTAAACAACAAATTTAGCATAGAAATCTAAGAAAAATCTCAAAACTTTCAAAGTAGGAATTTTCACAACTACGGGTCCGAATCACCTCAAACGACTTCCATTTCTTACTAATTTTCACAAACTCATCTTATTTCACATATAAGGCCTGTACCGGGCTACGAAACCATAACAAGGGCCCGATACCATCAAATTCTAACTGTATTTCATTTCCAAAACTCATAGAAATTCCCAGAAAATAATTTTCTTTAAAGATTCATTTCTCGGGCATGGGACCTTGAAATTCAATTTCGAGTATACGCCCAAGTCCCATATTTTTACAAGGACCCTCCAAGACCGTCAAATCACGGGTCCGGATCCATTTACCAAAAATATTGATCGAAGTCAACTTATATTTTAAGTCAAACTTTTAATATCTTTACAGATTTTTCACATAACAGCTTTCTGGCTACGTGCCCGGACTGTGAATGCAAATCAAGGTGATGTTGAAAGAGGTTTTTTAAGGACTCGGGATGTAGAATTCATTTTAAAAACAAAGTTCATCATATTCTCCACCTCTAAATCAAATGTTCGTCCTCGAACGGACATAAGAAGGAAGTACTTGAGTCGGGGAAAAGATGGGGATAACGGCTCTGCATATCAGACTCGGACTCCCAGGTCGATGCCTCAGCAGAATGACCTCTCCACTAAACACGAACGGATGGAAAACTCTTCGATCTCAACTAACAAACCTATCGATCTAGAATATCTATTGGCTCCTCTTTACAAGACAAGTTCTTGTCCAACTGGACAAGGCTAAAATCTAACACGTGGGATGGATCACCGTGATATTTTCAAAGCATGGACACATGAAACACTGGATACATGACTGATAAGCTCAGCAGCAATGCAAGTCTATTATCCACCTCTCCCACTCAATCAAGAATCTCAAATGGGTCAGTGAATCTAGGGTTAAGCTTGCCCTTCTTCCCAAATCTCATCATGCCCTTCATAGGTGACACTCGAAGCAATACCCACTCACCGACCATGAAAGCCAAATCTCGAACCTTGCATATGGCATAAATCTTTTGCCTGGACTGAGCTCTACCAAGCCTATCCAGAATAATCCTGACCTTGTTTAAGGCATCCTAAACTATATTCGTACCCAACAACTGAGCCTCTCCCGGCTCAAACCATTCAACCCCGCGACCGACTCTGCCTACCATACAAAGACTCATAAGGAGTCATCTGTATACTCGACTGGTTGTTGTTGTTGTAGGCAAACATTGATGAAGGTAAAAATTGATCCCATGAGCCTCCAAAGTCGATGACACAAGCTCGGAGCATATCCTCCAAAATTTGAAAAGTCCGCTCAGACTGCCCGTCCATTTAAGGATGAAATGTTATGCTCAACTCAACTCGTGTGCCCAACTCCCATTGAACTGCTCTCCATAAGGTTAAGGTAAACTGCTTACCTCAATCCTAAAGGATAGACAGGGGCACACCATGAAGACGAACAATCTCCCGGATATAGATCTCAGCTAATCTCTCGAAAGAATAGGAGATTGCCACAAGAATGAAATGCGCTAACTTGGACAGCCTATCAATAATAACCCACACTGCATCGAACTTCCTCTGAGTTTTTGGGAGTCCAACAACGAAGTCCATAGTGATCCGCTCCCACTTTCACTCAGGAATCTCAATCGTTTGGAACAAACCACCAGGCCTCTGATGCGCATACTTAACCTGCTGACAATTCAAAAACCGATCCACTTATGCAACGATATCCTTCTTCATTCTCTGCCACCAATAATGTTGCTGCAGATCCAAATACATCTTTGCCTAGGTGATTAGAGGACGGGGAGCTATGGGCCTTCTCTAAAATTAACTCTCAGACTCCATCCACATTAGGCATACAAACTTGACTCTGCAATCTCAAAACTCCATCATTACCTAAGTTAACCTGCTTGGCACCTCCGTGCTGCACCGTGCCTCTAAGGACACAAAAATGGGGATCATCATACTACCCATCATGGATATGCTCTAATAAAGAATAACGAGCGACCGTGCAAGCTAACACACGACTGGGCTCAGAAAAATCTAGCCTCACAAACTGATTGGCCAAAGCCTGAAGATCTAAAGCAAGTGGTCTTTCAGCGACCAAAATATAAGCAAGACTGCCCATATTGGTTTCACGCCCCAAAAACTGAGGAGCACGATCAGTGCTCAATAGAGTAAACCCGACTGAGAAAGCCTGTTAAGTTTCATTCTACCCAGACTAATTCATGAATAAATAGGAATAAGTATTTCATTAACAACTTCCATTTCATTTCCATTAGCAGCTTAAAACATAAGTATCAAAATATTACAAGTTTTATAAATCTTTGCAAAACATCAATATTTCTACTTTAATTCCAATACTGGACACTACCATAACTTATCTATAGAGCCTTTAAACACAACTGAAGAGTAATGTAATATGGAAATGCCGGTAACAAGGCTCCGTCTATGCCCCAACATGATGTACATGATAAATAGATGAAACAGGACCCTAAAATAAAGTGGGGCTAACCAAGTCAACTGAAATGATGATGTAGCACTAGCTACGACCAACACTGCCTGCTATAGAAACACCTACATCCATTTAAAGACGTAGCGCTCCCTGCAAAAGAGATGTTAGTGCCATCGAATAGCACTAGTATGTATAACTAAACACCATTTAGTTAGAAATAATTTTCATACAAGAATAAGAAATCACAAGTATAACTCAAAACTTTAAACGATTACCACATCATCAAAGAAAAGAATCATACAACTTTTGCATCATTTTTCCATAGCTTTTAGTTTGGGGCATTTCATACTATTCATCATGTGTTCACAATACCACTACTATCTTGAGCGGAGTCCGATCTCAACCCGATCGGCGAGGTTACCTCATTTGAGACATATACTTCAATCATAATCTCATTTTTACTTTTTTGGAATTCATTCACAATACCACCGCTATCTTGAGCGGAGTCCGATCTCGACCGATTCGGCTAGGTAAGGCTGTATTGTGGGCTGAGCCCAGCTCGGGACTAGCCCAGGACCGCGGGCCAAATGGGCTAGTTTAAATGAGCCGGTCTCTAGTGGTGCAAAAAGCACACAGCAGGCCGATCCTTACCAAAAAGCATGCGAGCCCGGGACCGACAGGCGGGCATGGGGTGGTTCAACCGGGCCAAACAGGCCCAACAACTATTTTTTTTTTAAAAAATTCAAAAGGGCCAATGGTCAAAAATTTAAAATATAGCTGTTGGCCTTCATTTTTAGCTTTTTGGCACTCTCAAAAATAGCGTTTGGCCCACAAACTTTTCATAATTATACTTTCCATATTCTCAACTATAAATACCCCCTCATCCTTTCATTTTTACTCATAAATTCATCAATCTCTCTCATTTCTCAAACTCAAATTCTTAATTCAAGTTAAATCATGCCTGGTGATTCTACATTGCATGCATTTATTTTGGAATACTTTAATGTGGTAAAAGAAAATAAAGAAGTTTACATAATAAAGTTCAAGAATTGTGGTCAAGTCTACACTCGTCGTCGAAAGGAGGGCACAAGCTCTTTAAGGAGGTATATAAAGAGTTGTCTCATGTGTTCTCCAAACATTCATACTTAAGATTTTAAGTTGATTTGAGGGATCTGAGTTATTTTAAAATTATTACATGTATTATTCTTAGTGTTCTAGTTTTTTAGATTAATTTGAAGTATTATGTTGAAGGTATTAAACTTTAATTTGAAGTATTAAATATAAACTTTAATTTGCAGATTTGATATCGAGTATTAAATGTAAACTTTAATTTGAAATATACATATATATACCATATATACCATATATATATATATATATATATATATATATATATATATATATATATATATATATATATATATATATATATATATATATATATATATATATATATATATATATATATATAGCTATATATAAGTAATTTATATTAGTATATACATATATAGTTTATAAGAAATTGCCTTAGATAAAAAATGTAAAAAATAGTCTGGAACGAAAAAGCCCATTAAGGCCCGTGGGTCCTGCCCATTTAGCCCGGGACCATGTGGGCTTAGGACCGAAGTGGTCCGGTTCCACTCATTTGGCCTGTTAGGCCCGGGACCGCCAAAGCTCGACCCGTTTGGCCTGTTTAGGCCTGGCCCAGACCAAAATATAGCCTTACGGCTAGGCCGCCTTACCAAGGCATTGTTCTCTTCTCATTAATCATTTTGTTTCACATATATCATTTCATACGCACTTGGGGCCACTACTTATCACATCATTCTTGGCACTAGGCCACATTTTACATCGTTCCAATTTCAATATCAGCTTTGTCATTTAGGACAGTAGGTGCACACAAGAGAAATCTAAGTTATAAGCATAGATAAGGCTTCACGTAGATGGCACAACAATGCAACTTCAATCTAAATATAAGGTCTAAGAATTTCAATACATAATTCATATCATATATTTTTCCCCTTTCAAGTTATCAAGATAGCACGTTGATCATGTTGAGACACATCTTTCACGCATCTAAGGTTACAACACCAATCCATGTAAAATAACAATCGATGCAACAATTCTACTTTAATCTTACCATATTTACACAAACACCGATGAAGTTCATTTTCTAAAAAATGGGGTTTTAGAAATGCATACCTTGTTTAAGCTTTTCTTAAGTTACAACGACATTCCGAAAATTCTAGCAATCCTAATCTCTTAGATGAAGATCTTATGATTGTTTTCCTTGATTCTTGAAGATTGATGGAAGATTGAACGGTTAGAATGTTAGGCTCCCTTCTTCTCTCTCTAAAATTCTCTCAACTCTCTCTAATATCATCAAAATATTTCCCCAAATGAAACTCCAAAGCATATATATTAAAATGGGGTCGGGTCATGAAAATAGGAAGATTAACCCTACGAATTCGGGTCTGCGGTACCATAATGGGCCGTAGAATGGGTATGCTGGCTGCAGACGCATCACAAAACTCGATGCTCAAAACTGGGCTACACCGGTCCAATTTGCGACCAGATTTTCAATCACAGATCGATTATGCAGACCGCAAAATGATTTTTGCGATCGCATATCTGATACAGGATCACATTTTTCAGCCTTTGGTAATTTGATCATAACTTTGTGTAGGAATGTCCAAATGGCGAACGGTTTGAAGCATTAGAAACTAGACTCAAAGACCTTTCATTTGATAGGTTGATCATCACATAAAACCATATGTGTATATATATATATACACACACACACACATATATATATATATATACATATATATAAACATATATATATATATACATATATATATACATATATATATATACATATATATATATATATACATACATATATATATACGTATACAAATACGTATATATATGTATAATGATATGGTCATCCAAACTGGGGACTCGTGCGAACTCATTTGGAATTTTAGCCTATTATGAAAATTTTCAATTTGCCTTAGACTTAGGCCTTTTCTTGGACCACAAATTACTTACCATAGGACTTATACACATATTTACCAAATCCAATTGATGCTCATCATGTTAATAACACATAAAATATTTAAACCAGCTTACTTGGCACAATGAAATCCTAAATTACTTAGCGAAAGTTTTCAAGGCCTTACATTCACCTCCCCCCCCCCCCAGGATCATTCGTCCTTGAATGAGGAGTAGAGTATGCTCCAAGCGCTTAACATAATGCATCTCTTTTCTTACCTACCTCAAGTCCCTAAATTTGGGCCAACTCCCAAATTTTTCAGAAATTTTGACAGAGTCTCCTTTGTAACTAGGCCTATCCACCTGCCAGAGAATCACCAAAATCGTCCTAACAACACATCCATAACTAGATAAAGCACCAAAATGTATATATCAACAATACTGATATCAGCATTACAAGCACTACATTATCATAATGACACCTGAACATGGACTGCACATTTTTAAATTATAACATATATATGGTACCTTTCCAATAAAAACTAATTGTTATATAATCAAGAGAAAATATTTTACCACAACATTATCGGCCTTTAATGTGGCCTCTTATACTCTACAGACATCGCCATGACACCTTCGCGGAAATCATGTCCACCCCAAACTTGCCTAACAAGGATGAAAATAGATACTGTTCATAGGCCAACTATCCATCAACTTTTCCTTCAATAATTTCTACTAGAATGATGCACAAAGGATTTCCAACTACCTTCTTAGACATAGACACATGAAAACAAATAATAGAGGGAGAACAACGATGGGGAAATATCCACTCATAGTGCAGCCTAATGTGAAACACATTTATGTCACATTAATTATATATTCACATAATTGTAAATCTCTATGTGAACATCCACACTAAACTTTTGATGACCTTCAATGATTACACTAAGATGTGCCATCCTGAGCTGACAATAAAAAGTACCTATCAAAAATATGTGATCACACGAGGATGCTTCCTCTTTGACATGCTTGAACCTTCAATACCCAAATAGATTTAATACACTGAGGAACACAGAGTTCAAGATAAGGCTGGAGTTATCCAAGAATTCAGTAATGTGCTGAGAGGAGTACTTTCCGAGGTTATATGCTAAAGGACATGAAAATTACAACTAATAATGCTGACATGGTTAATCACTGTGAAGACATCAATTATTAGACAAATAAGGCATATGGGTAAGTAGTACATTGGAAATAGGAAGAATATTCAAGTACATGACCCAGTCGTCTCCTAGAGCGCAAGGAAAATCAATTTATCAAATATGAGAATACTCTGGCACCTTGAATGCGATATGGGATTCAAAATACATGAAGCTGAATTACACTCATGGTGTTAGCTAACACAGGGAATTTATGCCATAAGCCCATGAGGATGAAAATTAAGTTAAACACTTATGAGATTATCATAATTCAAACAGCTTACCCTTCCCTAATAAATGACCCTATATGAGAGAACTAAAGATACGACAACTTGTCTTCCAAATCAATATGCTCATGATATGTGCAAAAATCTAAAGGCATCTAATCTCAACCTTTCACGAGTAAAACCACATATCCAGGACATCTAAATGTTTGGACGAAATCATGTATTGGTTAGAGGCGTTCTAATGGTTAACATGATGCTCCGGGGAGAAAGACAAATGACACTCCTATCCGCCCAAGGAGGTAAAATACCAAGGGTAGCAAAACTCCCCTTACATGACAATGATATAGTCAAGTATTCTAGAAGTCGATGAGTAGAAGGCCATGTAACCCATCTAATCTGAACCATCTAAAGGGATGCACTTTGGCTTGAAATCATGGCAATATAAGCTTGAAAGGGAAATCATTACTTTTGGAACCTATGAAACAAGCCCACGTAGCACTGGAAAATAGTCAACAATGGCAAGAAGGTACTTAAAACCAGTATGAGTTAGTATACAACAAGGGTTCAAGGTGCCCACATGGATAAGTTTGAAAGAATAAGATGTCTTAATGCATTTATCGAGGAAAACTAACCTAGGTTATCTAGTCACATGGACAAGTACAGTAGGTTATACCTGTCTAACGGGCCGGTTTGACCCGGGACCGGACCGGACCGGCCCGGTATAAACCGGGACCGGACCGGACCGGTTCTTAAGGGGTGGGCTGGGCTGGGTTGGGGGGGACGGATTAGAACGGTTAGGATTTTAGAAGTAGGACCCGGGACCGGACCGGCGCGGTAAGCCAAACAGTGCTTGAACCGGTCGACCCGGACCAGGATCGGACCAGTACAACGGTCAAAAATTTTTTTTTAAAAATAAAAATTTATGCACATGTGGGCCCCACAGGACCGTTGGCAACGGTCCAGAACCGTTGGCCAACGGGAGTATTTTCAGAAATGGCCACTTTTTTGTTTTTTTTTGTATTTATTAAATTACATTATTAACCCTTCTTAAAATCTATAAATACCCTCCCCTCTTCTTCATTTCCTCACTCAAAATTATCAATCTCTCTCTCAATTCTCAAATTAACAATCACTCTCTTCTCTTCAATTTTCAAGAATTCATATTCTAATTTTATAATGATATTGTCTTTGTTTTCCCGAATTTAGTTTATCGTAATTTCTCATTCGGATATCGGAATTCTAAGCTTGAAGTTCAAGTGTTCAACATTGAAATACTTGCTTGACGTTTGTTCGTGGTAACACCGGATTTGCGTAATCAAGTGCTCAATTTATTGTCGAATTCGGTGCACTCTTTCCAACTCTTTTTCTTATTTAATATTTTAATTGCATATTTAATTTAAGCTTATATTTTCATTTTTACAATATGTTTAATGATGCTAGTCCTGTAGCTTTTGGTAGTAATTGTAATGACCCGACTTCTAATCGTAAAAGAAGAAGTCCGGTATGGAATTTTTTTGAAATAATAGAAGGTACTAATAGTGTTAAGTGCAAATTTTGTAACGAAACTTTTCAATATTTGACCGAAGGAAATTTAGGAGGGACTGGACCATTTGCAAGACATATGAGAGCTGTCCATCCTATAGAATGGGTCAATAATGATGCTAATCATGTAGCTTCTGGTAGTACTAGTAATAATGATGACCCGACTTCTAATCGTAAAAGAAGAAGTCGGGTATGGAATTTTTTGAAATAATAGAAGGTACTAATAGTATTAAGTGCAAAATTTGTAACGAAACTTTTCAACATTTGACCGAAGGAAATTTAGGAGGGACTGGACCATTTACAAGACATATGAGAGCTGTCCATCCTATAGAATGGGTCAATGATTATGGGAAGCAATGATTTGTAAGTTTTAGACTTTTAGTATGTTTGACTGTTTGTACTTTGTTTCAGAGATTGGATTAGATAGATCGGAACGAAGAAATCAGGAAAGGAAGATGTTCACACTTCACAGTTCATACTTCATAGCCCAGAAGACGAAGAACTTTAACTTGGAGATATTGATTATGATGAACATGAAGTGATGAACTGATGAAGTGATGCAAAACATTTGAAATTACTACTTCACTATAAAAAATGTAAACATTTCATTATCTACTTATTAATTTGAAATTGAGAAATAAAGTAGCACTTGCAATAAGTGCAATTTTTTGCCCATCTTTTGTTGTGTTCATTCAATTATTACAAAGTATTAATACAACTTAATATTTATACATAATTCTAAAAAAAATACAAAATAACGAAACCCGGCCCGGCCTGGACCATTACAACCCGTAACCCGTACGGTTCAATCTTAACCCCTAACAACCCAGCCCGGTTAAACCCGGCACTGTTTGGACCCGGCCCGGCCCGGACCGGTAACCGGACGGGTCGAAAAAAAATCGACCCCGACCGGACCGGTGGAACCGGTTGACACCTTTAGAGCAGGTAGATGATTGTTTAGGAGAAAATCTTGTAAAAGTGCAAGCAATGCCTTTTTATCCTAACAAAAGGAACATACCCCAACTCTTGGCGCCACAAGGCATAAAATTAGATTCACGAGAGGAGTTACCATATGAAATTAGATAGTAAGGCAGCACAACTAGGAGCACCGCTTGGAATCGACAAGCTTGTAGAGTACATAAGAAAGTGTAGAGTACATAAAAATGTGTTAATTGAATCAGATCATATGGTTGGATAAATAGTCGAGACATTGAGATAATATTGCACTGAAGATTACGGGTAAACGACACATGATGTAAGACAAATGATAAGAAAGTGGCAGAGCCTTATGTAAGTAACCTTTACATTGTAACCACTAGGAGTGGTGGTAATATAAAAGCGATTACGAGAAGCTACTTTTTTAAAGGAGATATCTATATGTAGTCACATTATGTATAGATCCAGAATTCAAAAATACAATTATGTTTAGCAACTCAACTTCATAATAAAGCACTATAACAAACTTCTACACAACCAGCTATTACGAGACACATTGGGAGATGCTATAAGACTTGACTGAGAAAAAGGCTTTGACATATGAATGTGTTACTAGGTGTATTTTTCCTTGGTCAACCCAAAACCAAAAGGCAAGAGTTAGACTAATAAGCAGATCGTTAGACCAACACATGTGTCGATAATATATTATCGAAAGGAGATCATTCAACCTCAGTAATTGTAGCATGATATCAACCCCTTGAAGTGGGGTGGGGAACCCAATGAGAGTATAAAATAAACATGGAAAGTTTGTAGATGTTCGTAATGATTTCTCTATGGATTTTGTCCTGAGGAATACCTAGATGCTAATGAAAGACAAAATAGCAGAAATAGGCATTGTGCTATGATAACCTCCAAAGGTGCGCTAGGTCTTGACGAAGAGCCTAGTAAGGGTCCATACGATAAAGGAAGTGCTACAATGACACCTAGAAGGATATGTTCTCTCATGGTTATCAAACAAGTGTTCGGAAACTAGCACATTGAATTCACTAACTAAGGAACAAAATTAACACATTTTATGGAGGTGTAAAGAGGAAATAAACATTTGTTATGAGTTGGATATGCTTCTGCTATATTAACTCCCAAACTACAATACAATACCACGTCACGAGCAACCACCATATAGGGAATAAAGTGAGCTACTTACTGCGTGATGTCCCAAGTGGAGACGAAAGTTATACCTAGATGGTGACACAAGTTCTTCCAATGATGGGGATGTGAGGATATCAGTGTATTTTTTAGAGAGACTTTATGCACACGGTGACCATTTCGATTAACATGCGCTCATGTGGTAGGTGCTAAGGTATGTTCTTATGTTATTAGACATTGAGAAGCTTTCATGATGATACTTGCAAGAGAGTATAGTGATTGTTCAAATCATATAAGCCATATACACAAGCGAGAAAAATAGTGACTCGAGAAATATCGCAACACTGGGATGCTTTACATGGAACTTAACAGCACATAGGTAAACTTTACGACGGTGCATGCATAGGCACAAATTAGCAGACGTTGTCCATAAAAAGATTTTGTAACAAATTCATCATGTGTAGTCCCTGTTCAGAATTTAGGAAAGAAAGTGGGAAGTATTAATCTTAGATTTATAACTCCATTCAAGGACGTAAATATATAACTTAGTTCTACAAGAAGATGTAAATAAGAGAATTTGTGATAGAGTGGATTCAAGAATAATATGTCTCCTTCAAAGATTAGGTACACACAAGTATTTGTGACTTACATCTTATTAAGACCATGTTTATGAGGACTCTTCAGTATGGAGGTAGATATACAACAAGCAGAAATTTTGTGTCTTCATTTGATGTACTAAGGAGTGATTTACCTGGTGACTTTAGGTTGATGGGGCAATAGCTTAATCAATACCCCTCGACTTTACATACCTAACACACGTAGGTAACATAATAATATACTACATTATCTAGTCTGACATTAATAGGAACAAGGGTCCTCCCCTTAGTAACAAGTTCTACCAATCCTTCTATGGCTCGATACATTCTCCTAACAAACGCATGGGCAATCTCCTTCACATTCAAAGGTGGGGTTATTCCCTCCTTACTGCATCCAAATGTTAGATAATACGCTTAACGCTAGAGGGGGGGTGAATAGCGTTATAATAAAATTTAGCGTAAACTTGCAGAAATTAAAATTTGCAGGAAGTAAATAAGTGCGATAAATAATAACTTACACACAGATATATCCTGGTTCACCACAACGTGTGGCTAGTCCAGTCCCCGAGAGACTCTCTCGAGATTTTCCACTAACGTGTCAAGCTTCCGGGTGCTTAACAAACCTTTACAACTTGAGGACGCAAGCCTCAACACCTTTGCTCGGAGTTACAACACTCCAAGACTTCAACCAAGGAAACACAAGTTCCTTACAACAAGAGAATTACAATTCTCTTACAAATGTATACAACACTAAAATACTCAAACAAAATACTCCTTAATGAGTAGATATGAGTAAAAGAAGTAAGCTCTGGATCACAACAACTTTGGACAAGAATATGGCTCTCAAAAGCTTTATGAAATTGAATATAAAATGATAAACAAAAGTATGCAAGCTTATAGCAATGTAATGATCAGTTGTAGTATGTTGTTGTGTTTAAAACACTGAAATGAAGCTGTATTTATAGTTGAAAAACTTGGCATTACCGTTGCCTAGTTGCCAATTAAGAGTTGCTGATTTTACTCACTGACAATCGATTGTCAAACCCCAACAATCGATTGTCTGCCAGTCAGATCAAAATTCAATCCCAGATATTACGCTTGACAATCGATTACTTACAATCCATAATCGATTACTGGCAACGTTCAAAAAATCCTTTCCAGATTTTACCACAAACAATCGTTTGTTCAGAATCAACAATCGATTACTCAGCAACGTTCAAAAAATATTTTCCGGATTTTAATCAAAATAATCGATTATACCAAATCAATAATCGATTACCTGACGATATTTGAAAACTTTACGACAACGGTCAGCTTCACAATCGATTGCACAAAGTCAACAATCGATTACTTATCAGTTTTTGAAAAACATTTTAGACACTGCCTCTAGACAATCGATTGTTATATACTCACAATCGATTATTTAATAAATTTGAAAATCACTGGAAGTCACTGCCTCAACACAATCGATTGTCATTAGTTCACAATCGATTATTTTGTGACTTTGAAAAATCTGAAGGACACTGTCTCTTCACAATCGATTGTCATTAGCTTCACAATCGATTATTCTGAGTTTTGAAAAACTTTGATGGACACTGCCTCATCACAATCGATTGTCATAAGGTTCACAATCGATTGTCATGCAGGTTTGAAGAAACCTGATGTTCACTGCCTTAACACAATCGATTGTCATTAGTTCACAATCGATTGTCATGCAGTCTTGGCTTAAAACAATCGATTATCATTAGTACATAATCGATTATCTTAGTCCAGTTTTCAAAGGCATTTAAAAATCATTTTGACTAATGAAAATATGCATGATTTAAAATCATTTAGCATTAAATTAAATATGCATGATTTTGGAAAATAGTTTTATGAGAGAAGCCATGTTACGAGTCAAGTTGTAGGATCAAGATCACAATTAAGAATGACTCAATTAAACTATAAAACTTTGTCTTGAGCTTGAATCTCGATGTATATCAATTGTGCGCTTGTTTCTTGAACTTCGTCATATATCAATTTTCGCTTCGTTTGTCATTCATCAAAACCTATACAAAAGAACACACGTTTTAGTATATTGCATTTGAGAACGTGTTTCCAACAATTTCCCCCTTTTTGATAATGGCAAACATTAAGCGGGATATGCAATGCAAGCAATTTATATTGACGATTCAAGACAAGTGTATACATGCAACAAGTATGCAATTTGTTCCCCCTCAATATATGAATTCCCCCTTAATTTAAGCTTATAGATATTGAGAGTGCATACCCGTTATCTTCCCCTTTTTGCCATTAGCAAAAATAACATAACAGTAAGATGCTAATGATGTAAATAAAACTTGTTTATTAAAAAATATAGCAACATCAACCCGAATAATAGCAACATAATCGATTATTGATACGAAATAATCGATTTATAGACGACGGAAACCGATTGTTGTACGTCAAGGTTTATAATTCCCCTTTCCTTTGGGGCGATACCTGCAAAAATCGTTAGACGTCTCCGATTAGAACTCATATAATAAAAAATTGCAATGCATGGCTTAGATCAACGTGGAGTCAAGGACCCCGAGTTCACTGCGAACTCGGAAGAAGGACTCTTTCTCTAAAGGCTTTGTAAAGATGTCTGCCAATTGGTTTTTGGTTTCAACAAATTCAATTTCGACATCGCCTTTGAGAACGTGATCTCTAATAAAATGATTTCTAATTTCAATGTGTTTCGTTCGCGAATGAAGAACGGGGTTCTTCGTCAAGCATATGGCACTAGTATTATCACATCTAAGAGGGATATGATCAAGACTTAGGCCATAGTCCAAGAGTTGTTGTTTCATCCATAGGATTTGAGCGCAAAAACTCCCCACGGCTACATATTCAGCCTCGGTTGTGGACAACGCAACACTTACTTGTTTCTTGCTAAACCAAGAAACGAGAGAGCTACCGAGCAAATGGCAAGTGCCACTAGTGCTCTTGCGGTCCAATTTGCATCCAGCAAAATCGGAATCGGAGTAGCCAACAAGTTGGCATGAAGAACCTTTGGGGTACCATAGACCCACGTTTGTAGTACCGACAAGATACCTTAAAATCCGTTTTTACCACAGTAAGGTGAGACTCCTTCGGACACGATTGATAACGAGCGCATAAGCACACGCTAAACATGATGTCCGGACGACTAGCAGTAAGATAAAGAAGAGAGCCAATCATACCTCGATACTTTTTGGTGTCGACTTCCTTACCTTTCTCATCTTTGTCTAGATGATCGGATGTGCTCATGGGAGTTGCCATTTCTTTTGCATTGTTCATCTCAAATCGTTTCAGCAATTCTTTGCAATATTTGGCTTGACAAATGAATGTACCTTCTTTCATTTGCTTTACTTGTAATCCCAAAAAGAATGTTAACTCACCCATCATAGACATCTCAAATTCGCTTATCATTAAATCGGAAAATTTCTTGCATAAAACATTGTTAGTAGCACCAAATATAATATCATCTACATATATTTGAACTAACAAAAAATCATTGTTTTTATGCTTAACAAAGAGAGTTGTGTCAACTTTCCCCCTAATGAAATCGTTTTCCAAAAGAAACTTACTAAATCTTTCATACCAAGCTCGGGGAGCTTGTTTTAAACCATAAAGAGCCTTTTTGAGTTTGAAAACATGATCGGGAGATTTAAAGTTTTCAAAACCGGGGGGTTGTTCAACAAAAACTTCTTCTTGAATAAAACCGTTTAGAAAAGCACTTTTCACATCCATTTGATGTAAATTGAAATTCATAGAAGAGGCAAATGCAAGCAATAAGCGAATAGCTTCTAATCTAGCTACGGGAGCATATGTTTCCTCATAGTCAATACCTTCTTCTTGATTATAGCCTCTTGCTACAAGCCTAGCTTTGTTTCTAGTGATTATACCATTTTCATCTAGTTTATTGCGAAAAACCCATTTCGTACCAATTATGGTATGACCTTCGGGTCTTGGCACCAAATCCGAAACGTCATTGCGTTCGAATTGGTTAAGCTCCTCTTGCATTGCCAAGGTCCAAAATTCATCCCCAATTGCTTCTGAGATGGTTTTGGGTTCAATTTGAGAAACAAAAGCAGTATGTTCTAAGGTATTTTTGAGAGAGTTTCGGGTACTTACCTTGTCTCCAACGTTGCCAATTACCTGTTCGAGAGGGTGATCTTTGATTGTCCTCCACTCGTTAGGCATATTCATTTCTTTTTCCAATTGTGGCGCTTCTTCCGTTGGATGTTCCTCACTTTCATCTTTATTTTCCTTGGGTGGTTCCTCTTGTATTTTGTCTTTCAAGCTATCTAAGATACCTGTAAGATCAAAACTGGAATCCTTTCTCGCCAAGCGAGCATTATTTTCGGAAAATACAACATGAGGGGATTCCTCCACAATTTGGGTTCTTTTATTAAAGACCCTATATGCTTTACTACGTGAGGAATATCCAATGAAAATACCTTCATCCGACTTAGCATCAAATTTACCCAATTGGTCTTTGCCATTGTTATGAACAAAACATTTGCAACCAAAAACTCTAAAATGGGAAATATTTGGTTTTCTTCCCTTATAAAGTTCATAGGGGGTTTTCATGAGTATCGGCCGAATTACTACTCTATTTAGAACGTAGCAAGCGGTACTCACGGCGTCCGCCCAAAAATGTTTGGGTATCTTAGCTTCGTCGAGCATGGTTCTAGCCATCTCTTCGAGACACCTATTTTTCCTTTTCACCACCCCATTTTGTTGTGTTGTACGTGGAGCGGAAAAGGTATGCTCGATTCCGAGTTCGTCACAAAAGTCCGCAAAGAGATTGTGATCAAACTCTCCCCCATGATCACTTCTAATTGAAGTGACGGTTGTTTCTTTCTCATTTTGAACACGCTTAAGAAAATATTTAAAATTTTGAAAAGCATCACTTTTATTGGCAAGAAATAAAGTCCAAGTAAATCTCGAGTAATCATCAACAATCACAAAAGCATATTTATTTCTTCCTAGACTTTCAATGCGAGAGGAACCAAATAAATCCATATGAAGTAATTGCAATGGTGTAGAAGTTGAAACAATGTTTTTAGATTTAAAAGATGCTTTTGTTTGCTTCCCTTTTTGACACGAGTCACAAATAAAGTCATTTTCAAATTTTAAAAAGGGAAGACCAACAACTAAGTTTTGAGAAATCAATTTGTTCAAAAGATGCATATTGATATGTGCTACTCTACGATGCCATAGCCAAGTATCATCCTCTTTACTCATTAGACAATCAGCATATTCGGGTGAGGAATTAGCAAGATCAACCATATAAATATTATCAACTCTAAAACCACGAAGTATGATTTTGAAATCACTACGTCTAAATACTAGGCATTCATCCGAATCAAATAGAGCAAGATTTCCCTTGTCACATAATTGGCTTATGCTCAAGAGATTATGCTTCAAACCTTTCACAAGTAATATATGCTTAATAGAGGATTTTTCATCCTTACCGACCGAGCCGATGGCGATGATCTTTCCTTTATTGTTATCACCGAAGATAACACTTCCTCCTTCTTTGTGCTCTAATTGAAGGAATTTGGATTCATCTCCCGTCATATGCTTGGAGCATCCACTATCAAGGTACCATAGTACACTTGATCCCTTCAAGCACACCTACAAAACAAATTAATGTTCTTTAGGTACCCATGCCATCTTGGGTCCTTGGGGGTTAGGCATGTTATAATGATGCGATTGAGTAACATGTCTATGGCGTGTAAAGCATGCAGGAGTAATATGACCAATACGTCTACAATAATGACAAGTCACATTTGGGTTATGCATCCTTCTAGGTTCATAGTAACTAGACGGATGAAAGTTTCTTACTCTATTTTGAACACTATGACTATTTCGCATTTCATGAGAGTTATTTCTCCTACTATGAGCTCTAGGATGGGCAGCATTTCTAGAGTGATTGTTTTTCGGTTGAAGGCCATTGCTAGGTCTTCTAAGGGGTTCAAAAATTGGCCTAAAATATGCATCATTTCTAGGGTGACTATTTCTAGGTGGTAAGTCATTCCTAGGTCTTCTAAAAAGTTCAGCATTTTGTCTAGCATGCATATTGGCTCTAGAGTTGTTGTTTCTAGAATAAGCATTTCGATTGTTAATCCTAGGTTGAGCTTTAGGTTGTTGGGGTTTAGCTGCAACCTTTTCTTCATTTTTAAAGCCTATTCCATGCTTGGTTGATTTCAAGTTAACAAGAACATCATTCAAGTTTTTGTGCGAAGAATTAAACTTATCTAATGTGCCTTTAAGCCTACTTACTTCATTCTTAAGAAGCAAACAAGAAGTGCAATTTCTAGTAGAGCTTTCGGGCTTATCGGAACTTCTTTTTCCAAAAAACTTGTTTTCCTCTCTCAGCTTCTCATTTTCTAAAACTAGTTTTTCTAAATCCTTTTCTTTCGAAGAAAGCTGTTTTTGAAAATCCTTTTCTTTTAACGAAGCATTTTCTTTTATGCCCTTAGCAGTTTTTGAAGCCTTAATAAACTCAGCATATAATTCATCAAAAGCAGTTCGCATTTCTTCAAGAGTAAAGAATTTTTTAGACGAAATTTGACATACCTCATCTTTGTTGTCTTCTTGTGCCATAAGGCAAAGATTTGCTGCTTCGTCTTCTTCTCCTTCGCTTGACTCATCTCCGGAGTCGCCTCCCCAAGAAATGTATGCACGTTGCTTTTTAAAAGGTTTCTTCTCCTTTTTGATGTTTGGGCAATTTTATTTGATGTGCCCGGTTTCACCACATTCATAGCACTTGATTTGTTCGCCTTGCTTTTTGCCCTTGCGTTCATACTCCTTGCGCATGAACTTTTGAAATCTTTTGATAACGAGTCCAAACTCGTTGTCTCCTTCCTCATCAATTTGCGGTTGGCTTGTGCTCGCCTTTAGAGCTATTCTTTGCCTCCTTTGATCATCAACAAAAGGGTTAAGAATAGTAGATTCATAGGTTTTAAGGTTATCTCTTAGTGCGTCGATGGTGACGCTTGAAATGCCAATGGATTCTTGAATTGCATCGGCCTTTGATCTCCATGCCGGTGTGAGACTTCTAAGAATTTTTCGAACGAGCTCTCTATCCGTGAATGTTTTCTTGAGAGCATGTAAGCCATTTACGATTATTGAAAATTGCTCAAACATTTCGTCCACCTTTTCACCCTCCTTCATGTTGAATAATTCATAAGAATGGGTTAGGAAATCAATTTTTGCTTCCCTTACCTGGTCCGTACCTTCGTACGTGACTTCTAGCTTGTCCCACATCTCCTTTGCCGTTGTACAACACGATATTTTCCTATAATCGTCAGCATTAACAGCACAATATAATAAATTTATTGCTTTAGCATTATTTTGAACCTTTTGGATGTCATCCGCGTCATACTCATCCTCGGACTTGGGAACCCATTCGTTTTCCACCTTCTTTGTTGGAATTTGGTTTCCCTTCATTATCACCTTCCAAAGGTGAAAGCTGTTGGACTGAACGAAGATCTTTATCCTGTCCTTCCAGTACGTGTAATTTGTACCGTTGAATAGAGGTGGTCGTGTGGAGCACTGTCCTTCTTCAATTCCTGCAAAAGAATCACGAGTAGAAGCCATGGATGGTTCTCTCAAAATGTTAAGTTTTCAGAGAGTTGGGCTCTGATACCAATTGTTAGATAATACGCTTAACGCTAGAGGGGGGGTGAATAGCGTTATAATAAAATTTAGTGTAAACTTGCGGAAATTAAAATTTGCAGGAAGTAAATAAGTGCGATAAATAATAACTTACACACAGATATATCCTGGTTCACCACAACGTGTGGCTAGTCCCGTCCCCGAGAGACTCTCTCGAGATTTTCCACTAACGTGTCAAGCTTCCAGGTGCATAACAAACCTTTACAACTTGAGGACTCAATCCTCAATACCTTTGCTCAGAGTTACAACACTCCAAGACTTCAACCAAGGAAATACAAGTTCCTTACAACAAGAGAATTACAATTCTCTTACAAGTGTATACAACACTAAAACACTCAAACAAAATACTCCTTAATGAGTAGATATGAGTAAAAGAAGTAAGCTCTGGATCACAACAACTTTGGACAAGAATATGGCTCTCAAAAGCTTTATGAAATTGAATATAAAATGATAAACAAAAGTATGCAAGCTTATAGCAATGTAATGATCACTTGTAGTATGTTGTTGTGTTTAAAACACTGAAATGAAGTTGTATTTATAGTTGAAAAACTTGGCATTACCGTTGCCTAGTTGCCAATTAAGAGTTGCTGATTTTACTCACTGACAATCGATTGTCAAACCCCAACAATCGATTGTCTGCCAGTCAGATCAAAATTCAATCCCAGATTTTACGCTTGATAATCGATTACTTACAATCCATAATCGATTACTGGTAACGTTCAAAAAATCCTTTCCAGATTTTACCACAAACAATCGATTGTCCAGAATTAACAATCGATTACTCAGCAACGTTCAAAAATCTTTCCCGGATTTTAATCAAAACAGTCGATTATACCAAATCAATAATCGATTACCTGACGGTATTTGAAAACTTTACGACAACGGTCAGCTTCACAATCGATTGCACAAAGTCAACAATCGATTACTTATCAGTTTTTGAAAAACATTTTAGACACTGCCTCTAGACAATCGATTGTTATATACTCACAATCGATTATTTAATAAATTTGAAAATCACTGGAAGTCACTGCCTCAACACAATCGACTGTCATTAGTTCACAATCGATTATTTTGTGACTTTGAAAAATCTGAAGGACACTGTCTCTTCACAATCGATTGTCATTAGCTTCACAATCGATTATTCTGAGTTTTGAAAAACTTTGATGGACACTGCCTCATCACAATCGATTGTCATAAGGTTCACAATCGATTGTCATAAGGTTCACAATCGATTGTCATGCAGGTTTGAAGAAACCTGATGTTCACTGCCTTAACACAATCGATTGTCATTAGTTCACAATCGATTGTCATGCAGTCTTGGCTTATAACAATCGATTATCATTAGTACATAATCGATTATCTTAGTCCAGTTTTCAGAGGCATTTAAAAATCATTTTGACTAATGAAAATATGCATGATTTAAAATCATTTAGCATTAAATTAAATATGCATGATTTTGGAAAATAGTTTTATGAGAGAAGCCATGTTACAAGTCAAATTGTAGGATCAAGATCACAATTAAGAATGACTCAATTAAACTATAAAACTTTGTCTTGAGCTTGAATCTCGATGTATATCAATTGTGCGCTTGTTTCTTGAACTTCGTCATATATCAATTTTCGCTTCGTTTGTCATTCATCAAAACCTATACAAAAGAACACACGTTTTAGTATATTGCATTTGAGAACGTGTTTCCAACACCAAAATCATGAATTACTCGTCTTGAGATTAAGACATAGAATGAAAATTAGTACCCTATCTTGAGCTCTACTACATGATCTGGAGTATCAAAGAAGGGTGAAATTCCTAAATGTCTGAATGGCCTCTGTCGATGCCCCCTTTTTCTCGCGAAATGGGGTTTGTGAAATTTAGGAGGACAACTTGTTTCTTTTTGAGAATTGGGTTTGAAGAGTCTCCACCAAATGATTAAGTGCATTAGGACACTAAGAAGAACTTTGATTTGGAAAATCAGAGATTGGGTAAGGCCTTGAAATTATCCTGAGAGGAAGGTATTAGGCACCCCTTAAAATCCACTAGTGTGGTTCCCGGCCATACTATAATTGTGGCTTAAAGTGCAAATAACAAGTCAACAAATAAGAGTTACAAATATGAGAAGGGGGTTTTCACATAACTATTGCAAGTAATTGAAGTTAAAAGCAGTCAAAGAAGCTGAAATTTGAGAAAAAACAATTTTGAAATTCTGAATAAAACAAACAAGTAAAGGGAGGGGGGTCCTAGGTTTATAAATAATATGGATCACCCCGCACAACACCCGGTAACCATTTATACACGCGGTGTTATTGTGTGGTCATCATATCCATATCTACCCTTTCCCACCCCGTTAAGGTATTAAGCACGGAATGGTCTCTCTTTACTTATTGCATGATATTACCCACCCCCATGCTATTAGTCCCGGAGGTATTTGTACTACTGATCCTAAAGTGAAGGGTGTGAGGTTTTATAGCTTCAAAGGATTCTAAGGTGAAAATCAAAACACATATGTAACAAATATGGGGGAGAAGCATATAACAGATAGAAAGGCTCACGAACCTCCTTAAAACAAAGAGAAGCGTATAATTTAGCATGACTTGCACGTACAGATTAGGGTCCGATTAAAATTAAGAGTTGTAGCATACTGATTGATTACAGGCCTGCCTGCTGGTTGTAGCTAAGAATCTGATTCAGTTTACAAGTTACCTTATGGCTTGCCTAAGCGTTAAATGAAACCTATGGGCATGGTACCTATTAGCTCAGAAAAAATGTATACTTATTTTAAAGAAGAGGACTTGTTAATTACAGAAAACATAAATTCTGTAGATGTTGAGCGTTGATTCTACTGATTTTAGACTTTTAAGAGAATGAGCGATAAGTCCTATAAGCATATTATCTATATGATATGTAGCATATCAGAAATGAGTTATAGACATGGTCTCTATATGAGATGGAAAAGTGCGGAAGCCTATAGACATGGTCCCTACAAGAGATGCAAAAGCGCAAGCTGAAAACATGATACATGAGTGTAGAAGTGTAAATATCCCTATGAACATGATATCTACCCTTTTGCATGCGTGATTAACCCTCCCTTTTTCACTAGCATGCCCAGTAGTTATTACAAGTTATTATTACAGACTAGGATGAATAAGAAAATTAAAATTACATCAGAGAACTAACAATTTACAACCAATGAGAGCCTGATTCAGACTTCCTGTCTAAAGAATGATGTAAACCAATCTCCAAAGATCAGATTCCAAAGCCGTTCTCTTATTTGGGATGAGTCAGAGTTCCCTAAGAGTCTCAAATGGACTCCGAGCAGTGCTCACACCCAAATATATTGCAGAATTGAATCATAGTGTAGTGTAGAAGAGACAGCCCTCAAGTGTCCAATTTCAGAGGGAACTCAAGGTCCCAAAGCAGGGCTCACATGAGGGGACAGAACTTAAAAGCTAAGAGAGTGTAAGTGCAAAGAGGAGGGAAGCAAAGATAGGTTGGTGGTCATACCTAAAAATTGAAAGTGCTGGCACACCCCAACTAGCATGTTAGCCACATTGTTTAGGAGTTAGGATCCCCTAAGGGATCAAGTCCAAACATGAGAAACAACTTGGATGTTGCCATGTTCTGAACTTCAATCTCAAACACATAGGAGGGGACAGGGGTGCAAGGATTCATAGTAGAAACATATGCAAGAAATTTACATACTAATTAACATTAAACATAGGCAGTAAAGCATACAGGGGTGTAGAAGCTGTAAAATAAACACATTGGGTTGAGGCTGAAAACAGAACTAGAACATTCCAATTTCAGAGAACAAGAAAAGAAAGCAGTAGTCTCGTAAATCTAGAGTGCAAGCAATAGTCAAAATCCTATGATTAGAGAACTATGATACTTGAGTAGTGTAAAATTGTTGAATTGAGAGTTGTGTAATTGAAAGTGTTTGAAAGTGTCGAATTCAAGGTGTCTTGGTGAGAAATGATTCGTGCCCTTTTTATAGTGTAGAAGGCAAGCATAATAAGGAAGGAGAATAATTTAAAAATCAATTACAAATTTACCCCTTTAATTAAGGGGTTCTGATTTCAAACGGGTAAAAATGATTGAGGAAAGAGCTTTTTCAAAACCTTTTACCAAAGCAGCAGAAGAAGGGTAAATACACAGAAATTTATTTAAGGAAAAAGTTTGATAGCACACAATTTGTGAAAAGAAGGAAAGGAAATCAATTAACTCCAGTAAATTACAAGGTCTGAATTTTGGTATGGATGAATCCAGTCAGAAAAGGTGAAGAATGGTTTTACTTAAAGAAAATCAGTAACAATCAATCAAACCTAAAAAAAGATTATGAATCAATCATAAGTTGGAAAACCTATTCGGAAGAAAGAACTCATCACACATATAAAACATACAGCCATGCTTAAACACGAAAAACTACCATGCGAATTAGTTGGAGAGTCTAGCATAGAAAAAGCTCAGAGTCATAAACAAAGAAACTCAAACTTAGCTCATAGACTCAGAAAGAGTCTAAAAGAGTCAAGAGTTCCAAAATAGAACCCCAGTCCAAACACCTGACTAAACCTTGTTAAAAGAAACCCCTAAATTCTAGGGTTTCTACTTTGAAACAAATACAGAGACGAGGAGGCACGTAATGGAAACAGGCTTAGAGATCTCTTTCAGAGACTCATGAGAAAGCAAACAGCTACAATAGCAAGTTCAAAATAACAGAGTGAAAAAACTGATTTGAAGCATAGTGAGAGTAGAGGGAACATGTTCAAGAAAAACCTGGGACTTAAACAAGTTCAGGATAGAAATGAGATAGTATATCACTTAAGAAAACAGTAGGAGAAACATATTTAAGGGGAACTCAAACAAGGTCCAGTAGAAGGCAAACAAAGAGCTAAATTTAATAAAAAAATATAATAGAGTAACACAAGGATATCAGAAAAGACAAGCAAAAGAACACATAGGGAAACATAGCAAGATAAACATATGAGCATGGTCTAGGAACACAGTAGAAAAATAAAGCACATATGAATCATGTAGGGTAGAAATACAGCATAATAAAAGCAGGAGCACATGCGTGACGAATACACACAAAGAAAGGAAAAGACAAGTTGGAGAAACATTTTGAACCTTTCAGAAAACCCTAAATCGAAGAGAAGGGGTTTTAAAGAATAATGTTGAAAGAAAAATTGAGGAAAATGTTTTAAAACTCCAGTAGTGCACAGATATATAACAAATCTAAGAAAAATCAGAGAAAACCTCGAATATCTAGGGTTTCAGAGGACCTTAAAACAAGAAAGGCTTTGAAAAGGATCGATCTTGGTCTAAAAGGTCAGAGATGGGCTCATAATGCTTGGATACGCCGGAGCAAGGCCAGAGAGGCTATAGAACCTTAAATCGGAGAAGTTCTGAACGGACATCTTTGAGGTCAGTTCTAGAAATTTTGAACTTCAAGTGTTTGAGACCAAAGAGAGATGTGTTCATGCCATCCATGGCCGGAGAATCCATAAATTCCGGTAAGGTTGTGGTTGAAGATGGTGATAGAGGCTAGGGTTTCAAGACCCTTCGAGAGAGTTTGAGATAGAAGGGGTTTCAAGGCACCATCTCTGGAGAAAATGAGTTAGGTTATGGGGTTTGGGGGATTAAAAACGTTCAGCGTCAATCGTGGCTGTTGATCAAAATGATCAACGGCCTAGATTAAAAAAATGACCGGACAGGTTGTATTATCGGGTTACGGGTGGATTATTTTTAAGGTTTGGGCTAGTCTTTAATTGGGTTCAAAATTGGGTTAATCAGGGGGATCATTTTGGCTACAATTGAAATACAAATGAGGCTAGATTTTAAATAACGAGTTTTTTCCTTTTTATTTTATAAAAATAGTAAAAATAACTCCAAAAATAATTAAGGTACTGAATCATTTAATAATATATAAATATTAATTCTAAAATATTAGAACCAATTTATAATTATAAAATGCTATTAAATATTAATATTGGCTAAAATTGCAATTACATGCAATTTATCTTTTAAAATACTAAATAAATTATAATAAATACTTATAATTACCTTAGCTATATTTTGGTACAAATATGGGGAATAAAATAAATTATTCACCAAAAATGTTAATTTTGGCAATAAATACTAATTTTTGTAATGCTAAAATGGGCAATAAATTGATTTAAAAGTCCTTTAAAATTTAGGGAAAAAATGCTAAAACACTTGGGCATACTTATATATGATATTTTGGAAGTATTTTCATGTAAAAATACACAGGAAAAAATTGGGTATCAATAGTTGTCCCTCTTTATACAGGGAAAAATTGGGTATCCACAGTTGCCCTTCTTTATCCTAGAAGGATGAAAGAGTTGTCGGGTAAATATATGATGGTCATTTTTGACCGAGTGAAGTGATTTGAAGAGATTGAACGTGCTTTGGTTCCTAAGCTGCCTACATATCCCTAGTCTTACAAGAATCAAGCCATATGTGTTCAGGATACGTCGGTGGAGTATGCCGACGGAGATCTTTCAAGAACGGACGCGATGTTTAAGTAGGGTGGTTAAGAGTCTAATAGGGATGTGGTAACCGGAGTGGGATAGTCCTGCTGAGATGGCTGTTGCTCGCACGTTTACCTACATATAAGCAATACATGCATATATTGTGCATAATTATAACATGATGCAAGTTTCCGTCGGACCATGAATGTTGTCTTTGGATAGTTAGGATGACATCCTCAGACCATAATGTCCTAGGCCATGAAGTGTATAATAAAGGATTCACAGGCCATGAAATGATGCTCTCGGTGTATGAGGATGATGTCTCCGAGCTATGATGCCTTTGAATAATGATATGCAAGAGATAAAAAGGGGTCTTCAGGCCATGGAATGGTGTTCTCCGGCTATGAAGATGGTGCCTCCAAACAATGACGCCTTTGGGCAGTTTGATGATCTTTCAGCCCATGAGATGCAGAAGGTGTAGATGTAATAAGTGGCAATATTTCAGCCATGCAGATGGAGGTAGAGCTTAACCTCGGAAGGTAGAATGGTAGCCTTATGCAATGCAGGAAATGCAGATGGAGACAGAGTTTAGTCTCGGAAGGCAGAATGGTAGCCTTATGCAATTTAGGAAATGCAAATGGAGTCAGAGCTTAGTCTCGGAAGGCAGAATGGTAGCCTTATGCAATGCAAGAAATGCAGATGGAGACAGAGCTTAGTCTCGGAAGGCAGAATGGTAGCCTTATGCAATAGCAAGAATGCAGGTGGAGACAATACAGGAATGCAAATGGAGATAGAGCTTAGTCTCAGAAGGCAAAATGGTAGCCTAATGCAGGAAATAAAAAGGAGAATAGTAATAAAATTTCTTAGCCGATGGTTGATAGCTGATTGTGATATTACGATTGCTGGGGATACTGTGTTGATAGCGACTGTGAATAATTGTGACGGCTCTGAGAGTTGCATTCCTGAACAGTACTTATGATAGGATTTCGCGACTTGAGTGCCAGCATCCAAAGAAAATTCATGAGTTCTGTAAAGGGGAGAGGTTAGTTCGTGTCCCGCCGACTTTGCTTGCCCTGTTTAGCTTTGATCTGATGACCTGGTATCTATTATCGGGTAGTGTTGCTGAACAAGGCGATTTCAACAATATATGCATAAGTTGGTTAAAGATATGATGTAAGTATATAAGAAATAGTTTTAGATGAACCGATGACTGTGACGTGGTTCAAGACATTGCAACCTCTCTCATTACGGAATTTTGAGGGTCCTCCTTAAAATTCTTCCCCAATTTACTAGGTTGATGCTTCTGACAGTTGCTCGCGATGATCGGCTGAAATTACATCAGAATTTAAGGGTCATCCTCAAAATTCTACCCCAGTTTCCAATTGCTGGGAAAATGAAAATTTTAATTGAATTGTGATTGAACCCATAAGGTTCCTACATATACTCTCTTAAACAGTAATTAGGTCAGGTCGTAGTTCAAATTACATGGTATATGAAAAGCATGAAGATTACACATAGTAGCGTTTGCCTACATCTGAATTGACTGGTTTTGGCCAAACTTCTACGTCCATTTCTACAAGTATAAGGGCTCCTCCTACCAGAACCCGGATGAACCATGTATGGGCCTTGCCAGTTGGAAGAGAACTTCCCTTTGGCTTCATCTTGATGTGGAAAAATTTTCTTTAATATCAACTGCCCCAGTGTGAACCATCTTTGTTTGACTCTCTTGTTGAAAGATCTGGACATTCTGTTCTGATAAAACTGACCATGGAAAACTGCATTCATTCTTTTCCCATCTATAAGATCCAACTTCTCATAACGACTCATCACCCACTGCATCGTCGAGTTCTGGTTCCTGTATGATCCTTAAGGAGGAAATTTCTACCCTGGTGGGAATGACCGCTTCTGTACCGTAAACCATCATGTAGGGAGTTGTCCCAGTTGATGTGCAAACTTTGGTGCAGTATCCCAATAAAAAAAATGATAACTTTTCATGCCATTATTTGTGCTTTTCTATCATCTTCCATAGTATCTTCTTGATATTCTTATTGGCGGCTTCTACAGCTCCATTCATTTGGGTCTGTAGGTTATGGAATTATTTTGTTTGATCTTGAAGGTCTTACACAAAGATCCCATCAATTCGCTGTTGATATTGGAGCAATTATCAGTAATGATTGACTCTGGAATTCCGAATCGGCAAACAATGCGGTCGCGAACAAAGTCTGCCACGATTTTCTTAGTCACTACTTTGTAATATGTTGCTTCGACCCTTTTGGTAAAATAACTAATTGCTACTAGGATGAACCTATGCCCGTTGGAAGCGGCTGGTTCGATTGGTCCAATAACATCCATTCCCAAGCGGCGAAGGCCATGGTGAGCTTGTTACATTAAGCTCATTTGGAGGTACATTTATCATGTCTGCATGTATCTGACAACGATGGCATTTCCAGACATACTGGATGCACTCTGTTTCTATGGTTATCCAAAATTAACCAGCACGGAGTATCTTCTTGGCTAAGACAAAGTCGTTCATATGTGGTCCACAGGTACCGGCATGGATTTGTTCTAGTAGTCTGGATGCTTCTTTTGCGTCGACACACCTTAGTAATCCCAAATTAGGGGTCCTCCTATATAATATTCCTCTATTGTGAAAGAAATTGTTAGACAGTCTTCCAAGTGTGCGCTTTTAAGTAGAATTTGCGATCTCGGGATATTCTTCTTTTGCCAAATATTCCTTGATATCATGAAACCAAGTTTTTCCATCTGCTTCTTTTTCGACATAAGCATAGTAAGCTGGCTAACCGTACATCTTCACGAGAATAGGATCAATGAAGTTCTTATCTGGATGTTGTATCATAAAGGCCAAGGTACCAATGTATCGGCGAACTTATTCTGGATTTCGGGAACATGCTGGAACTCTGTCTTTGTGAACCTCTTTCTCAACTCCTATACATGGTGAAAATAAGGGAGTATCTTGGAATTCTTGGTTGCCCATTCTTCTCAGACCAGATGTATAAGTAAGTCCAAATCTCCAATCACTAGCAACTCTTGGATATTCATGTCAATGGCCATTTTGAGCCTTAAGATACAGGCTTCGTAGTTCGCTATATTGTAAGTGCAAGGGAACCTGAGCTTGGCGGATACCGGATAATGCTTGCCAGTTTCTGATACTAGGACTACTCCTATGCCAACTCCTTTGAAATTTGTTGCTCTATCGAAAAACATCCTTTAACCATCATAGGACTCTACAATGTCTTCTCCTACGAAGGATACCTCTTCGTCCATAAAATGCGTCTTTAGGGGCTCGTATTCTCCATCCACAGGGTTTTCAGTGAGATGATCCACTAATGCATGTCCCTTGACTGCTTCCTGGGTCACGTAGACAATACCGAATTCACTCAGCAGGATTTGCCACTTGGCTAGCTTGCCCGTGGGCACGGGCTTCTGAAATATATACTTCAATGGATCCATCCTTGATATGAGATACGTAGTATAGGCTTAGAAATAGTACCTCAGCTTCTGAGCTACCTAAGTCTAAGCTCAGCAGGTGCGTTGCAATAGAGAATACCGAACTTCGTACAGGGTGAACTTCTTGCTGAGATAATAGATGGCCTGCTATTTTCTCCCTGTTTCATCATGCTACCCCAAAACACAACTGAACGCTCCATCTAATACCGCAAGGTAGAGCAATAGGGGTCTACTTGGCTTGGGCACGACCAAAACTAGTAGCATTGACAAGTACTCGTTGATCCTATCGAAGGCCTTTTGGCCATCATCAGTCCATTTGGTAGCTACTTCCTTCTTCAACATCTTGAAGATTGGCTCACAGATGACAGTAGATTGTGCTATGAACCGGCTGATGTATTTAAGTCTCCCCAAGAAGCTCATTTCTTCTTTCTTGTTCCTTGGCGGTGGCAATTCTTGGATAGCTTTGACCTTTGATGGATCCAGTTCTATCCCTCGGCGACTCATGATAAACCCGAGTAGTTTTTTGGCAAGAACCCCAAATGCATATTTTGCAGGATTTAGCTTCAAATTGTACCTTCTCAATCTATTGAAAAACTTCCTCAAATCTTCCATGTGATCAGCGGATTTCTTGGACTTGGTTATGACGTTGTCTACATATACTTCAATCTCCTTGTGTCTTATATCATGAAAAATGGTAGCCATGGCCCTCATGTAGGAAGCACCTACATTCTTTAACCCAAATGGCATCATCTTGTAGCAGTACATGCCCCACGGTGTAATGAAATCTGTTTTCTCGGCATCTTCTTCATCCATCCAGATCTGATGATACCCAACAAAATAATATACAGTGATTGCAACCCGTGCTTGGCGCAATTGTCAATCAAGATGTGTATGTTTCGTAAGGGAAAGTCTTTTTTTGGACTGGCCCGGCTGAGATCCCGATAGTCGACGCAGACTCTAACCTTCCCGTATTTTTTTGGCATTGGAACGATGTTGGCTAACCACGTTGGATACTCCACAACTCTGAGAACCTTAGCTTTGACTTGCTTAGTGACCTCCTCCTTGATTTTCAAACTCATATCTGGCTTGAATTTTCAAAGCTTCTGTTTTGCCGGCGGACAGGCTGGATTAGTCGGCAATTTATAAGCTACAATATATGTACTCAGACTAGTCATGTCATTATACGACCAGGCAAATATGTCCTCATGCTACTTTAGAAACTCTATGTATCCTTCCTTCTCTGATGGCGATAGGTGAATGTTGATTCGTGTTTCTTTGATGTTTTTTGCATCTCCCAGGTTAACAACTTTTGTCTCGTCCAGGATGGACTTAGGCCTATTTTCGAAATTCTTAACTTCCTTAACAATCTGTTCTGGTATATCATCTTCTTCTAAATCTATGTCAGTTTTTTGCGTTGTCTCGTTGCATGCCAAAGTCATTGGTTCATCAAGATAAGTAATAGTAATGTTGTATAATTAAAGTAATGAGAGAAAGTAATAAGAGTAAGATTTACAAGAAAATTGAAATGCTTTGATAAATTCCATAAATATTTTGAACATTGGAGCTCTTTCTTGCAAAAATGAAAATGTGAAAGGAAAGTAAACTAATAAAGTAAAGTAGTGCATGGTTCTTGTTTAGCCTTGCTAACCTTAGGCTCGCCGAACTCTGGTGGTTCAGATGGTCTAGTTACTGAGGCGTGCTCCTCCGTATACATCCTGTATGGAAGGGTCTTCCCCCCCCCCCCTTCCTCCTCAAAAATGACACAACAATCCATGTTATCATCTTCTAGGAACAAATTCCTCATCGCTACTAATGCTTCTTATTCTTCTGACCCGTAGATAACTTTGGTTGGTTGGAAGGTCAGCTCCAAACAGGGTATTGGCTACTTCAATAAATAGTAAGGATCACACCATAGTGGCGACCAGTGGTTGAATTCCTCCCAAGTGTACTCATACCCCAATTCGAAGGTGGTGCCACGTTTCTTGAGCTTGATGGGCTTAACGATTCCTTGGAGATTCTTGCCAAGTCCCTTTCCAAAGGTTCATACCCGCTCCAGTTCAGTATGCTTTCAATTTTGTTATTCCACCATTTATCCTTATCAATGGTGTTGACTCGCTCGATATGGTGGTAGGTTTCCCCGCCTATCCTTATCCTTTCTCCAATTGCTGGAATGGTCTGGTGACTGTATATAGGATTTCTACCGTCGTCATGGATGATCACATCTTGGTGGTTCCATTCAAACTTTGCTGCCTGATGTAGTAAGATGATGGCACGTCTATCACTTAAATATCAACATCGAACCAAGCACGCCCCATTTGCAAACATAAGCTAATATCCCCAATAGTAGACCACTGAGAACCGCCGAAAGATTTGATGTTGATGGCCCCGTCCTTGATTACATCAGCCCTTTTCCCAATGTCCTGAGTGTTACCAACAGACAAATGCTGAGATTGGATCCACCATCGACTAGGATCCTGGTGATAAATAATATTTGTACTGCACAGTGATGTGTAATGCCTTATTGTGACTTAATCCCTCTGTTGGCAGCTCATCTTCGTCGAAAGTGATCTTGTGACTTTCCAACACCTTACCCACCATGTTCGCCATTTTCCTCTAGTGATGTTGCTTGGTAAATACGCTTCACTCAGTGCTCTTAACAAAGCATTCTTGTGTGCATCAGAACTCTGTAGCAAAGCAAGGATAGAAATCTATGCCGGTATTTTGTTCAGATAATCAGTGACTGAGTATTCCTTTGCTTATATCTTTCTCCAAAGATCATCACGGCTAGTTTCAATGATGGTTGGCCGACTAGAAGCCTGCTTTCTTGATTCAGCAAAATGCTCAGGAGTATAAACACTGCCGGTTCTTGTCATACCCTATGCCAAAACTGCTTCCCCAAACTTGATTTTCCCTTTCCTTCTTGCCTCGGCTGTGTAGTCCCAAGGGATGGCCTTTGTGTGAATGGTGCTACGACTGTCATTGTTACCGGAATGGGAAATCTTTCTTTGGGAGGTAATATAGCAACTTCAAATGGTATAGGTGCCTTTGAGGACCCAAACTCGACCTCAATTGGTTTTGGCGCCTTTGCAGAGGTTGGTGTTTCAAAATCCAGTGGTATGGACATATTCAACTCGTCGTCTCCAGAAGGCTGAATCTGGACAATAATCGGATTGAGGGTTACTACTAGCTTCTTTGGATTGTCGCCTTCTGTGAATAAACTGATTGATCCCTTGGGGTCCTAATCATCCTCTATCTCGATCATGTGAACGCCTCCACCCTTGTGGTCTGGTAAAGGGTTATTGCGGACATTCGGAGCAGGCTCCTTTTCTACAATGATCTTGTTGTCAATCAAAGTCTGGATCTTATCCTTCAGGGAGCGGCATTCATCAATGGTATGCCCCTTCATGTCAAAATGGTATGCACAGGTTTTATTTGGGTTGACCCATTAGGAAGGGTTTTCAGGGGTTATAGCAGGGATGGGGTGACATAACTAACAGCTTTGAGCCTTTCGTACAGCTGGTCGATTAGTTCATCAACGGCGGTATACTGTTTGGGAGGTCTGTGGACAAATTTTGGTCGTGGTCTAGGAAAGTTTTGGCATGGGGGAGGTGATTGATAGTGGGAAGGTTTGGTGTTGTAGGCTTGGTAAATATGTGCTGGTTAGGAGTATTTGGGTGAAGTGGCCGAATATGCTGGAGGTGGAGATGAATGATAAGTGGGTGGGTGGAGTATTGTAAGAGGGTAAAGGTGCTTGGTAATTTGGGGTAGGCTGATACGTGATTAGAGGTATTGGGTATGTTTGGTATTTGATAGGGGATTTGGTCCTTTGTGCAGCCATTACAACACTTACATCCCTTTTCTTAGACGTACCACCAGACTGTAAAGCCTTGTTGGTAGCTTACAAGGCTTCAAAATTCGTAACCATACCACTCTTGATTCCTTCCTCGATCCTCTCATCTAGCTTGATGATGTCAGAAAATCTATGATTCTCAATCAGCATCAGTCTTTCATAGTATTGGGGGTCCTGAGCCAAGATGAAAAATTTGTTCATTTGTTCTTCCTCTAAGGCCGGTCTGACCTTACCACCTTCTGTTCTCTAGAAAGTAGCATACTCACGGAAGGTTTATGTGGGTTTCTTCTTCAAGTTTTGGATATAGAACACATCTGGCGCATTCTCTGTGCTGAATCTGAATCTATCTATGAAGTCGGATGCTATAATTACTAAGTTCGGCCACTTCTTTGGGTCTTGGCTAATGTACCAAAACAGAGCATCTCCTTTCAAGCTCCTCATGAAAAGCTTCATGCAGATCTTTTTATCTCATCCTACTTTGTCCAGTTTGTCGCAATACGTTCTAAAGTGAACCTAGGGATCCCCTTTACCATCAAACATTTCAAACTTGGGTAGTTTGTACCCCTTGGGCAGTTCCACATCCGGCTGTATGAATAGATTTTTATAGTTTAGCCCCTCGATTCCCTTACTACCTTCAATGCCTTAAATTCTAGTGGTCAACCTTTTAAGCTCTTTGGCCAAATTTCTGATGAGAGAGTCTTATCATTGGACTCGGGTGTGCTTGAGATGGGCTGGGTGGAGTGTGTCACAGTCTCCACATAGATGGGGGTGTTGTGTTGTGTGTGGAAGTGGTCATTTGTGGAGTTCAAAGGTTCCGGGATGGTATTATTGGGAGTGTTTTAGCAAGTATTGCAGTAGTGGTGAGGAGCGGGATGGTTTTGTTGCTTTGGGATACTTTGTGGAGGTATGGGATTCTGAGTATTTGGGAAAGTAACTTCTGGAGGGGTGAGGGAAAATGACAGACTTGCCAAATTTCGGACTTGATCAAGCTCTTCTTGGAACTTCAATAGTTTTTGTTCCAGTTGAGAGGTATTTTCCTTGGGGACTAGAGCACTAGAAGTGACCTCTACCCGTTTAGTTGAGTCCATTCTTCTTTTGCTTTTGTGTCTGACCGGACTGGGATGAGCAGTAGGTGGAAGGCCCCTGGATCTTGTAAATTAGGTTGACATTGCTAGAGTTCAGCAACTAACCTTCGGGGGAGGGGAATAAAACCAAAAGTAAAAATAAAAAGGTAACCAGTTAGTGAGGATTATAAGAGAAGATTTTGCGGTATTTAAACACATAGTGCAGGAATGTAAATCTCGTCCTAATTTGGAGCCTCGTTGCGCCTGAGATAGGCCTAGCAACAAGTTGATTTAGAGAACTTATAATGCTAAATGCCTCATTTTATTAATAGAAAATAAGATGAGCCCCAAAACAACACTAAATAATAGGAAATATAAATGCCACTAACGGCCACTGGCCTTATTACATCCATAAAGGAAAAGGTAAAATCCTATCTATTTTGTCCCAGACAGACCCTCCCTAGACTCGGCATCTTTGGCTCTTTCGAAAAGCTGCACCAGCTTGCGAAGTCCCAGCAGCAAGTAGGTTCTAGCTAGGTGCTCATCTTCATTTCCCTTAGCAATCTGGCAATCCTCGACTCTTCTGATGAATTTTCTTTCTAGCTCTACTAAACCCCGTTCCAAGTACCCCAGTCATTTGTTGGCGCTCACAACCATGTCTTTCTATTCTTCAATCAGCTTTTGATTGGCTTCTTGAATTTCATGGTGCTCATTTTTGCATTCCCGAATCCTCTTGCATAATTGGTTGTACTTGACCTATGCTTTAGCCTTTTCATCGATGATCCTATGATTTCGAGCGAACCCGGGTTAACCTAGACCATTATGATTGTCTTCTAACTAGCTGGGATAGTATAGAGTATAACCAGCATGGTATCTGTCTGGCTCAATAGTGTCTCTTCCCATGACGATTTTGCAGTGCTACATGTGCTAAGCTTGGCACTTGTAAGGGCTATCATCATCTTGAAACTCGGCCCGGAAATGACTCATCTTGTCAACCCTTGGTATAACCTGCTTCCTACCAGCCTGTCTCATAACTTGAAGAGGGACATAAAGGTAAGTTTCCCTGAAACCAATAAGTATTAGAAACCGTGCATCCCGAGATTGGGAGATGAACTTTTTAGTAGGGAACCATTCGAACATCCATTGTACTCGATCCTCTTTCAGATTTTCAAACAGTTCCACCCATCCTTTGGCATCTTCTGGCTGAGCAAACATGTTAGGCATGTAGTTCATCCTCCTTGGCTAATGGAAAGCTATATGGTTTTCCCAGTCCTTACGCTAAATCTCATGTCGATACTCACCCTTTAATAGGTGCTACATGATCTAGAGTTGGAGTAGCAAGTTGCACCCTTGAAGTGTTTGGCCCCATGTTGACATTTCTCCAAGGTGCGGTATATTTCTGCGATGATCATAGGCACTATGCTAAATGGTTGCCCACCAATTCCCTCCATTAAGGTTTTGCTGATCATGGCCAGTCGGGTATGGATCCTTGCTTTCTTCATGGGAAACACCATCATCCCCAATAAGCAGAACATAAAGACGAAGACCCTCCGGTGGATATGCCCTAATGATGTGAGGGAGAACTCATCAGGATAAGTACGGTAAGATTTGTTGTGACTATACCACTTGTACAAATAATCAAAGGGAATGTACGACTCCTTCAAGCAGGTTAAGTTTGGATTTTTCTTTAGACCCATCATCTTGAGAAAACCTCTACCATTGCAATTTTCCAGCATTAACAGACCCGGAGTTTCTCACGGTATACCAGCGAGTCTTCCTATTTTCTCTAGCAGGGGTGTCATCTCAATGGCTCCGAAGCGGAACACAGACTTATCACAATCCCATAATAGAGTGGCAGCTTCTATGATTTTGTTATTGGGTTGAATTTACAAGAGAGAAGGTAGATTCCCTAGATATTTTCTGACAAGAGCCTGATCACTGGAGTGAAGATTCTCCCACCAGCATAGAAATTTGGGGTGGATGTTGGTGACCATGCCGAATCTGGGGACTTCGTGCCTCATATTTCTGCAAGGTAAAAGTGTTAGGACCTTTACCCCCACCGTACTCGACTATTAAATATCAATAATTGGCATAAAAGTCATTTAGTTCTCCAAATGAATGCACAAAACATGGTAGTGTCCGTTTGGGTTTTGGGAAAACCTGGTGGACTTTGGACAAGGCTATCTTAAAGAGTCATTATGCAGACAACATAAGTGACTCGGCAAGGTTTAACCATAATGCATGCACAATTAAATGGAGTAGGGTTTCTAATGGGGTATTAGACTAGTACCCTTGAGCAGACAACTCAAGAGGGAAAGGCACAGAACCGTCGACTACACCATTGATCGACTGGCTTTACCGAAAATATGCCTTTGTCCGATTTAGTGGTGATAATATCAGAAGGGTGCAACCACTCATTATAAGCATTGCTATGGTATTTTGTTTGGCACGAGGGAAATATGACGTTGAATATGCAGTTTCAATAATTAAAACAAGTTGTCACGTATTTGCACGTTCATAAAGTAATAATTACAATAGTATTAAAGGAAAGCGATAAAGGAAAGCATTAAGAGAAATAAGAAAAAAAAACAAAAATCCAAGTTAGTTTCAAGGTAGATGAGGAAAAATACTTAAAGGAATTTAAACAAATAAAGATAAATAAAGAAGCATAAAGTTACAAATAACGTGAAATGGCAAAAGCCTTAAAGAAATCCCCAGTAGAGTCGCCACGCTGCCAATGCCCCCTTTTTCTCGCGAAATCGGGTTTATGACATTTAGGAGGAATTGGGTTTGAAGAGTCGCCACCTAATAATTAAGTGCACTAGGACACTAAGAAGAACTTTGATTTAGAAAACCAGAGATTCGCTAAGGGCTTGAAATTATCCCAAGGGGAAGGTGTTAGGCACCCCTCAAGATCCACTAGTGTGGTTCCCGGCCATACTATACTTGTGACTTTAAGTGAAAATAACAAGTAGACAAATAAGAGTTACAAATATGACCGGGGGGTTTTCACATAATTATTGCAAGTAATTGAAGTTAAAAGCAGTCAAACAAGCTTAAATTTCAGAAAAAGCAGTTTTGAAATTATAAATGAAAAAACAAGTAAAGGGAGAGGGGTCCTAGGTTTATAAATAATACAGATCACTCAACACAACACCCCGTAACTGTTTATACACGTGGTATTATCGCGTGGTCTTCATATACATATCTACCATTTCCCACCTTGTTAAGGTACTAAATGCGGAATGGTCTCGTTTTATTTGTTGCATGCTTTTACCCGCCCCCATGGAGGTATTTGGGACTACTAATCCTAAAGGGAAGGGTGTGAGGTTTTATAATTTCAAAGGAAAAAATCCTAAGGCAACAATCAAAACACATATGTAACAGATATGGGGAACAAGCATATAACATATAGAAAGGCTCAAACAAACCTCCTTAAAACAAAGAGAAGCATATAATTTAGCATGACTTGCACGTACTGATTAGGGTCTAATTAAACTTAAGAGTTGTTGCAGACTGATCTATTACATATTTCATATAAGAAATCTGAATCAGGCCTACTGTTGGTTGTAGCTAAGAATCTGATTCAGTTTACAAGTTACCTTATGGCTTTCCTAAGTGTTAAATGAAACCTATGGGCATGATATCTATTAGCTCAGGAAAAAAAACGTATACTGGTTTTAAAGAAGAGAACTTATTCATTATAGAAAACATAAATTCTGCAGATGTTGAGCATTGTTGCTACTGATTTTAGACTTATAAGCGAATGAACTATTTTGATTTTGTTGGCTGCTCCTATAGGCATGCTTTCTAGGCGTTGTTGCTTTTAAACACTTTTTTATAGTTGAAATAAGAGTGCAGAAGTCCTATAGGCATGGTATTTAGAATGATGTTTTTTAAAACCTATGAACAAGTTTGCCTAGTGATAGATGCAGATGCAAAATTCAGGAAGTCCTATAGGCATAATATCTAGAATGTTGTTTGTTATTTAAACCTATGAACATGTTTGCCTAGTGATAGATGCAGATGCAAAATTCAGAAAGTCCTATAGGCATATTATCTATATGATATGCGGTATATCAAAAATGACTTATAGACATGGTCTCTATATGAGATGCAAAAGTGCAGAAGCCAATAGATATGGTCCCTACATGAGATGCAAAAGTGCAAGCTGAAAACATGATACATGAGTGTAGAAGTGTAAATATCCCTATAAACATTATGTCTACCTTTTTGTATACATGATTAACCGTCTCATTTTCACTAACTTCGCCAATAGTTATTACAAGTTATTATTACAACCCAGGATGAATAAGAAAAGTAAAATTACATCAGAGAACAAAAAATTTACATCCAAGGAAAGCCTGATTCAGACTTCCTACTTGAAGCATGAAGTAAAAAAATCTCCAAAGATCACATTACAAAGCCTTTCTCTTATTCGGGATGTGTCAGAGTTCCCTAAGAGTCTCAAATGGACTCCGGGCAACACTCACACCCAAAGATATTTTTTAATTGAATCATAGTGCAGTGGTGGAAGAGCCAACTCTCAAGTGTCCAAGTTCAGAGGGAACTTAAGGTCCCAAAGCATGTCTCATATGAGAGGGGGCAAAACTTAAAAGCTAAGAGATAGTGTAAGTGCAGAGAGGGATTTTGAGAGGCAGCAAAGATAGGTTGGTGGTCATACCTAGCAATTGAAAGTGCTGGCACACCCCAACCAGTCTATTAGCCACATTGTTTGAGTAAACTCTTGAGTCTCTGAATATTTAATAAGACTGCTTGACTGTTTATCATTGGCATATAACAAAGCATTGAAATCTCCAGGAACTAACCAGCCTTCATTTATAGATGCTGAGTAATCTTGCAGATGTCTCCATAAAGATCTTCTTTGCTCCACCCCAGTATGCCCATATACCACAGTGAGATAGCAAGTGACATCCCCATTAATGCTTCTGACTCTACTGTATCAATTGAGCCTCCTCCTGGATACCAGCAACTGTGAGCATCTTTGTGTCCCATAAGATCCACACTCTACCATTTATAGCACCATTATAATTTGTTAGAGAACCCCAACCAGGAGCCAACAGATTTGCCTTCTTCAGTTGAGTAGGTTGGTGTGTATTTTGCTTCATTTGGGCCAAGCAGCTATGACCAATCATTTGACATTTTTCACAATAAGAAAGTTTCCAGTCATAAACTACTTCTTCTAAAATTTCCTCCCATTTGTATCCATTAACCATATTTCTCTCGGTAGCTCTTTAGTAACATTCATCTCTATAAGCATTCGAGCATATGATACTCTAGTTTGTTTGGCTGTGCATTCATCCGCAAAGATAGGCTTCCCTGAGACACTTGCAATTCTGCTTAGTGATCTCATTCCCGAACAAGACATGGGAAGCTTAGGGAACTTTACCCATAGAGGGATATCAACAGGGAATTCCTCTGTGAAGTCAAAGTTTGGAGACCATTGCTTAAGGATCATGGGTCTGTTTGCTATAGAGTAAGGTCCTGCACATAAAATTTCCTTAGCATCATCAATTGTTCTGAACTTGACTATGCATTACCTTTCCTCATGATTGAACAAGTCTGGCTCTGAGACATGCGCCCAGTGGATGTTAATGAACCTCTTCATCACATTGAAACCAGGACCATCCCCTAGGATATACACAATTAACGTACATTTCCACTTATTCTCTTCCTCCTCCACCTCTGATTTGTTCAGTTGCACTATTGGTTGACCATCGACCATTACCGGAGGTATGTATTCTAGAGCCATACCATTAGATACAAATCTATTTTTCTGAAAAAGGTTAGCCCAGTTCTGTTTTGGTATCTCAGTTCTGCTTGTAATTTCCTCCGAATTCTCCGCTACTTCCTTCATTGGATGGATTTGGACCTGCATTGACTTCTGCATGTCTGCAATTTCGCTGGTTATCTTTTTCATCGGATCTGAAACTGCTTCAATCGAAGTTGGGTAGGTTTGATCCGGCTCCTTTGACACAATAGGCTGCTGCGATGTCATCCTGGTTTCCTCATTCTCATCTTCGTCTGACGGATCGACAGTCTGCGCAGATGAGGCCATGGAGACTGCTTTCTCGGTGGCTGGTTTATCGTTGTTATCACTCTCTCAATAGATGCTAGCGGAATCTTCCGAGGTCGTCCTCTACCTCTACCTCTCCCTCTCGCCATTGATACAAGCTCGGCGCACGTTTACTAACGTGCGCCGAGAGAAACGAAGAAGAAGTTCTTGAAGTTTTTCTTGCTTTTTACAATAATTCTTCTAAAATCATTCATGTAAGACTTAGTTAAAAATATGGAAGAAACGTGATAATATTTACGCTTTTATTGAGAAAAATTATATGATTAAGACATGTAAAATATATTTTTCAGTTACAAGTCTGACAAATGACTATTTTCGTAGTTTTTTTTGTCAAATTAGCGAGTTGGGCTAAGGAAATATTTATTAACTCCTCGATCCAAATGAAGCCCTTTTAAAATATTTTTATTCGAATAGTTAAAAGATTTTTTCTGTTTAAAAATTAAACCTATTATAAACTAAATGAACAAATGAAGAATAATTTCGAGTAGAACTGATTAATATCTTAGAGCCCGTTTGGCCATAAAAAAAATTTTACTTCTTTTCTAAAAATCATTATTTGGCCATAAAATTTTCAATTTTCACTTGAAGATTGATTTTGAATTTTTTCGAAAATTTGAAAAACTCCAAAAATCTATTTCTCAAAATTCACTAAGATCACTCACAAAAATTCAAAAAATGGCCCTAAATTATTCATGTCTAAACATAACTCTTATATTCAAATATCATTCTCATTTTAAAAAAAAAATTTACAGTTCTAATGTCCAAACATCCACTTATATTGACGAAATTAATTGGGATTTTTTATACCTATACACTATTTAAAACTTTATTACTCTTAATGTTCATATTTAATTAATTACCCGATATAACCAAGTTTTATTTATAAAATATATACAATCCACTTTAAAAGACTCCCAAATTCATTATTTGTGCCTTCAATCAAGAAATTTAGTTACCATCTTTTCTTTTCAAGGGAGATAGTCCATCTTTGGACTCATTCTATCGCGTGTGACCTGATCTCATGACGAAATCACTCTTAAGTTATGTGGAATTGAAGAAACAAGCCCCATTGGATGTTGATACAGAAAGGGATTTGGAGATGGGCCAACTCAGTTATACACATGAAGACAATCTTCCAACTTCTTCCATGAAATCGAGACAATGAAAGTTGACATTCAAGTAATTACTAATCTCTTGATTGATCCCCAAAATCTGAAGGAAGAGAAAAAAATCCCTCACGGTCCCAAAATTCTTCGTCTCTTTAGAGATAAAATTAATTACCTGAGAGCTAATAATGGCCTTAACATATTATGAATTCGTTTATATGCACACAATTTATTCATGAGAATTTTTTTGTAGACTATCCAATTAAATACAACTATAATATCATACAACTTAAATATAAATTTTATACAAAATTTATAAAATATGTCTTTTGTATATTTTGCATCTGATTTATATATAGTAAAAATAAATTTCATACAACTAATTATATATTATACTATTTATCTATAACTTATCTGCAACGTTTACACATTATTTCTACTCAGTTAAATACAACTACAGTAACATACAACTTAAACATAAATTTTATAAAATATGTCTTTTGTATATGATTTATACATAGTAAAAATAAGTTTCATATAACTAATTATATATTATACAAAATATCTACAACTTATTTACGATTTTCATACATTATTTCTTTTTACGATTATATACCACTACAATATCATATACTTTAAATATAATTTTTATCAATATTGTTAAACTTTCACACAATAGTAAAATAATATATATACACGCACACACACTATAATTTCCTAAATATAATGTATATCATGTCTTCTTCTTTTTCGGATTTCAATCTGAAATTCAACCAAAATCAAATCTAATCTTCACCAAAACACCCTCAAAACTGAGATATAAACTTCAAACCACATTCCCAATTGTTTGCAACAATACTCATTTCAAACAAATAATGATTTTGAACAACCCAAATTCGAAATCAAAGCTTCGGAGCTTTTTAATGGTCGTCAATGGTTGAGTTGCTACTCTTTTTTTTTTTGCTTTACATTATTGAAATCAAGGATTGAGAGATATAGGGAGCCAATAGAGAGAATCTCAATTCTTTACAACAACATCCAATTCAAACAAATAATATTTTTGAAAATACAAATTCGAATTCAAAGCTTCAAAGTTTTTATTGGCTGTCAATGGTGGAATTGCTGCTATCTTGTGTAAGATATGGAAGATGTGTAGAGATAAACGTGGGGAAGATATAAAAAGAGAAACGTGGGATAGTGGGAGTGATTGTAAAAATTGATTAATTATTCTTAAATCCTAAAAATATACATAATTGATAATTTTGTTACAAAACTTAGCTCAAAGTAATAAACAAAAAGATAGACAACAAAGTAGAGAGAAATAGAGAAGAGAATATATTTCTTCTATGTATCCAAGTGTATTACAAAATGATTTCTCATCCTCTATTTATAGTACTACATAGAGGTATACTAAAAGAATTCCATAAATATGTCATTAAGCTTTTGAGATCATGGAGGAAGATCATGGGGGAGATCATGGAGGTGTCGGAGTTACAACCATAAGTATTGGAGTAGTAGGAGTTATGGAGATAATGGATAAAAGTAGTGGGTGTTATAGGAGTTATGGACATCCACCATAATCTAATATTTCATAACACTCCCCATTGGATGTCCAAAGATAATGTGCCTCGTTAAAACCTTAACTAAAATAAAACTTAATGGGAAAAAAAAATTCTAGAAAAGGAAAAAGTACACATATCTAACAAAATGCATTTTTGTTGCCTCGTTAAAAACCTTGCAAGGAAAACCCAGTGGGACAAAACCTTGTAAGGGAAAAAGAGTGCACGCGCATTAACTCCCCCTGAAAAGAGCATAATTCACATCCTTGAGCCTTCGCATTCCAATCTTGTGTACCAGCTTCTTGAAGGTTGACGTTAGTAGAGATTTTGTGAACAATCAGCCATAATATCACTTGAACGAATCTGTTGCACATTGATATCACCATTCTTTTGAAGATCATGTGTGAAAAATAACTTTGGTGAAATATGCTTTGTTCTATCTCCTTTTATCAATCCTCCCTTCAATTGGGCTATGCATGCTGCATTGTCTTCATACAAAATCGTGGGTAGTTTGTCACATTTCAAACCACATTTGTCTCGAATATGATGTATTATAGACCTCAACCACACACACTCTCGACTTGCTTCATGAATAGCGATTATCTCAGCATGATTAGATGAAGTTGCCACAATTGATTGCTTAGTCGATCGCCAAGATATGGCAGTGCCTCCACAGATAAACACATAACTTGTTAGAGATCGAGCCTTGTGTGGGTCAGATAAATATCCAGCATCAGCATAACCAACAAGATCAGGACTGCAATTATTGCTATAAAATAAGCCCATATCGGTAGTCCCTTTTAGATACCGCAATATATGTTTGATTCCATTCCAATGTCTCCTTGAGGAACAGAGCTATATCTTGCTAAGACATTAACTGAAAAAGTTATGTCAGGCCTTGTAGTATTTGCAAGATACATTAGTGCGCCAATTGCACTAAGATATGGTACTTCAGTACCAAGTAGCTCTTCACTCTTTTCTTGCGGTCGGAATGGATCCTAATTCACATCAAGTGATCGAACAACCGTCGGAGTACTTAAAGGATATGCTCCATCCATGTAAAACCGTTTCAATACCTTTTCTATATAGGCAGATTGATGAACAAAAATTCCGTTTGCCAAATATTCAATTTGCAAACCAAGACATAATTTTGTCTTTCCGAGATCTTTCATCTCGAATTCCTTCTTTAAATAATCAATTGCCTTTTGGAGTTCTATGGGAGTTCCAATAAGGTTTATGTCATCGACATATACGGCAAGTACAACAAATTCCGATGTTGTTTTCTTTATAAAAACACATGGGCAAATGGCATCATTTATATAGCCTTCCTTTAATAAATACTCACTAAGACGATTATACCACATTCGTCCTGATTGCTTTAGACCATACGAAGATCTTTGCAATTTGATTGAAAACATTTCCCGGGACTTTGAATTATGAGTGTTTGGCATTTTGAATCCATTGGGAATTTTCATGTATATCTCATTATCAAGTGAGCCATAAAGATAGGCAGTAACCACATCCATTAAATGCATGTCAAGCTTTTCAAGGACAGCAAAACTAATGAGATAACGGAAAGTTATAGCATCTATTACGGGTGAATATGTCTCTTCATAATCGACACCAGGCCTTTGAGAAAATCCTTGTGCAACAAGGCGTGCCTTATATCTTTGTATCTTGTTTTTCTCATTTCTCTTGAGTACAAAGACCCATCTATAGCCAACAAGCTTAACACCATTAGGTGTTTCAACTATAGGCCCAAAAACTTCACGTTTTGCAAGTGAATTCAATTCTGATTGGATTGCTTCTTGCCATTTTGGCCAATCAAGTCTTTGTCGACATTCTCCAACAGATTGAGGTTCAAGATCCTCACTTTCTTGCATAATGCTAGATGCAACATTATATGCAAAGACATAATCCACCACTATATCCACTCGATTAAAATTTGTCTCAATATTGATTGGATTTATTGATAGTTCCTTATTTTCCCGAGTCTCGGGCTCAATGGATTCTTCATGAATCTCAGAATTTATTAAATCGTGAATTTCCTCATGAGATTCTTTCGTAGTGTCATTTTGATCATTTGTTTTCCTTTTTCTAGGATTTCGATCTTTGGAACCTAATGGCCTGCCACATTTTAGGCGTGCTTTCGACTCATTAGATATGACACTAGAAGATTGTCCAATAGGGACATCAATACGGATTGGAACATTCTCTGCGGGGATGTGAGATTTTGTTATCCTTTTCAAGTCCGTGAATGCGTCAGGCATTTGATTTGCTATTCTTTGCAAATGGATAATATTTTGCACCTCTTTTTCACAAATAGAGGTATGTGGATCAAGATGAGATAATGATGGATTTTTCCACAAAATTTCTCGTTGGGTTTCACCATCTTCTCCCTCTAATTTTGGGAAAAGTGTCTCATCGAATCGACAGTCTGCAAATCGTGCAGTGAACAAATCCCCTGTCAATGTTTCGAGGTAGCGAATAACGGAGGGCGATTCAAACCCAACATATATTCCTAACCTTCTTTGCGGACCCATTTTGGTGCGGTATGGTGGTGCTACAGGCACATATACTGCGCATCCAAAAATTCTTAAATGGGATATATTAGGTTCATGACCCAAAATTAATTGCAACAGGGAATACTTGTGATAATTCGTCGGTCTGAGACGAACTAGCATTGCTGCATGCAAAATGGCGTGACCCCAAACCGAAGTGGGCAGCCTCGTTTTCATGAGTAATGGTCTTGCAATCAACTGCAGACGTTTAATTAAAGATTCCGCAAGACTATTTTGAGTGTGAACATGAGCTACAGGATGTTCCACTTTTATCCCAATTGATAAGCAATAACCATTAAATGCTTGGGATGAAAACTCAGCAGCATTATCTAGTCTAATAAACTTAATTGGATTATCAGGAAATTGTGCTCGTAATCGAATTATTTGTGCCATTAATTTTGCAAACGCAAGGTTGCGTGATGACAATAGGCACACATGAGACCATCTAGAGGATGCGTCTATTAAGACCATAAAATATCTAAAGGACCCACTAGGTGGGTGAATAGGTCCACAAATATCCCCTTGTATACGTTCCAAAAACGTAGGTGACTCAGTTCCAACCTTTGTTGGTTATGGTCTAATAATTAACTTGCCTTGATAACAAGAGGTGCAAGAAAATTCATTATTTAAAAGAATCTTTAAATTCTTTAATGGATGCCCATATGAGTTTTCTATAATCCTCTCATCATAATTGATCCAGGATGTCCTAATCGATCATGCCAAAGTACAAAAGTATTGGAATCAGTAACCTTTTGGTTTACTGTGGAATGTGCCTCAATTGCACTAATTTTTGTCCAATACAGGGCACAAGATAAAGATGGGAACTTCTCAATAACCCTCTTTTGGCCAGAGACATTCTTTGTAATGATGAGGTATTCAAGATTATTCTCATCTATTGTCTCAATATGATATCCATTTTGACGGATATCTTTAAAACTCAACAAGTTCCTCTTAGACTTGGAAGAGAACATTGCATTCTCTATGATAAATATTGTTCCTTTAGGCAGAGTTATAGTTGCTCTTCCGGAGCCTTCAATCAATTTACTACTACCAGAAATTGTAGTAACATCTGCCTTACACATACTTAAATGAGAGAAATATTTCTTCTCTTTGAATATCGTATGTGTGGTACATGAATTAATTAAACAAATATTTTTACAATTGGACATTGATCCAAGTTTGCTTTGTGAGATATCCATATTTGCTTCCCATGGTTTGACATACAAAAGAAATATACGAAAAATATTAGTATTTTTTTCATAGATATGAGAATAAACAAATTTAAGTCTATGATTCAACTTAATAGTTTCAGTGCGGTCATTATGAAAAAAAATATCTTTTATCATAGTTATTCTCCTTTTAATACTCTTGTATCCGTTGCTTAATAATTAAACAATATTTTCAAAATCTGCTGAGGTTAGTCGATTAACTAAATCGGATAGTCGACTAACATGCCTTGCGGAAAAGGTCCAATTTAATAGAATATATTGGTTAATCGATTATCTGTTATATTAATCGATTAACTTACTGAAAAATCATTACAAATAAAGCATAAGATGAATGTGTAATCTAAAGTTATATATTTTAAAATCATAATACAGATTATTTGTCAAGTTGATAAAACTCTTAAGGTACAGATCGATATTTGATCATTGATTGAATTGTTTTGAACTGAACGTTTCACCTATAATGATTCAACTAATTGAGTTAATTGATGTTGGCAGTGAATCTGTTTAAGCAGAAAATATAAAATTTGAACCATATCACAATAATAGATAACTTATGTAAACTATGATAATTGTTTATTCATTAACTACTACGAATAAGTAAAAAAATAAAAATATCAAACTGCTCAATCTTCTTTAACCATGGATCCATCACCGATCAAGTGATCTATTTTCCCCTCAGGGTGCTCAAAGAAGTCTGCCACATCCAAGTGGGTGATGTCAAAATTATTGTCAGAGACAAAATTGGTTTCAGGGCCTTTACTCTTTAGAGATGCTTGATAAAGCTCAACCAAATGTCTTGGTACATGGCAAATTTTTTCCCAGTGCCCTTTTCCACCGCAACGATAACATATAGTTTCTGAACTATTTGCGTTTGGATTCTCATAATTCCATTTCCGCTTTTGGTGGTTATATCTCTTTGGGGGGTGACTAACACCAGGAAAATTTCTTCCTTGTCCACGTCCACGGCCATGACCCCGACCACGACCATGACCATGATAAAAGCCATAGCCTTTTCCACGCTTAGCATAATGGGAATACACCTTATCTACTTCAGACAATGGTGTAAACCCAGTGGGTCGATTTTCGTGATTTCACATGAGCAGGTCATTGTTTCGCTCAGCCACAAGGAGAAGAGAAATCAGCTCAGAGTACTTTTTGAAACCTTTCTCTCTGTACTGTTGTTGCAGAACCATATTGGAGGCATGAAACATTGTAAACATTTTTTCAAGCATATCATAATCAGTTATAGTATCTCCATAGAGTTTCAACTTAGAAGTAATTCTAAACATTGCAGAATTATATTCAGAAACAGACTTAAAGTCTTGGAGCCTCAGATGAGCCCAATCATATCGTGCTTGTGGCAGAGTGACCAACTTTAAGTTGTCATATCTCTCCTTTAAGCCATTCCACAAGATAAGTGGATCTTTGACTGTGAGATATTCAATTTTCAAACCTTCATCAAGGTGATGGCGCAAGAAAATCAAGGCCTTAGCACAGTCTTGGGTGGATGCATTATTTCTGTCTTTAATGGCGTCTCCAAGACCCATTGCATCCAAATGGATTAGCATCCAACACCCATGTCATGTAGTTCTTGCCCGAAATTTCAAGGGCAACAAACTTTCTTTTCATAATGTCAGACATAATTAAAACAAAATTAGGAGGAGAAAAAATACCTTAATTTTCTCAAAGAGATTCTTGAGATAGTAGAGCTTCGTGCTGATAATGTGTTACAAAACGTAGCTCAAAGTAATAAACAAAAAGATAGACAACAAAGTAGAGAGAAATAGAGAAGAGAATATATTTCTTCTATGTATCCAAGTGTATTACAAAATGATTTCTCATCCTCTATTTATAGTACTACATAGAGGTATACTAAAAGAATTCCATAAATATGTCATTAAGCTTTTGAGATCATGGAGGAAGATCATGGGGGAGATCATGGAGGTGTGGGAGTTACAACCATAAGTATTGGAGTAGTGTGAGTTATGGAGATAATGGATAAAAGTAGTGGGTGTTATAGGAGTTATAGACATCCACCATAATCTAATATTTCATAACAAATTTTATATATAAGAAGTAATTAAAGTGAAACCTAAATAGTAAGAATAATAAAGTTCCCAATATTATATAGTTACGATAAAGTCCCAAATTAATTTTCTCGAAGTAAATTCGAAATGAGTTCCGTATAAAAAATCCACCCATTTGAAACCTTTAGTGAAACATAAATTGACTAGGCGTAAATAGGCAACCTCGGAGCACGAATAGCATGACATAATTTGTCTGTTTGTTGGCCCATCTTATGAACATGTGGGCCCTTTGACTATTTGATTTTATCTTTTAGTCCCACTATTATGTAAGTATTATTTTGCACTATTCCTTTTTCTCGCCATATTTCCCTCTTTCTTAATCTAGCTCATATTTCCCCTTAGCACTCTCCATAGTTCAAATTCTAGGGTTTTCCCAAATTCAAATTCCGGTCTGTTTTTATTCAATTCGTCGATCGTCAACTCCGCCCGCGGCAAATATAGCGGCAAAAATGTGCTGTCAATTTGCAGCATGGGAATTCGAGCCATTTCGATAGCTGATTTGAATTTCTTCTTAACTCTTCAAAGGTATGACTTAAGCCTGTGGTCTGTTTCAATATACAGCAAATTACTTTTGTGCCCTTCCATGGCCTTACTATGGGATGGACGTGTTCCGATTTGAATCCACAGAAGTGCAATTTTTGTGGCGTTTATATGCACATTTTGTGTAGTTCTAGTGTTGGTAGTGTTTTGTTTTTTGCTTGGGGTTTTTGTGGATATGTTTAAGCAGATTTTGGGGAAGCTTCCTCGGAAGCCGTCAAAATCATCATCATCATCTAACAGTGACTCGAATCACAGTGAAGTTTCAGCATTCTCATCAGTTAACTCAAATTCGAGCTCTAATAGTAGCAATAACTCAAACGGGTTGGGAAATATGGGGAAAATGTCTAACTCAACAAGTTCCGGTGTGTCTCAGCTTACTAGCAATGGGAATCATGTCCCAGTGAAGCCGAATCAAGGGAAAAAACCTGTCCGGGTTAATGAACAGGCTGGAACCTCTGTTATGAACTCCATGTTATCCTCCTATGAGGTTTTTCCAAGTTTTCGGGATGTCCCAAGTTCAGAAAAGCAAAATCTTTTGATGAAGAAGTTGCAAATGTGTTGTGTACTGTTTGATTTTGGCGACCCTACGAAGAATCTGAAGGAGAAGGATGTCAAGAGGCAGACATTGCTTGAACTAGTTGATTATATTTCATCTGTGAATTCCAAGTTTAATGAAGTTACAATGCAAGAAATAACGAAAATGGTTGCTGCCAATTTGTTTAGGACATTTCCTTCGCCGAATCATGACAATGGGCTACTGGATATGTTTGATCCTGAAGAGGATGAGCCCACTATGGAACCCTCGTGGCCTCACCTTCAGGTTGTTTATGAGTTTCTCCTGCGATTTGTGGCTTCATCAGAGACGGATGCTAAGCTTGCAAAAAGATACATTGACCACTCTTTTGTCTTGAAATTGCTTGAACTGTTTGATTCAGAGGACCAACGAGAGCGGGAGTACTTGAAAACAATTCTTCATCGCGTATATGGGAAGTTCATGGTGCACAGGCCATTTATCAGGAAAGCCATAAATAACATATTTTACCGATTTATCTTTGAGACTGAGAATCACAATGGAATAGCAGAACTATTGGAGATCTTGGGTAGTATAATTAATGGGTTTGCTCTGCCTTTAAAGGAAGAGCACAAGCTTTTTCTTGTCCGTGCATTGATTCCCCTTCACAAACCTAAATGTGTAGCCATGTATCACCAACAACTCATGTATTGCATCACACAATTTGTGGAGAAAGACTGCAAGTTGGCAGACACTGTGATCAGAGGACTTCTGAAGTACTGGCCAATAACCAATAGTGGCAAGGAGGTCATGTTTCTTGGTGAGTTGGAGGAAGTTCTGGAAGCTACCCAAGCTGCAGAGTTTCAACGGTGTGTGGTCCCTTTGTTCCGTCAGATTGGTCGTTGTCTCAATAGCTCGCATTTTCAGGTATCATATCCTGGTCCTTTTTATTTCATCTTTTGTTAGCTTGAAATTCTCAGTTTATGTTGGGGTTGGTCCCTGTTTCTACCTCAATCTTCTTGGCAATTCAAGCTAAAAAATCTTTATGGTTCGATGCTTCGTCAGATGAGGGGGCCTATTGTGGGTTTTCCGCACTTTGCGAATTCTCAAGGTGGAGTGTGGATTTATTAAATATTTGGAGGAGAATAATGATTTATCTCTTCAGTTTTAATTTGAATTAGCTGAGCTAATAACAAATTTGCTGCTGGATTGAGATTGGTTTTTTCAGTATGTTTATCTTGGAGAGATGACAAATTGCGGGATGAACGATACATATCTTCAGTATCTGCATGGAGGAAAGTATAATTTCAGTGTAGCTTAATTTGAAAGATAATAAAGAAGAAATACCACAATTGTGGGTTTTTGAATGATATTAAAGAAGAAATGACGAGGTATTCCATTTGGTGAACTTGTCATGTCTGAATGATTATGAAACACTAAATTGAAATAATGGTATATGCTTATTATTGCTCATGTTATTCTGTTTTTTCTTTAAAAGGTTTTGTTATTACTTTCTTTTGACAGGCTGATGATGCACAAAGCGTCACCATTCTTTTTAGTTAGTATCATTTTTTTGCTTTGATTGGAAGACCTATTCAACATTCAATTTGACCTGTCCATAGTTTTAGGAACCTCGTGCGGCTTACAACTTACAAGCGATATATCATCAATCATATGAACGGAGAAGGTCAAAAAGATCAAAACACATTCAGTTTAATTATATAGATACACAACTGTGAGTAGTATTAAGCAATTAATCTAAGTTTTAATATTAGTTAGAGTTGCAAATCCACCTGAATAGCAGATATAGCTCATACCAAATTAGCAAATAGGAAACAAAGAATAACAAGTCTACCTAGCAAGCGTTGTTTACTGGAAAGTACATTAAAAATATTTCTGATTGCCAAAGTATTGAGGAAATGATCAGACTCGGTTCAAGCTGTGGCAGCTCGCTTCAGCAGCTTGTCATACTTTAGGCACCTTATACGACTCACAGACACAGACATGCAGGTAAACACACACACACACACACACACATGAATATTATTCACGAGCTATTTGTGATGCTAAAGCTTCACTTAAAGTCACTTTTTTCCCAAATAGAGATTAGGTCTATCCAATAACCTTGACATGTTATATGTTGATGGACGGTTTCCGTAGACATTATTTACATGCTCTTAGTTTTCCAGCAATAGGCAAGAAAGATTGATCAAGGATGACTCACGGTTAAGGTCACTCATTTTGAAGCAGAATCTAAGTATTAATTGTCCTTCACATTCCCTGGTTATGGTATCAAGTAGATAAGGCAAAATTCCTTTGTTGAGTTTCAGCTTGTATTTATTTTGACTTATTATTCAACGAATTCTATGAAACTCTAGTGGATTGTTTCTGCTCACAAGATTTTCGCACATGTTGGAAAGCTGTGCAACTTTGAGGTAGAAGTTAGAACAATTTACTACTACTGTTCTATAATTGTTGCTACTACTGTTATTGCTACCAGTATGTGTAACTGTAGAGTATTGTTATGATTTGCAATGTTTATTTTGGCATATCAGAAAAGAGGTTTAATTTGGTATGGAGTAAAATAGAAAGCAGGTTCCTAAATGAGATGGAAGGTGTATAGCCTTTTGTAATCAAAGAGGAAGTGAAGGAGATACTTGCATGATAACTTCAAACATTGTCAATTCATCATAAGCATAACAAAAGCTAGTGCAGCAGTGTAAAAGTATTGCTTGCCATGAGTGGATGAGTAAAATCTATGGGGAAAAGGGACAGTAAGTAGTATTTGGTGTTTTCTCTTCTATTCCTGCAAAACTATATCTTTTAGTGATTTATGATTTCTGTAGAGCAACAACACTTGGTCAGATTGCTAATCTTCTTTGTGATTTATGTGTTTAGCGACAACACATGGTCAGAGTGCTATCTCCTTTGTGATTTATGTTATTTCTCCTTGGCTGAGTTTCCTCAGCGCTTTTCTGATATTCTCTAGGATCTAAGCTTGATAGAGCGCCTAACTAAGTGGATCATTTTTCCACCTATAAATGAAAAGGCAAGACTTTTATGCTTTTAGTTAACTTGAAAACATAAATGATCTCAAAGAAAAAAGAAGTAAATGATAAATGCCATTTGTAGCCAGAATGTGGAATTCCTTGAGTGAGAAAGCTGAAAAAAGATTCTAAGACATGGTTGGAACATGCTTTCCTTGTGAATAGGCACCCATTCCCTTTCCTAAAAAACTATTTCACGGACCCAAATAAAGCATTCAGGATATTCAGGATCCGTACAGCCAAATCCATAGCTATGGATTGAGGCTTAGTTGTTGAATACTGTTTTACAATGTTTTTGTGGCGGACAATTTTTTTCTTGACTTTCACATAATTTTTTTTGGGGTTGTGGGTTTTTTTTGGAAGGGGGGAGGGGAGTTAATCCTTGTAACACTTAACGTTGAGATGCAGAGCTGGGATGTAACCCCTCGCCCTTTGGCCCTTATGTACTTTGTGGATTATATGGAGAGAAAGAAATAGTTGAGCTCTTTGGCATACCTTTTGCTTCTAGTTAGTTTTTGGGGCATCCATGACCATGAGGTCCAATTAGGATTAATTTTGGCGCAATCTTCTGGACAAGGTTATCTACTTTTCGTTTGTCCCGTATGCCTTTGATTCTCCCCACTACATCAATAAAATTATTACCTTATAAAAAGCCACTTTGAATGAAAGATTTAACTTAGATAGCTGGCTTGGGCATCGCGGCCTTCCCTGACTTTTTCCAGTGATCACTCTAAAGATTCTTTTAAATTGTTAGTCAAATGCTTTTGCCTCTGTTCTTTTCATATTTTGCTCATGGTTCATTTCTCTTGTTCTGCTAAGGTGTCCTAATTCTTTAACACTGCCATTTATCAAATTTCCTTATTGGTTCTGTATTACGATTTTAGGTCACTTTTGAATTGGATTGTGTCATAAACGGCTAGAACCTAGAGGATAATTTCAAGGTGCATGTTTTCTTTGTTAAAAGAATAATAAAGCAACCTAATCTTGTTGGAGAAACGTCAAAATACACATTGCCTATTCTTATTTGCAAGAAACCTCAAAATACACCTGGCAGTATTTCTTGTTGGAAACGATTGTCAAGTTGTTACTTCTAGAATCATCATTTGCATAAGTCTATTCTGCTGAATGTCTCCATTTTACATTGAACTGGCAGGTAGCTGAATGTGCTCTATTCCTGTGGAATAACGATCACATTAGAAACCTAATAATTCAGAATCGTGAAGTGATTTTACCCATAATTTTCCCCCCCTTGGAGAAAAACACCAATGGTCACTGGAACCAAGCTGTTCAAAGTCTGACATCGAATGTAAGGAAGATCTTTTCAGATGCTGATCAAGCACTTTTTGATGAGTGTTTAGAGAAATTCCAAGAAGATGAGATAAAAAACAAGGAGATGCAGGAGAGACGGGAATTGACCTGGAAACATTTAGAAGATGTAGCAGCTTCCAACTTTGTTAGTAATGAAGCTGTGCTCGTCTCTAGATATGCTTCTTCTGCCGTCATTGCTACCAGGAACAATTCACGGACAAATATGGGTAATTGAAGAAAGCTTGCTTGCTAATCTAGAATTTACTATTTTCAATTAGTTGATGAACCGTAGATGTGGGCCCAAGAATTGTATTTTGTTACTTGTGCTACATCCATGGTAATGATCTTAGCCGCCAGACAATGAAGGTGAAAATGGGGTTTGTGGATACCAAGTTTCTCTTATTTTTTTCTTAATTTCTGCTTTGGGGGGGGGGGGAGGGGGGGCTGAGGAGCTGGTGTGCTCGGCTCATTGCTTTTGGTCCCATCTGCACGCCGTTTGTACTATATAGACTTAAGGTCTCAGGTATACTCTTGGGATTCTTGCTGATAGCAATATTTATTTGGTTTATATTTATTGAAAGAAGGAATATTTATTTGGTGATATGAGGCTCACCTTTGAATTTCAGCAATAGCATCTTGAGCACTACGGGAGTACTATAAATTGCAACCCTTTTGAGGGACTGTCAAACAAGTGTAGTCAAACAAGCATTCTTAAATATATATGTCTTCCGGTGAGGCAGATTGTCTCCCTCCATATTGTCCAAACACTGCATAGGGGAATTATATTCCAAGTTTCTCCGTATGCTTGTACAGTTCAATATGCCGAGTTTATGATATTTCCCTTTGTGGCTTGTTAAGTTAAAGAGCCTATTGTTTTTGTTCGACTGTTAAGAAAAAAAAAATCACCAAGTCCTTTTTTTGTGGTGCTTTATATTTTCTGTCCATAAGACAGAACAAATACAGCTTAAAGGTCCAAGTGTATGCAAAATGCACTTATATGAAAAACAATCTCAAAGTAACGGATAATAATGTTGGTATTTTTTTTTGGTAAGTTAATAATGTTGGTATTATTACTATTGGCGCCTGGTGTCATATACATTCTGATCAAACCCCCCCAATAGAACACTGATGATGAAGTAACAGCTTGCAGTGTATCATGTCTCACATGTCACCCAGCTGGGGAAAAAGACTTTTTATCACCCTGAGCAGTCCATTATAACACGGCAAAACAATCCCAGATGGATTAGAAAGTTGATCACAGTGCAACACATTATTTCTAGGGCCAAGGAAAAGTTAAGGTTTACTAAATTGAATGCTATCTGGCCACCAACACATACAGACAGATCATGTTCTGCCATTTGTATTACAAAAACAGCAATTTAAATATGCTAATGAAACAAATAACTTATAGTAAGTGAACCGCCCCACAAAAACCGAGAAATTAAAAATCTTCATGAGCCTAGTTGCAGGAAATTAATTCACTAGCCATCTCCATATGCTCGAAAGCTATATCGCTCTTGGTAGAAGTCATTGAAGTAGAGATCAGCTTCAAACCATTTAGGATACCGAACAAGGTCTCCTGCGACAAACTGCATAAATCTTTGGCTTCCTTCAGGTACCACCCTTACCTCACCTTCTTCAATGTAAACCAACTGATCCACATGCCAATCCCAAGGTAACTTACATTTGCCAGTTTTCCACTTTGACCATCGTGGAACTCCAAGCTCCATTAGTCGATCTTTTGTAACATTTCTCTCTACTCTCACATTATACAACTCCTCCAGTGGTTTCTCTGTCCTCATTGCCTTGACTCCCCTATATCTCCTTGAGGATGCAGAAAAATTTGTTTGTTCTAGGCTGCTAGTGTTGGTGGATAAGTTGCTTAAAGCTGGCATTGTTATGAGACTCGCCATATGATTTGTATTGCTATTACAAGAAAAATGAGCCAGTCTCACCTGCACAATGTTAGCAGAAGTTAGTCACATAGTCCAAAGCAAGTATATCAAAATACACGCAACTACTGCTTGTATCTTCCAACATAATGTCCGACAGAAATACAAGAATCTCAAATTACTCATACAAATCCCACAAGCATAGTTTACATGATTTATGGATTATGATGCATCACTTATAGATAGTCCTGATGTAGGAATCTCAATCAAATGAACTACCACAGCCCTAATTTTCTCTTCTTTAAAGCTTCTTCATTCGTGTTTAAAGTATAACCAACCAATCAAATATCATATGTCTGGAGCATTTTATAACAGGTTATGCATTTCATCTCAAATCTTCTGGTCAAATTGTACTTATCAGAACAAACAAATGTATATGTATATGGAAGTACATTACTGCTTTGCCCAACTGCTTCTGAGTTCATAAAAGTAAGTCGCCTTGACCTGATAAAATCAAAAGAAAGCCTTTTTTCTTGGGGGAGAAACTGGCCCCTATCTTGTACTTTCCAAAGAAATATGTGAAAATTTGAAGCCTATTCAAGACCAGGTTTGCTCAGTAGTAACAAGATGGTATCAACCTGACCTATTAGGGGCTTGGAATGATAGTTTCATCCTTGCTTAGTGCACGGATTCAAGCAAATGCAAAATTTCAGGCTTGCAGCAGCAATTGACTCAGTTAAATTCTATCCTATATGAATTATTTTCCAAAATCTTTTTTTCCGGTACCCACATTGGAGCCCGACTATATTTGGACTTGCGCTATGCAGGGCCCCATTCGGGGGTAAGCACTCCCTACCAAGGATTTTTCCCAATCCAGGACTCGAACCCGAGACCTCTGGTTAAGGCAAGAGCAGTCCCATCCACTTCCAGCAAAATAATTACTCCCCCTTCATATTTGAAATACAGTTTCCTCATTTTGAGATGTTCCTAGAATATTTTACACCATTTATTAGTTATATGATTCTATAGAACCTTCACATCCAAAATTTTTATCTACTCAAATTTCAAATTTTGATGTAAATTTTCTCTACTAAACTAACATTTCAACCTTCACTACCACAAATATAACAGACAATCAGATTAACATACAAACTCTACAGTCGATTAAAACACCTTGATATAAAAATAGAGTTGAGGGAGTGCTAATTTCTAGAGAAGAGACTCTGTCCAAGCTAAAAGGAGCAAAAAAAGAAGAAAAATAAAGGGGTTCCCATCTATACATGTTATAAACAAAAACGAAATAAGGCGAGAAATATTTTGCTACCAAAACGCAAAAGGAGGTTTCATAGAAAAATAAGCTTACACTTTTCCAAAACCCAGATGAAGCTGGGACTGGTAGATTTGTTCTAAAACCCTCGAGAGTGGAATGTTGAGGAATAGAGAGGGTTTATCACAACTGTCGCTTTATCTTATCCAACCTCTGAAAAAGAAAAAAGAAAGAGTATAAAGTAAAAGTCACCCGCGAGAGACCTCAGGCTAAGCTTGGAGAAAGGCCTACAGTAAGAAAAAGAATTTTCTTTTTCCTTTTTTCTTTTTTACTAATCTTTATTGGTTACGGGGAAAGAAATAGAAAGAAAAAATTATTAAGTCTTGTGAATTAAGGAGAAAGAAAGTTGAAAATATTTTTCTTTTTCTTTTTCGTGTTTTTAATTAACCAAAATCAAATAATATTGGTTTGTTTTAGTAGGACTACATGTGAGAAATTGCCCAAAATTAATCCGTAACTCCATTTTTTGTGCGCCAAAGATAGCTATTTATAAAAGGAAAAAACCCATCATTAAATACGAAGAAATGAATGATTTAAGATAATCGCTCTTTACTTTTCTTAAACTCATGTTATGTTCTGTTTTTGAGCCTATCAATTTGATGGTTTTATTCGTTTCTTCCGTTAGATTCTGTAGCTATTAGTGTCAATTGTACTAAAATTTTAAAATTGTGTCAACCAAAACTTATCAACACCAGTTGATTATACCAATCCATTAAATACATAACACATATCTTCACAAACATAATTATCACTAAATCATACTAGTTAATTGATACACATACTTTAATTTATCACCTAACTCTAACAAATTATTACAGTTTTTTAATGTAAAAACCTCCTAACTCTAATAAATTATTACAGTTTTTTAATGTAAAAACCTCCTAACTCTAATAAATTGTTATGGTTTAATATAAATACCTGATCTAGATATATTGCTCTAATGGAAAGACTCGCTTATATTACACCTTGAACCGGTTACAAGCACACAAATACCTATTTTCAGGAATGCTTTTTAGAGATTAGTCAGTATTTATTGTATTCGAAAATTTTAAACTAAAAATCATAACTTCGGGACAATTCAGAATATTTTTGTTCTGAAAATTCAGAATACACTGACTAATTCCTAAATAGTAACCCTTTAGGGTAGCTATTTGGTGCCATTTTTACATGAATCTTCTGGCCCAAAAAGAAAAATGCAAAAGAAAATCGAAGCATGTTACTATGAGGTTGGTGGTTTCTGGTGAAGTTATACAAAAATCCAAATTTCTATCTTTTGACTTCTAACTAATATTACAAATTTTAATCCCCACATTGGGCTACTATTACCAAATACTACCTTATACATGTGTGTGCAGCAACTCGAACAAAGAAAGAGAGATATCTTTCAATTCAAAGTTTCAAAAACAGTCGTAGTAATTAAAATGGCTAAAATTTGGCTATTTGGGTAATTTTCTAGTGTTATATATTCTACTAGGAATAGTTGGTTCTAGCTATGCTCAGTTGCAGCTCAACTTTTATGCAAAGAGCTGTCCAAAAGCAGAGAAGATAATTCAAGATTATGTGCAAAAGCACATCCCAAATGCTCCATCTCTTGCAGCTGCCTTACTCAGACTGCAATTTCACGACTGCTTTGTCAGGGTAAGTTTTTCACATGTATGCAAGCTCTATATTCACTTACCAGTAACTGCCATTCTCGAAGGGCAGCCCGGTGCACTTAGCTCACGCTATGCGCCGGACCACAAGGGTCTATTATACACAGCCGTACCATGCATCTCTGTAAGAGGTTGTTTTCACGGCTCGAACCGGTAACCTTCTGATCACATGGCAGCAACTTTACAAGTTGCCCCAAGGCTCCCCTTTACTGCCATTTTTGAAGTAGAGTAATTATTTTTTTTATCTTCATTTGAGATTTTACAGGGTTGTGATGGATCTGTGCTTCTGAATTTCACTTCGAGCACGAAAAAACAGACTGAAAAAGTGGCAATTCCTAATCAAACACTGAGAGGCTTCTCATTCATTGATGACGTGAAGAAAATAGTTGAAGTTGAATGCCCTGGCGTTGTCTCTTGTGCAGATATTGTTGCCTTAGTTTCCAGAGACTCCGTCGTGGTCACGGTAAGTACAAATCTTGAACCAACTTGTTAATTGGTTTCCAACTTGTCGGACCATATTTGCTTATGTCGTATCTTGCTTAGACCAATAAATATAACTGAAATTATACTTCAAGTCTCCATTAAATATCCAAAGTAACTAGTTAGAGCAAGTATGAAAGGGCTAAACTAGATGAAATATGGTCTTAATAATAGGGAGGCCCTTACTGGAATGTTCCAACTGGTAGAAGAGATGGAAGAATATCTAACGCGTCCGAGGCCTTGGTAAACATCCATCCCTCCTCCAGCTAGTAACTTTTCCAGTCTCCAGACATCTTTTGCAAGCAAGGGTCTTGACCTAAAAGAATTGGTCGTATTGTCTGGTAAGTTTAAATTCGTACATATATCTACTTCTTCTATACTGAGATTTTCATATAGTCAATTAGTTTTTCTTAACAAGAATTACTATTACTATGAACAAATTCCTATCAGGTGCACATACCATAGGAGTCTCTCATTGCTCGTCATTTTCAGCAGGTTTATACAATTTTACTGGTGTTTTGGGAGCACAAGATCCATCTCTAGACAATGAATATGCAGCTAATCTTAAGGCGAAGAAATGCAAATCAATCAATGACAATACCACGATGGTTGAAATGGATCCTGGAAGTTCAAGAACCTTTGATCTTAGCTACTTTAAGCTTTTGCTAAAGAGAAAAGGGCTATTCCAATCTGATGCAGCCTTGACAACAAGTGCGACAACAAAGTCATACATCAACCAACTAGTACACGGATCACTCAAACAATTCAAGCCTGAATTTTCCAAGGCCATGGAGAAAATGGGCAGTATTGAAGTCAAGACTGGCTCTGCTGGTGAGATTAGGAAGCAATGTGCATTTGTGAATAACTAAGAGCAGTCTTTGTCTTTGTTCCCATTTTCCAATAGTTGTGTTTGTCTTTGTGTGTACCCTTGGTGAGATTAGGAAGCATTGTGTGTATCATGTTTTCTGTTGTACTTATTCCACTTTATTCTTGAAAAGAAATGGGGGTCTATTTTGGAAACAACCTCTCTACTCCAGGTAGGGGTAAGTTGTGCGTACACACGACCTTCTCCAGACCCCACTAAGTGGGATTATACTGGGTTGTTGTTGTATTCTTGAAATAAAACCAAGATTCCAAGAGATGCTTTTTATAGAAGTTGGAAATTGGGAAGATGATCAGTATACTTCCAATTTCCTTTGGAAGTTTTCGTGTGTGTGTGTGACTGAGAGAGAGAGAGAGTAGGCATTGTTAGTCGCATGAAAAGTCAAATTCTTCAAATGCTTTGACACTTTGATGGAGCTTTTAAAACTGATTTTAAGCCTAAAATATGGACATTGTTCCAAAAGATAATGTTGCCTATTATCAAACTAATGTGTAACCTTAATTTTTTTTTTTAGATAAAACATTTATATTCATTAATATCAAAAGATGTACAAGGTGATTTTAGTATGAGCTTTGACTTGCTCCAACTAATTTACATCATCTCTATACTGAGGTCCTATTTATGAAGCACTACTTATACTCAGTATGGGAAATTCATAACAAATACAGCTAAGGAAATCGATCTATTTGCCTCAAGCCAATCTTCCATCGACTGCATTTTCTGCCTCTGGTATGAATAAGAAGGGCAATCTCTCTACAGACATGAGTCTCTTCATACTTATTTAGTTCAAATCTGATTATGTTCCTTTCCCTCCAGATAATTACAATTCTATTGATGAACACACAAACTGTTATAGCATTAAGGGTCACTCTTCTTTTTGCCTTAGCACATATCCATTGCAGTTCAGTTTCCCAGGTACCTACTGCCCTATGATGTCCCAGCCAGATGCAAAGTCTAGTTCACAACCTCTTTGTGACTGAACATTCAAAGAAGAGGTGATCAAAGGTTTCTGTCTGGTGATGGCAGAATATACAATTTGCAGGAACTTGGATGCCTATCTTTATCAATCTGTCCACAGTAGGAAGCCTTTTCTGTGCTGCTAACCACATAATAAATCTGTATCTAGGTTGGGCATTTGTTAGAAGCATCACACTTCTCCATGGAACTTTGTTGAAATTAGGTAGCAGAGTGTGGTACAGTTTCTGAATATGGAATTGCTCCATTGTACAGGAACTATGTAAACTGTCGAGAAGGCTGCCTTGTTGATTTCCCATGACAATAGCTCTACTATTCAGTATTTTCCTCACCCAAGAGGCTGCCTTAGGAGTGATCATAGTTTCCAAGTCCTTTTGCTTAATATAGTAGCAGTGCACCCATTTTATCTATAAGCAGTCTTTCTTATTGGCTAGGTTCCAGAGTTGTTTGCTTATAGCAGCCCTGTTCCAGAGTGCTATGTCAATAATGTTGAGTCCACCAGCACATATAGGTCTGCACACTTTCTCCCATGCCACTGGAGCTTTCCTGGACAGATTAACATTGCCAGTCCATAAGAAGGTTCTGCATATGTTCTCAACAGCTTTCAAAATTTTCTTAGGTAGGATGAAGATCTGAGCCTAATAAGATTGTATGCCAAAAATAACTGCTGTAATAAATTGATATCTACCTGCATAAGAAAGAGATTTAGCAGACCAGCAGGTTACTTTAGCTGTGATCTTTTCAATTATAGGCATGTAATAGCAGGCAGCTAGTTTCTTGGAGTCAAGAGGAACTCCTAGGTATCTGAAAGGGAGCTTGCCCTCAGTAAATCCCAATTCCTCCAATACCTGCTCCTTGACAGAATGTTGAACTCCTGCTATGTAGAATGCACTCTTTGAAGTGTTAGCTTGACGGCCAGAGGCTTCAGAGAATGTAGTAAATGCATCCTTTAAGATCTTAACAGAGAGTAGGTCAGCTCTACAAAACAGTAGTAAATCATTAGCAAAGCATACATGAGTACAATTCAGTTTCCTGCACTTAGGATGGAAGTTGAAATTTCTATTTCTGTGTAACTGTCCCAGCACCCTTTTTAGATATTCCATAGCCAATACAAACAAATAGGGAGACATAGGGTCACCTTGTCTAATGCCTCTTTTAGCTTTGAATGGTTTAGTGAGGCCTCCATTCAGAACCAGGGAGTAGGATACAGTAGTCACACAAGCCATTATCCATTGAGTAAACTTAGCAGGGAAGCCTATGCCAAATAGGATTTGTTCAAGGAATCTCCATTCCAATGTATCATATGCCTTCCTCAGGTCCACTTTTAAGACACACCTAGGTGATATTGCTTTCCTAGAATAACCTTTAAATATTTCATGACTGGGGATAATGTTATCAACAATGATTCTCCCTTCAAGGAATGCTGACTGAGCCTGTCCAACCAGTTCCCCAAGCACAGTTTTCAGTCTTCTGGTGATTATTTTGGAGATGACTTTATACAATGTAGTACAGCATGCTATAGGCCTGTAGTCTTTCACAGTTGCAGGGGTTTTGTCCTTAGGAACAAGGGCAATGGCAGTAGTGTTGATCATTGGAAGCATTCTGCAAGTGGTGAAGAATTCTTTAGCAGCAGCAAATATGTCCTCACTTACTAAATCCCAGTTCCTAGTGAAGAACTTCACTGGGAAACCATCCACCCCAGGTGCTTTATCTTTTGGCATCTCCATAATAGTGTCAGTGATTTCCTCCATGGTAATCTCCTGAATCAGCACTGTCTGCTGTGCTCTAGAAAGGCATGGGCCTTCTTTGATGATTTTAGTGTTCACACAAGTTAATTCCTCTACAGATTCTCCCATCAATGATTGGAATACTGTGATAAATTCCTGTTCCACTTCTTTAGGTTCAGTGAGTTTGATTCCAGTGTCAGTGTATACTGAGGTGATGTTATTCTGAGATGTTCTGATTTTCCACTGAGCATGGAAATACATCATGAATAATTGTTTAAAGACACTCTTCACATATGACAGAGTAGCAGTACATTGAGTTATAGATGAACTATCTGCAAATCATTCAACTACATAATAACAGAGTGGCAGTACATTCAGTAATAACAGATAAACGGAGCAAGTTCAAGAAAATCCCTATACTGTAGTTACACATTCCTTCGCATTGTCGGACTAGAACCTAAATTTACTACTCCTTTCGTGATGCAATTAACAGAGAAATTTTTTTCTGGTGATGAACTTCACGCCAACGTTTGAGCAGCTTCTCTTTGGACTCAATCAATTCCTTCTTTTTGGACTTCAACTTTGACAAAATTTGGGGTAAAACATGTTTGGGATCTTCCTTGAGTCTTGTTATAATAAAGAAACTTTGTTCTTTGTATTCCTCCCTAATGCAACTGAGACTCACATCACTGAAATAATTGTCAACACTATTAATAATCTGATGCTGTTGCGTTGAGTCCCTCAAGTTTTGCATTAAAGCCTTTGCAGATTGCACAGTTCTCATACGTGACAAGTGAATGTCAATTTCAAACATCTCATCTTCTGCAGTTTTCTGCCTTTTGGCTTTGATTTCTTCACTACTTGGTGAAGATACATTCTCTTCCTCCCTTTTCCTCTTCTTAATTTTCAAAACTGACGCAAACTCATTCATCAAATCTTGGTTTTCATCACCAAAGATTTTCGCAAGTGTATCATAAGCCTCGTTATTCGGAAGTTCACTCTTTGTCAAAGCCTTGATAATTTCAAGTATGCACAAATAAGAGCTTGATTATGAGCGAATCGTCTCTCCAATTTATTCTGAAAATTAATGCAAGATTTTAACTTGTCCATATCTGCAACGAGAATATTGTTGTTTTTGAATTGCGGAGGCAATGATTGAGGAGGGAAGAACATAGGACATCCATATAGCAAATCGTCGTGTCCTTTGAAGAGTGTCTGCAACTGTGAAGCAGCAGTTGGTCGGTCCAACTTTCCTCTAACAAAACTAGTAAGGAGTCGAAAGTAGGAGTTGTATAAGTCAGGGTAGGACATTACACGCCGATTGAAGAAGATTGCCGCGCCGTCGCTAACCATTTGTAAAAGAAGAGTTAGATTGTGAGGGAGAGAACGAAGCTTGTGCAGATTATCTAGAGGAAAATCTGACAAGTCAATCCTAATTACTCTAGGAAGGTTTTCTTAACTTGGTTTCACTACGGAGCTAACTCAATTCAATTATGCCCTAATTGCTTCCATGGCGGCTCAGGGAGTAATATTATTTTATTTGAAATCAATGAAGTACGTTACCAAAATCTAAAACTTCAATAAGAGGCTATAAACATTTTATTAAAATTTTATTTTTATTTTGCAATTAGATGCAAAGTTGTTAATTTATTTTTTTATTGTTTTTTGCTAATAATTTTCTCTCAATTATTTTATTTTATTTATTACGAGGGAAAGGAGATATTTTTTTATAAATGTTTCTTAGGATTGCTTTTGTCACTGAAATTAGGAAAGTTTAATTGATTTGTTTAACTCAACAGAATTAGATCGAATTTGTCATGCCTTGTTTGCTCTTTTTCCTTGTTCTTCATTGATAAATGGCCAAAAGTGTATGATTTTGAGTGTATTTCATTTCATTACCTAATTTTTGCCACGTAGGAAATTACTCCTAAAAGTCAAAAAAATAATTTTCATCGTTTTTATAGAATTTTAGGTATTTTACTTACATTTATTTATATTGTTTATGTTATAAAACAATAAAAGAACAAGAGCAATATTGCAGAGAAAGAGAGAGAAAATTCTTATTGAATTTTGGGGTGGTTTACAATGGGGTAGACCCCTTTATTTATAGGAGGAAAAATAACTTAGCCTCAAAGTAAAACTCTCTACAAGATAGATATTCACTCTAATTAGAATTCTATTCTTAACACTCCCCCTTGAATGTATACTCAATAAGTAATGTGCCTCATTAAAAACCATAACTAAAATAAAATCCAATGAAAAAAAATTCTAGAAAAGGAAAAAAAATACACATATTTAGTAATGCGCCTATTGGTTGCCTCGTTAAAAACCTTGCAAGGAAAACCCAGTGGGATAAAACCTTGTAAGGGAAAAAGAGTGCAATGCGCATTAACTCCCCCTGAAAAGAGCATCAATTCACATCCTTGAGCCTTCGCATTCCAATCTTGTGTACCAGCTTCTTGAAGGTTGATGTTGGTAGAGATTTTGTGAACAGATCAGCCATATTATCACTTGAACGAATCTGTTGCACATTGATATCACCATTCTTTTGAAGATCATGTGTGAAAAATAACTTTGGTGAAATATGCTTTGTTCTGTCTCCTTTTATGAATCCTCCCTTCAATTGGGCTATGCATGCTGCATTGTCTTCATACAAAATCGTTGGTAGTTTGTCACATTTCAAACCACATTTGTCTTGAATATGATGTATTATAGACCTCAACCACACACACTCTCGACTTGCTTCATGAATAGCGATTATCTCAGCATGATTAGATGAAGTAGCCACAATTGATTGCTTAGTCGATCGCCAAGATATGGCAGTGCCTCCACAGATAAACACATAACCTGTTTGAGATCGAGCCTTGTGTGGATCAGATAAATATCCAGCATCAGCATAACCAACAAGATCAGGACTGCAATTATTGCTATAAAATAAGCCCATATCGGTAGTCCCTTTTAGATACCGCAATATATATTTGATTCCATTCCAATGTCTCCTTGTGGGAGCAGAGCTATATCTTGCTAAGACATTAACTGAAAAAGTTATGTCAGGCTTTGTAGTATTTGCAAGATACATTAGTGCGCCAATTGCACTAAGATATGGTACTTCAGGACCAAGTAGCTCTTCATTCTTTTCTTGCGGTCGGAATGGATCCTTATTCACATCAAGTGATCGAACAACCATCGGAGTACTTAAAGGATATGCTCCATCCATGTAAAACCGTTTCAATACCTTTTCTATAGAGGCAGATTGATGAACAAAAATTCCGTCTGCCAAATATTCAATTTGCAAACCAAGACATAATTTTGTCTTCCGAGATCTTTCATCTCGAATTCCTTCTTTAAATAATCAATTGCATTTTGGAGTTCTATGGGAGTTCCAATAAGGTTTATGTCATCGACATATACGGCAAGTACAACAAATTCCAATGTTGTTTTCTTTATTAAAACACATGGGCAAATGGCATCATTTATATAGCCTTCCTTTAATAAATGCTCACTAAGACGATTATACCACATTCGTCCTGATTGCTTTAGACCATACAAAGATCTTTGCAATTTGATTGAAAACATTTCCCGGGACTTTGAATTATGAGTGTTTGGCATTTTGAATCCATAGGGAATTTTCATGTATATCTCATTATCAAGTGAGCCATAAAGATAGGCAGTAACCACATCCATTAAATGCATGTCAAGCTTTTCAAGGACAGCAAAACTAATGAGATAACGGAAAGTTATAGCATCCATTACGGGTGAATATGTCTCTTCATAATCGACACCAGGCCTTTGAGAAAATCCTTGTGCAACAAGGCGTGCCTTATATCTTTGTATCTTGTTTTTCTCATTTCTCTTGCGTACAAAGACCCCTCTATAGCCAACAGGCTTAACACCATTAGGTGTTTCAACTATAGGCCCAAAAACTTCACGTTTTGCAAGTGAATTCAATTCTTATTGGATTGCTTCTTGCCATTTTGGCCAATCAAGTATTTGTCGACATTCTCCAACAGATTGAGGTTCATAATCCTCACTTTCTTGCATAATGCTAGATGCAACATTATACGCAAAGACATAATCCACCACTATATCCACTCGATTAAAATTTGTCTCAATATCGATTGGATTTATTGATAGTTCCTTATTTTCCTGAGTCTCGGGCTCAATGGATTCTTCATGAATCTCAGAATTTATTAAATCATGAATTTCCTCATGAGATTCTTTCGTAGTGTCATTTTGATCATTTGCTTTCCTTTTTCTAGGATTTCGATCTTTGGAACCTAATGGCCTGCCACGTTTTAGTCGTGCTTTCGACTCATTAGATATGACACTAGAAGATTGTCCAATAGGGACATCAATACGGATTGGAACATTCTCTGCGGGGATGTGAGATTTTGTTATCCTTTTCAAGTCCGTGAATGCGTCAGGCATTTGATTTGCTATTCTTTGCAAATGGATAATATTTTGCACCTCTTTTTCACAAATAGAGGTATGTGGATCAAGATGAGATAATGATGGATTTTTCCACAAAATTTCCCGTTTGGTTTCACCAACTTCTCCCCCTAATTTTGGGAAAAGTGTCTCATCGAATCGACAGTCTGCAAATCGTGCAGTGAACAAATCCCCTGTCAATGTTTCGAGGTAGCGAATAATGGAGGGCGATTCAAACCCAACATATATTCCTAACCTTCTTTGCGGACCCATTTTGGTGCGGTATGGCGGTGCTACAGGCACATATACTGCGCATCCAAAAATTCTTAAATGGGATATATTAGGTTCATGACCCAAAACTAATTGCAACAGGGAATATTTGTGATAATTCGTCGGTCTGAGACGAACTAGCATTGTTGCATGCAAAATGGCGTGACCCCAAACCGAAGTGGGCAACCTCGTTTTCATGAGTAATGGTCTTGCAATCAACTGCAGACGTTTAATTAAAGATTCTGCAAGACCATTTTGAGTGTGAACATGAGCTACAGGATGTTCCACTTTTATCCCAATTGATAAGCAATAACCATTAAATGCTTGGGATGAAAACTCAGCAACATTATCTAGTCTAATAATACTTAATTGGATTATGAGGAAATTGTGCTCGTAATCGAATTATTTGTGCCATTAATTTTGCAAACGCAAGGTTGCGTGATGACAATAGGCACACATGAGACCATCTAGAGGATGCGTCTATTAAGACCATAAAATATCTAAAGGACCCACTAGGTGGGTGAATAGGTCCACAAATATCCCCTTGTATACGTTCCAAAAACGTAGGTGACTCAGTTCCAACCTTTGTTGGTGATGGTCTAATAATTAACTTGCCTTGATAACAAGAGGTGCAAGAAAATTCATTATTTAAAAGAATCTTTAAATTCTTTAATGGATGCCCATATGAGTTTTCTATAATCCGTCTCATCATAATTGATCCAGGATGTCCCAATCGATCATGCCAAAGTACAAAAGTATTGGAATCAGTAACCTTTTGGTTTACTGTGGAATGTGCCTCAATTGCACTAATTTATGTCCAATACAGGCCACAAGATAAAGATGGGAACTTCTCAATAACCCTCTTTTGGCCAGAGACATTCTTTGTAATGATGAGGTATTCAAGATTATTCTCATCTATTGTCTCAATATGATATCCATTTTGACGGATATCTTTAAAACTCAACAAGTTCCTCTTGGACTTGAAAGAGAACATTGCATTCTTTATGATAAATATTGTTCCTTTAGGCAGAGTTATAGTTGCTCTTCCGGAGCCTTCAATCAATTTACTACTACCAGAAATTGTAGTAACATCTGCCTTACACATACTTAAATGAGAGAAATATTTCTTCTTTTTGAATATCGTATGTGTGGTACATGAATCAATTAAACAAATATTTTTACAATTGGACATTGATCCAAGTTTGCTTTGTGAGATATCCATATTTGCTTCCCATGGTTTGACATACAAAAGAAATATACGAAAAGTATTAGTATTTTTTTTTATAGATATGAGAATAAACAAATTTAAGTCTATGATTCAACTTAATAGTTTCAGTGCGGTCATTATGAAAAAAAAATATCTTTTATCATAGTTATTCTCCTTTTAATACTCTTGTATCCGTTGCTTAATAATTAAACAATATTTTCAAAATCTGCTGAGGTTAGTCGATTAACTAAATCGGATAGTCGACTAACATGCCTTGCGGAAAAGGTCCAATTTAATAGAATATATTGGTTAATCGATTATCTGTTATGTTAATCGATTAACTTACTGAAAAATCATTACAAATAAAGCATAACATGAATGTGTAATCTAAAGTTATATATTTTAAAACCATAATACAGATTATTTGTCAAGTTGATAAAACTCTTAAGGTACAGATCGATATTTGATCATTGATTGAATTGTTTTGAACTGAACGTTTCACCTATAATGATTCAACTAATTGAGTTAATTGCTGTTGACAGTGAATCTGTTTAAGCAGAAAATATAAAATTTGAACCATATCACAATAATAGATAACTTATGTAAACTATGATAATTGTTTATTCATTAACTACTACGAATAAGTAAAAATAAAAATATCAAACTGCTCAATCTTCTTTAACCATGGATCCATCACCGATCAAGTGATCTATTTTCCCCTCAGGGTGCTCAAAGAAGTCTGCCACATCCAAGTGGGTGATGTCAAAATTATTGTCAGAGACAAATTTGGTTTCAGGGTCTTTACTCTTTAGAGATGCTTGATAAAGCTCAACCAAATGTCTTGGTACACGGCAAATTTTTGCCCAGTGCCCTTTTCCACCGCAACGATAACATATAGTTTCAGAACTATTTGCTTTTGGATTCTCATAATTCCATTTCTGCTTTTGGTGGTTATATCTCTTTGGGGGGTGACTAACACCAGGAAAATTTCTTCCTTGTCCACGTCCACGGCCATGACCCCGACCACGACCACGACCATGATTAAAGCCATAGCCTTTTACATGCTTAGCATAATGGGAATACACCTTATCTACTTCAGGCAATGGTGTAGACCCAGTGGGTCGATTTTCGTGATTTCTCATGAGCAGGTCATTGTTTCGCTCAGCCACAAGGAGAAGAGAAATCAGCTCAGAGTACTTTTTGAAACCTTTCTCTCTGTAGTGTTGTTGCAGAACCATATTGGAGGCATGAAATGTTGTAAACGTTTTTTCAAGCATATCATAATCAGTTATAGTATCTCCACAGAGTTTCAATTTAGAAGTAATTCTAAATATTGCAGAATTATATTCAGAAACAGACTTAAAGTCTTGGAGCCTCAGATGAGCCCAATCATATCGTGCTTGTGGCATAGTGACAAACTTTAAGTTGTCATATCCCTCCTTTAATCCATTCCACAAGATAAGTGGATCTTTGACTGTGAGATATTCAATTTTCAAACCTTCATCAAGGTGATGGCGCAAGAAAATCAAGGCCTTAGCACAGTCTTGGGTGGATGCATTATTTCTATCTTTAATGGCGTCTCCAAGACCCATTGCATCCAAATGGATTTCAGCATCCAACACCCATGTCATGTAGTTCTTGCCCGAAATTTCAAGGGCAACGAACTTTCTTTTCATAATGTCAGACATAATTAAAAAAAAATTAGGAGGAGAAAAAATACTTTAATTTTCTCAAAGAGATTCTTGAGATAGTAGAGCTTCTTGCTGATAACATGTTATAAAACAATAAAAGAACAAGAGCAATATTGCAGAGAAAGAGAGAGAAAATTCTTATTGAATTTTGGGGTGGTTTACAATGGGGTAAGACCCCTCTATTTATAGGAGGAAATATAACTTGGCCTCAAAGTAAAACTCTCTACAAGATAGACATTCACTCTAATTAGAATTCTATTCTTAACAGTTTATGTGTATTTAGAGTTGTTTTAAACCATAGAAAATCATAATTGTTGGTTTCAATTATGTGCTAGTTGCTTTCGGGGCATACTCACGTGGGGTTAAGAGGTTCATCTGAACCTGTTTCACGCAAAATAATATGGTATATATAGGTATATTTTATCTGTTAAATATATTTTATTAATGGGATTTTTATCTATGTATACCATATAGCAAACCTTATTACCAAAAATGTTCATTATTTAGTATTTACCCGCCTAGACCATAGTTTGTCTACAAAAATTGTACCAAACTAAAAATAGGTGAATTCTACCCTAAAAAGGCGCCAATTTTGTAGCAATCAGATTTAATGGTGATTCTATCACCATTAATTTCGAGTTTTAAAACGAAAGAAAATCCTACAGCAACGTGATTCTCTCATTCTGTACCGGAAATATATCTCTCATCTGTAACTCAGCTACAATTCAAAAAACACGAGAATCTCCAGCAATCAATTGTAGAAATGCAAAATTGTTGAATACAGTTCTTCGTCAACATCAGTACAAAAATTCTCGAATCTAGATCTGTTCTTCGTCGGTTTTCTATCAACTACACGAAATTATGTCAAAAATTCCAATAATGTTGAAATCGAATGGTTATTGGGATAACTATGGCAGATTCTGAGATTTTGAAGTTGATGCCATTTTGGTAGATGATAATGCAAGCTACGGAATACTCCTTTCTACAATTGCAGAACAATTATCGATTCATACATCGGATAAAATTGTATAAATAAAATACATTGTGAATGAGAATTGTCCCCCATTGGAGATTAGGAATGATACGGGGGTTCGTATATATATGGAAACGAAAAAGGAGAATAAAAACTTAGGTTCTTATCCCTTATGTATTAGCGTAAGAGATTTCAATATGGAATTGGCAATCACCAATGAAAGCATCAGTACAGGTATGTTTGATTCGACATTACTGAGAGTTTTTGTGTTAGTAATCTACAATTTAACGACATTTCTCTACATTTAAACTACAATTATGATATAGTACTGGAAAGGACAAAGCGATGTTGCTTTCAAATTTACCTATATAGTTACTACATTTGGGAATTTATTGTCTGCGGGTTCTTCAGGATCCCTAAGGTTGCTAGAAATTCCATCATCACCGGCTATAGTGGAATATCAAAGTGAAATAATAATTGAATCTACGCAAACATGTATTGAAGAAGGATAAGTGTATCAGGACAAGAAAACAATAGATGCTGCAATGAAGAATTATTCAGTTATGCACAAGTTCCAGTTCAGAGTGAAAAGATCAAGTCAAAGAAGGTATGTAGTTATTTATGGATCATAGATTTGCAAAATTAGTGTATTATTGAAGATAGGTTTGTTTTATGCAATTGTAGTTACATTGTAGTCAATTTGTAGTTAATTATAGTGTTTTATAAATATGTCTAAATGTTGTATTTTTTTGTCTACTAGCTTATATGTGTAGTTGAAAGCTGCAACGGCATTTCAAGGCAACGTCAATTAATGATTCTGCAATGTTCAAGATAAGAAGTTTCAGCCGACAACACACATGCTGCCCAATGGACGAAACATTCATACAACGCAAATGTACTGCAATAGTAGTTGGTAGCATGGTCGTTCCAAAGTATTGTGATCCTAAGACTGTTTACACGCCAAAGGACATACAAACTGACATGTTATCCGAATATGAACTGAACCTAAGCTACATGCAAGCATGGAGAGCAAAGGAAAAAGCATTACAGTTTTGAGAGGGAATTCGTGTGACTCCTACAACAGATTACCAAAATATTTTTATATTCTTGAGAAGAATTATCCCGATTCTGTTGTTAAATTGAAGAATGCAGCAGATGATTGCTTCTTATACGCATTTGTTGCTCTTTGTACATCAATAAATGTTTAGCAACATTGTAGGCCGGTAGTAGTGGTTGATGGGACATTCTTATAATCGGCATATAGGGGGATTATGCTGACAGCAAGAACCATGGATGCATCAGGTACATAATGCTCAAATAATTTTGTAGTTATTTTGTAGACAGTCTATACAATGTAGGTAAATTGTAGTTGTACTGTAGTTAGTTTGTAGTAAGATAAATGAATGTAGTTAAATTGCCTACATTCTCAATATATATTTGTAGTTATGCAATTGTAGTTACATTGTAGTCAATTTGTAGTTAATTATAGTGTTTAATAAATATGTCTAAATATTGTTTTTTTTTTGTAGCTACTGGCTTATATGTTAGCTGAAAGCTGCAAATGGCATTTTAAGGCAACGTCAATTAATGATTCTGCAATGTTCAAGATAAGAAGTTTCAGCAGACAACACACATGCTGCCCAGTGGACGAAACATTCATACAACGCAAATGTACTGCAACAGTAGTTGGTAGCATGGTCGTTCCAAAGTATTGTGATCCTAAGACTGTTTACACGCCAAAGGACATACGAACTGACATGTTATCCGAACATGGACTGAACCTAAGCTACATGCAAGTATGGAGAGCAAAGGAAAAAGCATTACAGTTTTGAGAGGGAATCCGTGTGACTCCTACAACAGATTACCAAAATATTTTTATATTCTTGAAAGAATTATCCCGGTTCTGTTGTTAAATTGAAGAATGCAGCAGATGATTGCTTCTTATACGCATTTGTACATCAATAAATGGTTGGCAACATTGTAGGCCGGTAGTAGTGGTTGATAGGACATTCTTAAAATCAGCATATAGGAGGATTATGCTGACAGCAAGCACCATGGATGCATCATGTACATAATGCTCAAATAATTTTGTAGTTATTTTGTAGACAGTCTATACAATATAGGTAAATTGTAGTTGTACTGTAGTTAGTTTGTAGTTAGATAAATGAATGTAGTTAAATTGCCTACATTCTCAATATATATTTGTAGTTATTAGTTAATCTTATTTTGTGTCTAAAAAATGTAGGTTCTATTTTGCCCTTGGCATATGCTGTTGTTGATTCTGAAAACGACGCGTCTTGGAAGTGGTTCTTTGAGCAACTCAAGGAGGCATATGGTGAAAGACCTTCAATGTATATTGTCTCATATAGGCATGAGAGTATATCGAAGGCAACATCAGTTGTCTATCCGGTCATGGCACACTACTTTTGCATGTGGCATATATGGAAAAATATAAGGTCAAAATTCAAGAAGGCACATCTATAATTACATGAATTGTACATTGATATAGCACGGTCATACACTCTGGATGAATTCAATGAAAGGATGATAAAGATTGAATAGGTAGACCCACGTGTATCGTCTTACCTACATGATATTGGCTATCATAGATGGTCAAGAGTACATGCAACGGTGAATAGAACTTTTACTATGACATGAAACATTGCCGAGGCGTTGAATGCTGTAACTAAAGAGGCAAGAGAGCTGCCAATATTTGATCTATTTGAGTATATGAGGACTATTCTAGAACGTTGAACAAAAGAAAAGTTATTGAAGGCAAAGGGTACTTTCACATTCCTTGATCACAAATTCAACAAAGAATTGGAAGATAACAATACATTATCCCAGAAACTAAAGGTAATATATTCTTGTTTGGTGCAGGAGAAAAAACAAAAATAGTAGTAGCTGCAGTGTTTTCAGTTTGTAGTTAAAATGTAGTCAAATTGTGGGTAAATGTAGTTATCGTTTATATGTAGTTTATTTGTAGATGATTTGTAGTTAACTGATTGTTGCTAATCTAGTAAACTGATTGATGTATTATTATTTCTGTTTGGTCTTGAATTGTAGATGATGGATTCAACAGATCATATACATAGTGTGTTAGATGGTGTGAAGCGGTACATTGTATGTCTAGAAAACAAGAAATGTAGTTGTGGACAATTCCAACTTGATGAAATTCTATGTGCCCATTCTTTGGCAGCATTAAGGCATAGGAATGAAAGGCCTAACAAGTATTGTTCTCCGTATTACAAAAGGAAAAGCCTTCTTCTTACCTATGAAAGGCCAGTAAATCCTCTTCCTGATGAAGCCAAATGGGATGTTCCACAACATATTTTGGATGAGGTAGTAAAGCCACCGGTGGGAGATAAAAGGAAGCCAGGTAGACCTCACAAGGAAAGATATAAAACATTTGATTAAATAAAGTCAAAGAATTACAAGGTGTCTTGTGGCAATTGTGGATGTGAAAGGCATAACAAAAGAACTTGCAAGAATGCGCTGAAGATGCCGAAGTTATTTAGTTCATTTGTAAAAACTTCAGCACTAAATAAGCTTAAGTTTTTTTTGCCCTGGATTCATTAGTTTTGTCGTAAAGCTTTTTTAAAAACTTAAGCAGAAGATGCAAAAGTTATTTAGTTCATTTGTAAAACTTCAGTACTAAATAAGCTGAAGTTTTTTTGTCCTGGATTCATTAGTTTTGTCATAAAGCTTTTTCAAAAACTTCAGCAGAAGATGTTAAAGTTATTTAGTTCATTTGTAAAAATTTCAGCACTATATAAGTTGAAGTTTTTGAAAACGCTTTCTAACATACTAGATAAATGATTACTTTATTGTTTCATAGTGTATTACTACTATAAAATAGCCAGATTGCCAACGGTATCAAAATTATCAATTTTGGAAACAATAAACGTGAAAAGAACAGAATTATCATGAAAAGAATCACTAAGTGTGACCTTAAAGTTCGTGTATATGAAAATATTCACAAATTATTGTATACTAACTTATGTAATTATTTATAATTTATTTTAAAATAATCTGATAAACATACTTATGACAATCATCCCATGAGTTTCATAGCAACACCAACAGCACCAGAAGAAAGAAGAAGAAGAAGAAGAAGAAAACGAAGGAGGGGAAGGAGGAGGAGAAAGATGGCTGAAGTTGTTTAAAAAATGGGTACAAGTTCAAACATTAAAAGAATAGGTATAGGTTAAATGGGAGCGACCAAATAGGGCGCCCCATGCAATTTTTACTCTCAGGCGTACTTTAAGTAAAAATAGCACGGGCTAGCTAGTTTTCGGACTGGTCATTCAAAAATAGCTAGCATTTATAAAATCACTGAAAAATAGTCACTATCATGCTGGAACTCCAATATATTATACTGGAGTTCCAGTATCATATATTGAAGTGTTTTCCGAATTTTGAACAGTATTTTTGTTTAAATTTATCTTTTACATAAAAAGTAGCTAAATTTCGATTACTTTTGAAACTGTGGCTACTTTTAAAGGGGCACTTGTAAATCTGGTTCTTTTTTAATCTCCCGTAACTTTATCACGGAATTAGAATAGTTTAATCGATTGTTTAACTCAACAAATTAGATTGTATTTGTCATACCTTTTTTGCTCTTTTCCTTGTTCTTCATATTCTTTTTTCCAAGTGAAAGGCGTATCCCAATCCTTTTTACAGTTGAGAAACAAGGGAAATTTGTATGTCATTAATTTACAGTTGAGGATCTACATTACTTATAAGAGTTGATCAGATGACGGAGGACAATGGATAACAGTATCTGAAAATGGGTTTCCCTGATATCTAATAGCTGCAGCTCTTTGGACGTCAGATGTATTTATTTTGATGCCATATCGTATACCAAGATATTTATCTTACCACAGCAATATGTAGTATTGGTGACATTTGCAATTCAATATGCAATAAACAAAAACTTAGCTAATGGAAGTAGAAAGAAATTTCTGATTGCCTCTCAACTTCAAAAGATAAATTCATCAGGAGGCTCCAAGAAAAACATCAGCTAGCCCTGGAAGTTACTAGTGATTAGGAGTGTGTATATAGTATAAGTAGAGAGGTAAAATCAGCACGGTTCTTGGCGTAACTGCAGCAGATATAACATAAAATGTGTAACCAGCTAAAGCTTCTGGATTACAACTGAATTGGCTAGGCCGGCTTGCTCTATTGTCTGGTCCAGATCTGAGAGTTGTTTGGGAGGAAAGCCCACCGTCTGCAGTTGATAACTCCTTGGTCCTCCAGGCCTTGATGCATCAATAAATCCTCTAATATCTCTGATTGTGTGTTGGAAGTTAAACCGAGAAACCATTCGTGTACCATCTGCCAATCTCAGTTGAATTGAGGTTGAAGTTTGTGATTGATCAACAACTAGGCCCACTGATGGGGTTGGAGCTGCGGTGAATGATGAGACAGCACCAATTGAATCAACTTGTTCAGCATTGCTGGTGCTACCTAAGGTTCTTCCCACACCCTGAAATGTAGCACGACGCTTCTCTGGTACCTGCAAATAAGACCAAATAAGAAATAAAAGAAGAGCCACTGTGAAGGGCAAAGATTTTTAGCAGCATAATCGACACCCTTTGCTATTAGAGGAATGAGGACTTACAGGGCAGTCCTCCTCTCTCCTTGTCAGATTAACTCGCACAGATGTCCTCCTATCTTCTGGCTCAAGTTCTTTTGGGCATTCAGACTTCCGGATACTCTGAATTACAGATACCAAAATATTAAGAGCAACTCTGGGACAAAGAAAAACTACAAAGCAAAAGCATAAACAAGCAAAACTTATATTGGTTGGTTCTGCCTAACAATTTAGAGCACTCTGCCCAAAAAAGGGAATAAGAATTAAGAGCTTAATTCATGGATTTAAGTTCAACTAGTCAGAGCCATCACACAAAAGAAAAGAAAAAGGTTAAACGAGGGGATATTATGTTTTTACTTTTTGAGAAAATGCATAAAGTACCCATTAAACTTGTCCGAAAAATCATTTACACACCTATACCGGGCGACCTTTTATCCTCTCATTTTTAATCTAAGTGTATTAATTATCTCCGTAAAATTAAAGAACCACTTTTGTACTAGAAAGTGTTACACACTCCCCTGCCACGTTAGAACCACATAAATGCCATCTAAAAAAATTCTCAGTTTTCCTTTTTTTTTTTTTTCGAAATTTTTCCAGTTTATCTTCCATCACCTTCCTCCGTTTTCTATAGTACCCGCCCACACCCATATTTCGCCATGAAACATCAAAGCTCAAACTGCCCAAGAAAACTTTATTTCTTGACTTTCTTTTTCTCTAATATAATTTATGACATAAAAATATTAAAATTATTAAACTTGCATGTCAAATTAGTTACCCAACTGCCCCGTCATTCCACATATCCTCTTACATTCATCCATGGTCAAATCTCAAATCAAGATCCACTTGATTTTTTCTTTCTACATCTTAAATTTTAATCTTCGTAAATGGTTTTATGTGAGACTATCTCATCGGAATTTTATTTGCTGACAGTCTTTTAGCGATTTTTTTTCCCGCCAAACCCAATTGCTTTACTTTTTTTCCCTTTTCCTTCCCGTTTTCTCTCTTCCTCTTTTTTCTGTCAAAGCCTTCTAAATAACTTAGCATCAAAGATGCTGCCGGATATAGTGGTTGCATTAACAATAGAATTTTGTAGCTTTAACCATTTAAATGTCGTACCAGTTTTTTTATTGCTTCTCTAGCTTCTTTTCATCCACTCAAAGACTACTGAAAAGAGAGTTCCAAATAGATCCAAAACAACAAAAAGTCTGTTTGAAAAAAAAAAAGATAGAGGTGATTTTTGTTGTTGCCTTGTTGGTTCATAAAGTCAGGTCACTTGAATTGCAGGGAAGAAGAAAAGGAAGAAAGTGAAAGAGCAGAGAAGAAAAAAGAACAAAAAAACGAAAAGATTAAGGAAAACTTAAATTTAATTAAAAATGATATTTGTGAAAGTTAATTCATTTTAACTTTCTTTTTTGGTCAACCACGCTCTTTCAAGAAAGTGTAAACACTCTCTCTGCCATCTCACCTCTAAGGGGGATAATTAATACACTTCGATCAAGAATGAGGGGGCAAAAGGTCACCCGTAAAATTTAAGTGTGTAAATAATTTTTCCGGACAAATTTAATGGGTACTTTATGCATTTTCTCTTACTTTTTCCTATGTGGGGATGGGAGAAAATTGTAGACGACATATAACAAAGACCAACAAAGTTGCAAAACAGTTTCATGATTTGACATGGCTAAGACACAACAAAATGCTTCTCGATATATGCTTTTTAGGGAGCACCTAAGACATCCTCAAATTTATTTTTTCACCTCCTTCCTGTGAAAGATCATGGATTAAGGATTTCACTACTATTGTTGCAAACTATCTTCCATATCACTACCTTACACCTGATTACCTTCTCTACACATCATAACACTTGAATGATCTGTGACCAATTAAAGTCCACTAGTTTGTTACTTGTATTCAAAATTTCTCTTTCCTAGAAAAGTTTCAGTTAGTCACTAACTTTAAACTGAGGATGTATGTTGGACACCACGATTAGGACTATAACATTTATGTGTAACTAGAGGTCTGAGTCTGCTTGGAAGCAGCCTCTCTACCCTTTTGGGTAGTGGTAAGGCTGTCTACATATTACCTTCCCCAGACCCCACCTGGTGGGAGTATACTGGGTAGTTGTTGTAGAGGTCTGAGTCTGAAGCGCTTGAAAGCAACAAAATGTAATGTTTTGGGGGACGCTTTTTTGCGAGGGAAACCATGAATTCAGTTCTGACACATAGCTACAGGAAGTAGGCATATAGTTGACGGAGTAGGAGCAGCAGCATAATGTAAAGACAGTTTTTGGAGCCTACAACGTGCCTCTTTTTTCAATTTTTTACACGCACAATACTTCAACAGTAACAAATTTCGAGTTGTACAAGATAAACAGTAAGCATGAGGAATCGTCTACCTATTCCAAAAGGTCATTTCTATATGATAATTCCTATAATAAAACCCTCGAGTGGATCTCCGTGTAAAGTGTCTTTTTTGTGAAGTTTTTGTGTTCTATAGACTGAATAATGCCATCACATTAACTAATTTAAAATGGAGGCTTCGAGTATTGAAACTGCAAGATCCAAGTTGTGCCCAAAGACCTATCTATTGCACAAGGTAATATTGGACATAGCCTATTTTAAAAATGCGAAGTAGAATTGATTAAGTTTTAGTTGAGTTATATGGTTCATATCAGTTTCAAATGAAAAATAGAATGGCGCAAATTTTATGAAACCCTATTTTAACATATGGAGGTTTAGGACTCAGCTGAAGAGAACCACAATCTGTATAGTGAATACAAAACCACAAAGATGAAGAACTACAGGTAACATTCAAAAGGTAAAATCAAGATTGACATTACCTCTAAGAATGAGGCATTTTCTGGATCATCGAACCTTCGCAAGGGCCCGTCATCTATAGTGAACCCATTGGTCCAGAAAGTGATAACATGAGTAATACTCTCAGGTGGCTGAGGAGCAGCGGACACAGTCTCACCCGTAAGTCTTCTGGCAGTTCCAGAAAAACTTCTAGAGCTAGAAGATGCAGGAGGTGCTTCAACAGCTGCATACTGTCTAGCTTGATCGAATATTGCATCCACGTTATTTGCTTTAGATGGATCTTGAACAAGCATTCCACTACAAAAAGACTTTGATCAGCAAATTACTAATGAAGTGCACACTGCATCTCCACAATACAAGGCTGAATAGTATTCAAGTGTCTCCATGTAACAGAACATCTTAAGAACCAGGAACTATGCATTTAAAATGTTTGCCTTCTCTGTCTTACAACAGCAGAACAAGAAATTGGAAAATGTAATACAGTGAAAGATGAAGAGAGAACCTGTAGTTAAAAGGATCTCCATATGCTCGTGGACCAGAAACAAATCCTTATACATGTATACATTTTTTGATAACGAGAACCGCATGCTTAATCTTTCATATTCCAAAATTTTTAGAATAAATACGAGAACAAATCATAAAGCCCCTTAAACCCAACCTCAACCTAAATCGTAAAATCTCACGACATCGTAATCGTAGGAATACTTCCAATATTTATTTATTTGATGACCGAGAAATCTGTCTGGGCCCAACCATTAGGGCCAACCGCAACATTCTCCACTTAAATACCAGGCTTAGTTCGCATGATGCAGGCAGGATCCAAACCTGTGACCTAAGGTCATTAGTTCAGTAATCCCTCAACCTTGACAATTGATTAAGCCATGGGGACAGGCTATTTCCAATACTTACACCACCAAGTGGCGAAAACATGTAGCATATAGGACTCGCTAGCAGGAAAAGCACATTGAACCCACAAATTAGACCCGACCCCATACTTCAACGAAATTTGAACTTGATGGTGTCTCAACTCTTTACTCCTATCACCTCCTTTAACTAATAGGCCAAGGGTCCATTGGCTTAGAGCAAAAAGTTACAAAGCACAAACATGTTACAATGATAGTGATAAGGAACTATATAATGCAACATTATGATTTCATGATATATAATGCAATGTACCCAAGGGTGTGGCATGGTCCCGGAATGAAGATTATGGAAGACTAGGAACCAAATCTTAGCAAAGGCAAAAAAAAATAAATGATTTTGTTCTAATCCACGTAAGCATTGGTAGGTGAAGTTACCCCGTGTCTAGCGGGAGGATGCAGGTAGCAGACTGCCTAGTCAAGGCGATATTTTCACATATTCCTCGAATTATTGCCTCAAATTTCTCCAATACTAAATTCAAAATTATCATACTCTAACACATTCTCCAATTCTTACTCAAAAACAGAAGTACAACATAAAGACCATTAATTTATTACTAAATATCAAAGAAGCAGTAGAAAACCAATACTAAAGTAGCAGCAGCAATAGCAGGATACCTTTTTTCTCCACCGGTATAATACTCTTGAGGCTCATCGGAGTCACTACCAGAACCAGTAACAGGCCGACGATTCAGATCAGAGAAAGTGTGAATTCCACCAGTTCTCCGCCCAGCAGCAGCAGCACCGCTAGAGGTAGGAGGGTTTCTAGGTCGAGGCGGAGACGGGGATCGGGAGCGCGATGGAGAACGGCGTTGGTCAGCGGCGAAGTTAACGGCGGCGGAAGCAGGGGCATCGTAGTAATACTCGTCAGCTGCGGCGGGGGGGAGAGTATTGTTCTCGAAGAAAGTGGAGACGGCTGAATCCAAATCGAAGTTGTGGCTTTCGAGGAAGAAAAGGGCTTCAGGTTTTGAAGCAGAAGTGATTTCACAGAATGTATTGACGACAGCTTCTCTTTGTGGATCGGCGGTGAGATTTGCTTGATTTTCCATCTTTTTCAGCTGTTGCTTCGAGTAGTATTCCTTTCTTCAGCCTCTTTACGGTTAAGGGTGAGATTTACTTTGACTATTCAAAATAAGCTATATTTATACTCCGTTTGAATTCTTTAATAAATATACCCCACCGTTACACATTCAGGCTACATATACCCTTCCACCATTAAAATTTATTTCCTCAATATTTTTAAACACGTGGCAGTCTTACATTGGTCCAGATTAGCCCATCCAGTCAATTGTTTAAACCCGCCCGTCTGCCCAAACGCGACCCGCCCCACAAACCTTCACATATGAGTCCCATGTATTTGCCCCAATACAGAACCCTAAATTCCTAAAGACCCAAGCGGTACATAATACTGTTCATCATTGTTCTCGCCCAAATTTATCCCAAACTCGCCTAAAGTCAGACGAGTGAATCCAAATGCACAGCCACACGTTCTCTCCTTCTCTCCTCTTACCATTTCTAACGGTTTCTGACACCAAAGATTCCCCCTCCTCTTACACGCTCGATTTTGAACCATATCCCGTGATTGGAAGGTTCTGGAGAATGTTCGTTGGATGAGTGTGAGGCGTTGGATCGATTTCACTCTATCCAAGCCCCACATTCATCAGAGGTTCGTTCTCAAAAAGGGCCGATTCTGATTTTGTAAAAAAAAGGCTGGAGTAAAAAAATTTGGGAGGAAAGTTTAAGGATTTTCTTTAGCTTTGCATTTTCTCTTCTCTGAAAATTTCGTTCAAAGTTTCTCTTAAAAGGTTCAAAGAGTGAGATACATTCTTTTTAATTTTCATATTTTTTTTTAATTTTCTCAATTTGGCTTTAAGTTTCGAAGAAATGAAAAATGGATTGAGGTCATTCGACTAGTGGTGAAGTTCAAGTTCGTCGACTTCGATTTTCTACTGTTGTCCTACTGATTTGCTGCTGAACCTCGCTCGGATTTTGCAATCCAAAGGTGTATTTGTTGATTCTTCTATAATTATTATAAAGGAAATTTGCAATTTCAGGTTCGATTTCTTCTCCTATGTGACTCTGTTCTTTAGGTGTTATTGAGCTATGAGATTCTGTCTAGAATGGTTGTTTCGTTCTGTGATCAAATTTCATGAAGGTGTCAAGCTTGGGTTTATCATTTAGTCCCTATTCGTAGTCGAAAATGATTTATGATATGTTATTTTGCCGATGAATCTTTCTCGCTGGTTTGACGCGCTGGGCATTTTCAGTCAATAAGAGTTGATTTGGGTCGGGCGGGTTCGCTTTTGGGCAGACGAGCGGGTTTAAACAATTGACTGGATGGGCTAATCTGGACCAATGTAAGACTGCCACGTGTTTAAAAATATTGAGGAAACAAGTTTTAACGGTGGAAGGGTATATGTGGCCCGAATGTGTAACGGTGGGGGTATATTTGTTAAAGAATTCAAACGGATGATAAATGTAGCTTATTTTGAATAGTACAAGGGCAAATCTGACCCTTAACCGTTGGATTTATTCTGACTTGTAAGGGAAGAAAAGCAAAAATGTTAATATAAATAAATAAGACGAGAAAGTTTTTCTCAATTAGTGATTTCTATTTAGGACTAGTAAGGGATAGCTGATGCTGTGCATTGGCCCAATAACGCTATGTTTAAGTCGTGCGAATTAGTATATGTGAATTTTCTTCTTAATTTATTTATATTTGTAATATAAATTTTACTTGCAATGTTCTATTTTTAAAATAATTATGAATATTTTCTTAGATGGTATTTTCTCTTGTTCAGAATAAATGCTTCTAAATTTTTAACACACCCACTTCCAACCGAGAGGTTGTGAGTTCGAGTCTTCCCAAGAGCAAAGGTGGGTAGTTCTTGGAGGGAAGGATGCCGGGGGTCTATTTGGAAACAGCCTTTCTACCCTAGGTAAGTTCTGCATACATACTACCTCCCCAGACCCCACTAAATGGGATTAACTGGGTTGCACTTTTTATTAAGAGAAGCATTTAATAGCATTATTTTTTATATATTCTTAAATTACTCTTTGGATATCCTCATATTTTGTAGATCATTTATTGGATCAAGGATAGACTTAGGAATATATAATTACTGTTTTCTTGATTTTTCAAAGCCATAATTACTTTTGCCAAATTAATTTAGCTAAAGTAAATCATATTTTTTATCGCAAGGAAGTCCATGAAAACTATTAACTTACTGATAAAACAAAACGTAGTGTCTCAAAAGTAAGGTAATTGCCTGCTTTTCTTTTTCAGGTTAAGTTGCACTCTATTTTATCCTACTACTTTATTTTTACATGATTCTAAAAATAGCTATTGCTAAATGTAAATTAACATTAATTTACAATGATAGAAATGAAAGATCAATTTTTTAAAAGAACATGAGCTTCCCTTATTTTCCAGAAAAGGACCCCAGTATTATTTTTATAAGATTTACTACATAAATATGCTGGAGTTACATAAGTTTTACTTTATTATAAAGGAAAGAAATATTAATTTTAAGTAACCAAAAAACTATGATAAATATATTTTTTATATAACCATATAATATACTTTCTCTATTTCAAAAAGATTTACACCTATTAATTTATTTAAAAAATATTGGCACTTTTTAATATTTCCTTAATAAAAAATATTTATAGCCATACAAATGCAATTTCAGCCTAGAAATTTCAAAAGTTTTGTAGTCACATAAATGCTATGATTATTTACGACCAAATTTTTTAGTATGCTTAAGACCAAAATACTTTCTGAAGAATGCACACACCAAAAACAGTTGGGTAGAGTTAAAACTTCAATTAATTTTTAAGTTTGTCACACATAGATTCAAACAAATTGTATGTTAGAAACTGTTAAAATTATACACACAAACGATTGGGTGATTGGCTGAAACTATAGTAATGCTCTTTTTTAACCAGTAAAGTTATTAACTTTTTGTGAAACTATAAAAATACCTTAAGAATGAAGCAGGCATGTTGACCATCAACTGCCTGCTTATCCTCTCTTATATAATAGTAGTTGATATTTGTTTTTAAACGTATGGAGATTGAAGTTTGTGAAGGATTCATAGATAAGTCAATTAATTTATTTTTCTTTTAGCAAATTAATGTGCATGAATATTTTAGAAAAAAGGGTTTCACATAATATAGTGCCAAGTTTTAATATTTAGCGGTGCACGAAATATTTAGGATTGCAATGCAAAATTATATGTTTGACTAATAATTAAAATATTGAATGAGTTAGCAACTTTATTTAAATTTAAATTTAAATGCAGAATATGATTTTAGAAGCTCCTGCTAAATACAAAAGCTAAACATATTTTGGTACCCTGCAATTAATATTTTGTATTTTAATAAAGGATAATTTCATATAAATACAACTCAGATACTCGAATTGTAACATAATAGCCTAGGTGCTACTTTGCAAATTCATAGCCCAAAAATAATAGGCTAATTTCTAAAAGATAATTAATTTCACACAATCAACTACTGTTATTGCTCCCTCTTTATACAACCAGTTGTTTTCATTCTCTTGATTTCCTTTGATTATTAAGTATTTGATTAAAAAAAAAGCAAATCAACCACAACGCAACTCAAAATTCCTGAATAACACATATTATCTAAAGGTAAGAAATTCAAACACTTTTATGTGCAATTGCTGAAGCAATCTAACTGGATAAAATAAAAATAAAATTTTGGTAAGTGAATTGTAGAATCCCTCCAACACATACACAATCTTTTTCATACAACACATACACGAAAAAGAAGTAGCGCCCTCTTACACACTGACAATGTTCATACATCCTTATAAACTGGAAAAATATAAAATTATACAATATTATACACAAATATACACATTTATATACAATTTTACAATACTGTATAAGTATATATAAACATCAGGAATACAATATTTCCACTAAAAACATTGAATGTCCAACATTACACTTACTGTAAATAATGTATTTACTTGTATAATCATGTATAATAGTGTATAAGAGGTGTTTGTATATTCATATACATAATTACACAGTATGGATATAAACTGCTACATAGATATGATCTTTTATCCAAGCCTCGAGTTGTAGTAGAAGGTATTAAATGACTCAACTCGTCAATAGGTTAACAATTTTGCGCCAACAATTTGGAATTCAATGCACAAATAAGATACACTTAATTTCATATTCGATACTTCAAGGTCATAATAAATTTCAAACTTCAAAATCTTTCAAAATTAGTGGTTATTTTTTTGGTGCAAATCAAGTTTAAGAGCTATTTATTCTTAGATATGTGTGTATTCTTATTTTATTTTTAAAATCTTCAATATTCTTCTGCTTGCCATCATGGACGACGGAGTAGGAGCCCGAGCCTTCTTCGAGCCATTAATGGCAGAACTGCGTAGGGGTAGGCAAGGGGAATAGCGAGGGATAAGTTAAGAGAGGATGAGGGATCTATGTGGGTCAGAAAGAAAAAAGCGAGAGGCGGTCAGAGAGAATTTGGTGTGTTGGGAATTAAGAAAGAAGAAAATAATAAAAACACTAAATGTGTGTATTTAATAATGGGCTATAAGCTGAAAAGTTTATTTCGAATTATGTACAACATAAGCTCAATAGGGAAAGAGATTCAAATCTGGTCCATTTTCGATTGATGTTAGCCTAGTGACAACGACCGTAATTGTTCCTTTTAATATTTGCTCCAAAGTGACCTATGGGCCATTAGATTAAGCTATCCACCTAATAGTTTTCGACAATCAAATAGAAAGCAGTGCAGCTTCAGCATGTTCAACCTAAATAAAAATAAAATGATTAATCCAAATGGTCACTCACTTAATTTTTACCATATAAATAAGGAAATTATATCAACTAATTAGTATCTAATGAATTTATAATAAGATCTTAGTGTTGGGTTTTGTTATTATTATTAATAACAAAAGAGGTGTGAATGAACAATGGTGGGGGAAAATGGAGGAAAGTGAAATTTTTAATGAGTTCATTTCACTAATGCACTTTGTCCTTCATTGGTATAAGGAAAGAAAATCTTTGTGCATATATAGAGAAGCTCATCTTTTAGATTTTAAAGAGCTAAGAATAAGGCAAGCCTCGCGCCGCCATCGTTGCTCGCTCGCTCGGCTCTGCTTCAGATTCGGATTCGAATTTGATCAAAGATTGATTGATTATTCTTTTTAGTCAAAGCTCTTTTCAAATAATTAATTAATTAAAATAATTAACGAAAATTCAATCCGGAATAACCCATGACCTGCGACCCGATCCGATTTGGCCGGTTTCTTTTCCGTATTATTTTAAATTCGCCTTAAATTTTAGCACAATATTTTCAATAGCTATGACTGTTTTGAAACAGTGTCACACCTGTTCAATTAGTTATGGTTGTTCTGAAAGGTCGCAAATCTTTTCAGAAACAGTACAAAATTGACTATAAATATACATTCAAATCCCAGAATATTTACTCAAAAATTTTCTGATAATATTCTTCTTCTTCTGCACAAAAATTCCAGAGTGTTTTGCAACCTCGAGTGGTTCACTGTTCATCGGTGTTTTTTGTACCAAAACTCCGGTGAGATAACTCGTTCTATCCTGGGAGGATATATTCCAGAATTTAGGATACTTGAGGGAAATCATTTCCATAGGACATAATGTGTATTCAATGGGCTCGATTAATTCCTATTATTTTGAAGAGCTTCAAATACTGTTTTCGAAATTTAATTTCTACTAACTTTCTATTTTTTGTTTTCAGAAAGATTATTATTTTATTTATTTACAGGAATATAGATTAATAACAATCTTAAGGAAATTATATTTTATTATATTCTGTATTCTATCTAAATTTTACTATTCTAATTTTAAGATATAAAAACTTCATCAGAGTATTGAAATTCAGAAAACGATTTGAAGAACATAAAAACTTCATCATTTTTCTGTAAAACAATATATAAAACTTCAGTTGTTTTTATAACGTATTGTTTATTGATTGCAATATTATTTAATGTTCTGGTTTTGTCATTAATTGATCTCTTTTGTTGTTGACAGTAAGAAATGGCAAGTGATAACAAAAATCCTTCTGCGACTGTTGGTGCAACGACGATAGTCGCGTCAAGTCGTACTATTGTTCCTCCGGCCGAGAAATCGGAAAAATTTTCCGGAGCCAACTTCAAAGGATAGCAACAAAGGGTGTTCTTGTAGATTACCACACTTGGTACGCAGACATTCACTAGTGAAGAGCCTCCAATACTTTCTATGGATATGCCGGACAATGAAAAGCTCATGATTGTTGAAGCGTGGAAGCAGGCAGATTTTCTTTGCAAAGGCTATATCTTAAGCGCTTTAGAAGATGAATTGTATAGTGTGTCCAGTGCGATGAATACTTCAACAGAATTATGAGCACTTGAGAAGAAGTACAAGACAGCAGATGCATGGTTGAAAAAGCTCGTGGTTGCCAAGTTTTTAGACTATAAAATGATAGACAACAAAACTATGGGAACCCAAGTTCAGGAGCTTCAACTTATTTTTCACGACCTTATTGCTGAAGGTATGGTCGTGAATGAAGCATTTCAAGTAGGTGCTATGATTGAAAAATTGCCTCCTTCGTAGAGAGATTTCAAGAATTATCTGAAGCATAAGCGCAAAGAAATGAAGTTGGAAGATCTTGTGATACGTCTAAAGATCAAGGAAGACAACAAAACAGCAAATTCAACGATCACGGGAGTTAATATCGTTAAGGAGACTACTCCAAAAAGTAATAAGAGGAAGATGTCTTCTGGACAAACCAAGGAGCAAAACAAAAAGAAATTCAAGGGCGGCTGCTATAATTGTGGAAAAGTTGGTCACAAAACTTTTGATTGTCGTCTCCCGAAAAAGGATAATAAGAAGGGACAAGCCAACGTAGTGAAGAAGAATTATGACATTGATGATCTTTGTGCAATGTTATTGGAATGCAACCTAGTTGGAAATCCGAAGGAGTGATGGATTGACTCTGGAACCACTCGACATATTTGTGCTGTCAAAGAAGCATTTGCAACTTGCTCTACTGTTGGTCCCGAAGAAGAAATTTCCATGAAAAATAATATAGCAGCCAGGATTGAAGGTTATGGGAAGATATTCCTGAAGATGACTCCCGGAAAAGTATTAACGCTCAACAACTTACTTCATGTTCCTACTATTAGGAAGAATATAGTTTCTACTTCTTTACTTGTAAAGAATGGATTCAAATGTGTATTTATTTTGTGATAAAGTTGTTGTAAGCAAGAACGAAATGTATGTTGGAAAAGGTTATCTCGTGGAGGGTCTTTTCAAACTCAATATAATGGTTGTTGATAATATGAATAAAATTTTGGCTTCTTCTTATTTATTGGAGTCAAATGATTTATGGCATATTAGTTTAGGACATGTCAATTATAAAACCTTACAGAAGTTAATTAATTCAGAAGTATTGCCTAAATTCGAGTGTAATAAATCGAAATTTCAAATATGTATTGAATTTAAGTTTGTAAAACATCCTTATAAGTATGTTGAAAGGAATTCAAATCCTTTAGACTTAATTCATACTGACATTTGCGATATGAAATCGACACCATCTCGAGGTGGAAAAAAGTATTTTATTACTTTTATTGACGATTGAACTAGTATTGTTATGTTTATTTTCTTAATAGTAAGGATGAAGCAATTGAAACATTTAAGCAATACAAGAATGAAATGGAGAATCAATTGAATAAAAAGATCAAAATGATTAGACACGACATAGGTGGAGAATATGAATCTCCAATTGCAGAAACATATTCGGAATATGGAATTATCCATCAAACTACTCCACCTTACACACCTCAATCTAACGGGATTGCGAAAATAAAAAACCGGACATTAAAGAAAATAATAAATTCTTTATTAATAATTTTCGAATTACCGCAGAGTTTGTGGGAGTGTGGGGGGGGGGGGGGGGGGGAGCTCTCCTTACAGCTAACTGAATACTCAACAGAGTACCCCCACATCAAATACAATCTATTCCATATAAGAAAGGAAGAAAGCCCAACTTAAAATATTTCAAAGTGTGGGAGTGTCTACCAAAGGTACAAGTTCCTTTACCTAAAAGGGTTAAAATATGACCAAAAACAATAGATTGCATTTTCATTGGATATGCTAACAGTAAAGCATGTTGGTTTTTGGTTCATAAATCTGATAATCCCGAGATTCATGTTAATACGATAATGAAATCAAATAATGTTGAATCCTTTGAAAGCATCTATCTGTATAAAACTGAAAGCGAGTCATTAAGTGAAAGACCTAAACGACCTCAGAAAGAACCAAAAGAAAATACTCCAAGTATAGAAGATCCAAGGCGTAGCAAACATCAAAGAACATCTACTTTCTTTGGACCAGATTTTCTGACACTCTTGCTTGAAAATGACCTCAAACTTTCAAAGCAGCTATGTCGTCTTCTGATTCAACATTTTGGAATGAGGCAGTCAATAGTGAGATTCAATCAATTTTGGATAACCATAAATGCGAATTGGTTGATCTTCCTCCAAAAATAAGCCTTTAGGTTCGAAATGGCTCTTTAAATGAAAAATTAAAGTTGAAGGCACTATTGAAAAATATAAGGCAAGACTTGTTGTCAAAGGCTATAGACAAAAGGAAGGCCTTGATTACTTTGACACTTACTCGCCAGTAACAATGATAATATCTATTAGGGTGTTAGTGGCACTAGCGGCCGTGTATGGTATTGAAATCCATCAAATGGATGTTAAGTCATCTTTCTTAAATGGAGAATTGAAGGAAGGGATTTACACGAAACAACCTGAGGGTTTTGTGGTTCCTGGTAAAGAAAAGAAAGTGTGCAAACTTGTTATGCCGCTTTATGGACTTAGGCAAGCACCCACCCAATAGTATGCAAAATTTGACTAAACAATATTGGCAAATGAATTTGAAATCAACGCGTGTGACAAATGTGTCTCATTAAAAATACTCCAGGTCATGAAGTCATTATTTGTTTATATATTGATGTGTTGATAATAAGCAAAAGTATGGTAGATATAAATGCTACAAAACGCATGTTGGCTAGCAAATTCGGCATGAAATACTTAGGAGTTGCTGACGTGATCTTAGGAATCAGAATTCACTAGACTCCACAAGGTCTAGCATTATCATAGTCTCACTACATTGAAAAGGTACTAGATAAGTTCAAGTATTTGGATTTCAAAATTGCCAAGACTCCAATCGACGTGAGTTATGCACTTCAAAAGAATGAAGGGGGAAGTGACTCATAACTGGACTAGGGAAGTTTGATGTATATCATGAATTGTACGCGACCAGATATAGCATGTACTATTAGCAAACTGAGTCGGTTTACAAGTAACCCAATCAAATATATTGGATGGCACTGAAACGAGTTTTGGGGTATCTGAAACATACCCAAAATTATGCTTTGCCTTGTAAGAAATATCCTCTCGTGATCGAGGGAAATAGTGATGTAAATTGAATCACCAGATCATCTGAAGTTAAATCCCCGAGTGAATATGTTTTCACAATTGGGGGTGGAGCAGTGTCTTGGAAATCATCCAAACAACGTGCATCACCCATACTACAATGGAATCTGAATTCATAGCTTTAGATAAGGCCGGAGAAGAAGTTGAATGGCTCCTGAATTTCTTGGAAGATATTCTATTTTGGCTCAAATCTTTGGCGCCTATTTATATACATTGTGATAGTCAAGCAGCAACAGGCAGGGTAGAGAGCGTTATGTATAACAGAAGATCTCGTCATATTCGATGGAGATAAAATACCGTTAGATAACTACTGTCTAATGGTGTTATCACAATTGACTATGTAAAGTCAAGAGATAACGTGTCGGAGCCACTTACAAAAGGCTTATCTAGAGAGGCAGTTGAAAGATCATCGAAGGAAATAAAAGGCCAATGACAAGTCATCATAGCGGTAACTCTACCTAGCATACTAGAGATCCCAAGAGCTAGGTCCAAAGAGATCAAACAAAGTTATGAATAACGGTTCAACATTGTCAAATAACTCAACCCATTCTCGCGATGAAGACAATGTTCAAAAAATGAGGTAAAACATTACAGCTTTGTGATGAGTCAATAAAGTTTAAAGCTTTTTAATGATTTGCTAAGTATGGCAGGATATGACTAGATAGTATGTCATTAGGATTACACGTTTAGGAATCACCTATGTGAGTGTGAAGTGTAAGCCGCTTCAAGGAGAATGAAAGTAAAGGCCCATTCTCTAAGCACTCATGAAACCAGGCGGTATTTATAGCTGAAACGAACACAACCGTGAGAACCATAGATGATTAAGGATTGATTGTGTGACTTGCGTTGTCTAGGTATACAACAAAGCTTAACGGTTCAAAGATATCAAATCTACCGATTGACCGAGTATATCCAATATAAGTTCACTACGAAAAGTTCAAAGGGAAACATACTTATCCAGATGCAATTAATTCTTACATGTGAAACACACACACGTTCATGCATTTTTTAAAGTTTATAGCCATTTCCCATTCATGTGGAGGTTGTTGTGTTTTATTATTATTTATTAATAACAAAGAGGTGTGAATAGATAATAGTGGGAAAAGAAATGGAGGAAAGTGAAATTTCGAATGAGTTCATTTCACTAATGTACTTTGTCCTTCATTGGTAGAAGGAAAGAAAATCTTTATGTATATATAGAGAAACTCATCTTTTAGCTCTTAAAAAGCTAAGAAGAAGGCAAGCCTCGCGCTGTCGTCATCGTCGCTCGCTCGGCTTCGGCTTTGGTCAAAGATTGATTGATTAATCTTTTGGATAAAATTCTTTTTAAATATTTATTTAATTAATTAAATTAATTAACAAAAATTCAATCCGAAATAACCCATGACTTGTGACCCGGTCTGGTTTGGCGCGTTTTCTTTTCCGAATTATTTTAAATTTGTTTTAAATTTTCCGCAATATTTTCAACAGTAGGCTGTTCTGAAACAGTGTCAGACCTGTTCCAACAACAATGGCTATTCCGAAATGTTGCAAACCTTTTCAAAAACAGTACCAAATTGGCTGTAAATATACTTTCAAATCCAGAGTATTTACTTACGAAATTTTCTGATATTCTTCTTCTTCTTCTGCACAAAAATTCCAGTGCATTTTGCAGCCTTCGAGTGGTTCGATATTCATCGGCGTTTTTGGTACCAACACTCCAGTGAGATAAATTTTTCTATTCTGGGAGGATATATTCCAGAACCTCGGGTACTTGAGGGGAATAATTAACTTAAGGACACATTGTGTATTCAGTGGGCTCAATTTGTTCCTATTATTTTGAAGAAGTTCAAATATTGTTTTCGAAATTTAATTTCTACAAACTTTCTGTTTTTGTTTTCAGAAAGATTATTATTTTATTTATTTACAGCAATACAGATTAATAATACTTTGCACTGTCAGACGACAAGATGACCAAAAGAAGAAAAGCTACAAGTCGTTAACAATTTCCTGGTCGCATCATAAAATTTTCTCATTGTATCTTAGGGATGTACTAGTATAACTCAAATTAACATATGAATTTCAACCCATACTACCTCAGCACTTGCTTCATTTCCTAGTAGCTTTTGAATGCAACAAGTGCCTTCTGTTTAGTGTCCATAGAACATTGATCCAGTAACAAATGGTATATTCACTTAACTAAAAAGATGCAGCAGAAAACCACTCTTTAACGCCAGGACACTTCCAAAAAACAGAATTCAACGAGTCTTATTCATCGCCATTTCCAATGCTTTAAGTCGAGGGACGACGACAGGTGCACCACGAACCTTTTCAAGGGCAAAGCTTACCCTCAAGGGGCGACCTAGAAATGCCTGAAAGAAAAAATAACGTCAAATGGAAGTTCCATGCCATTCTGAGGAGGCTGATTATTATAGTCGTCAGTTCACCTTTCCGTCCATGGCGTCTTTAGCACAGTTGGCCTCTTCGTCTTTTGAGAAGTGAACAAACCCAAAGCCTCTTGATCGGCCAGTTTCTTTATCATACATTATTCTTACTAGACACATGAAAACGCAGATATTCAGGCAACTTAAGTTCAACTCAGAAATATGTGGAATGTGCATGTATGTAAAAAGAAAAGGAAACAAGAAAAAAGATCTTGACAATCATTATGCAATTCAATGTTACTGTCTAATTGTTGAAGAGACTTGAGTGGCTGCGCTATGTCAGACAATTTGATACTTAACCCTTAAGAACTCTGCAATAAACCTCCTTCATCCCAGGGGAGTTTGTTCTAAAAGCTGATTCTTCCGGTTAATACTTTGAGTGAGCAGAATCAGGGGTGCTTACATACCTACTACTTTGTAAAAACATTCTCAAACTTGCACATGATTGATTGATGAGCTGGTCAATTTTTTCTATAGTAGATCAGTAAAGGCGGATAAAGTTTGTCAGCAGCGGCATCATGAAATGAGCTATGGGGTGTGAGTTTCTACCCACCCAAGAGTGAGTTCCAACTGAGTAATCTCTAACAACTGTGTTCCAGAGGCAACACAGAAAGGTAAATCAAGAAAGGATAGTTAGTAGAAGATGAACAAACTTTCTTGTGAATGGCTGCCTCATGTTTGTTTGAAGAATGTGAAAATCATAAACCATTTGCTATTCCACTACTTATGTAGTTGGCTGGGCTCTTGAGAGTCTTAATTTTAGTGCTACCTCATATTCATGCGTTTCCTGAAGAAGACTTTCTTGCTCTGAACCTTTCAGGTATAGTCTGTTCACAATCACTGCTAACTCTCATTTTTTATTGGTATCCATTATGATTTCTTAATAATTTATTAAGGTTCATCCGGTGTTATCAAAGGCAAAAAGCACAAAAAATGCTCTAAGTCTATTGGGGCTTTAAGTGCAAAGCACAAATAAAGTATGGTTAAGGAAGAAAGGCACAATTGAGAAAAATACAAATGTGTGTATAAATAAGCATGAATACCAAATATATGGACAAAGAAATTGAAGAAAATTTACAATAAAAGTGAAATATCAATTGTTTATTGCGACTCTTCAGGATTACACTAATTGACATGGAAAAGCATGCTTTAGAACCTTGAGGACAACAGTACGGCGCGCACTAAGCGGGGCGAAGTGCTCAACCTGTTTTGAGCCTCGTTTTAGGGTTTAAACGCGTCTTTAATAACATTTAGTTCATCCAATTATACCATGATCTTAATTTTTCTATAAGCTGACCGCTGGTCCACAGCTTTCTACACATTGGTGGTACCTAGCTCCTTCATCCCCTCAGTAATAAAGACCCTTGCTACTTGTCTACTAGAAGAACAAAAGCCATCAAATCCTACAGGTGCAAATTACCTTACCAGAAAATAGTTCTTGAACTGTGCAAGCTACAGCATAGAAATTTGGGTTGAAGTTAAAATCTTTTACGCGCATAATTTAACCCTCAATCTCCCTTAACCAATAAGTTTCACAAGAACTATCTTCATGTAAAGTACTTAGCATAGTATTTCACAAGGCAGTTACATTTCATAAAGAGTTAAACCATTGGGGCATTTTATCAAAAAGGTAGACTACAACATATATATACGAATCATTCATTATTTATATTACCTTCTGTTACTTGCCCGAAAGAAGAGAACGCATCGTTTAGCGACTTCTCATCCACAGACCATGACAAACCTGTAAGTAATTTACAATATGATAAAACTGATATAATATACTCATAAAATGAAAATATGAGCTGTAACCAAGTTGAAAATATAGTTATTTGAGTAAAGAGGATTAGTAATACCAGCGACGAAGAGCTTGTTATTGGGAGGTTGGGAAGAAGCTGAAGGATGAGAACAATACAATCGCCCATTTAGAATGTTTGGGAGTCTTATAACTCTTTTGGAAAACTGTATCAAACTTTCCTTCATTTCTCTTTCCTTAATAATAAATCTCCAATATGCTCCTACAAAAAAGGAAAAGAAACCCCCAAATGCCATGGTTATATGAATTTTATAGAATGACTACTAATCTTTTTCTATGCAGAATGACCCAATTTCAAGTTAAAGATTTTTTTTATTTTTATATATTATTAAAAATTTTATTACCCTAAATATTCATGTTTAATAAATCACCTTATCTATACAAATTTTATTTACAAAATATATACATTTCACCTTAAAAGACTTCCAATTCATTAACCTTTAATTAAGGGATTTAATTACGTTCTTTACCTTGTTTTCCTTATTTTTCTGATGCACTATACTAATATGTTCGTCACGCTAAACGAACGACTGTTGAGAAAAATGGCCGGGCATTTTATTTTACATAGAGCTATAGAACCAAGTTATAATAAATAGCAAGTCGTGAATGAGACAGGAAGGTGCACATTAGGATTCTGCAGATGGAGTGAGGTGCCATCAATTTTAGATATTCTGAAACAAATAAAAATCATACATATAAATATTTAAATCTCAAATTTTAAAAATCAGAAAATGAATTACCTTACTTTTAATTTCAGTACAAAAATTGGTCAAAATGATCCTTCGGAAAAGCAAACACAGAAAATTTAGATTGGATGAAAGGAATAGATTATGTTAAACTCTATGAACTGCTATAATATCTCAGCAACCGGACAAACATATATAGAAGTTCTCTATTTTCAGACAATTCACGCGTAAAGTTAAATTTGCATTGGATTGATGATCCAACCAATTTGTATCTTAAAAGTTTTTCCTAATGAAAAAATATTTCTGTGCAAGTGTATAAAGATATTCAGTTAAATACAACTATAATAACATATAACAAAATACAAATTTTATACAATATGTTTTTTATATTTTTCTTATATCTGATTTATACATAGTAAAAATAAATTTTATATAACTAATTATATATTATACGATTTATCTACAACTTATTTGCAACTTTCACACATTATTTCTACCAAGTTAAATATAACTATAATAACATACAACTTAAATACAAAATTTATACGATATATCTTTTATATATTTTGTATCTGATTTATACATTGTAAAAATAAATTTCATACAACTAATTATATATTATACAACTTATATACAATTTTCATATATCATTTATACTCAGTTATATACAACTACAATATCATACAACTTAAATATAATTTTTATACATATTGTTCAACTTTCGTACAATATATATATATATATATATATATATATATAAATTTCCTAAAATTTTTCTACAATTTTACTACAATTTCCTAAATATAATGTATATCATGTCTTCTTCTTCTTCGAGTTTCAAAGTCAGTCAAAACCAAGTCTAATCTTCACCAAAACCCCACAAAATTGAGATGTAAATTCCGAATCATATTCTCAATTGTTGGTAACAACACTCAATCGAAACAAATAATGATTTTTGAAAACCCAAATTCGAATTCAAAGCTTCAAAGCTTTTTAATGGCTGTCAATGGTGAAATTGATGCTCTCTTTTCCTTTGCTTTACATTACTGAATTTAGGGATTGAGAGATAGAGAGAGATGGAGAGAGAATTCCCAATTCTTTGCAACAATATCAATTCAAACAAATAATATTTTTGAAACCCCAAAATTTCGAATTCAAAGCTTCAAAATCTTTTAATGGTTGTCAATAATGAAATCGTGGATGGGTAAAAGATAAGTGGAGGAGGGGATGGGATGTGGAGAGAGAAACACGGGGGAGTGGAATATACGTTAGAGTAATTTTAAGACACTAATTATTATCATTAATTTTCTTAAAATGTATATAAATAATAATTGAATATATAAAATATAATTATAATAAAACTTAAGTAGTGAGGGTTTATAATACATGTCACAGTATTTTGTTGAAATGCTTATCAAATTATTGGGAAATAACGATAACGAAAGACTGTTGGACTCTATTAAAAGGAAGAAAGTCTAAATTATGACTAAGTGACAATATAGGAGAAAGACATGTGATAGTTTTTAGTGAAATGAGTTACAACAATAACAACTCAGTATAATGTTGTTTCTAAATAGAAACCCATCATCCTTCCCTCCAAGAATTTTTCACTTTGCTCTTGGGGAGTCTCGAACTCACAACCTCTCGATTGAAAATGGAGGTTGCTTACCATTAGAGCAACCCCTCTTGTCTATTTGAAATGAGTTAGATTAGTTATAATAATTTATTTAGTTGTTTTTAAATTCAGATTCAAAATCAGTTATTTTTCCTCCTTTTAATTGCTTATTTATTATTGTTATTTTTGTCAATTAGCTTTTTAATGTCTGCCGACAGAAAGAACTAACTTTTGTCAACTGCTCTGTTCCAAGATTGACGGTTTCCTGCGGTTTTTTTGGTATTTCGTTACAGTTTTTTCTATTTTGTGCTCTTCCTTTTAATATGTGGAATTTGGGAAGATTGTATTTATTCTCTGCCAATTATTATTATTATTATTATTATTATTATTATTATTTCATATCAATGTCTATGTTCATCTTCTTCCGTACTCTCCTCAAAACAAAAATGTAGCCAAAGAATTTTTCCTATTGACAATTGCGAGTATCAAATATCAATGCATGATTGAATTAAGTTGTGAAATTTTACTCCATTTTCTTTTGATTCTTTCTTGCGATGCGAAATATCACGGTTTTCTCTTTTAATATTCAATGTTTCCTCTTTTTTTCTCTTTTGTAAATACCCCTCAAGACATATTATTTTCTCGATCAGATAAACTGTTGATTTACGGTAATTAAGCTTTTATTTTAGAGGATTAATAGTTGACAAGAGGGATTGCTCTGGTGGTAAGCATCCCCACTTACAACTGAGAGGTTGTGAGTTCGAGTCTTCCAAGAACAAGGTGGTAAATTCTTGGTAAGTTCTTGGAGGGAAGGATGACGGGTTTCTATTTGGAAACAGTCTCTCTATCCAATGGTAGGGGTAAGATCTGCGTACACACTACTAGGTTGTTGTTGTTGTAATAGTTGAGAATATCTCTCTTCTTTTTCATCTTTTTTTTGGGGGCTATGTTACAATACTTTGTATTTAATCCCCAATTAGATCATTTCTCTCTATTACCTGGTTTTCCTCTATTATGTAATTGGGGAGGTGAAGTGACTCAAGAGTTCTTTGAAAGTCATTTAATTAGGATAAGGTAATTAGTTAGTTTGATTTATCTCTATGCATTATAGTTTCTGATTTTAATGCTCATAAATACTACTGTAAAATATGTAACTGTGGTATCAAATTTTGTAACTGCTTCATTTCTATATGAAGAAGTTTAGCTTGATATGTGGACGACGCAATATGGAACAATTAGGAATTTCTATAATTAATGGTAATTTTGTATTTTCTTGCTTTTTTTTTTTCCATAGTGATGATACCTCTGGGCTATGACTTTCTTGAATATAGCTTATGAAAAATTGCATTTACTAAGCACCATCTCTAGATAATCAATAATCTGCTAAATCATATTCTCCCATGTATCTTTGATTTCTTGCAGTGTGAATAATTTAGTTTTTTATGTTCGTTATTTAGTTCATTTGAAACATCATGAATGTAATATGGTTGTTCTTCCATTTTAACCTTAGCTTGAGAAATGTGCTAGCTGCTAGTATAGAGACTATAAATCTACAGCAGGACTAAAACAATTTGCTCAAAAGATAATGATGAACAATGTGGTAAATTTTTTTCCCGTGAAAAATAACAATAACAATAATTCCCGATAGTAAGCAATTTGTTTGCCATTCTGAGTCCATCGATGAATGTGTTTTGACGAAGATATCCAAGGAACCAGAAAGCTCAAGCTCAGATTTGGGAACCAGAAAGCTCAAGCTCAGATTTGGGAATGACTTAAGCTTTGGCTCCCAACTCCAGCATTAAAGTGTGATTGATTTCGTTTGCTGTTGGGCCGACAAATTGAAGTGGACCTGCTCACAAATGCATAAACAAGCAAAACGGAGCACAGTTAAACACAAATCAAGGAATACCCATGCTGAACTTACAAATCAATCTGAGCAAAATTGAGTAAAGTGGGGAGTCGTTGATGGGATCAATGTACTTTAGTTGTACAAGAAAGTAAAGTATCAACAGGATAATCAGAGAAGATACAACAACAACCCAGTATAATCCCATTTAGTGGGGTGTGGGGAGGGTAGTATGTACTCAGACCTTACCCCTACCCTGGGGTAGAGGGGCTGTTTCCAAATAGACCCCCGGCATCCTTCCCTCCAAGAACTTCCCACCTTGCTCTTGGGGAGACTCGAACTCACAACCTCTCGATTGGAAGTGGGGGTTGCTTACCATCATAGCAATCCCTCTTGTTAATATCGTTATGGTTTTTCACTTGACGTCCTCAATGATGGTTCATTGCAGTGAATCCATCGCTTGTAAGGTACAGGTGTATTAGAGAGGAGGATATATTGGCTACTATACTCAATATAGATTGTGCCAGATAACAAAAGGCATCACACAGGGGCATAAAATTTTGCATTAACGTCATCAATAGTGTGCTTTGTATGTGGAAGAACATGTCAACGTTGTGGCTAAAACATGCCTTTTCAAATATGAAATGAAAATTTAAGAAGTGGTGAGAACCAATTGTAATGACATACCAGGGCTAAAGTATCGATTCTTTAGAGCCCACTCTTCTCGCAGAGAAGCAAATTTTTTGAAAGGAGCACCTGGGAATTGACAAATGCTTATACAACTGTGAAGCTTTAATCACCCAAAAATTACAGGAAAAATGATTGATCCACTAAAATAAGTAACAGGTAACATATGGCTTGTAGGTAATGGAGCTTTTACCATCTAATTCCACCATTGCCTTCTTAATCACAGGCTTGAACTTACCTGCAAAAGTTTCATCACTTCATCACAAATGCAGTATGGAATCTCAGCCAAAACCTATTCTCCTCGTAAAACATGACAGGTCTAAACAGAGGTTAGTCCGAACCCACTAGTTTCCACTCCGAACTTGTGTAAGTGTGTGTATCTATTACTATATTAAGTTAAACAACCTATTACTGCAACTGAGCAGTGATGCAGCGGCATTTTCTCCTCAAGCCAGTTAGAAGTTCGAACTACCTACTAACTCTACATTCTAGATCTGCTCCTGCTGAGGGGTTCACCATTTCATCGAGCTAAATACTACTAATTTGATATGTGGCTCCAAAACTCCAAGGCCTTGTCGATATAAATTAGTTACTATCTCATCATATAAGCAAGGGTTGACGATCCTTCAAATTCAGAATCTCAAGCATACAAGTTGAATAAGTGTAGCATTTCATATGGTGTAAACCTGGGTACTTTACTTTTACTTTATCATAGTTAAGGAAATATCTGGTTGCTCTTTATTCGTAATTCGTTTTTCTTTTCTGATGGTTGCAACATAAAATAGATGAGTTTGACACTTGTCCTTAGGTGAGTAATGTCTATTATATAGATGCTTGCAATGACTATAAATAGATGCTTCAGAATAGACAATTTCAAACCAGTTTGTACTGGGGCATTCAGCTAAGTCTCTCCTAAGAGAAGAGCAAGAGTCTGCGCAGCACAACCAGGCGCTTAGATGTTCATTAAGCTAAGACCTTTGCCTATCAAAAGGGAGAATACACCATATGCAGAACAAGAGAGGAAGGAGGTTGATACCATGTCTCCTTTCCACATCCATCAATGATGTTAGTGCTGTTCCACCTACAGTCCAGTCTTCAACCGGTGCTCTCAAGTTTCCCACCTAAATATGAACAAGGGTTTCAGTATAAATTGCAGTTCAGAGGTCCTGATGCTATAAACATAAAAGATACTTAGAATAAATGAGACATGGGAACACCGACAGAGGAAATCAAGCCTGTTTTTCCTGAATGAAGAAGTGCTCCAGCCCCGTAACCCAATGCATAGCAATAGTTGGAGTCAAAATTTGAAGGCAAACCACATCTGCCCTCATAACTATAAAGCAAACACAGAAAAATAACAACTACAATCAGGATAAACTTAAGAAAGTGAGGTACTAAGTACTCCACAAATTATAGGTTATTAAAGCAGAACTGCATAAGTCAAATGGAAGTGGTATCAATTACCCAAAAAAATGAGATTGCCCTTTAAAATGTTTGGTATATGAACCTTCCTTCTTCTTGTTCTCCAGTTCAGCTTCCACCATTTGAATAAGCATTTTCTCAGTTTCTATTTTGGCAACCTGTAGAAATTGCAAAAGAAAATGTATCAGAAGAGAAAGAACTTTGCATGACTTGACTAAATGAGCAGTTATCCTATTTTGCCAAACTTCTATCCAAAAAAGAGGAGTACCTGGACATTTCCATGTGGATCTCTTTCGAGAAGTAACTGCTCCTGAATTGCTTGTGGTAGGAATTCGAAGAGCTCATGAGACTGGCTTCTGAGCTTCTTTTTCCAATTGCCAGCTTCATCAATAACATCATTAGCCAGTATTTCATTGAGCTCTGCTATCAACTGTTGCACCTGCAAATAAGTGACATAATCTTAACAACAACGTATTGCTTCTCTGTTCATGCTAACAGACAGCTCAACTGAATCGGATGCAAAAGATGGAACAAGCTTAAAGAACTGAGCAAAATGGAGGTAACCATGATCAAAGGTTATAAAAATTAGAAAATGAGTGGGAATCGTGATTTCTAAAGTTGAAAGTTAAAACCTCAGGGATGAAGTCAATCAAGCCTTCGGGTATTAGTATAACCCCATAATTATAGCCAAGTTTTGCACGTTTGCAGATTATTCCTACGATATAATCTGTAACACTTTTAAGTGTTTGCTTCTGAGCTGCGACCTGTAGTAAAATGAAACCTTTGTAAATACCGGGGATAAAATAATCTTCACAAACCATGGAAATGAAAATTAATTGTCTGAAACATCTTGATGACATGCACTGAAGTCCCTACCTAGTAATATAAGTGGAGGGTTAAGGTATTTATCTTAGACATGGTATGTATAAATGTGACGATCCGATCGATCATCTTGAGAATTTACATTTCGATCCCTTATTAACCGCTTTCCCCGTGTTTATTTATGCTATTTTGGATTGTGGGATGTTCGGTTTTGAGTTTCGGAGAGTTTTGGGACACTTAGTCCCTAAATGAGAGCTTAAGTGTTGGAAAGTTGACCGTAGTCGGAACAGTATGAAAACGGCCTTGGAATGAAAATCCGATGGTTCCATTAGATGATTTAGGGCTTAGGGACGTGTTCGGATTGTATTTTGGAGGCCCGTAGCTAATTTAGGCTTGAAATGCCAAAAAGTCGAATTTTTGGAGTTTCTGGTTCGATAGTGAGATTTTGATCCGATAGTCGGAATGGAACTATGAGAGTTATAGTAGTTCTATTGTGTCATTTGAGATATGTGTGCGCAACATTTCAGGTCATTCGGATGTAGTTTGGTTGGATTTTTGATCAAAAGCATAATTTAGAAGATTTTGAAATTTTTAGGCTTGAATCTGACGCGAAATAGGTGTTTTGATATTGTTTTGAGCGTCCCGAAGGTTGGAACAAGTTTGAATGATGTTTTAGGATTGATTGGCTGGTTTGGTCGAGGTCCTGGGGGCCTCGGGTGTGCTACGAATGCCCAACGGGCCATTTTGGAACTTGTTGGAATTGCAAAAAAATCTGGTATTTGGTTTCCTTGATCACGTTCGCGCTCTTTCCTCCGCGTTCGCGTAGTGTAATTTCGGGGAATGATTAAATTGTTCTTCGGTGATCGCATGAATTGGCTCGCGATCGCGGAAGTCTGCCCCCTCCTCCTTCGCGTTCGCATCCCTGTTTTTCGCGTTCGCATAGTAAATATAGGAGCCGGGGGAGGGGGGGTACTATGACCATTTCCCCTTCGCGTACGCATTGCCTTGTCTGCGAATGCATAAGCCAGCCCTTTTTCCTCTTCCGCGTTCGTGTGCTTCGTCTCACGTTCGCACAGCTTAATTCAGGAGCCATCAATTTTTCCTCTTCGCGATTGTACGTCATTCTTTGCGATCGCGATGTACAAAACACTTGGGCAGATTTTTAAACCCAAAATTTTGGGCTTGGAAGCTCAGGAGATTGTGATTTTTGAAGATATTTTTACCTGGGCGATTAGGGTAAGTGATTCCTACTCAGTTTAGACTAATTTCCATGAATCTACACTTAAATCCATCCTTTAATTTTGAAATTTTGGTGGAAATTGGGGGAAAAGTTCTTAGACCAAGAAGTTACGTTTTGATTGGGGATTTCACATTTGATTGGGATAATTTTGATATGGTTAGACTCGTGAGAGTGTGAGAATTTTGAAATTATAAATTTTACCCGATTTCGAGACGTGGGCACGAGGGGTATTTTGGTCATTTTACCTAATTTCGCGCATTAGCTTAAAATTTAATTGTAGAATCAGTTACTTGAAGTGTTATTTACAATATGCAACTGAATTGAATAGATTTGTGCCATTTGAAGTTGAGTACTTGTGGCAAGAGCGTGGTTTCAAGTTTATTTGAGCTTGTTCGAGGTAAGTGGCTTGCTTAACATTGTGTGGGGAACTTTTCCTTTAGGATTTGGTATATTTGATAATTGAAATGCCTTATATGTAAGATGACAAGTGCGTATTTGTGCTAATTGTTGGAAATTCGATTTTCATTAAGTACTACTAGTATGTTTACTTTCATGTTTATTGCTTGTACTATTTAAGCCTGTGTTAGCTTAGGAAAAGCATGTCTAAATGATTAAATTGTCTTATTTGTTTGACTGCTTTACCTAAATTCTTTGCAGCATACTAGGCCAGACTATTTGTTTGCCTTAATATGAAGTTTGATATTTCTGAGCATTTCTCCTGTTGCTGTTGTGTATTTACATTGGGACTATGGATATAGAATCTAGTAGCTCTCCCTTTGTCTGTTTACATTTGAGACTACAGATGTGGGATTCCGGTAGATCCCCCTGCACAGTTATATGAAACTACGGGAATGTACCCCGTAGATTCCCCCAGTACTAGGTATTTATCTTTGGGACTACAAAAAGAGATTCTGGTAGATCCCGTGTACTATGAGCTAGACTACGGAACGGTATCCTAAGAGACTTATTGGATATGTAAATTTGGGGCTTCAGGACGGTATACCGAAAGATCCCCGGTTGATATTAGTGGAAGTTGAGTTGTATTTTCCGTCGGTGTTTACGTCGTTTCTGTGTAGTTATTGTTGCCATTTATATTTGTGTTACTTTTACTGTTGTATATATTTATACTGTTTCTGTTCTACACTGTCTAATTATATCTTTTATTTAACCTTAGTAGGGCCCTGACCTTCCTCGTCACTACTCAACCGAGGTTAGGCTTGGCACTTACTGAGTACTACTGTGGTGTACTCATGTGCTTTCTGCGCATGTTTTCTACGTGCAGATCCAGGTAATGCCACCCAGTCCTATCACCCTTGAGGCGAGGCGACTGCTTTAGCGATTTTGAGGTATATCTGTCGCGTCCGCAAACCGAGGAGTCTCTTTCTATTCCTGCATTTAGTATTTAGCCTTTCAGTACTTTTTGTTCTTGTTAGAATTTCGGAGTTAGAGCTATGTAGTATTTCTTACCTTTTGATTCATGGGTTTTCGGGTTTTGGGTGTATGTATTGGTTTTCAGAAGTTTCATATTGTGTATGCTGAGCGGCATGTTTAAATGCTGTTTATTTCCTTATTCATATTTTTAACTTATTTATTTTCCGCAAATTGGGTTTCTTCTGCAAATTTAGGCTTACCTAGTTGTAGGGTCTAGGTACCGCTGCGATGGTTTACGGAGGGGGAACTGGGGTCGTGACAAGTTGGTATAAGAGCTCTAGGTTCATAGGAGTCATGAACCACAAGCCGGTATATTAGAGTCTCACTAATTGGTATAGAGACGTCTGTACTTATCTATGAGAGGCTACATAACTGTTAGTTTGATATCACAATTCTAAACTTTTATCTTCTATTCTCTCATAGATGGTGAGGAACATACTACTCGGGATGATCCGGCACCCGCACCCTCTACTACAACTGTCAAAGTCTGGGGTCAGGGTAGAGGCTGAGGACGCACACGTGGTACAGCCAGAGCACCTGCGCGAGCTGCCACCAGCAGTGCCAGTCGGAGTTCAGGCACCTGGCACCTCTACTACTACTACCGCGCCAGCATTTCAGGAGACACTGGCACAATTTATGAGCATGTACACCACTTTGTCTCAGACATGGTCGCTTCCCCTTGTTGCAACTACATCCCAGGCCGGGGGAGGAGCACAAACTCCCGCCGCTAGCAGTCCTGAGCAACGAGTGCATATTGAGCCGGTCCCTGAGATTATTCCTGTACCGCCTGCAGTGCTAGTTCAGCCCGAGGACAGGACAATGACTTCCGAGGATGAGCAGCTGAGGCTTGAGAGGTTCATGAAGTACAAGCCTCCTATATTCAATGGAGATACAAAAAGTACAAGCCTCAAGTATTCAGTGGTCTAGCATCGGACGATGCTCTACGATTTCTAGATGAGTGTTACCGCATTCTCCGTACCATGGGTATATCAGGATCAAGCGGGGTTTCCTTCACTACCTTCTAGCTTCGAGGGGCCGCTTATGAAAGTTGTGGCACACCTATGAGCTAGACACTCCGGATGAGGCTGCTTCACTGACTTGGGCTTAGTTTTCAAATATGTTTATGAGAGAGTATGTTCCTCATAGCCTTAGAGACGCGTGGCGCGCAGAGTTTGAGCATTTGCGCCAGGGTACTATGAGTGTCTCAGAGTATGCAGTCCATTACACTAGCTTAGCTAGGCATGCACCGGCCTTGGTTTCTACTGTTCGTGAGAGGGTTCGCTGGTTTATTGAGGGGCTTATTCCCAGCATCAGGTCTAGTATGGATTGTGAGTTGGAGATGGATATTCCTTATCAGCAGGTGGTGAGCATTTCTAGGAGGATTGAGGGTATACATGCTAGGGAGCGAGAGGAGAGAGAGGCCAAGAGGTCTCAAGAGTCGGGCCATTATTCTGGTGCCCGTACCCAAACTACAGGTTATCATGGTAGGGGTTTTATAAGTCGCCCTATTTATGCAGTTCTTCTAGCAGCCAGTAGTTCCAGCTCCTCCTAGGCCTCATGAGTCTTATTATGCACCTCCGGTTTCTAGCGCACCTCCTACGCGGGGTGCTTTTAGAGGTCAGTCCAGCGGACCTGTCCCAAGTTATTCATAGCCACCATATCCTCCTAAAGCTTGTTTTGAGTATGGTGACACATACCACATGGTGAGGGATTGCCCAGACTTGGGAGGGGTGCACCTCCACAGACTTGTCAACCATAGCGTGCCCCGCAGAGTTCTCAAGCGATGGTTACAGCTCCAGTTGCTACCCCACTTGCTCGACCAGCCAGAGGTGGAGGTCTAGAAGGTAGAGGTCGACCTAGAGGGGGAGGCCAGGCCCAATACTATGCCCTCCCTGCCCGTACCGAGGCTGTTGCCTTTGATTCTATCATCACATGTATTATACTGGTTTGTCACAAAGAAACATCGGTTCTAACCGATACAGGCTCCACTTATTCTTATGTGTCTTCTTATTTTGCTCCGCATTTGGGTGTATCTCGGAATTCTTTGAGTTCTCCTGTTTATTTTTCTACTCCTGTGGGAGATTCTCTTGTTGTGGGCCGCGTTTATCGATCATGTCTGATTGCTCTTAGTGGTTTTGAGACCAGAGTCGATTATTGTTGCTCAATATGGTAGACTTTGATATTATCTTGGACATTGACTGGTTGTCGCCCCATCATGCTATTTTTGATTGCCACGCCAGGACCGTGATGCTGGCTATGCCAGGCGTGCCGCGTGTTGAGTGGAGGGGTGCTTTAGATCACATTCCCAGTAGAGTTATTTCATTCCTTAAAGCTCAGCGTATGGTTGATAAGGGGTGTGACACATACCTAGCCTATGTGATAGATGTCAGTATTGATACCCTTCAGTTGATTCTGTTCTAGTAGTACGGGACTTTTCCGATGTGTTTCCAGCTGATCTTCCAGGCATGCTGCCTGATCCAGATATTGATTTTGGCATTGATTTGCTACTGGTCACTCAACCCATTTCCAATTCTCCGGATCGTATAGCTTCTCCTGAGTTGAAAGAGTTGAATGATCAGTTGCAGGAATTGCTTGATAAGGGTTTTACTCGACCTAGTGTATCACCTTGGGGTGCTCATGTCTTATTTATAAGAAAAAGAATGGCTCTATGCGTATGTGTATTGATTATTGCCAGTTGAACAAGGTTACAGTGAAGAACCGTTATCCCTTACCTCGTATTGATGATTTATTTGACCAGCTTCAGGGTGCGCAGGTATTTTCCAAGATCGATTTGCGCTCAGATTACCTTCAGTTGAAGATTCGGGAGCCAGATATCTCGAAGACTGCTTTCAGGACTCGGTATGGTCATTACGAGTTCCTTGTTATGTCATTTGGGTTGACCAATGCCCCAACAACCTTTATGCATTTGATGCATAGTGTATTCCAGCCATATCTTGACTCATTTGTCATTGTCTTTATTAATGATATTTTGGTGTATTCCCGGAGTCGAGGAGATCATGAGCAGTACCTGAGGACTGTGCTTCAGACTCTAAGAGAGAAGAAGTTATATGCTAAGCTCTCGAAACGTGAGTTTTGGCTAGATTCAGTAGCATTCTTAGGCCACGTAGTATCGAGCGAGGGTATTCAGGTGGACCCGAAGAAGGTAGAGGCCGTGAAAAGTTGGCCCAGACCATTCTCAGCTACAGAATCCGCAGTTTCCTTAGCTTGGCGGGCTACTACCGTTGTTTTGTGGAGGGGTTTTCATCGATTGCAGCCTCTATGACCAGGTTGATCCAGAAGGGTGCTCCGTTCCAATGGACAGAAGAGTGTGAGGCAAGCTTTCAGAAGTTCAAGACAGCTTTGACTACAACCCTAGTATGATATCGCCTATAGGTTTGGGGTCTTATACTGTCTACTGTGATCCCTCAAGGATTGTTCTTGGAGCGGTATTGATGCTGGACGGTTTGGGTGATTGCCTACGCGTCCAGACAGTTGAAGGTGCGTGAGAAGAATTATCTTGTTCATGCCTTAAAATTCTGACATCATTATTTGTACGGTGTGCCTTGTGAGATTTATACTGATCATCGGAGCTTGCAGCACCTGTTCAAGCAAAAAGATCTAAATTTTCACTAGTGCAGGTGGTTAGAGTTGCTGAACGATTATGACACCATAATTTTGTATCACCACAGCAAGGCTAATGTGGTGGCTGATGCTTTGGGTCTCCAGGAAAAGAGTTTGGGGAGTTTGGCTCAGCAGCGGAGAGGCCTATGGCGATGGATGTTCAGGCCTTAGCCAGCCAGTTTGTGAGATTGGATCTTTCGGAGCCTAGTCGGGTTCTAGCTTGCGTGGTTTCTTGGTCTTCCTTATTTGATCGTATCAGGGAGCGACAATATGATGACCCTCATTTGCTTGTCCTTAAGGACAAGGTTCAACACGGTAATGGTGGAGATGTGACCATTGGTGATGACGGAGTATTGGGGATGTAGGGTTGGGTTTATGTACCCAATATTGATGGACTTCGAGAGTTGATCCTAGAGGAAGCCCACAGTTTGCGGTATTTCATTCATCCGGGTGCCACGAAGATGTATTAGGATTTAAGGCAATATTATTGGTGGAGTTGGATGGAGAAAGACATAGTTGGGTTTGTAGCTTGGTGCCTCAACTGTCAGCGAGTGAAGTATGAGCACCAGAGACTGGGTGGGTTGCTTCAGCAGATAGAGATCCCGGAGTGGAAGTGGAACCGGACCACTTTGGACTTTGTAGTTGGGCTCTTGCGAACTGAGAAACTTCGCCGCTGTTTGGGTGATTGTGGATCGACTGACCAAGTCCGCGCACTTTATTCCTGTGTGTACTACTTATTCTTTGGAGCGGTTGGCGGAGATCTATATCCGAAAGATTGTTCGTCTTCATTGTATTCTGATTTCCATTATTTCTGATAGAGGTACTTGGTTTACATCATGATTCTAAAGGGCCGTTCAGCATGAGTTGGGTACTCAGGTAGAGTTGCGTACAACATTTCACTCTCAGACAGACGGACAATCCGAGTGCACAATTCAGATTCTTGAGGATATGCTCCGTGTGTGTGTGATCGATTTTGCAGGGTCTTGGGATCAGTTCTTGCCATTAGCGGAGTTTGCCTACAATAAGAGCTAACAGTCCAGCATTCAGATGGCACTGTATGAGGCTTTACATATTAGGCGGTGTAGATCCCTGGTGGGTTTGTTTGAGCTAGGTGAGGCTAGATTACTGGGCATAGACTTAGTTCAAGATGCTTTGGATAAGGTTAAGGTGATTCAGTATAGACTTCGTACAGCCCAGTCCAGACAGAAGAGCGCAAACCGAAAGGTTCGTGATGTTTCCTATATGATTGGAGAGCGGGCTCTGCTTTGGGTTTCGCTTATGAAAGGCGTTATGAGATTTGGGAAGATATGAAAGTTGATTCCGAGGTTTATTGGCCCTTTTAAGATATTGAGGCGTGTTGGGGAGGTTGCATATGAGCTTGCTTTACCTCCCAGCTTGGTAGGAGTTCATCCGGTATTTCATGTTTTGATGCTCCAGAGGTATCACGGTGATCCGTCGCACGGGTTGGATTTCTGTTCAGTCCAGCTGGACAAGTATCTATCTTATATTGAGGAGCTAGTGACAATATTGGACAGATAGGCCAGAAAGCTAAGGTCAAAGAACATTGCTGCAGTAAAGGTTCAGTGGCAGGGTCAGCCGGTCGAGGAGGCGCCTTGGAGATCGAGCAGGATATGTGCAACGGTCACTTTTCACCACTTGAGTTATGTCTCTATGCTCCTTCGAGGATGAACTAATGTTTAAGTATAGGAGGATATGACGACCCGGCCGGTCGTCTTAATAATTAATGCCCCTATCCCCTAGTAATTGCTTTCCCCGTGTTTTTTTCTGCTATTTTGAATTGCCGGGATGTTCGGTTTTGAGTTTCTGAGAGTTTTGGGACACTTAGTCCCTAAATGAGAGCTTAAGTGTTAGAAAGTTAACCGTAGTCAGAACAGTGTAAAGACGGCCTCATAATAGAAATCCGATGGTTTCATTAGCTCCGTTAGGTGATTTCGGGCTTAGGGGCTTGTTTGGATTGTGTTTTGGAGGTCCGTAGCTAATTTAGGCTTGAAATGCGGAAAAGTCAAATTTTTGGAGTTTCTGGTTCGATAGTGAGATTTTGATCCGAGGGTCGGAATTGAATTCCGAGAGTTATAGTAGTTTCGCTGTGTCATTTGGGACGTGTATGCAAAATTTCAGGTCATTCAGATGTGGTTTGGTTAGGTTTTTTATCAAAAGCGTAATTTAGAAGATTTTGAAATTTTTAGGCTTGATTCCATTGCAAAATAGGTGTTTTGATGTTGTTTGAGCGTCCTGAAGGTTGGAACAAGTTTGAACGATGTTTTAGGATTAATTGGTAAGTTCTCTTGAGGTCCCGGGGGCCTCGGGTGTGTTTCGGATTCTCAAGGGGCCATGTTAGAACTTGTTGGAATTCGAGAAAATCTAGTATCTAGTTTCATTAATCACGTTCGCGCTCTTCCCTCCGCGTTCCCGTTGCGTAATTTCTGGGGATAATTAAATTGTTCTTCATGATCGCATGATTTGGCTCGAGACCGCGGAAGTCTGCCCCATCCTCCTTCGTGTTCGCATCCCTCATTTTCGCGTTCGCGTAGTAGAATTAGGAGCCAGGGGTACCTGAACATTTCCCATTCGCGTTCACATTGCCTTGTTTGGGAAGGCGTAAGCCTGCCCTTTTTCCTCTTCCGTGTTAGTGTGCTTCGTCTTGCGTTTATATAGCACAGTTCAGGAGCCATCGATTTTTCCTCTTCGCGATCATACGTCATTCTTCGCGATCGCGATGTACAAAATACCTGGGCAGATTTTTAAACCCAAAATAGAGGGTTTGAACCATAATTCATATTTTGGACTTGGAAGCTCGGGAGATTGTGATTTTTTAAGAGAGTTTTACCTTGGCGATTTGGGTAAGTGATTCCTACTCGGTTTAGACTAATTTTCATGAATCTACACTTAAATCTATCCTTTAATTTTAAAAGTTTGGTGGAAAATGGGGGAAAAGTTCTTAGACCAGGAAGTTACATTTTGATTGGGGACTTTTCCCTTAGGAATGGTATATTTGATAATTGAAATGCCTTATCCGTAAGGTGACGAGTGTGAACTTATGCTAATTGGTCAAAATTCGGTTTTCATTAAGTACTACTAGTATGTTTACTTTCCTATTTATTGTTGTACTATTTAAGCCTGTGTTAGCTTAGGAAAAGTATGTCTAAGTGATTAAATTGTCTTATTTGTTTAAATTCCTTTACCTAAATTCTGTGCAGCATGCTAGGCTAGACTATTTGTTTGCCTTAATATGAAGTTTGATATTTCTGAGCATTTCTCCTGTTGCTGTTGTGCATTTACATTAGGACTACGGATGTGGGAATCCGGTAGTGTCCCCCCTCCTATCTGTTTACATTTGGGACTACGGATGTGAGATTCTGGTAGATCCCCCTACACAGTTATATAGAACTACAGGAATGCACCTGGTAGATTCCCCCAGTACTGAGTATTTATGTTGGGACTACGGAACGGGATTTCGGTAGATCTTCGTGTACTATGAGCTGGACTATAGGACGGTATCCAGAGTGACTTACTGGATACGTAAATTTGGGGCTTCAAGACGATATCCCGAAAGATTCCCGGTTGATATAGTGGAAGTTGAGTTGTATTTTCCGTCGGTGTTTACGTCGTTTCTGTGTAGTTGTTGTTGTCCTTTATATTTGTGTTACTTTTACAGTTTTATATATTTATACTATTTCTGTTCTACACTGTTGAATTATATCTTTTATTTAACCTCAGTAGGTCCCTGACCTTCCTCGTCACTACTCAACCGAGGTTAGGCTTGGCACTTACTGAGTACCGCTATGGTATACTCATGCCCTTTTTGCGCATGTTTTCCATGTGCAGATCTAGGTACTGCTACATAGTCCTATCACCCCTAAGGCGAGGCGAGTGCTCTAGCGACTTCAAGCTGCTCTAGCGACTTCGAGGTATATTTGTCGCCGCAGAACGAGGAGCCTCTTTCTATTCTTGCATTTAGTATTTCGCCCTTCTGTATTTTCTGTTCTTGCTTGACATTCCGGAGTTAGAGCCATGTAGTATTTCTTAGCTTGTGATTCATGGGTTTCTGGGTTTTGGGTGTATGTATTAGTTTTGAGAAGTTTCATATTGTGTATGGCGAGCGGCACATTTAAACGCTGTTTATTTCCTTATTCCAGTTTTTAATTTATTTATTTTCCGCAAATTGATTTTCTTCCGTAAATTTAGGCTTACCTAGTCATAATGACTAGGTGCCGTCACAATGGTTTACGGAGGGCGAATCGGGGTTGTGGCAATAAAAATTTAGATAAACTCACTGAATTAAATTGCTTCAGAAAATAATCCGATTCCCATTACTTGAAATTTCTTTCATTGGCTCTTTGAGAAAGCATACTGTACTGGGACAGCAAAACGCCAAGTTCCTCCCCAGAAACAAAAGAAATGGATAAAAGAAAACAATAAAAGACTAACAGAAGAAAAGAATTACCAAAGGCATCATGTGAATTAACGTTAGAAGCTAGGTTTATCCTGTACTAATTAAGACCAACACCTTTTGCTGATACTATGTCCATCTTATGAGAGCAGCTTTTACAAAGTCAGAGGAGAAAAGTGAAGATTCAAACTTCAGGCAAGTTAAAAATATGTGCCTCATAATTGAGGCAGTGGAATAGGTACTTACAAGTAACTGAAATATGAGTGGGATGTACAATAATCTAGGACATTGAAATAACTCTATTACCAGAAGTAATACCATAAACTTCGGATGTAGTTACAGATAGCCTCTTGAAAGAATTTACTTCATGAAAAGAACATAGTTTTCATAATAGATTCATCCAACAGAACAGTTCTTCTCAGAAAACTGCGTATTGGTAATGCAATCTAGGAAAAGATTGAATTCTCTCTTTAAGTTTTGGACACATATTAAGTAGACTATGTTGCATACATTCACGAAAACCATGTCAACGACTTGGAAAATAATTACCTCTTCGCCAATGATGGTAATGTTAGGATGCGTCTGTAAAGCACACTCCAATGTGATGTGTGATGCAGCACGACCCATAAGCCTTACAACTAGAGAAACCATAAATAGCTTAAGAAAAGGATCACAAATATGTTATTGAGAGTTAATATTAAAATTTTATTCAGACGAAATCATGTACTATTCTCAAAATTAGGAATATATGAAGTGTATCCCTAGTCGTCTGCAACTTATGTACTTACAGTGATAGTATTTTCCTGTTGAACGCGCGTCTATCATGACATTTCCAATCATTTCTGCATATATCTGCATCATAATTGTGAAGTTGGATATTACCTGACCGAAGTTATCAACTTTGGGGTGATAGTAATTCATACTAAGAAAACTAAGAATGCAACAACAGTTTGAATGAAATACTCCCATAACAGTTTGCGTATAAGACAGTGACACATAATATTCTTCTTTGAAACACTATTTCAAAAAGGTATCATTATCATCTCTACTCGCATATTAGTAGTAAAAAAATTAAAGGTCAAGAGAGAAGTGTTAACTAGATGTTATTTACGGAAGTAATGTGAAGTAAAATGGAGCTAGGCATTAAGACAAGCAGGAAAACAGTTACCTTGCAAGCAGTATCAAATCCGAAACTAGTAGGAACTTCTTTGCATTTCAAATCACCATCAATTGTCTTTGGGCATCCAATTACCCGAGTTTTCAAACCTTTACCCCTTTAGTTGTAATTAACAAAATTCCATGAGAGGCAAGCCAATGATGAATACCATGAGCCAGTCAAATGAGAATACTTACCTGAAGTTCTCAGCTAGAAGACAAGCATTCGTGTTTGAATCATCTCCGCCAATCACAACTATCCCATCTAAGTCGAGTTTCTTAGCTGTTTCTGCAGCTTGTTTGAACTGGGAAAAAACACAACAATAATATTATGCAGACTAAGTTACAAATGAAACATAGTTTGCATAGAATAAATAAAGTTCAGTGTTGAAAAGTGGAATTGATGGTCCCTATTTGAATATAAAACAAAAGAAAGATAACCTGTTCATCAGTTTCTATCTTGTCTCTACCACTAGCGATCATATCAAAACCACCCTGTCAAAAAAAGTTCAATTACAAATGTTCCACAGAAGTCAAATTAGGCAGAAATCAAAAAAGAAAAAGCTATAAACAAAGGTATATATTTTTCTTAATCAAGTTGCAAAAGTTCCCAAATCATAAGCTAAATAAATTGCCGTTGCTACGAAAAGCTTTGGATAGAAATTTTTTTTCCCCATAAACATTTTGTTGAAGAAAAGTGTTCTGAACATGTGCAAACAGACACATACACGTTAACTAGGTGATGAAAATTGAAACATCAACATCATTTCAATTAATGTCATATTTATGAACTTCAACCCTAAAGATGAAGAAACTTCTTACTTGATTTCTGTATGGATAAACGAAATCCGCTGTCAACTCTACATATTTACAGTTCATTATCCCTGCTGGACCTCCCCTAAATCCGTAGAGTGTGCTACCTTTCGTTTTCTCCTGCAAATAGTCTGGAAGAAAAAGAATCAACTAATGGCTGAGGTACATCCGCACATTATGTGCTAGTACAGAACAGCAAAAAATACCATAAAGTAAAAATTATAGGAAAAGCACTCACCAAAAATTCCAGAGATGACATTGTGCCCACCAGGTGCCTGTCCTCCAGACAAAACAACCCCAATTTTAAGATTATGATTCAATGCAGCTCCTGATGTGTGACCTGGCAGTAACGACACGGAAGGCTGCCCAAACAGATTTGGGAAAAGCTTCGCTATTTCACCTGAATTATTGATGTCAAACCAAATGTGAAGCTAAGCATAAAAGAATTTCTCAAGATTAATGAGTTTTAAATTAGAATAGTGGAAATACTTTGTTATTAGATCAAAAAGGATAAAGTGTCAAATTAAACAGAATAGAGGGAGTATTTATAATCTCCCTTTTACAGAATTCTATTTCAAACAAATTCAGATCACCCAAGATTCCAACTATTTAAAATCAAGTTTGAATCATATAATCAAGTCTTTGTATGAAAATCCTGAACTAATCCAAGTCCATAAAGCATCAAATAACAGTTACATATAATATAATTATGAAGCTTTATTGGTAAATTGCAGCATTTTCCTCACAATATGTCTCGTGTTCGATGATCCTACTGTTACACGATGTCAGTCATAATGCTAGTGTTATACATCAAGCTTTTGGCAGTTAGCTTCTATTTCATTGCACATTCAACGGTATACATTTTAACAAACATCAATTCACCAAAATTCAACACAACGTATATACACAGCAGTAATTTCATTGGACATAATGCAAGTTCACGATAAAGGAGAAGAAATTAACCTGGATTTCCAGCTGCAGAACTAGGGGGACCATCAACGACAGAGAATGGATTTTTGAGGACAGAAGGGAGAGGAAGCGATACAGTGAGACGGTTGCTTTGGACTTCGCTGTACGCGGAAGCCGATCGTCCTGGCTCTGCTGCTGCTTTTGCTGTTGCTGCCATTTTTCCTCTTGTGTGCTTAACTAATCCTGTGCTAGTGTGTGTGTGTGTTATCTGCTTGACGAGAAGGAGAAGATGCGAGATGTGAGAAATTTTGAAGGTATTTTAAGCGAATTCGTAGAAAGTGGAAAGTTCGTTATGGAGGTTATGATTTGAATGCCCTTTTTGAACTTATCTTACGCAGGAGGAAATTGGGGAGTACAAATAGGATCATTTAAGATTGCTATTTAAATTTTGTCCCTGTTTAAAGAATTTGTATGATATTAACCTGCCGGGTCGTAATTTTTACACAAAATGGCAAGGGCTAGTTAATTTTCGGACCGTCATTCATGAATAGTCCGCATTTATCAAGTTATTAAACAATAACCACTATTTTATTGTAACAGAGATCGATCTAACATAATATACTAGAGTTCAATGCACATGTGTATAAACTTCCAGCATATTATGTTGGACCAGTATACTTTGCTGGCTCCAGTATAATATACTAGAGTTCCAGCAAAGTATACTGGAATTCTAATATATTATGCTTGATTTCAAGTATGTTATATTGGAATTCCAGTATTTTATGCTGGACTATTTTCTGAATTTTGAACAGTGTTTTCGTTCAAATCTATCTTTACATGAAGAGGAGCTAAATGTCGATAACTTTAGAAACTACGGCTATTTTTGAATGACCACTTATAAATTTAGCTATTTTTGAATTTCTCGATGTAATTTTTCCTAATTTATTTTCTTTTAATTTATTTAAAGGATAATTTTTATTTTAAAAATAATTTAACTTTAAATTTCATATTCAAAGAACCTATAACTTGTTACTAGTAGTACCTCATACATTAACCCACGCAATAAGCTCTTTAAGTTTTATAATTATTTCATTATTTTGTTTTAATTTATGTGCTACTATTTTCTGTTAAAAATAATTTAATTTGACATTTTTATTTTATTTTATGATCACACAAGTTTAATAGTGAAACTTTATAAAATGGAAAGTTTTAAAATTCCTTCTCGTGAATCGACAGAGTTGACATAAAAAACGGAGGGACTAATTTTTTTTCCATGAATAGAAGCTACTATTGTTGAAGTGCCGCAGGAGCTTAAGCTGAATCTTCATTCTTCCATGGTGTTTTAGCAGAGAGCAAAGAGAGGTAAAGCTACTATCTTCTGTTTCATTTATTCTTCGTCTGAAACATAGGGTTTGTTGGATTATATATTGCGTATCTTTAAATGGACATTATATTGTTTTATTCTTCCCTTTCTCATCAAATGTGTATGGAGTTGAATTCTGTAGCAATAACTGGGGCAGGGATGAGAAATTTCTAAATCAGCTTGCTGATTTTACATTTGGAGATGGAGATGATTAAAACCTCAGTTCAGAATTGAGAAGGCCATATAAGTAATAGGGCGAGATGGTTTTACACTTTAACGGTCCTTTTTGGTAAGGTTCAATAATATGGCTGATGCCTTCTTTCTAACTATTTAACTAAAAAATGAAATCTACGTGAAAGTTTTAATTTAGATTCGGATTACTGATAATTAAAAAATATATAAAAAAAGTAATTTGAATTAAAATAATATAATAAAAAGTAAAGTAGACCAGTATATTCAGATAGTGTTTCGTGTCCTTACAATTGATCCATTCTCTTCCTTTTACGGCTTTTTTGGAGATATGCGTTTTGCCTTTGTTATAATAAGATCATTATATATAATTAATGACATTAAATGCTACGTTACATAATTATTGTATTTAATACATATTCTCTAATATTTTTCGTACTTAAGGCTCATTAAATACTGTATGTGTACTCCCTTGTATTGTCAGATTCATTCTCCTTGATTCTTAGGCTTAAATAGGTACGTCCACTGAGTCTTTTGAATAACCGCTCGTGCCTCTTCCTTTGCCTCTGCTCGTATCTGTTGCAACTCGTGCATCTTTGTCAATCATAACTCTTTGATCAGTCTACATGTCATGACACGTCATCTTTATACCACTTTAATATGTAAACTCAATTTTTTCCAATACAGATAGTCCCCCCACTTGCCATTTATTCATCAATTGAATATTTGAAAAGTGAATTTTAATAAAGCGGAAATATTTGCCCCCATAAATACTACAATAAAATTGATGCTTCAAATTGTCACTTCCATTTAATGCATGTTACACCTGGCATCTTTTTACTGATTCTGCAACTTTGTAGTGACTTTTATGACTTTTTTACGGCTTCACTAAATACGAAGCACCAGTTCTCATTATCACTTTTCCATCATTGTACCTTTTCCTTTGATTGTTGCTTCTCAGTATAAATATAGTTTTTTTCTTTGTTTTTACCACATAAAGTTTTCTGAACATCTAATTTCTCAAATTTTTGTTTACTTCTTCCTCGTATTATTACGTCTTCACCAAGCCCTAATCCTAGAAGGGACCTCATAGTTGATAACTTCCCTAGTGCCCCCAGTAGGAGCAGAAGAGGAGGTGTGCTCCATAATTTAGGATCTTTATCTTACGTGGTTCTTCTGTTCCTTCACTTGGTTTTGGACCTTCTTCTAGAACTAGGGGTTCTTTTTCACAAAGATCTTCTTCTAGGGGTGAGAAATCTTCTGAACCTCTTCGTGAACCTTTAGTAGAGAATTATCTTTTTATAACGACAGAGAGTCTTTTAAAAACCTAGTATCTTCTTTAGATCGTGCTGATATTTATCCCACTCAAATTACCGAAGGTTTGATTTCTTTAGCTCTTAGAGACTGGCATTGGGATTATGACTTTCCTATCATTATTCCAAATCCGAATCAAAGAATTACCTCCTACTTAACCGGATTTTCCTTTGTCTATACATACCCTTTTACTTTATGATTCAAACATGCTATTGATCATGTTATTCTTGAGTTTTATCGTTTCTTTGATATTTGCTTAGGTCAAATTGGCCCAATAATATGGAGGGTTGTCGCTTGTTTGAGGCATTTGACCAACACAACCAGTATGCCTTTTACGTTTCCGCATGTGATTCATCTTTATTCTCCGAGACTCTTTCGTAATGATGTTTTACACTAGTAGCCAAGAGCAAAAGAGTTCTAGTTAGTGCTGAAGATAAAAAATACCATGGCTGGTATGCCAGGTTTGTTGCTGCCCCTACTGTTGGTTTAGTGGGTGATGAGAATGTTTTCCCTGAGAAATGGAATTTTAACACGTGAGTCTTCTAACTTTCTCTTAACTTTTTCTTTAATTTTGTTAATTTTTCTAATCTTACTTTTCTTTTCCAGCAATTATGAGAGTTGTGGAAGATGTTTCTAATTTCCGTGATTGGGTAGGAAAGTTTTTTACTACTGCTCTAATGGATGGTAGATCTTGGAAGACCCTTTCCCAACGATTTGGTTGGAAAGTAAAAATTCATGGTAAGAGCTTTTATTTTTGTTTTACATATATTTTTTTTCTCTGATCTTACTTCAATCCTTCTTTCTATCAGGATTTGCTATTCGAGGGGTTACTGCCAAGGTGGTCACGGCTTCTCGTATCTCTTTGGAAAGGACCCAAGAAATAATCGTTGGTGCTTCATAAAAATAAAAGTCGTTGATGACCAAGACTCTGAAGAAGAGGAAGATGGGGGCTCTTTGGTAACAAGGCCACAGGCTCGTAGACGTATCATTTTTGATGATGAAGCGGAAGCATCCCCTCTTCGTTCTATTCCTATTATCAAATCTATTGAGGCCTCGGTTGTAATTTCTAATGACGATGTTTCTCTGTTGTTGCTCATGACTCTGTTGAGCAGCTTTTTATCAGTGGGTTTGGTAGTGAAAGACTAGGCCCGATTTTTTATATGAAGCACCCTTGACTTCTTTTTCTACACCCCTGTATGTCCCCCCTTCTTTGCCAATCTCGACTATTTTTGTTCTCTCCCAGGCTGTCTTCACTACTTCTATTGTTCCTCCTTCAACAATTCCTCCTCGAATCACTCATCGTGCTGAAGTTGGCTCCTTAAGTAGGAGTGGTGCTATGAGGAAAGTGATTATTGAAGTCCCTATTGAGGGCAATCTTAAGAGGAAACCGGGTCAAGAAGATGTGTGGATAAATCCCTTAATTTGACCAATTGAGAAAGCCAAGCTAGAGATCCATAACTCCTTGACCTTGATGAATGACATTGTGCATGCTTCTTTAAAGGTTTTCTCCCCCCCCCCCCCCCCCCTTTAAAATTTTACTTTGTAACTTTTCTATCTTTGAGATTCTCATTTCCCTTCCCTTTCCATTTTTAGGCTAATCTCAAGAAGGATTACCATCTCAGAGCAATTAGTGTGTGATTCTCAATTAAAGGCCTGCAATTGAGAGGGTATGAAAGTCTTCGAATTGATGTGGATTACTTAGAAGAAAGTAAGAATACATTGGAGCATCAGATACGAGCCTTGACTACAGAGTTGGCAGTTGCAAAGGCTTTCTTAAGTCAAGCAGATAAAGAAAAAGCTCGTCTTGAAACTTCTTTCTCAGAGCAGCTGTCAAAGGCTAGTGAAGAGATTAGAGAGTTAAAGGCTCTCTAGGGTGAGAAAGAAGCTTATCATGGTGAGCTCGTGCAGAATTTGACTCAAGCACAAGAAGACATCCGAGCTTCTTCTGATAAGGTTTGTGCCTTAGAAAGTTCCCATGCCTCTCTTCAAGCTTCTTACATATTTGCCTTGGCTGAAAATAAAAGTTAAAGAATGAAATTGCTGGCTGGGAAAGAGACTATGAGATTCTTGAAGATAAATCTGCCATTGAAGTGAGTTGGACATTCATAAATTCTCGCCATGATACCCTCGTAGAAGCTAGCCGGGAGAATTTTAACTTGAAATCTGAGTTAGCCAAGATTAAAAAGACTATTGAAAGTACTCAACAGATCCAAGTTCTTTCTCTTCCTGTGGCTGAAGCTTCTGAAAATGTTAAAATTGATACGGGTATCCCCACTCCTTCAAGCCAAGTTGAACTTGCTACTGTAAGCCAAGCTGAGCCCGTTGCTATTGATGTGCCTGTTTTAGTTCCTTCATCTTCTTAGTGACAAGTTCAAGTTATTTGATATTCTTTGTGTTGTTGTGTTTTTTATTTGGAAAATTGTGGGAAAAAACCAATGGTCTCATTTGAGGGTTTGTTTTGGAAACTCAAGTCCCCAGACCTTTTATAGGGCAACATGTATAAATAATTTTATGACTAAGTTCATATTTAGTCGAAGTTCATTAATATTAAGAAGTTTCTTCGTTGAACTTCCATTTTGTTTATTCTTGCCTTTATTTTTAAAGACTTAAAGAATAATTTGTATTTTTATTCTTAAAAAATGCTTCTGTTAACTTCATGAATATTCAAATTAATTATGAATTTTATAAAAAAGGGCCCTTTTATATTCGACACTTAATGAAGAAGACGTCTCAACTTCATAATAGTATTAACGTACTATAAAAGAAATAGGAATACACATGTTTCTTTGAAATAGCTTTGACAAGTTTTTATTTGAACTTTGTCTAGCTTTGAATAACACTTTACACTTATTTGAATAACATCTATAACTTTCTCGTAACTGTTTTTCTTGTAACAAATTTAAGAAAGAAAAATAAACACGAGGTTTTTATTTATAACCCATTTCAATAATAAACACGAGGTTTTTATTTATAACCCGTTATAGTACATTGTCTTTACCCTAAATATAGTAAGGTTTTTCTTTGGCCTTAGCTCATAACTTTGCTCTACACCTGACTCATTCAATAAATGAATGTTTCAGGCTTGATCTTTAATTGTTTCCCGATCATATTTGCGTTCTTTATATACATGCCCGTGTATATTATATAGTCCCTCAAGTGTTTGAGCATTGAAGTATGAAGCCTCGAACACTTGATTGCTTCTCTCATTTGGTCCTTTCCCTGAAAAAGAAAAACATACAGGACTCAAAGGTATGATTATAGATGTAGACTGCTTAGCCCGTTTGAATTTCTATTAGAACAATTGTAACCCTAGGCCATGAAGTTTAATTTATTCCACATGCCTTGCAGGTCGTGACTCATCATTTAGTACGGGTTAGCTTTTTGCCTATCATCTAAAATTGTTAGTAAAATTTTAATAATTTAAAAATTAAATTAAAAAAATATAGATATTTGAACGTGGGTATTCTTTAGAAATAGTATTTCTTAAGATGAACAACATTTCAATATGAAGGTAGTATCTTGCCATCCATTGTTTCCATCTCGTATGCTCATTTTCCTGCAATACCATGAATTCTATAAGGTCCTTCCCATGTTTGACTTAATTTTCCTATATTTGCTGCCTTTGTAGATTGGAAAACCTTTTTGAGCACGAATTCCCCAATTTTAAAGAATCTGAGGCATGCTTTTCGGTTATAATATCGTTCTATGACCTGCTTCTGTGCTGCCATTCTTATTAGTGCGGCGTTTCTTCTTCTTTCAAGTATATCAAGATTTACACGCATTTCTTCGTCATTAGACTCTTTTGACGCATGTGTGAACCTCGTACTAGGCTATCCTATCTCAACTGGAATCAAAGCTTCAGCTCCATAAACCAATGAAAATGGTGTTTCTCATGTACTTGGTTTTGTTGTTGTGCGGTATGCCCATAAAACACCAGGTAACACTTCTGGCCAATTATCTTTACGCTTCTTTAAATTCTTGATAATGACTTTGTTTGTTGACTTAGATTTCCCATAACCCACCGGATGATAACGTGTGAACGCAATCCTTTTGATTTGCCAACTTTGAAAGAACTCTGTGATTTGAGAGCCTATAAACCGAGGACTATTATCACACACGATTTTGTTTGGCACACCGAATCGACATGTGATATTCCGCCAAATGAGATCTTTAACTTCTTTTTCTCGCACCTGTTTGAATACTCCTGCCTCCACCCATTTAGTAAAATAATTAGTAAGTACGAGCAAAAATTTTACTTGTCTTTTTGCTTGTGGTAGTGGTCTCACGATATCCATTGCCCATTTCATAAATAGCCACAATACAATGACCGGATGTAATAACTCTACGGGACTATGCATATTATTACCGTACCTTTGGCATTTATAACATTTATCCACGAAACGTTTCGCTTCTTCTTCCATTTTGGGCCAATAATAACATGCCCTTGTTAAGGTTCTTAGCAATGACCTTCCTCCTTCGTAATTTTCATAGTGCCCCTCGTGTATCTCTCTCTCATCACCTATTCCATCTGAGAAGGTCCGAGGCATCTTGCTAAGGGACCACCGAACATTTTTCGGTAAAGATTGCCTTACTTTAAGCAATATCGAGCAGCTATTTTTTTAAACGCGTGAGCTTTTTTTATCTTCAAGTATGGTACCATACTGCAAAAAAGCAACAATCCCGTTCCTCCAATCCCAAGTTAAGTTATTAAACTTTACCTTATTCTTATCGGGGTCGAGAGCTAAACGAAATAAATAAATAACTGAAGCATTTTCATTGCTTGCCAAGTCTGCCGCAGATGCGAGATTAGCTAGGGCGTCTGCTTCAATATTTTCATCCCTTGATATTTGTGTCACTTTCCAGGTTTGAAATTGCCTTATCAAATCCCGCACCTTTTCTAAGTACTGCTGCATCCTTGCTTCCCTGGCCGTGTAACTCCCCAGCATTTGATTAACTACGAGCTGAGAATCACTTTTGATTATAATTTGATATATGTCAAGTTCTCATGCCAGTTCTAAACCTACAACCATAACCTTATACTTTGCCTCATTTTTAGTTATTGAATGACATTTAATGGCTTCACTCGTAGGCAGTACCAAAACAATCCCTAAACTTGCACCCTTTATGTTAGATGAACCATCAGTAAATAAGGTCCAAGTTCCTGGATTAGCTCCATTGAACACATGTAACTCTTTTTCTGCTTCTAATTGCATCCCTTGGCTAAAATCAACCGCGAAATTGGCTAACACTTGAGATTTTATAGCAGTTCAAGGTTGGTATGTGATATAAAAATTCACTTAATTCTATAGACCACTTAGCTAAACTTCCTGATAACTCATGCTTATGTAAAATATTGCATAATGGATAAGCAATTACTACAAGAATAGGATTACATTTAAAACAAGGTCTTAGTTTTCTAGATGCCATGATTAATTCAAGTGTAAGCTTTTCTAATTGAGGATATTGCGTCTCCGTATCTAATAAAGATTTGCTAACATAATAGATCGGAGATTGTTTACCTTGGTCCTCACGGACTAAAATGACACTTATCGCTGCTTCTAAAATAGCAAGGTAGAGGAGCAATCTTTCCCCAGCCTTTGGTTTTGCGATCAACGATGGATTTGATAAGTATGTCTTCAAATTTTTTAGTGCCTGCTGACATTCCTCATTATATTCAAAATGATCTTGCTTTTTAAGAGCTGAAAAGAATTTAAAGCATTTTTTTAATGATTTAGAAATGAATCTTTCCAAGGCTGCAATTCTTCCTGTCAATCTACACTTCATTTTTACTTGAATGCATATTTGGGACTTCTTCAATGACCTTAATCTGGCGGTATTCACTTCAATACCACTGTTAGAAATAAGAAAACCCCAAAACTTACCTGATGCAACACCAAATGCACATTTCTCTGGATTTAATTTCATATTAAATTTGCGAAAAATATAAAACGTATCAGACAAGTGTGATATATGATCTCTTGAATACTGAGTTTTAACAAGCGTATCGTCTATATAAACCTCTATGGTTTTTCCCAGATATTCTTGAAACATTTTAGTCACTAGCCTTTGATATTTTGCATCAGCATGTTTGAGACCAAAATGCATTACTATATAATAGTACGTCCCCGTGTCTGTTATTAATGAAGTTTTTCTTCATCTACCTGATCTATTTTGATCAGATTATAACCTGAATACGCATCTAAAAACTCAATAGTTCATGTCCGGCAGTTGCATTAATTAGTTGATCTATATGTGGTAGTAGAAAAGAATCTTTAGGACAAGCTTTGTTAAGATCTGTGTAATATGTAAAAACTCACCACTTACCATTCTTTTTTGGTACTACAACAGTATTTGCTAACCAATTCGGATACTTTACCTCACGAATAGATCCAATCTTTAATAATTTTTGAAGTTCTTCTTGAATCACTTGATTTTCGAAAGCTCCTTTCTTTCTCTTCTTTTGTTTGACATGAGGGGATGATGGATCTTAATTTAACTTGTGAGTCATTACCTCCGGTGATATTCTTGTCATATCAGAGTGGGATCGACAAAATAGTCCACGTTAGTTTTCAAAAATTCAATCAACTTACCTTTCATGTGTTGGCTTAAATTGACCCTATGTAGACTTTCTTTTCAGACCATTGTGCAACTAATACCACAACCTCTAGTTCTTTAATTTTTTTTTTATATTCTCATTTTCCTCTGGTTATTGAATAGTAGTAGGTCTTGAGTCCACATCTGTCTGCCCTTGTTCAGTTGAGGTTTGTGTTCTGGTTCCCTCAACTGGATTCTGCTATTTTTCTTCTCTCTCGTACTTGAATTAGCTTCGAAATTGATACTCCTGGATGTCTGTTGATCTCCACGAATTTGACATATTTCCCATGGTGATAGAAATTTGATAACTTGATGTAAGGTTGATGGAACGACATCCATATTGTGAATCTATGGTCTCCCAAGAATCATGTTGTAAGCCATCTCCATATCTACCTCTTGAATTTTGAATCTTTGATAACTCATTGTACGAATGTAGTGAGTATTACCTCTGCTTTTGTTATGATGCTAGAATTGTCAACTCCAGGCAAAGTATGCGCCTTTGGTACTAATTTATCTTCAGCTTGCATCTCATGTAACACTCTTAGCAGAATAATGTTCACGGAACTACCCGTATCAATCAAAACTCGTCTCACATTAGTATCATGTACAAGCAGAGATATTACTAGTGCATTGTTATGTGGAGTTAATACGCCATACATATCTGCATCATCGAACGTAATAGTTTCTCCTTCTAAGACATGTCGCATCCATTTCCCTGAGTAATTATGATTTTGGAAATCTTATTAGCTGCGGTGTACGTCACACCATTGATGTCTTCACCCCTGCTTATAACGTTGACGGTCCTTTTGGAAGAAGGTGGTTTAGGGGGTTCCTGCCTATTCTTCATGTATGGTTGCATACCTTTCTTACTTAATAACTCGGTGAGATACCCTTGTTTTAATAAATGATCAACTTCACTTTTTAAAAAACTACAGTCAACCGTTTTATGCCCGTGATCATCATGAAATTCACACCAATAATCAGGGTTACGCCTGTTTGGATTCAATCTCATCTCTCTCGGCCATGGTGCCTTGTCACCTATTCTTCTCAAAACAACTACGAGTTCGAAAGTGCTCACATTGAAATTATAACTACTGAACCACGCCTTTTAGTTTCTATCATCATCTCGAGACTCACGTGTGTTTCGATCATTCCTTAATCTTGATAACGAGCCCAACTCTCTATTCCTCGATCTATGGTCGTATCTTTGATTATCCTGCTGCTAAACCTTTCCTTTAAGTTTCTATTATCATCTCGAGACTCACGTGTGTTTCGATCATTCCTTAATCTTGATAACGAGCCCGACTCTCTATTCTTCGACTATGGTCATATCTTTGATTATCCTATTTTGATCGTGAGTCTTATCTCGCAGGTCTCATGTTTGGTTTGTAATAGTTTTTACCGGACCTTTTTTCAATTTCCACCCATCTCGAACTTATCTTTTTTTCTTTTTGATACCGTGAAATAATGTCTTCTTCGATTCTCAGCTTCGTGCTATACCTGTTATAAACATCATTCCATGTTATGACTGGGAATTCACGAAGACTTTTCTTGAGCCGCCTCGTTGCTTTTGAGCTCTTTTCATTCAAATTACTGGTGAAATCTATAGCTTTCCGATTGTCGGGTACAAGCGGTAATGTCATTCTTTCACGTTGGAATATGTACACGAATTTTCTAAGTAATTCTGAGTCTCCTGTTTTTTTTGAAAATATCTTCCATTCTTCTTTCAACTTTTTGAGCTCCCAAGTGTGCTTTGATGAAAGAATCTGCAAGCTCAGTAAAAGAATTTATAGAAATTTTGGATAGAAGAGAATACCATGTTAATGCACCCTTAGTGAGTGTTTCACCGAATTTCTTGACCAATACTGATTCAATCTCCTATTTGGTCAAGTCATTGCTTTTTATGCTTGTTTTGAATGCAATCACGTGGTCTCATGGATTGGTTGTTCAATCGTATTTGGGATTATCGGGCATTTTAAATTTCTTTGGAATAGGGAGGGGAACAGTACTTGGCTTTCAAGGTTGTTGTGAATATTTATCCACGTCTATCCCTTTGATTACAGGTAGTACCCCAGGTATTTGCTCTATGCGGTTTTAGACATGTGATTTTTTACCCTCCCCAAGATTTTTCACATTTTAGCATGTAGCTATTGAGTTTAGTTCTAATATCGCTAATTTTTGCAATTTTTAAACTTCTTCGGTTTATTTTATTTCAAAGACTAAAAGAAAAAGAAAACTAACAAAAAAATATTTTTTCTTTATGTTAGATTATTGATATAGCTAGTTTTATTTTATTTTATTTTTACAAAGGATAAAACAAAAGTTTCAAAAATATTTTTACTTGTTTTGGTATGATTTTAAGTTATAAGTATTTAGTAAATATCGAGTAATATTTGAATTTCTTTAATAAGATTATTTTAGTTCTCTTTTTAATATTGCTTACTTTAGATAAATAGTATTTTGTAACTAGTTTTATTTTATCATTGGTAGGAAATAAAACAAAACAAAAAGGAAAAAAAAGAAAATTAAAGAAAACGTGAAACATTTAAAACAAAGAATAGTGAAGCAACGAAAGAAGTAAAGTTGCAAAGAAAAATTAATTCATTAAAATGGACTCCACCTTATCTCTTGGTAACAAACTCACATGCACCCCATTTTATTCCCACTCACGTTTTTTAGCACATATTGGGAAGGGAACAAAAAAATGGAAGAAGAAAAATTTAGAGAGGGGAATGAGGGCAAAAATTAGAGATCTCTTTCTATACAACACATGCACACACAGAAGAAGAAAACAAGAAGAAAAACGCCTAAAAAATCTGAAAAGGCATCGAAGAAGAAAAGCAAATCAGCACCATTTTGACACAGATCTCAGATCCCCTCCCCCAGGCTTTTTCTTCTTCTTCATCACCATTAGAGACCCTTAGATAGAGGAGTTGAAGCAGCCGTACAAAACCATAGAAAAGTCCCTTAAACCAGTTATCTTCATTCTCCATTTTTAGCCATGTGAGTTTACTTTTATCCACTTGGACTCCAGCTGAAAACTAGCAGCGACCATAACCCCAAACACACCCAAAAATGACCTAAAAAACCAGCCAAAGAACTACATTAAACCACATCTTAGAGGAATCCCGTTGCACCTAAAACACAACATTTTCGGTTGGTTTCGAGTCGAAGTTTTCCGACACGCTTTTCTTGCGAGTTTCGATGTTCCGACGTGGTCTCCTGTTAGCGGGTTTGTTCGTTTTCAGCTTCTTCGGCGTGCTTTTCTTTATATATTTTGAAAGCTAATAAAGGTTCGTTTTCTTTTTCCTTATTGTTTCAACATTACAAGTGATCTTATATATTCTTTGTTAAGTGCTTTATTTGTGTCCATGGTCTCTTGATTTGCATATTTTGATGTATGGATGACTGTTCTGTTTGTTTTATAGGTAGCTTAAAAAGTCTATAAATTGGGTCCTTCTTGTTGTTTGTTATTCATTTAATACAAATGGATATTAAGTTGCTAAAAGAAATGTGTCACGTCCCGGAGTTTCTATCCTTGTGAATCGTAATGGCGCCTACTCGTGCAAGCTATGAATCTTGGAAGTCATTACCCCATTTTGTTTTAGTTTATTTTAAACCAATTATATTAGTAATGAATAAATATTTTAAGAATAGCGAAAAGTAAGATTAGCGGAAGTCTTAAATGAATATAGAAGTAAATGTCTAAAAAACCAATACAAGTCTCTACCCAGCACTTGGTGTCACAACATCCACGAACTACTAAGAGTACTAAATACAACCATTTGAAAGAAATAAATACTGTTTGTCTTGAATACATAAGATAACAGTATGAAATATAAGATATAGGAGATGCCAGTCCTGCGGATGCCTGCAAGGCTACCTTGGAGTCTCGGTGGATTGAAGGCTAGCTCCCAAACTAATACTGGTGCCCAAACGTTGGTCCGGTATCTGCACATTAGTGTAGAGTGTATCATCAGCACAACCGACCCCTTGTGCTGGTAAGTGTCTGGCCTAACCTTGGCGAGGTAGTGACGAGGCTAGGATCAGACTCCAGATAAACCTATGTAGTTATATAATACATGGCGGAAAAGTAAACAAGTAACAAGAAATTCAAGCTGGGGAAGGGGAACCTGCTGCGGGGGTGTCAGATAAACAGAATATCAAAGAACAATAAGGAAACTGTAATTTAACTTCTAACATGGATAAAGAAAAACAAAGGCAACTTTCACTTACAATTTCATCTTGTAGCAGGCATACCACCGCTCCCATTTTATTATATCTCGTGGTAGGCATACCACCCGCTCCCATTTCATCATATCTCCTGGTAGGCGTAGCTCCCATTTTATTATATCTCGTAATAGACGTACCACCCACTCCCATTTTATTATATCTCGTGGTGGACGTACCACCCTCTCCCATTTAATTATATCTTGTGGTAGGCGTACCACCCGCTCTCATTTTATTATATCTCGTGGTAGGCATACCACCCGCTCCTATTTTATTATATCTCGTGGTAGGCGTACCACCCACTCCCATTTTATTATCGCCACATAATTACAAGAAATCCCGGGTGGGGAACAAAGAAATTTAATAACTTCTCGATAAAGGAACAAAAGCAATATAATAATTTTCCGGCAAGGGAACAATAATATCAAAACAATCATCCTGGCAAGGGAGAATCAGCTATAACCAATCTTAACTTAGCTTGCATTCAGCTCAATTAATGAAAATGCTCAATCATAAATAGAATCTACGAGGATAAACAAATCTTTGCGCGATATGGTAGATCATTAGTTAAGGCATCCGAAATGTCATTTATGAACACAACAACTTTCAATTTAAGACTCACGGTCATGCTTGACGCCGACGTATTCACCATGCCTATACGTCATACACAACAAGGAGCAAGTAGAAAATATGACTCAACTCCTAATTCCTCAAGCTAAGGTTAGACCGAACACTTACCTCAATGCCTTGAACACTACTCAAGTCTCAATTATGGGTTTGTTCCTTGATTCCACCGCCAGTTCGTTCGTATCTAATCATATATAACTTATTTACTTCAATAAACGCTAAATGAATCCACCCCAATACATGAAAATGAGTTTTCCAAAGTTTTACCCAAAAGTCAAAATATGTAATTTGTTTTTGAAATCAGACCTCAAATTGAGGTCAAAATCCCCAATTTTTGGGAAACCTAGGTTCTACCCAAAACACCCAATGTACCCCATGAAAATTTTTGATTTTAAGTTGAAATCATGTTAAAAGATGTTAATGATTGAAGAAAACTAGTTAAAACGACTTACAATTGATTTGGAGAAGAAAGTTTGCTTTGAAAAATCGCTCTTATGTTTTTAGGGTTTTGAAAAATGAATAATAACTTAAAATCCCGTCTATTTATACCTCTGGTAGACCCCCTGTGCGAACCGCACTAAATGGACCATGGACGTACAGGCTTACCTGAAGACCTACAGTTCAGCACCCTGTGCGGACTGCACAAAGGCGAATGCGGCTGCATAGCCTCCAACGTGCACTGTACAAAGGTGAGCATGGTTGCATTTGCCCCTCCGCGATTGCATGCGATTTCTCGCGGACGCACAAGTAGGTTCAGAGGCCTGCAAATCTTGAACCTGCAATATCTGATTTCTAAGCCTAAGGCATCCCAGAACCTACCCGAAACTCACCCGAGCCCTCGAAACTCCAACCCAAATATACATACAACTTCAAAAACATTCTACGAAAATATTTGTGTAATCAGATCACCAAATTGACATCACGAACATTGAATTAAACCTCAAGTTCACTGAAATTTCTCAAAACTCCTTTAAACATCAAATTTCCCCAATGAAGGTCCGGATTACATCGAACGTGGTCCGTTTCAAACCAAATTTCACAGGAATGACTCAAGTCATATATAAGGCCTGTACCAGGCGTCGAAACCATAATACAGGACCGATTCCATCGCTTTGTAATAAGTTTTCATTTCAAATTTACTTAAACAATTTCACTAAAAATTCATTTCTCGGGCTTGGGACCTCGGAATTCAATTCCGGGCATACGCCTAAGTCTCATATTTTCCTAGGACCCCCCGGACTGTCGAATCATGGGTCCGGGTTCGTTTACCCAAAATATTGATCAAAGTCAAATTTATTCATTTTATCATCCAAACTTAGCACTTTTTACAGAACTTCATATTTAAACTTTCCGGCTACGTGCCCAGAGTGTGCATGTCACAACATCCACAGACTGCTAAGAGTACTAAATGCAATCGTTTGAAAGAAATAAACATTGTTTGTCTCGAATACATGATATAACAAAATGAAATATAAGATAGAGGAGAGTTGGGCCTGCGGACGCCTGCAAGGCTACCTCGGAGTCTTGGTGGACTCAAGGTTAGCTCCCGAACTAATACCGCTGCCAAAACACTGCTCTAGTATCTGAACATAAGTGCAGAGTGTAGCATCAGCACAACCGAACCCATGTGCTGGTAAGTGTCTGGCCTAACCCCGGCGAGGTAGTGACGAGGCTAGGACCAGACTCCAGATAAACCTATGCAGTTATATAATATATGGTGGAAAAGTAAACAGATAATAAACAATTAAAGCTGCGGAAAGGGAACATGTTGTGGAGGTGGCAGATAAACATAATATCAAAGAATAATAAGGAAACTATAATTTAACTTCTAATATGGATAAAGAGAAATAAAGGCAACTTTCACTTTCAATTTCATCTTGTTGCAGGCGTGCAATCCGATCCCAGTTCTCATATCTCGTCGTAAGCGTACCACTCGCTCCCATTTCATCATATCTCGTGGTAGGCGTATAACCCGCTACCATTTCATCATATCTCGTGGTAGGCGTACCACCTGCTCCCATGTCATTATATCTCATGGTAGCGTACTATCCACTCCCATTTTATTATATCTCATGGTAGGCGTACCACTCCCTCTCATTTTATTATATCTCGTGGTAGGCGTACCACCCGCTCTCATTTTATTATAACTCGTGGTAGGCGTACCACCCGCTCCCATTTCATTATATCTCATGGTAGGTGTACCACCTGCTCCTATTTCATTATATCCCGTTGTAGGCTACCACCCACTCCTATTTCACTATATATCGTGGTAGGCATACCGCCCGCTCCCATTTCATTATCACCACATAATTACAAGATATTCGGGCAAGGGAACAAAGAAATTTAATAACTTCCCGACAAGGGAACAAAAGCAATATAATAATTTTTTGGCAAGGGAACAACAATACCAAAACAAACATCCCGACATGGGAGAATCAGCTATAACCAACCTCAACTTAGCTTATACTCAGCTCGATTAATGAAAATGCTCAATCATAATAGGATCTACGAGGATGAATAAATCTTTGCTCGATATGGTAGATCATTAGTTAAGGCATCCGAAATGTCCTTTAAGAACACAACAACTTTCAATTTAAAACTAACAGTCATACTTGACACCAATGTATAGATACTCGTCACCATGCCTATACGTCGTACTCAACATGGAGCAAGATAGCAAATATGACTCAACTCCTAATCCCTCAAGCTAGGGTAGACTGAACACTTACCTCAATGCCTTGAACACTATTCAAGTCTCAATTATAGCTTTGCCCCTTGATTTCACTGCCAAATTGTTTGTATCTAATCACAAATCACTTATTTACATCAATAAACGCTAAATAAATCAACCCCAATGCATGAAAATGAGTTTTCCAAAGTTTTACCCAAAAGTCAAAAATCGCCCCCGAGCCCACGTGGTCAAAACTCGGGGTTCGAACCAAAATGCGATTATCCATTCCCCCACTAATTCAAATATGTAATTTGTTTTGAAATTGGACCTCAAATTAATGTCCAAATCCCCAATTTTTTAAAAACCTAGGTTTTACCCAAAACACTCAATTTCCCCTCTTTGATGTTAAGTCGAAATCATGTTAAAAGATGTTAATGATTGAAGAAAACTAGTTAAAAATGACTTAAAATTGGGTTGGAGAAGAAAGGCTGCTTGAAAAATAACCTCTTATGTTTTTAGGGTTTTGAAAAATAAAAAATAACTGAAAATCCCATCTATTTATACCTCTGGCAGACCCTTGTGTGCACCGCACTAAATGGACCGCAGCCATATAGGCTTTCCCGGAGACCTGTAGTTCAGCACCCTGTGCGGACCGCACAAAGGCGACTGCGGCCGCAAAGCCTCCATCGCGCACCGCACAAAGGTGACCACGGTCGCGCTGGCCCCTCCGCGGTCACACGCAATTTCTCGCGGACAACACAAGTGGATTCAGAGGCCTGCAACTTCATGAACCTGCAACATCTGATTTCTAAGCCTAAGGCATCCCAAAACCTACCCGAAACTCACTTGAGCCCTCAAAACTCCTACCCAAATATATACACAACTTCAAAAATATTCTACGAACATATTCGTGTAATCAAATCACCAAAATGACATCACGAACATCGAATTAAACCTCAAGATCACTGAAATTTCTCAAAACTCCTTTAAACATCAAAATTTCCAAATTAAGGTCTGGATCACGTCAAACGACATCCGTTTTAACCGAATTTCACATGAATGACTCAAGTCATACGTAAGGCCTATACCGGACACCCGAACCAAAATACGGGCCCGATGCCATTGCTTTCTAATCAGATTTCATTTCAAATTTCCTTAAATAATTTCAGGAAACAATTTCACTTAAAAATTTATTTCTCGGGCTTAGAACCTCGGAATTTGATTCTGGGCACACGCCCAAGACCCATATTTTCCTACGGACCCTCCGGAACCGTCGAATTACAGGTCCGGATCCGTTTACCCAAAATATTGACCGAAGTCAAATTTATTCATTTTAGCAAGAAAACTTAGTATTTTTCACAGAATTTCATATTTAAACTTTCCGGCTACGTGCTCGGACTACGCATGAAAATTGAGGCAACTCTAAATGAGATTCTCAAAATTTCGAAAGAACATAATTTGATTAAAAACAGGTGATGACCCTTTGGGTCGTCACAAAATGTGTTAAAGACAACTCTTGCTAAAGTTGAGAATATAAAACAATATACATGCCCATCGTGCAGCCTGAAGCGGGAAAGACAGTAGTTGTTTCATGAACCATGAAGGGGCAATAAGTATTGTTGATCTGATGATTAACAAAAAAGTATAACAATGTTGCATTTGTAATGGTTTATCTTATAGTGATGTTTTCTATGCAGTTTGGAAAAGAAAAATGTAATTTTTATCCCTTAATTTATGTCGCTCGCCCAATATATACAAAAGGCTTTTAGTTATTGTAAAGACTTTGTAATGTTAATGGATTTGAAGTGGTTGATAAACTAATTGTTGCATTTGGATTCATGTTGACTATATCTGAATGAGTTTACCGGGTCTAGATTCTTAAAAAAAAAAGAATACTTGACCGTGTCCTATAGTACTTAGCGTTCAGAAGTAAGGTGACTAATTGGAAGTAGCCAACAATATGAATCCATAGATGAAATAATTTCTCATGACCCTCGGATAATTAATATGAACTTTTTTAAAATTAAGTTGCACTATTAGTAGAATTTTTTATGGTCCTCGCATATTTGAAAATGCGTAGTTGTTTTAGGTGCGCTATTTAAACTAATTTCTTTAAATTCGGGTGTGCATTTCATGTGACCCAACTTCAATTCTCAACAATATTAAATAAAATGTGTCGTGGATCGCGGGTGTATTTTATGTGGCATGGTTCAAGGCATATTTTAAATAACGATGAATCTTTCCTAAAAAATAATTTGAAAGCGGTTAATAAGTTAAAAATTTCACCATAGGTTTAATACATGTATTAAAATCAGATAATCGGGCAATTATGCTTGTTCAAGCGACCATGCTAGAACCACTGAATCTGGAGGTGTCTAACACCTTTCCTCGGGTTAACAGAATTTCTGGTTCGCTACTTCAAAAGTAAAGTTGAATATTCCTCGATTTGGGATTTAAAATAAACCGGTGACTTGGGACACCAAAACAAACTATCCCAAGTGGCGACTCTGATAATCGAATAATTAATCCCATTTAGAATAATATCGATGTGAGCACGTGATTTTTTCTTCGCTTGACATGTTCCTATAAAATTCACTATTAGGATTTTTCTTTTATTATTTTAATTATTAGGAATTAATTGTGTGATTTTTTTTTGAATTTTGGGAATTAATTGTGTGATTTCGTGTTTACTTACGTCTTTCTTTTGTTATTTGAATTTTTAGTATTTATTTGCGTGATTTTGGGTTTGTTTGAATTCTAGGAATTAATTGCATAATCTTGTGTTTATTTGAATGTCGCATGTTTTAATTTGCATAATTCATAAAAATACAAAAATGACATATTTGCATTTAGGACTTAATCTTTATTTTTTAGGGTTTATTAGTTAATATTGAGAATAAAGAAAGAAAAATAGCAAAACATTGTTATTCGTACATTTGTTTATTTTCCTTTAAATTTATAATGTAGGTTATTTTAGAGGTTAATTAGTTTATTTTGTAGAAGATAAATCTATTTTGGTTTATTTCTATTTTTATATTTGAATATGAAAATAAATAAAAAATACAAAAAGAGAAAATATGTACATATATTGGGGCTCTTATTGAGGACCCTTGATTTGGGCCATATTTTCCAGCCCAAGTAGCCAAAACCCACTCAAACAGACCCAAACCCAACCCCTTGCCCGGTCCAAAAAACCCAGGCGCCCACAACGACGTTGTCTGACGTCGTTTGATCTCAACCGTCCATCGCCTCTAATCTCTTAAATAATTGAACCCCGTTTCGATTGTCCTTTAATTGGAAAAAATCCCTTATCTATGCTTTTCGCAGGGTTGTAGTGGCGAAGAGGAGGTGTTACAGCTCTGGCGCCTCTGCTGGGGACCGAACCCAGAATCTCTAGTTCAGGGTCCAAGACTTCGAGCTTAGAATAATTGTTGTATTTGGATTTGTTTATTATATTATTTTACATTTGGCTTAATGTGCAAACTGATGCTTTTACTGCTTTGATATTATCTGAACTGCACATATTAACTGCTACGAAACCCTTCTCTCCTCACCTATGAGGATGTGCTTACTGGTTGAGACTCCTTATTCTGCTAGTATCATACCCTGAAATAAGAAAGAGGTTGGACAAGTTACTAAGCCGGATGGCCTTTTGGTTCCCGGTACGCAGCCCCCTCCTCGACTCGAGTTGTCCGCTCGGGTACATAGTCTAGAACATATACCAAGGTTTTTAACCTAGAATAACTCAGCCTCATGCCGGATCCCTAGTAGGAACGCTTATTTGCATCATGCATTTGACTTAGGGGACTCAACACATGGGTTGGGTCCGTCTAGGACAGGTGACCCGAAATGAAAAGACCATCTTGATGCATATTACGTGTTACCTCTGCATTTAGTTGCTTTGGATTTGCATATTGACCGGCTTGCGAATAAGGAAAGGAAATTGATAAAACAAGTGGTACTAGGCTGGCTGAGAGGAATCATTTGTCTTGTAAACGGATGCTCAAATAGCGCCGAAATGCTACCGGATTTTTCAAAGAAAAAACAACAAAACAAAAGAAAAGGGGGCTTTTTCTCAGAGTTTTGGTTTTCATAAATTTTTTTGCCCGAACTACGCCGGTTTGATTCTCCTCAGGTACGAGATACGTAGGCAACCCCCATCGGGTCCAACCTCCCTTTTGCAAAAATAGCCAAAAAATATCCAATTCTAGGATTCGACTCACAATGTATTCCCTTTCTCGGATTTTGAACTCACACTGGCATTGGAAGAAATAACTGGATATATTGGGACCCCTACGATTCTCCTGAGGCACCAATACCTGATTGCGCTAAGATCCCTCGCCGTGCACAAGTTCCTGGACTCCTTAAAAATCAGTAGGAAGGTTCACAACCCAAACCTGTCAGCCGACTTCTATACGCACAATTTATATATTAGAGATACAGGCACATAGGGGGATTCAATAACCCGGAAAACCATATTTGTGGAAAAGGAAGCCAACTCAAATTTGAGGAGCACCGATGTTTTACATACATGGTATTCTTCTTGGGTCTTTTGGTGTTTCCGCAGAAGGGTGGAAATATTGATATACGGATAGCAGGGGTTATCAGCGCTTTAATAACTCAGGCCAAGAGCACCCTCGCTCCTATGATCTTATCCGAGATCTTCCGTGCTCTCACCGCTTGTAAAGCGGGAGGAGACTTCTTTGAAGGATGTAACCTATTGTTATAAATATGTATGATCGAGCACTTATGCCACCGTCCTCGGTTCATGAATTATGGGTCACCAACAAAGAGCTGCATAGAAGAATTCTACTACAGGGTTGATGGGTTTATGTTACCTGAGGGTGTCACGGAGTGGGTATCACATCTCCCGGTTGTCACTGCAAATCAGATAGAGTGGACTTTCGGGTGGCTTCTCGTGGATGAAATCGTGTATATGCCAGCCACCGGGCCTCATTTCCTTCTGATGGGTCTCCGAAGTATCCAACCTTATGCTCCATACAGGGTACTAAGGCAATTAGGTAGGTGCCAAATAATTCCCAGGACGAGGATATTAGCCGCCATGCGGTTGAGATTAGCCACAAAGGTCAATTCCCTGAAGCCGTCGTGCGTCAAATCTGGAACGAATGTCAATACATAACACCAGTTACCCGAGTACGTGACATATCTAAAGGCGGTGCTACACCGGGATACACTGCGTGGTATAAAAAAAATATAGAGCCTGGGAGGCCAGCTAAAAGACCGCATCTCCAGGAATTTGTTGAAACATCACAAGAGCAATGGGATTGGCTAGTCAAGGAAAATGAATACAGGGCCTCCATAGGAATATTAGAAAAACAGGTGAAAGAGCTTCAATTTTAAAACGGTTTGCAAGCCGCAACAGATGAGGGAGAAAAGAAAAGATTAACCAAAGAAAACGAGGCGTTGCGAGCCCAAATATAGAAAATGAAAGCAGCCACGGAAAATCCCCCCAGGAGTGCGAAGGATGAAAAACTCATAGACAATTTGAGGCGAAAAGTAACTGATTATTGGTTTGACTTGAACAAGGCAGAAGGCGAACTATCCAGAGTTCGAAAATAGTTAGCTAAAAGTGTGGAGGAACGAGCCCGCATCATTGAGCAATTAAAGGAAAAGCATGACGATGAGGTTGCTAGGTTAAAATAGAGGGTCATCATGGCTGAGAACAGAGTGGCCAAGCAAGTAGGGGACCTCAAAGCCGAAAGAGAATAATGTTATGCAGCTATAACAAGGTTGGAGATGGATTTTCGGAAATTCCAGTAACTGAATCAGGCGACCGAGCGACTTTAGAGGCAGGGGCTAAGCAAATTGGGTGATTGTTGCAAGAAAAGGGTGTTATTAAGGAAAGAGTACGGCGATCGCAGACTACATCACCACAAATTGCAACCATTGCAACGATATGACAAGATCCATGTTCTTCGCCACCGCCATGACCTTTGTTCAGCAAGTGATGAAGGACCTCCACCACCTATAAGGGAGCTTAGCAGGCAAGCCTGCGGCAAGGCCGAATGATACCCCTCGAGGCCCAGGAGCATTTGAAGCATTAATGTATTCATAAAGATTACGCTTGCTTTTGTCAAAATATATTGGTTAACAGGGAGTCTGTAGTTTTCTTTTATGCATAGTTAATTTTTTTTCGAGTTTGTAGTTCACTTTTTATCAAAGCTTGTTAGTTTCTTGTTTAATTTGTCAGTTTTTTGAGTCATTGTAACTGAAGTTTGTTATTGTAAGAATGGAATTTTTGAAATATTTTATGGTTCGTTTGTTTTATTCGCAAGAACTACGCTCGGTCTGATTCATGCGGGGTCATGATACGTAGGAAATATACATAGGATTCGACCATAATTGAATAAAATTAGAGAGAAAGTGAATGAAAGAGGGGGATAATAAGGCTAAAACAAAGGGGCTTCGGAAATAAAGAAGTAAAAGATGGGATGACGCAAGCAACCAATGCATGTAGTGATCGACTTTCAATTAGGTGCATTCATACCTAATATATGGCCGTTTATGTGCTAGAACCTAACTGTTAATGAGTTTTTGGTGCAATTCCAATTTCAAACTAGATAGGTGATTAGTACTCGCAGCATTCTGGCAACCCACTCCTACAAGACGCGGTCTAAAAGCAAGAAAGTCATGGCCAATCAGGAAGCCAATGTCAGCATTATTGACCCCTCAAGGAAGCGGAGGAATTGGACGTTAATGCTATGAAGGAGGAAATGTATAAGCTAAAGCACCAAATGGTTGAGACGTACCAAGAATGGGCAAGAGGACAGCCACCCCTGACCTATCCTGTTAATCCAACCTTTATCCCGCCACTGGCCCAAGAACCTGACCAGTCCACCACTGATCCACCCTCAAGTTTTCCTATATATTCACAATAGCAGGGTACGACCTCTCAACCACCACCAGCTCCACTACCCAAAGTCACTCCTCACCCTCCTTCGCCAATTGCCCCTATTTGTGTGGTACCTCCGCCTCCTACACTCCATAGGTCGTCAAGTGAACCCCTGCTTCAAACTTATGACCCTCAATGCTATCCACTAGAACCTGCTTACTAGACCCTTGAGCCTTATTCTTATTCTCCCCGTCCCGAAATCCTGGTGGGAGTTGAAAAACCAATCAAAAATCCTGAGCAGGAAGAGATGCTTAGAAAAGTTCAGAGTGTAGAACAATCATTCAAGGGCATGTTGGGATTAGGTGGAAAGGTGAGCTTGGCGTTCAAGTACCTTTGTCTATTTCTAGACGTGCAGTTACCTCCAGGTTTAAAGATGCCTAAATTTGATTTATATAATGGGCATGGCGATCCGGTCGCGCATCTAAGGGAGTTTTCCAGCAAGATCAGGGGAGCAGGGGGGAAACGATGAATTGCTAATGGCGTACTTTAGCCAGAGTTTAAGTGGGTTGGCGCTTGAGTGGTATAATCTCGGCAACATCACAATCGGTGGTATACTTCGGATGACATGGCACAAGCGTTTGCCTGCCACTTTCAATATAATCTCGAGATTGTCCCGGATCATCTATCTCTGACAAAGCTGGAGAATAAACACAACGAGAGTTTCAGGTAGTACGGTTTCTGGTGGAGGGAACAAGCTGCTAGAGTTGATCCTTCCATGAAGAAGAGCGAGATGGTTGATTATTTTCTACAGGCTTTGGAACCTACCTATTTTGGGCATTTCGTGTTAGAAGTGGGGAAGTCTTTCAATGAAGTAGTCAAGATTGGAAGTATGGTCGAGGAAGGCCTCAAATCCAATAAAATCATGAGCTACTCTGCAATTAAGGCAACTACTCAGGCCATCCAGGGTGGAGTTGGGGGAACATTCATAAAGAAGAAGAAGGATGAAGTATCGATAGTGGTGTCGGGAACTTGGTTTAGACCTCGGGTGCCATATCCTTCCTTCCAGCCCCGTCCTCACTACCAAACATACCCGCATACTCCATACGGCCCACCACAATATTACTATCTACCACCAGAACCCCACTTCTCAGTCCATCATGCGTAAGCATATACCCATCCTCCCGCTCACGTACAATGGTGTGCACCACCCCCATAAAGTTCCTACCCAACACCACAAAATCATTGCTTACCCATAAGAGCCTACCAATAGCCCCAAAGCCCGCCTTCCGAGCCAATCCAGTCCTGAGAAATGAAAGGGTGCAGAAAAAAAAGACTTTCACTTTGCTGGGAGAATCCTACACTAGCTTATTCCATAGGCTGCGACAACTGGATATGTTGAGACCAATTGAAGCGAAACTGCAAAATCCTCCCACAAAGAATTTAGATTATTCAGTCAGCTGTGAATACTGTTCCGGTGCACCAGGGCATGACACCGAAAAGTGTTGGTTTTTAAAGAACGCCATCCCGGAACTTATTGACTCCCACCGGATCAAAGTGCAGACCCTAGAGGTGCCAGTATTAACCAAAACCCGCTACCGGCCCTTCAGGAAACCAAAACGATTGAGATTGTAGTAAAAAGGGGAGAGTCCAAAAGGCCCCCACAAATGGTAATGATGATCAAAGCCAGTAAGTTTAAGCTAATTGAGAGTGCAAGTAGTGAGAAGCTAGTAACCGAGGCAAAAGAAAGAGGAAGAAAATCTGTCATAGTTCAAAAGAGATCAGCATGCGTGATTGCGCCAAAGCAGGAACATGCAAGAGTAACAGTACATGGGGCAGCTAGAGAACCTGTCGTGGTTGTGGAAGGTGTTCGCATGGAGCCAGTTATTGTAAAACCAGTGAGCCAACCACCAATCATCAACAACAAAGCTGTTCCTTGGAGATATGAGTGAGCAATAGTGATGTACAAGGGAAAAGAAGTTAAGGATGAAGTGTGTGAGGCACGGGGTTTAACTCGATCAGGAAGGTACTTCGCCCCGGAAGAATTGAGAAAGGGCAGAATCTCTAAAGATAACCCAGAACCAGTGAAGAAAGCTGTGTCAGAAGAAGAGGCGGAAGAATTCTTGAAGAAAATGAAAATGTAGGACTACTTCATCATAGAGCAGTTGAGGAAGATACCAACTCATATTTCTTTGTTATCCTTACTAATCCATTCAGATGAACACCGGGCATTGATGAAGATTTTGAATGAAGCCCATATCCAAGACAAGATAACGGTGAATCATTTGGAAAAGATTGCAAACAAGATGTTAGAGGTATACCGGGTCACATTCTCTGACGATGAACTGCCCATGGAGGGCACTGAGCACAACCGGGCTCTTTATCTGGCTGTGAAATGTGAAGATGTTGTGGTTACCCGAGTTTTGGTCGACGACGGGTCCAGTGCAAATATTTGTCCATTGTCCACATTGACCAGGCTAAAGGTAGAAAATGAAAAGGTCTGCAATAATAACATCTGTGTTCGAGGTTTCGATGGCGGAGGCAAAGACACTGTGGGGGATGTAGTGCTGGAAGTGACAATAGGGCCCGTTGAGTTCACCATGGAATTCCAAGTGCGGGATGTAGCAATATCTTATAACCTGTTGTTGGGTAGGCTCTGGATTCATGCAGCCAAAGCAGTGCCATCTACGCTGCATCAGATGGTCAAATTTGAATGGGACAGGTAAGAAATTGTGGTGCATGGTGAAGACAATCAGGGCACTTCAGGTGATGCGATCGTACCTTTCATTGAATCTGAGGACAACAAAGGGCCATGGGTCTACCGGGTGTTTGATACTGTGTCAGTCCAAAAATCCCAGAAGGTGAGATTGTCACAACCCCAAAGATAGCAACCGCGTCCGTCATGGTGGCTTCAGAAATGTTGAAAAATTATTTTATGCCCGGCAATGGCTTGGGGACTTCTCTGGAAGTCATTGTGCAACCAGTGTCCCTCCCCAAAAATCTAGACACTTTCGGCGTAGGTTTCAAGCCCAAATCTGTAGATATAAGGCGAGCCAGGAAGTTAAGGCAGAAGGCTTGGGCCCTCTCAAAGCCCATCCCAAAGTTGTCCAAATCATTTGTCAAGTCCAGCACCAACAATGGTCCCAGACTTAAAATTTTTGGCCCGCTGATTGACGCAGACGGAGATCTTTATAAGGGGTTATATAGACTGTTCAATGAGGTGAGTATGGTCGAGACAGGAGAAGGATCAAGCAGGGCAGATGTGCAGTTTGTGGGAGCATGGGCAAATATCAATAACTAGGAGGCCACTCCTCCTCCCACTCGGAGGGAGTCGTGGTAGTCGGCTTTGATTTTCCTTCCAGTCTAGTTTGGATTAGCATAAGAGTTTTTAATTCAGTTGTTATTTCCGTCCGTTTGGATGTGTAAACTCTGATGTCTTTGATTCTAATGAAATGCAACTTCCCTTTCAACAATGCTGATAGTTTCCACTTCTCTTTACTTTTCTTTCTTTTCTCTTTTGTACAGTTATTTTTTACGCTGGTTCCAGTTATCTGACATGCATAAGGACTCCTCGGCCCAATCTTCAAAACAAGTCTAGTTCAGAAATAATAATTTAGGAAATAGAACATGAGGATGAACCAAGGTATGATGAGAAGGGGCATGTGATGAGATTAGTAAAGAATTGACTTAATTTGAAGAGAAACCCAAACCAAACCTGAATAATACAGAGGCAATCAATTTAGGAAGTCCGGATAATGCCATAGAAACAAAAATAAGTGTCCATCTGGAGCCACAACTTAGGAAAGAATAATTGAAGTGTTGCATGAGTACAAAGATGTCTTTGCATTGTCCTACAACGACATGCCCGGTTGAGCACTGACTTGGTGGTCCACAGGTTACCCACTGACCCAGCTTGCCCTCCTGTCAAGCAAAAGTTGAGAAAGTTCAAAACTGATGTGAGTGTAAAAATTAAAGAGGAAGTGACCAAGCAGTTTGAGGCAAAAGTCATCTGAGTCACATGATACCCCACTTGGTTAGCTAATGTTGTGCATGTACCAAAGTAGGAATGTAAAGCCCGGGTGTGTGTTTATTACCGTGACCTCAACAAAGCAAGTCCAAAAGACAACTTCCCCGTGCCAAACATCCATATATTGATCGACAATTGTGTGAAACATGAGATCGAGTCATTCGTGGATTGTTATGTAGGATACCACCAAATCTTAATAGATGAAGAAGATGCGTAGAAAACAACGTTCATTACACCGTGGGGGACATATTGTTATTGAGTCATGCCTTTTGATTTTAAGAACGCTGGGGAAACATACATGAGGGCCATGACAACCATTTTTCACGATATGATTCAAAAAGAAATTGAGGTCTATGTGGATGATGTGATAATCAAGTCTAGAAAGCAATCTGATCATGTCAAAGACCTGAGGAAATTCTTCCAAAGGATCTGCAGGTATGACCTCAAACTCAACCTGGTGAAATGCTCATTTGAAGTCCCCTCGGCAAAGTTGTTAGGGTTCATAGTCAGCCGCCGGGGCATGGACCTAGATCCATCAAAGATCAAAGCTATACAGGAATTACCGTCGCCAAGGAACAAAATAGAAGTGATGAGTCTATTGGGAAGATTGAATTACATCAGTCGGTTCATTGCTCAACTCACAACCATCTGCAAGCCCATCTTTAAGCTATTGAAAAAGGATTCAGTGGTAAAATGGATGGGAGAGTGTCAAGAGGCTTTTTATAGGATAAAGGAATATTTGTCGAACCCACCGGTATTGGTCCCGTCGGAACCATGAAGGCCTTTGATCCTATACTTGACAGTCTTGGACAACTCATTTGGTTGCGTGTTGGGTCTGCACGATGTTACCGGGAGAAAAGAGCATGCTATATACCACCTCAGCAAGAAATTCACAGCTTACGAAGTTAAGTATACTCATCTTGAAAGGACATGTTGCACCTTGACGTTGGTAGCCCAGAAGTTAAAGCATTACTTGTCATCATATACTACATATCTCATCTCACGGCTGGACCCATTGAAATACATTTTCCAGAAGCCCATGCCCACATGAAGTCTCGCAAAATGGAAAATCTTGCTCACTGAGTTTGACATTATCTACGTGACTAGGACTGCCATGAAAGCACAAGCACTGGCAGACCATTTAGCTGAGAATCCTATAGATGAAAAATATGAGCCCTTGAACACATATTTCCCGGACGAGGAAGTAATGCATATTGATGAATCAGAATGAGATGAGAATTCGGGATTGAAATTTTTTTTGATGGGGCCGCCAACATGAAAGGCGTTGGGATAGGAGCGGTGCTCTTTTCTGAAGAAGCTCATCATTACCTAGTCACAGCTCAACTCCGCTTCTATTACACCAACAACATGATAGAAGATGAGGCATCTATTTTGGGTTTGAGATTAGAAGCAGACATGGGTGTCCAGAAGTCTTGGTCTTGGGAGACTCAGAACTTCTGGTACACCAGATTCAACGGGAGTTAGAAGCGAGAGATTTAAAACTCATACCTTACCGGCAATGCTTACATGATCTCTGCCAACGATTTTGGTCAATAGAGTTCAAGCACATCATACGGACAAGGCTTACGTTGCCGATGCCCTGGTTACTTTAGCGTCAGTGTTACATCATACGGACAAGGCTTACATTGACCCGATACATATCCGGGTCCATGATCAACATGCTTATTGCAACATGGTGGAAGAAGAGAGTGACAGCGAGCCTTGGTTCCACGACATCAAGGAATATATCAGGAGAGATGTGTACCCGGCACAAGCCACGGGTGACCAGAAGAGAACAATCCGTCGTTTGTCAAGTGGGTTTTTCTTCAGTAAAGAACAACAGATCTTGGTTTTTTAAGATGCGTAGATGTTGGGCATGCGACAGCCATTTTGAATGAGGTGCATGCTGGCGTCTGCGGGCCACACAAGAGCAGATATGTTTTGGCAAAGAAGATTCTCTGGGCAGGATATTATTGGCTCACCATGGAGCGGGACTCTATCCGCTTTGTGCGCAAATGCCACCAATGTCAGGTGCATGGAGACTTAATTCACTCTCCACCGTCTGAGTTGCATACGATGTCTGCGCCATGGCCTTTCGTTGTTTGGGGCATGGACGTCTTCGGGCCCATTGAACCAGCGGCTTCTAACGGGCGCAGATTTATCTTGGTTGCTATTGACTATTTCACCAGATGGGTTGATGCCAAAACTTTCAAGGCAGTGACCAAAAAGGTCGTGGCCGACTTTGTGCATGAGAACATCATTTGTCGATTCGGGATCCCCAAGACGCTCATCAGGGACAATGGGGCAAACCTCAATAGTCACTTAATGAGGAAAGTGTGTCGGCAATTTAAGATCACGCGTTGAAATTCTACTCCATACCGCCCCAAGGGAAATGGAGCCATTGAGGCGGCCAATAAGAACATAAAGAAGATACTTCGTAAAATGGTGGAAGGGAACAGGCAAAGGCATGAGAAGCTGCCTTTCGCATTATTAGGCTATCGCAGCACTGTCCACACTTCAGTAAGGGCCACTCCGTACTTGTTGGTGTATGGCACAGAGGTGGTAATCTCGGCTGAAATTGAAATCCCCTCTCTTTGAATCATGGCCGAAGCAGGAATCGATGATAAAGAATGGGTTAAAGCTCGTTTGGAGCAATTGAGTATGATTGTCGAGAAAAGATTTGCAGCGTTCTATCACGGCCAGTTGTATCAACAAAGGATGGCTAGGGCATATAGTAAGAAAGTGTGCCCCAGAAATTTCGAAGTAGGTCAATTGGTATAAAAGCGCATCCATCCTCACTTGGCCAAGGAAAAGGGTAAGCTCGCTCCAAACTGGCAAGGACCATTCATCGTATAAAGAGTGTTGTCCAATGGAGCATTGTATCTGACAGATGTGGAAGGAAAATGTGTGGAAATGGCTATCAATTTGGACGCTGACAAAAGATATTATGTATCATTTTCTTTTAGATCATTGTCTATACTCGACACTTGTTTGTACTTAGCATATTTTTAAAATTGGAATGACGAAGGCATTTTATTCGCTATCTAAATACTCTATCCTTTGCTAACCTCTTTGAGCGTCAGTAATTTCTTTTCATACCCCTCTTTCGGAATCAGTAACAAAAGTCGGAAGCGCAAGTGTGAGAAGGCAATAAAAGGAAAGGAAAGGAAAAAATGAAAAGAATGGAAAAGGAAAAAGAAAGAAAAAGAAAAAGAAAGAAAAAGAAAAAGGAAAAAATAGGAAAACAAGAAAAGAAAAGAAAAAGAGAAAAGAGAAAAGGAAAAGGAAAGAAAGAAAACAAAACAAAACAGAAAAAGAGAGAAGGAAATCACAAAAGGGGAGAAGAAAAACAACAACAAAAACAAGGAATAGGTATGAACTACGTTTGACCTGATTCCTTTTAAAAGGATACGTAGGCATCATCACGGTTCGGTCTCATCAAAATAAAAATGCAAAAATCCCCAAGCACGAAACTGGGGCAGAAGTTGTGGTCGTTGTAAGAATTTGATTCCAAAAGTTGTAACTCTTGACCCATTTGAATTTCTTTGAGCCTTTGGTATCCTTTCTTTCTAACCTTATCCAAAATCCCACGTTACGGTCCAAAGAAAGACCTTCTGATCAGTCTTCAAAAGATGCCAAGTTGGGCAAGTAGAGGTGATTCATGTCAAGGGCAGTACTCCGGCCCAAACGGGAAAGATAATAAAATGAGAGAGTCTTATCTAGTAAAAACCCTCATGGGAACCTTAAGGCGAAGAGAGTTGAGAGAAATAAAAATGAGAGAGCCTCATTGGTGAAAACCCTCACAGGCACTGTAAGGCAAAAAGCAAAACTCAGAAAGGGGCTATTGGTGGATGAACACTGTAAGGCAAGCCAAGCTAGGGTTTTGTTGAAAGAATTGGGTTAGAAAGGTCACAACATCAAAAGCGCGGCAACAGAAGGTCGGTCATCGAAACAGATTGGGTCGATTAAGCTAAAGTGCATGTCATGATCATGAAAACCAGTTGTTCCTCTTCAAGTAAGTTGTCTTTCTCTTCTTTTCAACAATCAGTGAATCTGGAATTCTTTACCCTAAGTACCGTTCAGAGTCATTGCATTTCATTTTTCTTTTGAGTCTCTAAAGTCTTTTGTTTAAGCGAACAAGAGGAATTTCAAAGCCGATTATCAATTCCCAAAGGGACAAAGCGCATGATGCCTAAAGGCGTAACAAAGATAACAAGTGTGGAACACCAAGGGGAAGGATTCACAAAAAAACTGTAATTGATGGAAGAGACAAGAGTGGGCAAAGTAAAGAAACACCACGCAAGATGGGGATGCAAAGTAAAACCACAAAGATCGAGGGTCAGTCAAGCATCATAAATGGACCAGGTAATCCCAAGAAAGGGTAAAGATTTTAGCAATGGCTCGGAAATGTAACACCAAGATGAGAAATAAAACAAAGCCACAAATATCGAGGATCAGCCAAGCGCAACACCCTAACTCAGCAATCGTCAAAAAAGGGTATAAGGCTTCTGGCAAAAGAGGCAAAAGCGCAACACAAAGGTGGAAATGGCCATGAGAGTTGACCCAGCATGATATATCAACTCGTCAATCATCCGGAAGAGGCAAAAAATAATTCGGGTAAAGGGTCGGAAGTGCAACACGAAGTAGAGAGCAATATAAACGAACAAAAGGTAAAGGCCAACCAACATCATAGACAAACAAGGGGATTTCAAGAAAGGATGCAAGGATTTTGGCAAAGGAGTGGAAATGTAACACAGAGATAAAGAACAAAATGAAGCCGCAAGGTTCGGAGGGTCGACCAAAGTATGATATATCAACTCATCAATCATCAGGGAAGGACATAAAGAATGTCGTCAAAGGATTAGAAATGTAATACAATAATGGGGGGCAAAATAAAGCCTAGAGGTCCCAAAGGGTTGGTTGGGCAGTTCAAGCCATTCATCATCAATACGGGCAATGGAACGCAACGGAACACGACAATTGGGAGGCTGCCTTCAACAAGAATGCCGCGAGCCGACCACCACTTTTCAAACTGACAAGTTTTCTTTGATTGATACAGGGGTAGAAAATTCTGGAAGAGCCTAAGGGAGGCCGTCCACAGGAGAAGGCAGGCACACAGCAGGTATGATCAAAATCTCAGGACCCACCTAGAAGTGGGGCTCAATTAAAACTCAAAAGGGACATAGTCCGTCATAAACACCCTCCTCAGCAAAGGGCACAAAGGGACAGACGTTAACTAGCAAACCCCAATAGGAACAACTGAGAGTTAAAAGAAGCATGGAAGCTGAGATGGAACACAGTTTGGAGCTCAGACAGGTACGTGTAACATGGGCAGTCACCAACACCTCCCCCAGTAAGAGTCGCAGAAACCCTCCCGGACAATGATCACCAGAAGAAACAACCAGAAGTTAGAACTGGCCTTTAAGTCGGAACCTTCAGGACCCTCGTGGAGAATGGGACTCATTTTAAGGTTAGGAGTAATCATGGATAACAAATGACAAAAAATGACTTACTTGTCGAAGTAGGATTCAGTTAGAGTTGTCAGGGCCCTTCTAAAAAAGTGTACTTAGATTAGGTACTTCCCAGCAAGAGTCAACAAGAGTTGTCAGGACCCCCCTGGATAATGGGACGTAACTCTAGATACTAACCCCCAGCAATCGCATCTTGTCATCTAATTAAGAGTTATCAGGACCCGCCTGGATAATGGGACTTAGCTTAGGTTTAGAGATATTTGATAAAGGGATTTGATTAACACTCACATATCCACCCAGTACCAAACTGGCGCAGGAAGAATTTCTTGTGTTTCGTTTGTTTTGTTGTGGTCAGGTGCACAGGAAATAGTCTTACGGAATATTTTTCGAGATGCAAGTTTGGTAATCAAGCGCCCACCTGTAGAACGAGGGAATATTTTTCAAAAATTCCAAGTTTTGGTAATCACGCGTCCACCTGTAGAACAAGGGAATATTTTTCAAAATTTCAGGCTTTGGCAATCAGGCCCCCACCTGTAGAACAAAGGAATATTTTTCAAAAATTCCAAGTTTTGGTAATCAGGCGCCCACCTGTAGAACAAGTGAATATTTTTCAAAATTTCATGCTTAGGCAATCAGGCGCCCACCTGGAGAACAAGGGAATATTTTTTAAAAGTCAAGTCTTGGTAGCCCACCTATAGAACAAGGGAATATTTTTCAAATTTCAAGTCTTGGTAATCAGGCGCCCACCTAGAGAACAAGGGAATATTTTTCAAAAGTCAAGTCTTAGCAGTCAGGCGCCCACCTGTAGAATAAGGGAATATTTTTCAAATTTCAAGTCTTGGTAATCAGGCGCCCACCTGTAGAACAAGGGAAGATTTTTCAAAATTTAAGTCTGGGTAATAAGGCGCCTTCCTGTAGAACAAGGGAATAGTTTTCAAAAATTCCAAGTTTTTGTAATCAGGCGCTCACTTGTAGAACAAGAGAATATTTTTCAAAATTTCAGGCTTTGGCAAACAGGCGCCCACCTGGAGAATAAGGGAATATTTTTCAAAAGTCAAGTCTTGGTAATCAGGTGCCCACCTGTAGAACAAAGGAATATTTTTTAAAATTTCAATTCTTGGTAATCAGGCGCCCACCTATAGAACAAAGGTATATTTTTCAAATTTTAAGTCTTGGTAATCAGGCGCCCACCTGTAGAACAAGGGAATATTTTTCAAAAATTCCAAGTTTTTGTAATGAGGCGCTCATCTGTAGAACAAGGGAATATTTTTCAATTTTCAAGTTTTAGCAATCAGGCGCCCACCTGGAGAACAAGGGAATAATTTTCAAAATCTCAAGTTTCGGCAATCAGGCGCCCACTTGTAGAACAAGGGAATATTTTTCGAGATGCAAGTTTTGGCAATCACGCACCCACCGGTAGAACAAGGGAATATTTTTCAAAAGTTCCAATTTTTGGTAATCAGGCGCCCACCTGTAGAATAAGGGAATATTTTTCAAAATTTCAGTCTTTGGCAATCAGGAGCCCACCTAGAGAACAAGGTAATATTTTTCAAAAGTCAAGTCTTGGCTATCAAGCGCCCACCCGTAGAACAAGGAATGTCTTCAAGTTTCAAATTTTATAATCAGGAACCCACCTGAAAAACAAGGGTATACATTTCAAGTCCAACAATTCGGCATCAAACATGAAGGAAGAAAAGGCAAGCAGTCAGCAAGGCCACAAGGAGTTCGCAGGAAGAAATACGAGGCAACAAAGCGACAAGGATCAAGAACGAGATTGAAGACATAGATAGGATTTTCTTTGTAATCTGTAGCTTATAGCTTAGTCTAATTTTTTTATCTTTTCACGAGGTGTAATAAGGAGGTCAGCAAGCAGTAACAGCCGCATCAGCAGTGATATTACAGCTCTGGTAGTCCCATCTACCAAACACTCCAGAACTATACTGACCGGATTCTTTTATAGCTAAGGATATGTAGGCAACCTTTGAAGCGGGGTTCGGTCAGACAGTTTTTTAAATGCTTCTCATGGAATGCACAGCATGCAAAAATCTCTCAGTTGCTTATTTATCTTTGCCCGTAAATCCTTCGTGTCTCCGAGCAAAGAGGGGCAACTGTGAGCATGTAATTTTTGCCTCGCTTGACATGTTCCAATAAAATTCACTATTAGGATTTTTCTTTTATTATTTGAATTTTTAGGAATTAATTTTGTGATTTTTTTTTGAATTTTTAGAAAATATGTACATATATTGGGGCTTTTATTGAGGACCCTTGATTTGGGCCATAGTTTTCAGCCCAAGTAGCCAAAAACCACTCAAACAGACCCAAACCCAACCCCTTTGCCCGGTCAAAAAACCCTAGGTGCCCAAAACGACGTTGTTTGATCTCAACCATCCATCGCCTCTAATCCCACGACCCAGATTTTCTCTCCCATTTTAAATATAATGGTTTGAACATATTCACAATTTCAGAGACAAAAGTCACCCTCATCATACATCCCTGAGCCGGTGTAATGCTACCGTGCATCCACAATACCATCACCTTCCGTCGCTAGCCGGAAATCACCGCTGGCGATAGCATAACTCCAATAACCTCCAAAATTACACCCTGGAATCCCCGTCTTCTCCTCTTCCCACGCCCCTAAGATCACCCCTCAAAACCCCATGGAATTTGTCACATATTCGTTCAAATCCCGGCAGCTCCGCCGTCCACGGCAGCGCCCGGTGGCCAACGGCTCCCAAAGTTACACCTGACACTCCTTTCGTTCCTCTCTTTCCAACCCCATCATCAGAGACCCTCGAACATAGCCACAACTCCTTGAATATTCATTGGTGCGAGGCATCTTTGCCATGTACATCGGTGACCAGGCTCCTACAGCCTCCAAATCGCCACCACACACCCCTCTGGACCTCATCTACCCAAAAACACACCCAGGCCTTTTCAAATAAGCCCAGACCTCTCCAACTTTGAAACCAGCCTGACCTAATTTTGAGTTCAACCTTTAAAAGTCCGTTTGAGTTCCGCTTGGAGGCTCGAATTTATTTAAACCAAGTTTAATTGAAGAAAAACCAGTAAGTTTATTTTCTTTCTATTGTTTTTCTTCTTTTGTTGATGATTTCGTTTTACATTTGTTCTGACTATTTATTTCAATTAGAAATAATGGTTGGTTCTCAACTTTTGGAATACTCATTTTCTCTGATTAATCTTGTTAAATTTGATTACCCTTTATTTCGGTTGCATCTTATTTTGTGATGATTCCATGAGTCGCACATTTCTTTTTAGTTTAATTTCTACTCCTGATTAGCTTCATTGTTAACTTAAATTTAGTTTTATTCCCTGAATCTTCACCGGTTATTATTTAGTTTAGCTTATTCTAATGTTCAATTTTAGTATGAATTAGAATTGATTTCAATCTTTATTAGTTCAAATAAAAGCTGTGATTTAACATTTCCTTTTGATTGTTGAATCTCAGCCCATTTGTGTGAAATGAGTTGGTTTGTAATTGTCATTTGAATTTCTCTTAAGGGATGTTTGGGTATAAGTTGACTGACCATAGTAAAATTGAGACAAAAGGGGGTTGGGTTTGTTTGAGGTAGGCTTGGTAATTTCAAGATAGGGGTAAGGGTAGTATAAGTGTTCCACAAATATAAAACAATACAAGAACACCCTAGATCCTTCTAGAATAGGACTAAAGTGATAACTCTAAGATTATAATGCAATGACTTGGCTAACAAGTCAAGAATATAGAGACTAAACCAATAAAATCTGAAATTAAGAGAGGGACTTCGGTGTAAACAGAAATTTGAAGGGTGCCCCAAGTTTTGCCAATAAAACATGCCCATTGCCTTGTTTAGCAAGGGAGAAAATCTGGAAAAAATCCCCATAAGTTTCTCGAAGCATTAAAGATTCAAAACTTTGGAAAATTTTGAAATTCAAATCCAGATCTTAGAGAAAATCAAAACAATCCAAGAAAAATTTTAAAAATAAACTCAGAAAGCTACTGAAAATACAAAAATTCCAGTTTTCCAGAAGGTCCTTGAGGTTTTCATTGTTAGAATAATTCCTATGTATTCATGAGTCAAAAATGAGTTGAGTGCTCGTGATATTCAAGTTTTGGGTCAAATTTTGGTGGAAATTTTGATTGCTGGTTTTTATTGGTTCAAGTCTATGTTTATAACTGATTCTCCTTCAATTATTTGGTTGATTTCATTTGCTGGACACTCTCTTCGCTGCTACTGACTTCTCTTCCTTCTTATTGTGATTCAAATCCTAGGTACAAGTCCTGAATCCCTAACAATGTATGCCTAATTTGAGCACTGAAACAAAAGCTTCACATGCGCTTGTGCAAATTCGCTTGTTGCACATGTTTTGATTCCGCATTTGTTCCTGGTAAGTTAGTTAAAATTGGAGTAATTGAATGTTGTAATTAATTTGGGCTGTTGGACTTTTAGACTTGCTTGACTGCCATTTGAGTGATTAAATGTTTATGTGAGAAGTTGAATGCATAAGATCAACTAGTTATTTTTTTCGTTCATAAGTACCTGTTAAATTCAAGTTCAAAGTTCATTGTATTAATGAACCATGAAAGTAGGGAATTCCAGATACATATTAGATGCCATGTTAGTTTGGAATTTCACTGATTCCACAGCCTAAAAATGAAAACGTGAAAATTGATATGTCAAAAATAGAAATTAAAGCTGCTTTGCCTTCAAATTGAATAAATCTCTGTCTTTCATGTGTTTAAAATCATTATACCCAATTGGCTTAGAAATCAGGACTCTTACAAGAGGACAACCCCTTAATTCAAACTCGTATAGATAAGTTTGCCAGCTTGGATATTGGATTTAAATTTGAGTTTCAGCCTGTTGATTCCCAAGTGAAAAAATCACATTTCAAATATAGGGTCCTTTGTTTGATGACTCCTGCTTTAAGACTCGAAGTTATACATTTATCTTGCTAGATGTTTTTGGAGTGTTCAAATGACAAAACACAAGTGTTAACAAAAATGATTTATCCCTGATCCATGACTAAGATTAACACTATTTTCTTAAGTTTCTGGGCCCAAGCGCAGGGCCCATACCGTTATAGCTACAATAAAATACTTCCTGGGCTTGCTTCATCCGATAACAAGCCCAATTGCAAAAGTCGGCAACTAAAGCATGCTGAAAATAGGTAGCCTGAAACCGATTTTTATTTAATATAGTGCTGCAATGCTTTCAATAGTAGGTTACCAATATGCTACTTAGCTAGGACATCTTCTTTTGTTTATTAGAGACAATATATGATAGAAAATCTTAGTTTGCTTTAGGATCGACCTTTAAATAAAAACGAGATGTGCCGCGCCAAACAAAATCCAAACTGTGTGGCCTCGTGAAATGCCTATTAAAATACTTAGAGATTCGGGACACGCCATTTACCAAATTTCACGGTGTTCCCTTAAAGATAATAAACGCGTTAGTCGCTTTTAGGCACGTCTTTAATAATTTTATCTCCTTACACACGGGTGCGCATTTATGTGACCCAAATCCAAATCTCAACGGAGTTGGAATGTGTCGAAAATCGCGGGTGCATTTATGTGACGTGGTTCGAGACATGTTTAACAACGTTGCAATTTTCTTTAAAATAGTAATAATAAAAGTGGTTAAAAGATTCAAAAGGCACATAGGTTAATAATTGTATAAAATTAGATAATTTAAGCCGAATACAACAATTGAGCGACCGTGCTAGAACCACAGAACTCGAGAATGCCTAACACCTTCTCTCGGGTTAACATAATTCCTTACCCAGATTTCTGGTTTGCTGACTGTTAAACAAAGTCATTCTTTCCTCGATTCGGGATTCTAACCAGTAACTTGGGACACCATTAATCTCCCAAGTGACAATTCTAAAATCTCCTAAATAATTGAACCCATTTCGATTGTCTTTTAATTGGAAAAACTCTTCGTAGGGTTGTAGTAGCGAAAAGGAGGCGTGACAATCACTTATAGTGAAAAAACTCCCTTATATATCCTCTAAGGTCTGGGAAAAAGAAGGTGTGACAACTCTGGCGACTCTGCTGGAGAAAAGAACCCAGAACTTCTAGTTCAGGGTTCAGAATTTAGAATAATTGTTAAGTTGGCTTTTATTTGTTATCTGATTTTTACATGTTTGGGCCTAATGTGTTAAATACCGCTTTTACTGCTTTGATATTTTTTAAACTATATATAAACTGCTACGAAGCCCTGTTCTCTCTGAGTCTTCTATATCATCTGGGAAGTGTGCACCTCGTGTGACTTCTTTTCTGTTAGAGTTATATCTCAATATTAGAATAAGGTTCGGACAAGTTGCAACGCCGGTGAAGCTTTGTATTCCTGGCACGCTCCTCTCTCCGCCCAGCTCGAGCTGTCCACTCGGGTAAGCCAAGTCTAGAATAATACACCCAGTATTTGAACCTAGAATAACATAGCCTCATGCCGGATCCCTAGTAAGAAGATTTGTTTGTATCACGTGCATTTGACCTTAGGGACTCAACACAGAGGTTGGGTCTGTTAGGAAAGATGTACCCCAAATTAAAAAGACCATTCTGATGCATCTTACGTGCTACTTGCGTATCTGTCTATTTTGGCTTGGATGTTGGCTGGCTTCTAGAATAGGAAAAGAAAAAAGTTTCATTTACTTCCTTATTTAGAAAAGTTTTTCTTTGAGAACCCAAGTTTTAAGAATACAAAAAAAATATTGTTTTAGTTGCTTCTCCAAATCAAAAAAAAAAGAAAAATATTTTCATTCTTCTTTCAAAAATTGAAAAGAAAATTCAAGATTCAAAAATATCTTCTTTTTCTTTAGAAGTACTACTTTCCAAACTTCAGAATAAAAATCAATAAATGCAAAAATATTTTTCTTTCTTCTTTAGAAGTTTTTCTTTTGAAGTTCTATAAAACAAAGTCGAAATTCAAAAAAAAAATAAGAAAAGAAAATCTTTCTTCTATAGAAGTCTTTCTTTGCAAAAATGCTGAAGAAAAATCAAAATCCAAAAATATTCTCTTTCTTCTTTATAAGTCTTTCTTTTGAAAAAAAAAAGAAATTTAAAATTCAGAAAAACATAAATTTAGTTTATTTCCTTTATTCCAATTTTTTCCGAACTACTCAAGATCTGATTCATGTTCTCATATGATACATAGGCAACCCATATCAGGTTCGATCACCTTTAAAAAGAAATGAAAAAAATGGAAAAAATGAAATAAAATGTTGATAATAATAAGGACCAACTGAGTTCAATCTAACATATGTTGTTTTGAATTGTGAAAAAAATTGAGGTCGTCAGTTTCTGTAAGTTGAAAACATAAGATCCAAGAAAAAATATAATAACTGACATCGAAGCTGTTACAAGTGCTCAAGAGACTCAAGGTCAGAGGGTTCAACAAGAGTCTACTGTGTTTGAAAAAAAATAGAATATTGAAAAAGCAAATGACTGAAATGTGTCAAGCATGGGCCAGTGGTCAAGGACATCCTCGTCATGAGTCACAATTTGCTACACAACAAGAGCAGTACCACTCTCCTGAGTACTACTCGTACTCGTTTGATCTTCCTGCAAACATTGAGAAGCCTGCCCAAAAGTTGGCACATGAAAAAATGACCTAAAGAGTGAAAAACTTAGAACACTGGTTGAAAAACATACAAGGGTTGGTAGGTTAAAAGATTGTTGCCTTCAAAGATATATGTATGTTCCCCGATGTCCAATTTCCGCCTGGTTTCAAGATCCCAAATTTGAAAATTATGATGGACATGGAGACCCTATATCCCACCTGAAAAGGTATTGTAATCAACTGAGAGGTGGGGGAAGAAATGAAGAATTGTTGATGGCTTACTATGGGGAAAGGCTTATAGGATTAGCCTCCGAATGGTTTATGAATCAAGAGACGTCTCGCTGGTATGTCTGTGATGACATGGCACATGCCTTTGTCAAATAGTTCCAATACAATATTGATATTGACCCATACCACAATTCCCTTTCAAACCTGAAAAAGAAACCAACTGAAAGTTTCAAGGAATATGCCATTAAATGAAGAGAACAAGAAACTAAAGTTAAGCCATCCATGGATAACCACGAGCTAATCACTGTCTTTCTTCAGGCTCAAGCGCCAGATTATTTTCATAACATGATATCCGCTATGGGTAAATCCTTCTCGGAAGCAATCAAAATGGGAGAAATGGTTGAGAATGATCTTAAGACAGGCAGAATTGTAAGTCAAGCATTTCTCAAAGCCGCAACTCAAATTGACCAGATTGAATCCGATTGATGACATCAGGGTAGAGAAGAGGTCCTAGGAGAACATATCAAAGGTACGATCAGCCTCATCAAGTTTTCCATGACTCCCCTGAGCAATATTATCCACCTCAGAACCCTCAATACTTTGTTGCTACACCTCAATATGATACCCGACCACCAAGACACCCTAGAAGGCGAGCGCGAACACCGCAAAATCTCCACCAGCCTCCACAAAATTTTCAAGTGCCTTATAACCCACATCCAAGCCAGAGGTATAGAGGGGAACAAAGGTTGAAAGATATTTTTATACCAATAGGAGAGTCCTATGCAAGCTAGTTAGAGAAATTAAAGCATTATGACATGATTGCACCTATTCCTCAAAATCATGTGGACCTACGTGCGAGAAGCTTTGACCCTTCTAAGAGGTGTGAATACCATTCCGAGGCCTAGGACACAATGTTTAAAGATTTATGGATTTGAAAATATAAATAGAAAGAATGATTCAGGAAAACCTGATATTGATCCAAAATAGTGATACCCAGAATATCGTGCAGAATCCTTTACCTGCACATGATGATGCACACTTTGTTGGGATGATGCGTGGTGACATGGAGTATGAGAATCCTCTTGGAAACTTGCTAACTGAAGTTAATGATTTTAAAATTAGAGAGGCCATTGTGATTCTGATGAGCAAATTTGTGGCTACATGTAAAGCTTAGAAATTGAAAAATCATTCCCTCCTCACTTGGAAGGAATCTTGGTAGCTTCTTTTGATGTTTTTCTGTTATCTGGGTTATTTTAGGGTTGTGATCCTGATTTTATTTGTTTTATCGACTCAAATCCTTCTATCCGTCTATTCTGTTTGCATGAGCCATGTCTATCTGTCTTGTGTTTTTCATTTATCCGGGTTATATTAGGGTTGTAACTCGGATTTCAGGTTGTTTATATTATTGTTTACTCAATAAAATAGAGTTTTCTTGTGTGTCGTTCCATGCTCAGTTCATTTTTCGCTAGTTTTAGTAATATGACATGCATGCGGAAATTTTTTTCTAGATCTAAGAAACTGATTTAGTCTGGAATTGGATATCCGAAAAAAAACCTTTGAGGATGAATAAAGAGTACTTTGGATCCAGCATACCAAGAGGATCCAACATACCAATTCCACCCCAGATGCAAAAAACTGGGCATTACACATATGTGCTTTGCTGATGACTTGTTGCTGTTTGCCAAAGGATACCTTACCTCTGTCAAGGCATCATCCAACTGCTTCTCCCAATTCTCTGCAACCTCATGACTGAAGGCCAACTTGAACAAGAGCTCAGTCTATTTTGGAGGAGTACCAATGCCTATACAGAAGCAGATTCTCGACCATCTTGGCTATGAGCAAGGCCAACTGCCTTTCAAGTATCTGGGAGTGCCACTGACCACCAAAGAAATCACTCTACTATAGTGGCAACCTTTAGTGGAAAGAATCACAGCCAAGATCGCTTTTTGGACTGGTAGAACATTGTCTTACTCTGGGAGGATACAACTGGTGCAATCTGTCATCTTTGGAGTTCAAGCATACTGGGAACATCTGTTTATATTTCCTGTGAAAGTACTTAAAATGATTGAAGGCATTTGCAGGAGTTTCATTTGGTCTGGGATGAACACTGTAACTAAGAAAGCATACATCTCCTGGGACAAAATGTGTACCCCAGAATCAGTTGGTAGAATGAATCTAACCAACCTCAAGCTCTGGAACAAGGCTGCTATTGCAAAGACCTGCTGGGACCTAGCCCATAAAAAGGACAAGTTGTGGATAAGGTGGATCACAGTGTATTATATCAAAGACAGACCAATAGAGTCCATGCCAATTCCTACCCAAGCTAGCTGGATGGTTTAGAAGATCATCCAATCAAGAGATACTCTACAAAGGCTCCAGAACTGGAAACATCATAAATGCTCGACAAGACAATTGTACCAGTCACAGATGCAAGAAGTGCTGAGAGTCCCATGGAAGAATTTAATCGTACAAAACCAAGCCAGACCAAAAGCACTGTTCAACCTATGGCTATTCCTACAGGACAGACTCCCAACAAAGGATCGACTATACAACTGGGGAATAAGCATTGACCAGCAATGCACCTTATGCCAATTCCACCCTGAAACAAGAGATCATTTGCTCATGAACTGCCCTATCACAGTGGACCTATGGAGAAGAGTAATGAACTGGTTGCAGGAACAATACCCACCTAGTATTGATTGGAACCAGAAAATGCAATGGTTGATTAGCAAAGCCAAGGTTCGAACCTATCGTGCAGCCACTTTTAAAATGGTTACAGCTGAATTTGCATATGCTATATGGCTGGAAAAAAATGCAAGAGTTTTCAACAAGGTTTTTCGATGTAATATTGCTTCACTGATAAACATAGTGTATAATTGTAATGTTAGAGGCACCCCTAGAATTAGACAACAATTACAACACCTTAGAATATAGTAGAGTTAGGCAGTTAGGATAGTAAGTGTAGTCAATATGTTATCTCCCAGGCAGTCAGCTGAGTTGAAGCTCCACTGTGGTTTTGGAATGTTACTTCATTGGTGATTAATGAAAAAGTCTTAATTACCAAAAAAGAGTACTTTGGAATTAAGGTCGAGTAAAATTCCCCTTCACATCATTATGAAAATCAGGCTTGAGGATGTTTAATCAATTGTAGTTTGTTGGAAAATTTGACATTAAGGGATGGAAAGCATCTCGTGACCACGAAACACCAAGAACATAGGCATGTTCATCAATGATGTGATTGCTGCAGGATACTTTAATTGACGTTCTCGAGGCTGGGAGTGTTGATACCTAATTTTTTCTAACGTATATTTATATATAAAATACTTTTAAAATAGCATGTACATGCAAATATAAGCATGCCCGAGAGTGTTGGTATTTTCTTCAAATTTTTAAAGATTTTAAAATCAATTTATTGTCTATTTTTAACAGTACAAAATCTAATAATTATTTTCAAAATTATCATTTTGGTGAATAATTTATTTCTATTATTATAATTACACAAAAATATAACAAAGGTAATTTTTTTTATATTTTTACAAATTTATTTGGTATTTTTAAAGCTAAATTGCATGTAACTGCAATTATAACCTATTTTTACGATTAATGGAATTTTATAATTATAAATTATTCCAATATTTTAAGACTAATATTTATATAGTATTTGTTGTCGCAGTATTTTTAATTTATTTTTAAAAATCATTATTACTATTTTAATAAAATAAAAAGTGAAAAAATGGCTATTTAACATTTAGCCCATTTATATTTCAATTATAGCCTCATTTTCTTCCAATTTTAACCTTAAATCGACCCCAATTCCACCCCAAATTAAACCTAAATTACCCGACCCAATCCTGAAGACCAAACCTGTTCTCCACCTACCCATTTAAATCTGGACCGTTGATCACTCAAGATTAACGGCCAGAAATCACCCTTCCCTTTTTAACCCTATATGACTACCCTAATTCCCTCATTTCTCCTTATCAACCACGTTTGAAACCTCTCATATCTCAAAACTCTCTCAAAACCTCTCGAAACCCTAGCCTATCTCACTATTGCCTACCTCAAGCTCACCGGAAATCATGGCCATTATACCTTCATACTCACCCTCTATTACTCCCGTGTGCTCAGTATTTGAAGAACCAAGGCTATGACCTCGATGGCTCCCTTTCAGATCTTCTCAAATCTGTGGATATTGGGCTTCTCCGGCCATTGTTTCGGCATATTCGAGCAATATGAGTCTTCTCGACTCTGGATCGGATTTTCCTCAAAACTTTTCTCATTTCTAGGGTTTTTTCTATAATCCATGGCTATTCGAGGTTTTTTATGATTTTATTCCCTTAGATCTGTCACCTATCTATGCTCCATTTGAGTTTTCAAATGATTTTCCCAATTTTTCTTTCAAAAATTCTTTTTTTAGATCTTTCTTTTTCCAATCTAGGATTTTATAAAATGTTTGAGTGCCTTCTGACCTTCCTTTTTATTTACGTGTACTTTCTCCTACTGTATTCTTGTATTCTTCCTTCTACCATGCTCTTGTATTACTATCTTACTGTATTTTCCTATATGTGTTTTTATTTTTTTGCTATAATTTTTTCTGAGGTTCTTGTGTTCCTCTACTGCATTTTTGTGTGACAAGTTTTTATTTGCCTTTTTTTGACTTTGTTTGAAGTTCTTTCAATACATGTTTCATCTACCATTTCCTTAAATTTACACTACCTCTTTGTCCTCTTAACGTGTTTATGTTCCAAGTTATTCTCAAAACATATTCTTTATGCTTCAAATCAGCTTTTACGCTATGGTTGTTTCGAACCTGCTGTTTTACATATTTGTTTTCTCATGAGTCTTTGAAAGAGACTTTCGAGCCTATTTCAATTATTTGCATTCTCGTCTCTACATCTGATTCGAGTTGAAAACCCTAGGATTAGGGGTTTTTGGCTAGTTTGGTCTTGTGTCTGGACTAGGGTTCTATTATGGGACCCTGGATTCTCTCAAACTAAGTCTGAGCCTAAGTACTGAATCTGGGCCTATTTGTTTGTAACTCTAAACATTTCTATACTAGATTGTTTCTAATTTTGACAGTTCTTTCTTGTTTGACATGTCTGTACGCTTTATATATGAGGGATCTTTCTTCAAAAGGGCTTTACCAATTTGTGATTGATTCAGAATTCCTTTTAATAAGGTTTGATTGATTATTACTGATTTTCTTTAATTAAATATTTACTCACCTTTTCTTGTTAGATTCATTCATACCAAAACTCAATTGCTGATTTTTACTGGCTGTTGATTGATTCCTTTTCCATATTTGTCCCCAACCGTGTACCATTGAATTCTTTCCTTATATGATTTCTATGTATTTACCCCTTTTGTGCTACTTAAAGTTTTAATAAAAAACCCTTTCATTAATTGGTTCTACCCGTTGAAATTAGAATCCCTTAACTAAAGGGAGATTGATTTCAATGAATATTCTCTTACCTTTCTTACTTGATTTCTGCACTATAAAAAGAGGCACAAACCTTCTATACACATCATCGATTATTGAATACTTAAAATTCAATATTCTCACACTCTCGATTAGGATAATCTTTCAATAATATACTCTCTTTTGAGGTCTCTTGAACTATTTGTTTGCAATTTGACTTATAAGACTCCTACTTTCCCTTATTTATTTCCCTGAAACTAGTATGTCTCAATTTTTTTTTCAACCTCTTCCCTATGTGTTTACTTTACAGTTGCTATACTCTTGTATACTTTGTTATTCATGTTCTGCAATGAACATGCCACTTTCTTTTTGTATCTGTATTTTCATAAATTCCCCCATACCCTCACCCCTTCTATGTGTGTGAGCTAAGGATCATGGCCTGGCAGTATCCATATTGCTGCCCAGGTCTGAACCTGATCCACAATGGATCCTAACTCTTAAGATTGGGCTAACAGGCTGGTTAGGGGTGTGTCAGTACTCTCAATTGCTGGGCATGACCACCCGCCTGCGCTGGCTTTCCCTAATTCCCTCTTTATGCACTTGCACTTATTCTTAGACTCTAAGTTATGCTCCCCTCTTATGAGCCTTGTTTTGGGACCCTGAGTTCTCTATGAACATGGACATTGGAGGGTTGGCCTTTCCAAACTGCACCTTGATCTAATCCTGCAATGTGTTTGGGGTGTAAGCATTGTACGGAGCCCTTTGAGACTCCTGCGAACTTTGACACATCCCAAATAAGAGAAAAGCTTTTGGAAATCTAATCTTGGAAGTTGGTTTATCTCATATTGTTAGACTTTAAGTCAGTATTAGGCTGTTTGGATGTAGCATGGATTTCTGATGTAACTTTTACTTTTCCGGTTCATTTTGTTGGAAACACGTTCTCAAGGCTTTATACTAAAACGTGTGTTCTTATGTGTAGGTTTTGATGAATGACAAATGAAGCGCAAATTGATATATGACGAAGTTCAAGTACAAGCGCATAATTGATACATAACGAGATTCAAGCGCAAGACAAAGTTTTATAGTTTACATGAGTCGTTCTTAATTGTGATCTTGATCCGACAACTTGACTCATGACATGGCTTCTCTCGTAAAACTATTTTTACAAAATCATGCATATTTAATTTAATGCTAAATGATTTTAAATCATGCATATTTACTTTAGTCAAAATGATTTTTAAACATGCCTCCAAAATCTGGACTAAGATAATCGATTATGTACTTATGATAATCGATTATGTACTTATGATAATCGATTATGTACTTATGATAATCGATTATGTTAAGCCAAGACTGCATGACAATAGATTGTGAACTAATGACAATCGATTGTGTTAAGGCAGTGAGCATCAGGTTTTTCAAACCTACATGACAATCGATTGTGAACCTTATGACAATCGATTGTGATGAGGCAGTGTACATCAAAGTTTTTCAAAACTCAGAATAATCGATTGTGAAGCTAATGACAATCGATTGTGAAGAGACAGTGTCCATCAGATTTTTCAAAGTCACAAAATAATCGATTGTGAACATATGACAATCGATTGTGTTGAGGCAGTGTCATCCAGACTTTTTCAAAGTTATTAAATAATCGATTGTGAGTATATAACAATCGATTGTCACGAGGCAGTGTCTAAAATGATTTTCAAAGTCTGATAAATAATCGATTGTTAACATTGCACAATCGATTGTGAAGCTGACCGTTGTCGTAAAGTTTTCAAATACCGTCAGGTAATCGATTGTTGATTTTGTACAATCGATTGTTGAAATTAAAATCTGGAAAAGATTTTTTGAACGTTGCTGAATAATCGATTGTTGATTTTGTACAATCGATTGTTGATATTAAAATCTGGAAAGGATTTTTTGAACGTTGCTGAATAATCGATTATTGATTTTGTATAATCGATTGTTTTGCGTAAAATCTGAAACTGATTTTTTGAACGTTACCAATAATCGATTGTTGATCTTGGACAATCGATTGTTAAGCGTAAAATCTGGGATTGATTTCTGGAACGATTGGCAAACAATCGATTGTGACTTCTTGACAATCGATTGTCACACAGTAAAATCAGCAACTCTTAATTGGCAATTAGGCAACGGTAATGCCAAGTTTTTCAGCTATAAATATAGCTTCATTTCAGTGTTTTAAACACAACAACATACAACAACTGATCATTCTATTGCTATAAGCTTGCATACTATTGTTTATCATTTTATATTCATTTCATAAAGCTTTTGAGAGCCATATTCTTGTCCAAAGTTGTTGTGATCTTGAGCTTACTTCTTTTACTCATATCTAATCATTAAGGAGTGTATTGTTTGAGTGTTTAGTGTTTTGTACACTTGAAGAGAATTGCGATTCTCTTGTTGTAAGGAACTTGTGTTTCCTTGGTCGAAGTCTTGGAGTGTTGTATCTCCGAGCAAGATTGTTGAGGCTTGTGTCCTCAGATTGTAAAGGTTGGTTAGGCACCCGTAAGCTTAACAGTTTAGTCTTGGAGTGTTGTATCTCCGAGCAAAGGTGTTAAGGCGTGTGTCCTTAAGTTGTAAAGGTTTGTTGAGCACCCGTAAGCTTGACAAGTTAGTGGAAAATCTCGAGAGAGTCTCTGGGGGACTGGACTAGCCACGTGTTGTGGTGAACCAAAATACATCGGTGCGTTCTTTCCTTTTGTTTATTTAACGCAGTTATTTATTCCCTGCAAATTTTAATTTCCGCAAGTTTACGCTAAATTTTATTTTAACGCTATTCACCCCCCCCTCTAGCGTTAAGCGTATTATCTAACAATTGGTATCAGAGCCCAACTCTCTGAAGACTTAACAGTTTGAGAGAACCATCCATGGCTTCTACTCGTGACTCTTTTGCAGGAATAGGTGAAGGTGATTTTAACATGTTGCCCCCAATATTTGATGGAAAAAATTACTCATATTGGAAAGATCGGATGAGAATTTTCATCACAGCCAACAACTTTTATCTATGGCAAATCATCAAGCATGGTGATCAAATGACAACAAAAGTTGGGAAAGCCAAGGTAAGTGAATACAACACTAATGCAATAAATATGTTGTATAGCGCCTTGAATCAGGAAGACTATCAGAAAATTTCCCACTACAAAACCGCCAAAGAGATGTGGGATAAGCTAGAGGAAATGTATGAAGGCATGCCTCAGAAAGCGGACAGCTCATATGATGAATCAACTGGCCAATGTCTCATGGAAAACGAAGAAGAAGAGGTAAGTACGTCCAACTCTCACTCGCTTGAAGAAATGCAAAATGCTTATAATAAATTACATAGTGAGTTTGTTGATGCTTCCAAGACTATTAAAGATTTGCAGAAAACTCTGTCGTTGCAAGAAAAAGATTTTCAAAAACAACTCTCTCTAAAAGAAAAAGATTTTGAAAAACTGGTTTTAGAAAATGAGAAGTTGAAAGAGGAAAACAAGTTTTTCGGAAAAAGAAGCGCCGATAAGCCCGAAAGCTCTATTAGAAAGTGTACTTCTTGCTTGCATCTCAAAAATGAAGTAGAAAGGCTTAAAGGCACATTAGATAAGTTTAACTCTTCGCACAAAAATTTGAATGATGTTCTTGATAATTTGAAGTCAACCAAGCATGGCATAGGGTTTACGAATGAGCCTAAAGAAAAGGTTGAAGCTAAATCCCAACAACCTAAGGCTCAACCTAGGACTAATAATAAAAATTCTTATCCTAGAAATAGCAATCCTAGAACCAATATGGATGCTAGACTAAATGTTGAACATTTTAGAAGACCTAGCAATGACTTACCACCTAGAAATAACTACCCTAGAAATGATGCATATAATAGGCCAAATACTAGAAGGAATTTTGAACCCTTTAGTGCACCTAGAAATGATTTCCAACGTAGAAATAATTATTCTAGAAATGCTGCTCATAGTAGGAGAAATGATGTTCATAAAGCGCGCAATAGTCACAATGCTGAAAATAGAGTAAACCATTTTCGTCCGTCAAGTTACTATGAACCTAGAAGGATGCATAACCCCAACGTGACTTGTCATTATTGTAGACGTATTGGTCATATTGCTCCTGCATGTTTTACACGACATAGACATATCACTCAATCGCATCATTATAATATGCCTAACCCTCAAGGACCCAAAATGGCATGGGTACCTAAGACGCATTAATTTTTTGTAGATATGTTTGAAGGGATCAAGCGTACTATGGTACCTTGATAGTGGATGCTCCAAACATATGACGGGAGACGAATCCAAATTCCTTCAACTAGAACACAAAGGAGGAGGAAGTGTGATTTTTGGGGATAACAATAAAGGAAAGATTATTGGCATCGGATCGGTCGGTAAGGATGAAAATTCCTCTATTAAGCATATATTACTTGTGAAAGGTTTAAAGCATAATCTCTTGAGCATAAGCCAATTATGTGACAAGGGAAATCTTGCCCTATTTGATTCGGATGAATGCTTAGTGTTTAGACGTAGTGATTTTAAAATTATCCTTCGTGGTTTTAGAGTGGATAATATTTATATGGTTGATCTTGCTAATTCCTCACCCGAATATGTTGATTGTCTTATGAGTAAAGAGGATGATACTTGGTTATGGTATCGTAGAGTAGCACATATCAACATGCATCTTTTGAACAAATTGATTTTTCAAAACTTAGTTATTGGTCTTCCCAATTTAAAATTTGAAAATGACTCTATTTGTGATTCATGTCAAAAAGGGAAGCAAACAAAAGCATCTTTCAAATCCAAAAATATTGTTTCAACTTCTAGACCATTGCAATTGCTTCACATGGATTTATTTGGACCTTCTCGCATTGAAAGTCTACGAAGAAATCGTTATGCTTTTGTGATTGTTGATGATTATTCTAGATTTACTTGGACTTTATTTCTTGCCAATAAAAGTGATGCTTTTCAGAATTTTAAATATTTTCTTAAGCGTGTTCAAAACGAGAAGGAAACAACCGTCACTTCAATTAGAAGTGATCATGGGGGATAGTTTGATCACAATCTCTTTGCAGACTTTTGTGACGAACTCGGTGTCGAGCATACCTTTTCCGCTCCACGTACACCACAGCAAAATGGGGTGGTGGAAAGGAAAAATAGGTGTCTCGAAGAGATGGCTAGAACCATGCTCGAAGAGGCCAAGATTCCCAAACATTTTTGGGCGGATGCCATGAGTACCGCATGCTACGTCTTAAATAGAGTAGTAATAAGGCCTATACTCATGAAAACTCCCTATGAACTCTATAAGGGAAGGAAACCAAATATCTCCCATCTTAGAGTATTCGGTTGTAAATGTTTTATACATAACAATGGCAAAAATCAATTGGGAAAATTTGATGCTAAGTCCGATGAGGGAATTTTCATTGGTTATTCTTCACGTAGCAAAGCATATAGGGTTTTTAATAAAAGAACTGAAACTGTGGAGGGATCCCCTCATGTTGTATTTGCCGAAAATAATGCTCGCTTGGCGAGAAAGGATTCCAGTTTTGATCTTGCAGGTATTTTAGATAGCTTGAAAGACAAAATACAAGAGGAAACGCCTAAGGAAAATCAAGACAAAATTTTGAAACAACCAACGGAGGAAGCGCCACAATTGGAAAATGAAACGAAAACGCCTAACGAGTGGAGGACAATCAAAGATCACCCTCTCGAACAGGTAATTGGCGACATCGGAGAAAAGGTAAGTACCCGAAACTCCCTTAAGAACACCTTAGGACATACTGCTTTTGTGTCTCAAATTGAACCAACAACCATCTCCGAAGGAATTGGGGATGAATTTTGGACCTTGGCAATGCAAGAGGAGCTTAACCAATTCAAACGGAATGACGTTTGGGATTTGGTGCCAAGACTCGAAAATCATACCATAATTGGTAAGAAATGGGTTTTTCGAAACAAACTAGATGAAAATGGTGTAATCACTAGAAACAAAGCTAGGCTTGTAGCAAAAGGCTATAATCAAGAAGAGGGTATTGACTATGAAGAAACATATGCTCCCGTAGCTAGATTAGAAGCTATTCGTCTATTGCTCGCTTTTGCCTCTTCTATGAATTTCAATTTATATCAAATGGATGTGAAAAGTGCTTTTCTAAATGGTGTTATACAAGAAGAAGTTTATGTTGAACAACCCCCCGGTTTTGAAGATTTTAGATCTCCCGATCATGTTTTCAAACTCAAAAAGGCTCTCTATGGTTTAAAACAAGCTCCCCGAGCTTGGTATGAAAGATTGAGTAAATTTCTATTGGAAAATGATTAGGGGGAAAGTTGATACCACCCTTTTTGTTAAGCATAAAAACAATGATATTTTATTAGCTCAAATATATGTGGATGATATCATATTTGGTGCTACTAACAATGTCTTATGCAAGGAATTTTCCGATTTAATGACAAGCGAATTTGAGATGTCTATGATGGGTGAGTTAACATTCTTTTTGGGATTACAAGTAAAGCAAATGAAAGAAGGTACGTTCATTCGCCAAGCCAAATATTGCAAAGAATTGCTGAAACGATTTGAAATGAACAATGTAAAAGCAATGGCGACTCCCATGAGCACATCCGATCATCTAGACAAAGATGAGAAAGGTAAGGAATTCGACACTAAGAAGTATCGAGGTATGATTGGCTCTCTTCTCTATCTTACTGCTAGTCGTCCGGACATCATGTTTAGCGTGTGCTTATGCGCCCGTTATCAATCGTGTCCGAAGGAGTCTCACCTTACTGCGGTAAAATGAATTTGGAAGTACCTTGTTGGTACTACAAATGTGGGTCTATGGTACCCCAAAGGGTCTTCATGCCAACTCGTTGGCTATTCCGACTCCGATTTTGCTGGATGCAAATTGGACCGCAAGAGCACAAGTGGCACTTGCCATTTGCTCGGTAGCTCTCTCGTTTCTTGGTTTAGCAAGAAACAAGTACGTGTTGCGTTGTCCACAAACCGAGGCTGAATATGTAGCCGCGGGGAGATGTTGCGCTCAAATCCTCTGGATGAAACAACAACTCTTGGACTATGGCCTAAGTCTTGATCATATCCCTCTTAGATGTGATAATACTAGTGCCATATGCTTGACGAAGAACCCCGTTCTTCATTCGCGAACAAAACACATTGAAATTAGACATCATTTTATAAGAGATCACGTTCTCAAGGGCGATGTCGAAATCGAATTTGTTGAAACCAAAGACCAATTGGCCGACATCTTTACTAAGCCCTTAGAGAAAGAGTCCTTCTTCCGAATTCGTAGTGAACTCGGGATTCTTGACTCCACGTTGATCTAAGTCATGCATTGCATCTTTTTATTTTACATGATTTCTAACTTGAGCATCGGAGACGTCTAACGAATTTTTGCAGGTATCGCCCTAAAGGTAGGGGGAATTATAAAGCACGACGCGCAATAATCGAGTCTTCTTCAGAAAAATCGGTTTCTGTCGTTTAATAATCGATTATCTCGTATCAATAATCGATTGTTCTGCTATTACTTGAGTTATCTCTCTTTAAGTAATCACGTTCTCTTTCCAATAAATAAACAAGTTTTATTTACATCTTTGGCATCTTCTTATATTATTTTTGCTAATGGCAAAAGGGCGAAGATAACGGGTATGCACTCTCAATATTTATAAGCATAAATTGAGGGGGAATTCATTTATTGAGGGGGAACAAATTGCATGCTTGTTGATGCATATATATACTTGTCTTGAATCGTCATTATAAATTGTTTAATTTGCATAACCCGCTTAAAGTTTGCCATTATCAAAAAGGGGGAAATTGTTGGAAACACGTTCTCAAGGCTTTATACTAAAACATGTGTTCTTATGTGTAGGTTTTGATGAATGACAAACGAAGCGCAAATTGATATATGACGAAGTTCAAGTACAAGCGCATAATTGATGCATAACGAGATTCAAGCACAAGACAAAGTTTTATAGTTAAATGAGTCGTTCTTAATTGTGATCTTGATCCGACAACTTGACTCATGACATGACTTCTCTCGTAAAACTATTTTTACAAAATCATGCATATTTAATTTAATCCTAAATGATTTTAAATCATGCATATTTACTTTAGTCAAAATGATTTTTAAACATGCCTCTAAAATCTGGACTAAGATAATCGATTATGTACTTATGATAATCGATTATGTTAAGCCAAGACTGCATGACAATCGATTGTGAACTAATGACAATCGATTGTGTTAAGGCAGTGAGCATCAGGTTTTTCAAACCTACATGACAATCGATTGTGAACCTTATGACAATCGATTGTGATGAGGCAGTGTACATCAAAGTTTTTCAAAACTCAGAATAATCGATTGTGAAGCTAATGACAATCGATTGTGAAGAGACAATGTCCATCAGATTTTTCAAAGTCACAAAATAATCAATTGTGAACATATGACAATCGATTGTGTTGAGGCAGTGTCTTCCAGACTTTTTCAAAGTTATTAAATAATCTATTGTGAGTATATAACAATCAATTGTCACGAGGCAGTGTCTAAAATGATTTTCAAAGTCTGATAAATAATCGATTGTTAACATTGCACAATTGATTGTGAAGCTGACCGTTGTCGTAAAGTTTTCAAATACCGTCAGGTAATCGATTGTTGATTTTGTACAATCGATTGTTGAAATTAAAAAAGAAGGCGTTAAGAGACCCTCCTGGCCCAACCCAAAATCTGGAAAAGATTTTTTGAACGTTGCTGAATAATCGATTGTTGATTTTGTACAATCGATTGTTGATATTAAAATCTGGAAAGGATTTTTTGAACGTTGCTGAATAATCGATTATTGATTTTGTATAATCGATTGTTTTGCGTAAAATCTGAAAATGATTTTTTGAACGTTACCAATAATCGATTGTTGATCTTGGACAATCGATTGTTAAGCGTAAAATCTGGGATTGATTTCTGGAACGATTGGCAAACAATCGATTGTGACTTCTTGACAATCGATTGTCACACAGTAAAATCAGCAACTCTTAATTGGCAATTAGGCAACGGTAATGCCAAGTTTTTCAACTATAAATACAGCTTCATTTCAGTGTTTTAAACACAACAACATACAACAACTGATCATTCTATTGCAATAAGCTTGCATACTATTGTTTATCATTTTATATTCATTTCATAAAGCTTTTGAGAGCCATATTCTTGTCCAAAGTTGTTGTGATCTTGAGCTTACTTCTTTTACTCATATCTACTCATTAAGGAGTGTATAGTTTGAGTGTTTAGTGTTTTGTACACTTGAAGAGAATTGCGATTCTCTTGTTGTAAGGAACTTGTGTTTCCTTGGTCGAAGTCTTGGAGTGTTGTATCTCCGAGCAAGATTGTTGAGGCTTGTGTCCTCAGATTGTAAAGGTTGGTTAGGCACCCTTAAGCTTAACAGTGAAGTCTTGGAGTGTTGTATCTCCGAGCAAAGGTGTTAAGGCGTGTGTCCTTAAGTTGTAAGGTTTGTTGAGCACCCGTAAGCTTGACAAGTTAGTGGAAAATCTCGAGAGAGTTTCTCGGGGACTGGACTAGCCACGTGTTGTGGTGAACCAGAATACATCGGTGCGTTCTTTCCTTTTGTTTATTTAACGCACTTATTTATTCCCTGCAAGTTTTAATTTCCGCAAGTTTACGCTAAATTTTATTTTAACGCTATTCACCCCCCCCTCTAGCGTTAAGCGTATTATCTAACACATTTTGGTCTGTAATAATTTGTAATAACTATGGGATGACTAGTGGAAAGGGATAGGGATGAATGTATGCAAAGGGTAGATAACTTGTCTATAAGATTTTTCTGATTCTTGCATTCACATAAATTACTGCATTCATGTAAATAACTTTCTCATAGGATTTTTTTTTAAATTCTGCCTTCTCATTTTTAGAAATCAGGCCTATAAGTTCTGTATTCTTATCTTAGAAATCCTACCTATAAGTGATGCATTCCTCCATATAAAGATATTGTTTATAGGTTTTTGCATGTTATGCATATAGAAACCATGATCATCGGTTTTTCTGCGCTTCATCATGTATATGTCATTAGGAAAATGATCGTAGGTTTAATAACAATCTGCATATATCTATCACTAGGCAAACTTATTCATAGGCTTAAATAATAAATAACATGCTAGATATTATGCCTATAGGACTTCTTGAATTATTGCATCTGCATCCATCACTAGGCAAACCCGTTCATAGGTTCAAATAATAAACAACCTTCTAGATACCATGCCTATAGGACTTTACACTCTTGTTTCAACTATAAAGTGTTTAAATTCAACTACGCTTAGAAATCATGCCCATAGGAGTAATCAGTTGAATCAGCTTCATCTACTTCCTCTATGAGTCTAAAATAATCAAATAAAATCATCTAAAAATCTACAGAACCTTTGTTTATAAATCCAGTAACCCTTTATTGTAAAACCAGTACACTTTCTGCGCTTCTAGATATCATGCCTATAGGTCCCACCTAGGCAAGCCATTAGGTGATTAATCAATTAGGTCAGTTCTTAATAAATTACAGCCAAACCAAGCCTAATTCAGACTTCTCATCTAAAAAATATGTGATAAATCAGCCTGTCCTAATACTTTAAAGTTAATTCAGACCACAACTATTATTTGAAGTCATGCTATATAATTTGCTCATTTAGTGAGGAGGCCTATTTGATTCTTAACTATTATTTGCTTTCCCCCTAACTGCTTATGTGTTCTTGCTTGCCGTCTTAGACTTTTATCCTTTTAAAACTCTAAAAGCCCCAACTCCCTACCCTTTAGGATTAATAGTCCTAAAGCCTTCGGAACTGATAAGATTGGGACGGGTAATAGCATGCAGTACGTAACGATACAATTCTGCGCTTTAATACCTTAATGGGGTGGGAAGGGTAGATATGGATATGATGAATGGTGCCCTAATACCTCATGTAGCCCATCTCTCTTGAGGAGTGATTACTGGGTATTGCATTAGCGTGATTCATATTAATCATAAACCTAGGACCCTATTTCCTTTTTACCTGTTTATTCTTTTCGTATTTGTTTAAATCATTTTCTTAAAATGGCTGCCCTCTTTATTTTTTCCTAAAAAATTTACTTGCAATATTATGTGAAGACACCATCTACTTGAGCCCTTATTTGCTTACTTGTTATGTGAAGTCACAATTATAACATGGCTGGAAACCACACTAGTGGATCTTGGGGGGTGCCTAACACGTTTTCCCCGAGATAATTTCTAGCCCTTACCCAAACTCTTGTTCTTCAACTCAAAACCTTCTTAGTGTCCTAATGCACTTAATCATTAGGTGGCGACTCTTCAAATTCACAAACCCAATTCCCAAAAGGGAAAGAGTTGTCCTCCAAAAAATATCATAAACCCGATTTCACCTTGGAAATAGGGGGGCGTGACAGGGAGGCCCTTTTTCTTCTATCCAAAACACTTTATACCCTTTGTCACTCCTTGAGCATGTGTTATTTTCTTTGACCACCCTCTTTTGGAATAAAGTTTAGATTCAAGAGTCAAAACACAAAAAATGAAAAAGAAAAAGAATATAAAAGTCCATGTCCCAAGAGTACAAATTGGGGCAATTCGTAGAAAGTTCAAGTGAAAAAAAATGAAGATACAAAGAATTGTGAAAGGTCCATGCTCTCAAAAGAATAGAAGTCGGAGCAGGTTGCTTTGAAAAAAAGATAGAGAAAAAAGAGAAAGAAAGATGAAAATAGTCAAAGTCATATGTTTGAACTACGTTCGACCCGATTCCTTAAAGAATAAGGATACGAGGTAGCCTTACGGTTTGGTCCAACCAAATAAGAATATAAAGAAAAAGACAAAAAGCTTCCAAAACTCCCCAATAGCTTAAACTAGGGCAAAAAATTAATGTCACTTTTGAAAGAGTCGATTCCAAGAGTTGTAGGTATACAACCCCCTTTATTTTGAGTCTATATTGAGCATTCATGCAGACCCTTCTATCAAATCCTATCCAAAACCTTCCAAATAAAGACCTTTCGATATGCCTTTAAGAATTCCAAGAGAAGCATTCAATGAGCAACGATTATCAAATGACATAGAACATTGTCAAGTTGCTCATAAAAGAAAAAAGAAGGGGGAAGAAAAAGAAAAATGATAGAGTCTTACTAGTGAAAACCTTCATGGGCACTGTAAGGCGACTGTAAGCATAGATAAATAAATGAAAGAGACTTGTTGGTAAAAACCCCTCGGGCACTACTTGTCGAAATTGAGTCGTGAAGCTAATGCGATTGCCATAAATAGGCCCGACTTCAATGGTCACAAGAATGGTAAAATGGAAGATTGAATTAGTTGACAGATTAGGCCGTTAAGTCCAAAATGTATGTCATGATCATTAAGGTTAGTAATTAAAAAAAAAAGAAAAACGAAGGAAAAAAAAGAAAAATTACTCTTCCTTCTGTCTTTCCAACAGGGGACATTTCTTGTTAATATTCGTTTCTTTGCATCATTGTGTCCTTCACTTTCAGTCCATCCTTTTACAAAAAAGCAAGAAAAAATTTCAAAATCTGCTACCAGCATTGGGAGAGAAACAATCAAGATTGATACAAGAAGTAAAGATCCTTTGAAGGCAACAACAGAGTCCCCCAATAGTGCAATCAACTACCAATAGAGTCGGTCTTCTAAAAGAGAATGGACACAAATCCAAACTGCCAAATATCAAGGTCACAAACTGACCACCACCTTTTAAAACTAACAAAAGTTTCTTTGTTTGAAACAGGAACAAAGCAGTGAAGAGAAAGTGGTTAAAAAAAGATGGAAAAATAAAAGAAAAAAGGAGAGCCGCTGAAGGGAAGTTTCTCAAGTCTTTGCCTTTATTCGTCTTGTTAATATGCATAAAATCATGCCATTGCTCTTTAAATTTTCCTCCTATGGTAATATATCCTAGTCTGATGGATTTTTCTCTTAATAAATCTTAGTTTGATGAATTCTTTATCCTAAGATAAAAAACCTAGTCTAGTGAATCTTTTTCCTAGGATAAACATCTTAGTCTGATGAATCTTTCTCCTAAGATAGAAAACCTAGTCTGATGAATTTTCTCCTAAGATAGAAATCTTTGTCTGATGAATCTTTCTCCTAAGATAACAAAAGAAAAGGTCCTAGTCTGATGAACTTTCTCCTAGGATCAAAGTCTTAGTTTGATGAATTTTTCTTCTAAGGTAGAAAACCTAGTTTGATGAACTTTCTCCTAGGATCAAAATCATAGTCTGATGAAGCTTTCTCCTAAGATAAAAAGCCCTAGTCTGACGAACTTTCTCCTAGGATAGAAATCTTAGTCTGGTGAATCTTTCTCCTAAGTTAGAAAACCTAGTCTGATGGATTTTCTCCTAGGATAGAAATCTTAGTCGAATGAATCTTTCTCCTAAGATACAAAAAAAAAAAAAAAAAGACATAGACTGAAGAATTTTCTCCTAGGATAAGTGTCTTAGTTTGATGAAATCTTTATCCTAAGATAAAAAACCTAGTTCAATGAATTTTCTCCTAAGATAATAATTTTTTAAAAGGGGGAGGTACGAATTTGAAAAAAGTGGGGGACAGTTTTTAGTTTTCTTAAGTTATCAATGTTTTGTTTTCTTGGAATCAGGGGCCCCACCTGGAGAATAGGGTCAGTCTTTACTTCGGTCAAGCTTAGTTTATGATTTCCCGCAAGTTCAATCACTATAGGAGACGTACATACTAGTCGAGTCATTAATTTTACTCTGATCATCGCATCTTCCATCGGCAAAGTAGGTGATTTATAGTTTTGCTAACAACTCACAACTCTTCCTAGTGTAAACTAGGGCAGAAAAATTTCTCTTCTTTTGTCTGTTTTATTGTAGAATCAGGAGCCCACTTGAAGAACAAGGAAAAATAGCTCAAGTTTTAAAGGAGAACAAGTCAAGTTTCAAGAGAAAAGAAGACAGTTTAAGTTTCATGGGAAAGCAGTTTCAAAGGAAAGCGGTTTAGGTTCAACAATCAGGCGCCCACCTGAAGAACAAGGGAAAACTGCTCAAGTTTTAAAGGAAATCAAGTCAAGTTTCAAGGGAAAGGAAGACAGTTCAAGTTTCAAGGGAAAGCAGTTTCAAAGGAAAGGGGTTCAGGTTCAACAATCAAACGCCCACATGGAGAACAAGGGAAAACAACTCAAGTTTCAAAGGAAGACAGTTCAAGTTCAACAGTTAGGTACTCACCTGTAGGGCAAAGGAAGTCATTTTAGAATCCAATTCAAGTTAGAAGTAGCAGAAAGTTGCCTAAAAAATGCGGGCTGACAGGGGTCTGAGATAACAAAAAGAAGAAGAAGTCTCAATCAAGGATAAAAGAAAAAGTGAATCCAAAGTGCAGAAGTGGAGAAAAGATGTAGTCTTCTCAAGACATAATTGAAGTTCATATGCTCTGCATGCGCCGTCTTAATCTGAAAAGGCTAAAGAAGATTGAACCAACACCTGCAACTAACAAGCATATCAGAGTCCGCATGAAGAACCAACCAAGACTCAAGATTAAGCTTCAAAAGTCTCATAGATAGAATTCTTATAACTCATAGCTTATAGGCTTAGTTAGTTTTTTCAATTTTTTATTTTGATATAATAACGGGACCGCAGACCGGAACCTCGATGGCACCTCGCTCGGCTCTCAACCTCGGTACCCCATCACCTCATTCACTTCTGAACTACACGTGACCTGATTCATTTATAGCCAAGGATATGTAGGTAGCTCAGATACTAGGTCTCGGTCACATTCTCCTTTCTTTTAACTTTCGGTCTTCTAAATAAGGGTCAGGTCAAAAACCTGTCTAGTCATTCTTTGTCTGAAAACTCTTCGCCTTTCCAGTCAAAGAGGGGCAGCTGTAGACCTGTGAACCCTCCCCAAAATTTTTCACATTTTAGCATGTAGATATTGAGTTTAGGTCTAATATCGCTATTTTGGCTATTTTTAAACTTCTTCGGTTTATTTTATTTCAAATATTAAAAAAAAACTAAAAAATATTTTTTCTTTATGTTGGATTATTGATATAGCTAGTTTTATTTTATTTTATTTTTACAAAGGATAAAAAAAGTTTCAAAAATATTTTAACTTGGTTTAGTGTAATTTTAAGTTATAAGTATTTAGTAAATATCGAGTAGTATTTGAATTTCTCTAATAGGATTATTTTAGTTCTCTTTTTAATATTGCTTATTTTAGATAAATAGTATTTTGTATCTAGTTTTATTTTATCATTATTAGGAAATAAAACAAAATAAAAAGGAAAAAAAAGAAAAAGAAAGAAAACGTGAAAAATTTAAAAAAAGAGTAATGAAGCAACGGAAGAAGTAAAGTTGTAAAGAAAAATCAATTCATTAAAATGGATCCCACCTTATCTCTCGGTAACAAACTCACATGCACCATATTTTATTCCCACTCATGTTTTTTAGCACATGGGGAAGGGAAAGAAAATGAAAAAAGAAAAATTAGAGAGGGGGAATGAGGACAAAAATTAGAGTTGGGGAATCTTTTCTTTCGTGCCTATTCTCTTTCTATATAACACATGCACACATAGAACAATAAAAAAACAAGAAGAAAAATGCCTAAAAAATCTGAAAAGTCATTGAAGAAGAAAAGCTCCTAAAAAATCTGAAAAGGCATCGAAGAAGAAAAAGTAAATCAGTGCCATTTTGAAACAGATCTCAGATCCCCTCCCCAAGCTGCTTCTTCTTCTTCATCACCATTAGAGACCCTTAGATAGAGGAGCTGAAGCAGCCACACAGAACCAAAGCAAAGTCCCTCAAACCAGTCATCTTCTTCCTCCATTCTAGCCGTGTGAGGTTACTTTTATCCACCCGAAAATCACCTCAAAAACCAGCAGCACAAACACACCTGAAAATCACCTCAAAAACCAGCCAAAGAACTATATTAAACCACACCTTAGAGCAGTCCCGTCCGCTCCTAAAACACGGCTTTTTTGGTCGGTTTCGAGTCAAAGTTTTCTGACAAGCTTTTTCCGGCGAATTTTGAGGTTCCGACGTGGTCTTTTGTTAGCAGGTTTGTTCGTTTTTAGCTTCTTCGGTGTGCTTTTCTTTGTATATTTTGAAAGCTAATAAAGGTTCTTTTTCTTTTTCCCTATTGTTTCACCATTACAAGTGATTTCATGTATTCTTTTTAAGTGCTTTATTTGTGTCCGTTATCTCTTGATTTGTATATTTTGATGTTTGGGTGACTGTTCTGTTTGCTTGATAGTAGCTTAAAAAGTTTATTAATTGGATCCTTCTTGTTGTTTGTTATTTATTTAATACAAATGGAGATTAAGTTGCTGAAAAAAATATGTTAAGACAACTCCTGTTAAAGCTGAGAATATAAAACAGTATACATGCCCATCGTACGGCTTGAAGCAGGCAAGACAGTAGTCGTTTCATGAACCATGAGGGGGCAATAAGTATTGTTGATCTGACCATTAACAAAATAGTATAACAATGTTGCATTTGTAATGGTTTATTTTATAGTGATGTTTTCTATGAGGCGTTTGGAAAAGAAAAATATAATTTTTATTCCTTAATTCATGTTTGGTTGCTTGCCCAATATATACCAAAGGCTTTTAGTTATTGTAAAGGTTTTGTAAAGGTTTTGTAATGTTAATGGATTTGAAGTAATTGATAAACTAATTGTTACATTTGGATTCATGTTGACTATATCTGAATGAGTTTACCAAGTCTAGATTCTAAAAAAAAAATACTTGACCGTGTACCATAGTAGTTAGCTTTCAGAAGTAAGGTTACTAATTGGAAGTAATCAGCACTATGAATCCATAGATGAAATAATTTTCCATAACCCATGACCCTCGGAATTAATATTTTTTTTTTTAAAATTGAGGTGCGCCATTAATAAAATTTTCCATAGCCCTCACAAACTTGAAAATGCGTAGTTGCTTTAGGTGCGCTATTGAAACTAATTTTCTTAAACTCGGGTGGTTCAAGACATGTTTTAAATAACGTTGAATCTTTCCTAAAAAATAATTTGAAAGCGGTTAATAAGTTAAAAATTGCACAATGGGTTTAAAATATGTATTTAAATCAGATAATTGGCCAATTATGAATGTTTATACCATCGTGCTAGAAACACGGAATCCGAGGGTGCCTAACACCTTTCTTCGGGTTAACAAAATTCCTTATTCAGAATTTCTGGTTCGTAGACTTCAAAAGGAAAGTCGAATTTTCCTCGATTTGGGATTTAAAATAAACCGGTAACTTGGGACACCAAAATAAACTATCCCAAGTGGCGACTCTGATAATCGAATAATTAATTCAATTTCGAATAATGTCACTTAAAGTAGAAAAACTCCCTTATATACCCTTTGGGGTGTATGAAAAAGGAGGTATGACAGCGGTCACTTTACTATATGGGTTGTTTCTGCAATGTAGTACTAAATTTTGTAAATCTGAATTGACTAAATTACCTAGTACTCTTTCTTGTGACTCACTGGGGGTTCTGCCATTTCTTGAATTAACAAGCCTAGAACGAGGATTCTCCAGAGTGTTGTTATTTGGAGTGGGTGTGAGTGGTGCAGCAGGTAACTGACTAGTAAAAGCTTCAAGAGCTTTCTTGACCTGTGCAGCAATTAGTGTTTGCAAAGCTTTGTCGATAGCTTCAACATTTTCAAATTGAGTGTTTCCATGTGCATAAGATCCATCAAGAGTGCCTTCTCGAGACCGTCGAGGAGAGGTTTGTAGAAGGGACCAGGGTGTGATTATCGTATAGATTTCCTTGAAGTTGTTAGTTTCCTTCATTTCCTTGATTATTGTCATAGTTATTCGACATGGTTGATGCAACAAGAAAATTAAGCTAAATAGATTATCAAATTCCAGGTAATGAAATCAATTTGTTTAACCAAAAAATAGGACTTCAGTCAAAACTTTAATTTAGAAGAACTAGGGTTACTGATAATCAAAGAATTTATAAAAGAAAGTAATTTGCATAGAAATAATATAATCAGAAAAGTAAAATAGACCAGTATATCCATTCTCTCCCTTTTATAGCTTTTTCGGAGATATGCGTTTTGTCTTTGTCATAATAAGATAATTACTGATAATTAATAATATTAAATGCTACGTTACATAATTATCATATTTAATACATATTCTCTAACATTTTTAGTACTTAAGGCTCATTAATTACTGTATGTGTACTCCATTGTATTGTCGGATTCATTCTCCTTGATTCTTAGGCTGAAATAGGTACGCGTACTGAGTCTTTTGAATAACCACTCGTGCCTCTTCCTTTGCCTCTGCTCATATCTGTTGCAACTCGTGTCTCTTTATCAATCATAACTTTTGACTAGTCTATGTGTCATGACACATCATCTTTATACCACTTTAATATGTAAACTCAATTTTTCCCAATACAGTAACAACAATAAACCCAATATAATCTCACGAGTGGTGTTTGAGGAGGGTAATGTGTATGCAGACCTTACCCCTACCTTAGAGTAAAAAGGCCGATTCCGATACACCCCAGCTCAATGATGCCTTCTTTGTAAGCATAGTAATTTTCAGAAGATACATTGTTCCTAAAATAGATATCAGACAGATTCGGGACTAAATTTGTAGAATGGAGAGTAATACAACAACAACAACAACTACCCAGTATACTCCCACCAGGTGGGGTCTGGGGAAGGTAATATGTAGACAGCCTTACCCCTACCCAAAAAGGCAGAGAGGCTGCTTCCAAGCGACCCTCGGCGCATAGGACAGAATGAAAAGCTGCATTGGAAAACAAAGATAAAGTTAGGAACCAAGGCAAGACAAAACACAATAACAAAACAAAGCATAAGTAATCCTGCAGAAATAACGTAAATGATTATGTAAACATAAGAAACATAAATACCGTCACATGCGACAATAACAAGCGACAACTATCATATTACCAACCAAGAGGGGACCTACGCTAAAACACGAGTCATCTACGGGTAACCCTACTATCCCACACCCAACCCCGGGTGGGGCGAACGAAGTACTCTAAGAGCCCCTAGCCTGCAACCCTGATTCTAGACCTCCAGACTCCCCTATCAAGGGTCAAGTCCTCGGTAACCTGCATTCTAGTCATGTCCTGCCTAATCACCTCTCCCCAATGCTTCCTAGGCCTCCCTCTACCCCGCCGACCACCAACAATCTCCAGCCGCTCGCAGCTCCTCACCGGGGCATCGGGACCCCTCCTCCGTACATGCCCGAACCACCTCAGCCTCGCTTCCCGCATCTTCTCGTCCACCGGGGCCACCTCTACCTTCTGTCGAATAACTTCATTCTTAATCTTATCTAGCCTGGTGTGCCCACACATCCACCTAAGCATCCTCATCTCAGCAACCTTCATTCTCTGAACATGGGAGTTCTTCACGGGCCAACACTCTGCCCCATACAACATCGCAGGTCTAACCACGGCTCTGTAGAATTTCCCTTTGAGTTTGTGTGGGATTTTCTTGTCACACAGGACCCCAGAAGCAAGCCTCCACTTCGACCACCCTGCTCCTATCCGATGGGTGACGTCCCCGTCAATCTCTCCGTTCCCCTGAATCACAGACCCAAGATATCGGACACTGTCCCTCTTGGCGATGGCCTGAGAACCAAGCATCACATCCCTGCCCACCCCACTCGGCTCGTCGCTGAACTTGCACTCCAGATATTCTGTCTTAGATCTGCTTATTTTGAAACCTTTAGACTCGAGGGTCTGTCTCCATACCTCTAACCTTTCACTAACACCGGCGCTCGTCTCGTCTATCAATATTATATCATCAGCAAAGAGCATACACCAAGGCACATCCCCTTGGATATGACGGGTTAGAGCATCTATCACTAAGGCGAACAACAGGGGGCTCAGCGCCGATCCTTGATGGAGCCCCATTACCACAGGAAAATGGTATGAATCGCCACCCACCGTCCTCACCCTAGTCTTAGCCCCATCGTACATGTCCTTGATAACTCTGATATAGGCTTCTGGCACACTCTTCGCCTCCAAGCACCTCCATAGCACCTCCCTCGGGACCTTGTCATACGCCTTCTCCAAGTCGATAAGCACCATATGCAGGTCCTTCTTCTTATCCCTGAATTGTTCCGCCAGCCGCCTGACTAGGTGAATAGCCTCAGTGGTGGAGCGGCCCGGCATGAAACCGAACTGGTTCCCAGATATATTCGTCGCCTCCCTCATTCGCGCCTCAATCACCCTCTCCCAAACCTTCATCGTGTGGCTCATTAGTTTAATACCCCTATAGTTGTTGCAGCACTGAATGTCCCCTTTGTTCTTGTACAAGGGCACCACTGTACTCCACCGCCACTCATCCGGCATCCTTTTAGTCTTGAAGATCACGTTGAATAGCCTAGAGAGCCACTCCCCTCCAGGTTTACCCATGCACTTCCAAAACTCCACCGGGATCTCGTCAGGCCCGGTTGCTCGACCCCTACTCATCCTACGCAACGCCCCTAAGACCTCCTCCACCCTAATGGGCCTGCAGTACCCAAGGTCTCTATGACGCTCTGAATGCCCCAACTCCCCTAGCTCTATGCTCCGATCCCCCTCCTCGTAAAGAAGTTCCCGGAAGTACGCCTGCCACCTCTGTTTGATTTGCGATTCCCCCATCAGAACTCTATCATCCTCGTCCTTGATACACCTGACCTGGTCTAGGTCACGAGCTTTCCTTTCCCTTGCTTTAGCCAGCCGGAATAACTTCTTATCCCCACCTCTCTCCCCTAGTTCCTCATACATGCGACCGAACGCCGCGTTTTTAGCTTCCGTGACTGCCATCTTAGCTTCTCTTCTCGCCTCCATGTAGAACAACCTGTTCACTCTCCGCTCCTCCTCGCTTGTGCTCCCTGCCAACCTAGCGAACGCCGCCTTCTTCACCTCCACTTTTCCTTTGACTACCTCGTTCCACCACCAATCACCCTGATGACTACCTGAATATCCCTTAGAAAACCCGAGCACGTCCCGTGCTACCCCCCTAACCAAGTTTGCTGTCGCTGACCACATAGCGTTCGCTTCCCCATAACTTTTCCAAGCTCCGCCCTCCACTAACCTCCTTTCCAACTCCTGAGCTTTCTCCTTAGACAAAGCTCCCCATCTAATCCTCGGTTGACCCCGGGCGCCCCTCCTCTTCTTCTTCACCCAGAGATCAACATCCATCACTAGGAGCCTATGAAGAGTTGAAAGAGACTCTCCCGGAATAACCTTGCAATCCTTGCACAAACCCCTGTCGCTCCTTCTGATGAGGATGTAATCAATTTGAGTCCTCGCCGCCGCACTCTTGAAGGTGACCAAATGCTCCTCCCTCTTCCGGAATGACGAGTTCGCAATCAGGAGCTCGGAAGCCCTGGCGAAATCAAGCAGCGAAGTGCCTCCTCCGTTCCTGGCCCCGAAGCCAAAGCCCCCGTGCACCTCATCGTAGCCACCAGCCTCAGCCCCAATATGACCATTGAAGTCCCCTCCAATAACTAACTTCTCCGACTGGGGAATACTCCCCACCAGATCGTCCAAGTCCTCCCAAAAGCGCCTTTTAACCTCCTCGGCTAAGAATGGAGAGTAATACTTTGTAGTAAATTCCAAAGACAATAACTTTCAAGGAAAGCCCAATGAGGGAAACGCATCTTCCCTTTGTATATTAACAGATCTCATCATAGTTTGCGTTGATAAAAGAAATGAGAAACTTGTATGTAAGTTTATTCAGTAATTTCAAGCATATTCTTTTTTCTGCTCGAATGGTCTTCCGGAATTCAGCAATGCACCTTTCTTGGCCAAGTAATCCAGGTATACGTAGTTATGGCGTTTCTCAAAGCAAATGATATGATGTCCTTACTAGGGTTGATGTTCCAAACGTAAATACTGCACAAGAGGGGTGATTTATGTGGTGCCCAAATTTCGTAATAGAAGAACCTGGTTCTTCTAGGTGTACTAACTATAATTGTTTGCGTAATTAAGAGTACATAAAATAAAGAACACAGGGATTTTTACGTGGAAAACACCTGGCTAAAGGTGAAAAAACCACGACCTACTTCTCAATAGGATTTTCCCAAACATCAACTAAACTCAATGAGCCAAAACAACATTTACAAAACTCTTGTAAACCTAAGGATTAACTCTAATCCCAGTGTGGCATACAGCCTCAACTGATGCGACACTTTCAAGTTAACTTAAACTTGAATACTCAACGTACCTAATACAATTTGCTTCTATGAAAGCTGGAAAGGTACAATTTTAAATCACCTACTACAATAGAACTAGAATAAGAAAAAACACAATGGAACTGGTTCTTCATTCTCGTTCAAGTAGCTGCAGGCGTACACACTTGATCTCACGTAAATTGCTTGCAAAATAGTCCTGCTCTTTTGCTCTCAATTTAGCTCTAACTTCTTTGTATATGTGCGTTCCTGTACAAGAGAACAATATTATTTTTATAGAGTTAGTAATCAGAGTTTGACAAAAACTCGAATTGTTGATCCTTCATCAAGTTCGAGTCCTAAAACAATTCAAACTCCAATTCCTTATCCTAGATTCAGACGTAGTTCTCTTCATATATGGAGACCTCTTCTCCTTATCTCATATGCAATCTTTTTGATCAGTTCAGAAGATATTTATAAGATATGTTTGGTCGATCCCATTCTTCTCGTGTATCTCATGTGCATAGGCAGTAACAACTGTGTCTCCTAAGATGAACCAAGTCCTTCGCTGAGTTCATTTGTCATTCTTCAAAACTTCAGCTAAACTTGGACCAACAAATTCTCCCTTTTTAATGATGATAAACACTGTGCTTTTGAACTTGTGGAACTTAGCTTAATTTTCACATAGTCACACATTTTTAAGTTAACTTATCATTAAGGACCAGGTTAAATCAGGTTATAAATATCACTTTATATTATAATACAAAAACTAACTAAAGCACAATATCTCTTCCCCCTTTTGGCTTCTGCGAAAAGTTGCATATTATATGACATCCAGATATTAATTAGTACTCATGGCCGCTGGGGCAACTGCAAGTGAAAACTAGTTTCAGTTAACTAACAATCAACACGACAAAGAATGTAACTATTAAGATCAGAATTTCCATAGAACTAGAGAAACAGAGCACATTGTCATTGATTGGGAGATGTTTCTACAATACAAACCACAAAAAGAAAATGAACATCCAACCATGAGAAAAAGAAATCCTGATTCTGGGTCGCTGAAGGGGTAGTTTAGGCTGGTTTTAGAGCTTGGAGGTACGAGAGGGCTGGGTTTGGAGAAGGTTGAATACATTTTGAAGCATTCCATCACACTTCTCCTTTTGCTTTGCTAGTTCATCTCAAAGTCCATCTCGTTTAGTTTTCAATTCAACAACACGAGCCTTCAGCCTGGCAATCTCAGCGTCTTTTGTTTCACACTCCTGGACCAGAGCTCTGACCTTGCTATTCACAGGAGTCTTTTGAGATGAACCTGCTTCAACTGGGTTGGCATTCACTGGATAGTCGCATGCCATGAGAGTCTTTACACCAAAGTGCTCTTTGCTAGATGCCATCTCCCATTTCTTCAATGGTACATGTAGCTTTTCCAGAACAACAGTCAATAGGAACTCATAGGGTGTGGGATGAGCTGTAGAGCTGTTGATGACTCTATCCAGTAGTTTTATAATGAATGTAGGCTAGTTGATCTGCTTTCTTCTCACAAGACACTTTCGAAGAACCAGGTCCATGTGGTTTGCTGTATGCCTTCTCTCCTGTTTGGGCAGCAAACATTTGTTCATAAATTCAAAAAGCACTTGTGCTCAGCCCTCATCTCATTTTTCTGAACAAATCGAGCTTCAGGCATATCTTCAGGAGTTGCGGAATCACAAATATTTCTGGTGATTTAGAGTGTGTATGGAAGAGAGTCCAGGCAAGGCCACCTTTGCCTTGTATTATCATCATATCATGCACAAGGAATCTCCAGAATCTCACTCAATATAGGAGCATCAAACTGTACCTTGACTCCTCTCACCAGACTAGTAACAACCCCATTCACCACTGTGGCATTTGCCGGTTTGCCATCTAGTTGAAGAACCATGTTCTTCCACCCTTGTGCATTCAGCGCATCAACCAATCCTTTATTACCTGGTTCCTCCAGGTCTTTCAAAGGGTCTCCCTTTCAAGATCTTTCTTCTGCCAAAGATGAGAAATCTGTCATGTTCCTTTTCAGATTCCTCATCCTTTTCTTCTTCACTCCATTCGTCCTCTTCTTCTTCAAAAATCTTCTTTTGTTTTCTTTTCCCAGCAGACCTAGTTCTTTTAGCCAATGAGGACTCAACAGATATGGGTTCAGAGGAAGTCCTTTTGGTCGAAGTCTTGGAACCTTTTGGTTTAGGAGATGGTACCTTTTCAGTTGTTTCTCTTTCTTGATGGACCAGGTCCATCTCCTCTTCTTCTTCCTCTTCTACCTCGATACTCTCCACCACTTTTGCCTTCCCTTTTGCTCTCTTTTTCTTCCTGCTTTCTTCCAGCGCTTTCTGCAATTGTTCCTCACTTTGTTTGACCCTGCTTCTAGTTGCTCTTGAGGGGACAGTAGACTTAGGGGTTGATGTCTTGGTTTTCTTTGTTGGTTTGGAAGCAGTTGAAGCTTTTAAGGAAGAAGCCTTACGCTTTTTTGGATCATAACTGGCTCCAATTTTCTTTAGAAGATCAGCTAAGGTTTCCTCACCAGATGAACTACTTCTAACTTGTTGTTTACTTAGATGAACAAGACTTTCCGCAGCATCCCCAGAGCTATTTCCCCCCGACTTGTTGCCACTTCCTTCAACATTTCCACAAATCGCCAGAATTTCGTCTTTCTTTTTCCTTCCTCTTTGACTAGATTCATCCCCCTTCACATCTATTAAAGGACCCACTAAAACAAACCTATTTTGCACATTATCGACTGCATCAGAAGAACCATCGCATGTATTCACTTTCCTAGGGTTTTCTTGATTTTTATCTGTGTCAGAAGACCCCCGTTCTTCTCCGTCACTTATAGAAACGAAGATGTCAGACTCAGAACTTGAGTCAGATGGTTCCTTTTTAGAGACCTCACTCTTTTGACTGGCTCTCATTCTTTCGTTTAAGGTCGTTCTCAGAGCACCAATGGCTATAGTTTTTATCGCCAGCATTTTTTGCCGGCAGAATCTGGGTTTAAGGTTGTCGCTAGGGGGTGCGGATGAAGACATATTGCTAGATTTCGGTAAAGGTGTCCCTGTATCTTCTTGAGGGTTAGATATGGTGAAGGATTTCTGAAGATTTTGGGGATTTTTGGTGATTTAGGAGAAGAAATGATCAGAACTCAAAGATGGGTATGATCAAATTAGGAGTGGAGTGTTTTAAAAAGGCATGATTAGTAACTGCAGCCTTTTGCAGTGGTCAATCAGGAGTCTAATCGCATTAAAGCTTCAGTTTAATTTGCACTGGTTTTTAGGGAAAAAGTCCCGTTATTCTTTAGAGTTCTAGGAGAGGAGATCTGTTCAAATGCTTGGCGGTTATATTTTGGGAGTTTGGTTAGAATGGTACTTCTGCTCATAATTGGAATATTAAATTTTCTAATTGTGCAAAGTATAGAAACATACCTGACCTTTTCTTATGAGCATAGACTTGATGAACCAGGTTCTTCAAGTAGAACTCTGGAGTATGCCTCGTGTATCAAAATAGAAAACAACTTTGTAAGAGATCAATGAATTAAAGGAAACATGTCACAAGAGTATACTGATTAGAGTATGAGACTGAGTAAGAATTAGTCTAGATATTCACATAAAATCAGAACTTCTAACCAAACAAAATAAAACCCTTTTTTTTTTCATTGCACTCTGAACTAGACCTGATTAGGTGATCTTAATCATCCATAATTCTAACCAGTTCCTTTCAAAGTTTTCTCTACTTAGTGCTTTAGTGAAGATGTCAACTATTTGTTTATCAGTAGCACAAAATTCTATAGAGATTAACCATTTCTCATAGTTATCTCTCAAGAAGTGGTGTCTAACACTATGGAGATTAACCATTTCTCATAGTTATCTCTCAAGAAGTAGTGTCTAACATCTATGTGCTTTGTCCTTTTATGATGAACATGGTTCTTTGTCATACTTATAGCACTAGTGTTATCACAAAATATTGGAATACATCTCATTTCAATTCCAAAGTCTACCAGCTCTTGTTTGATTCATAGCAATTGAGCACAACAAGAAGCAACCACAACATATTCAGCTTCAGCAGTAGATAGGGCTATTGAGTTTTGCTTTTTGGTAGCCCATGACACTAGACATGACCCCAGGAAATGTGACCTAAAGTACTCTTCATGTCCACCAAGTAACCTGCAGAGTCAGCATCAGCAAATCCTACTAGATCAAGGTTACTACCTTTGGGATACCAAAGACACAAATAAGTGGTGCCTTTTAGATATCTCAAAATCCTCTTGGCAGCTGTCAAATGTGACTCCTTTGGACTTCCCTGGAAACGAGCACAAAGTCCTATACTGAAAACAATATCAGGTCTGCTGGCAGTAAGATACAAGAGTGAACCAATCATACCCCTATACAACTTTTGATCAACTGATGAACCAGGTTCATCAATATCTAATTTAGTGGCAGTTGAAATAGGTGTATCTATTCCTTTAGCATCCTCCTTTTTAAACCTTTTGATTAGATCTCTTTTGTACTTCTGCTGGTGGATCATGGTCCCATGTGGACTTTGTTTGATCTGTAGGCCTAGGAAGAAGTTTAATTCACCCATCATACTCATTTCAAACTCACTCCCCATTAGTTCTGCAAAGTCCTTACTCAGCTTATCAGTAGTAACACCAAATATTATGGCATCAACATATATTTGTACAATAAGAAGGTCTTTACCTTTTTCCTTTAGGAACAAGGTGCTATCAATTTTACCTCTTTTGTACCCATGCTCCAGTAGGAATTTTGATAGTGGCTCATACCATGCTTTTGGGGCCTGTTTGAGCCCATATAGAGCCTTGTCCAGCTTGTACACATGCTCAGGACATTCCTTGCTTTCAAATCATGGAGGTTGTTTTACAAACACTTCTTCCTTAAGGTAGCCATTTAAGAAGACACTTTTGACATCCATTTGATGGAGAGTGAATTCCATATGTGCTGCAAATGTAATGAGGAGTCTGATTGCTTCTAATCTAGCAACTGGAGCAAAACTCTCATCATAGTCAATGCCTTCCTCTTGGCCGTAGCCTTGAACCACCAGCCTTGCCTTGTTTCTTGTGACAGTTCCATCCTCGTCAAGTTTGTTCCTGAAGACCCATCTGGTACCAATGATTGATCTGTCCTTGGGTCTTGGAACTAGATGCCAGACTTGACTTCTTTCAAAATTGGTTGAGTTCCCCCTGCATATCATTGATCCAATCTGCATCCTGCAAAGCCTCAGCAATATTTTTAGGTTCCATAAGAGATAGAAAAGCATCAAATGCACATAGATTCTTTAGTTGTGATTTGGTTTTGACTCCAGATGTTGGATAAGTGAGGATCTTCTAGATGGAGTGAGAACTTTGATACTTGTGAGGTTTCACGACCAACTTGTTTCTGCTGAATGTTTCAGCCATTTGCTGAGAATCAGGTTCATGAACAGGTTCATTCAAGGGTTTATTTCACTTCCTCTTTGATTTCTTCCCCCTGTCAGGTTGCCCTGTAAGGAAAAACCTGTTCCATCACCTGTTCCTTTTGTAGATGTTGTTTTAACTTGAGTTGATGCTTCACCCAAGTCCTTGACTAGTCCAATGACTTCATCTTCATGTTTCTGTCCTTCAGAAAGAATGTTTGTTTCATCAAACACAACATGCACACTTTCTTCTACACACAAAGTTCTTTTATTAAATACTTTATATGCTTTTCTATGTGAAGAATATCTCAAGAATACTCCCTCATCACTTCTGGGATCAAACTTACCTAGGGAGTCTCTTCCATTATTGTGCACATAGCACTTGCAACCAAATGCCCTAAGATGTGATATGTTTGGTTTTCTCCCTTTAAGTAACTCATAGGGAGTCTTCTCAACAAGAGGTCTAGTCATGCATCTATTTATTATGTAACATGAAGTATTTACAGCCTCTGCCCAGAAGCTGTGGGGTAATTTACTAGAGAAAAGTATGGTTCTTGCCATATTCTCAAGAGTCCTATTCTTTCTTTCAAGTACTCCATTTTGCCGAGGAGTCTTAGGGGCAGAGAAGTTGTGATCTATACCATTTTCATCACAATACTCATCAAATTTTGCATTTTCAAATTCAGTTCCATGATCAGACCTAATAGATGCAAGTTGATTTCCTAATTGTTTCTGAGTTTTTCTAATAAAGGCAGTAAACATGTCGAAGGACTCATCTTTAGATGTCAGAAAAAACAGTACCCAGGTAAATCTAAAGTAATCATCAACAAGCGCCAACACATATTTCTTTCCTTCTCTGCTCATGGTTCTCATTGGACTAAAGAGATCCAAATAAACCAGTTCCAACGTCTTGGACGTACTTACCATTTTCTTGGATTTGAAGGATGACCTTACTTGCTTCCCCCTTGTACATGCCTTACAAACTTTGTCTTCCTTGAACTTGATACTAGGTAATCCTATTACTAAGTCCTTGGAGACTAATTTGTTTAGCTGATTTAGACTGGCATGGCCAAGTCTTTTGTGCCACATGAGGGGATCATTGTCTAACACAGTTAAGCAAGTGAGTTCATTTTTTGAAAGAGTTGACAAATCTATGATGTAAATATTGTTAACTCTTTTCCCTGCAAAACAACTTTGTCAGTGATAAGGTTAATCACAAAACATTTGGTAGAGGTAAAAGCCACAAGGTTGCCTCTGTCATACAATTGTGACACACTTATTAAGCTGTATTTTAAACCATCTATTAGGCAGACATTCTCTATGGAGTGAGAATCAGTCTTGCTTACCTTTCCAACCCCAATGATCTCACATTTCTTTCCATTACCAAAGGAGACATTACCTCCTTTTAGATTCTCAAGTGAAAGGAACTGGTCCTTGTCCCCAGCCATGTGCTTCGAGCAGCCACTATCCATATACCATATTTGGCTCCTCCCTTTCACTTGGACCTGCAAAATGGAAATCAAGGGTTAGTCTTAGAAATCCAAATTAGTTTGGATCCCTTTCTGTAAGAGAAAGGATGTATCAAATTCCTTTTTGCCCATCCAGGCAAATTATTCTTCTTTAACAAAGATTTTGTTCCTTTGACTGGCCATTTCTTTTGCATTACATTCATATTTATAATGACCAGTCTTTCCGCAGTGTGTGTAGATTTTGTTTTCAGGAAGAGTGAGGTACTTGCTTTTTGGGTCCTATTTAGGAGCTTGAGTCCCATAGCCAAGTCCTCTTTTGTTATTACTGTGATGCTCTTGCAACCATGCGAGAACATCTGAACTTGGTTCCACTTGCAAGTTCTGTCTAGTTCATGTTTTACCTTTCCTAGATCTTCTTTTAACACTTTGATGAATTCATCTTTTCTGTTCAATTCATCTTTCATTTTTTCTAGATTTTCTTCTAGAGTGAGATATGAGTGATCAGCTATCTTCTTTCCTATTCGTAATTTTAATTTCACATTCTCAGACCTAAGTTCTAAGACACTGTTGTCAAGTTGAAGAACTTGGTTCTTCAACTCAGCATTTTTTGTTATCACTCTTATTTGCTCTAGACTCTATACTTTTACATTTTTCTTTTAGGATCACACATTCCTTAGATAGAACTTCCTTCTCATTGTTGATTATCTCAGACTCATCAATGAAGTCTATTAATAGCTCAGCCAGTTTTTCTTTAGACAAGAATTTAATCTTGTCTTTGAGATGAAGAATACTTACCTCTTGTTCATCGTCTGATTCTTCGATGGCCATTAAAGCTTGCTCCTCCGCAGTTTCATCTTCTGAGTCTTCATCTGAGGTTTCTCCCCAAGCAACAACCATAGCTTTAGTTGAACCTTTTTTTCTCCTTAGTTGAATTAGTTCCTTCTTCCTGTTTCTTCGTTCAGCTCTTTCCTTTTTTCACTCAATTTCCCATTGAGGACAGTTTTTGATCATGTGGTCAGTCTTGCCACACTTGTAGCATCCCTCATTTGCATTTTCTCTGGAGCTCTTATTTTATTGCAGCTTGTACTTCTTGAAGAACCCTTTTCTCTCATTAGATACCTTTTGAAATCCCTGGTGATCATAGCCATTTCATCATCTTCCAGTTCTGCACCTTCAACAATTCAGAGAGCTAAGCTTCTATCCCTTTTTGGGGTATCCATCTTCATGGTTTGTCTCCTCATTTCATAGGCAGTTAAATTTCCAATCAGTTCATCCAGTCTGAGAGTGGCAATGTTCTTGGATTCTTGAATGGCAGTAATTTTGCTTTCCCATGTGACTGGCAGAATTCTTGTCAGAATATTCTCAACCTTGTCTACTTCAAGGATAGTCCTACCAAGAGATCCCAGTTCATTTGTCAAGGTGGTGAATCTAGTGTACATCTCCTGATAGTTTCTCCTTCCTTCATAGTAAAATTCTCATATTGATAGTACAGAAGTGTTCCTCTTGATCTTTTCACTTGAGGTGTCCCTTAATGAGCCACTTGTAGAGTGTCCCATATTTCTTTAGCAGTTGTGCAGCCTTGGATCCTGCTGTACTCGCCTGGCCAGGCCACATACAAGCTACTTCTTGGCTTTGTTATTTTTCTCCCAATTTTTCAAGTCTTCAGCAGTGCAGTCAGCCCTTGTTTTTGGTACTTCAATTCCTTCAGCATTCTTCTTAGTGGTTGCAAGAGGGCCATCAGTGATTATGTCCCATAGTTCATAATCTTCCCCTATGATGTGATCTCTCATTCTGTTCTTCCACCAAGAATAGTATTGGCTATTGAAAAGTGGAGGCCTAGCAGTAGATTGCCCTTCCCAGTTTCTAGGTGGTGCACTCATTGTTGATCTTTTCCTAAGGTGGTAGCCTCTTCAAGTATAATCCGCTCTGATACCAATTGATGTTCCAAACGTAAATACCACACAAAAGGGGGAGTGGATTGTGTGGTGCCCAATTTTCGTACTAAAAGAACCTGATTCCTCTAGGTGTACTAACTAAATTAAGAGTGCATAAAATAAAGAAAACAAGGATTTTTACGTGGAAAACACCTAGCTAAAAGGTGAAAAAACCACGACCTACTTCTCAATAGGATTTTCCCAAACATTCACTAAACTCAATGAGCCAAAACAACATTTATAAAACTCTTGTAAACCTAAGAATTAACTCTAATCCTAGTGTGGCAAACAACCTCAGCTGCTGCGACACTTTCAAGTTAACTCTAACTTGAATACTTAATGTACCTAATACAATTTGCTTCTATGAAAGCTGGAAAGGTACAATTTTAAGTCACCTACTACAATAGAACGAGAATAAGTAAAAACACAATGGAACTGGTTTTTCATTCTCGTTCAAGTAGCTTCAGGCGTTTACACTTGATCTCACGTAAATTGCTTGCAAAATAGTCTTGCTCTTTTGCTCTCAATTTAGCTCTAACTTCTTTGTATAAGTGCGTGCCTGCACAAGAGAACAATACTACTTTTATAGAGTTAGTAATCAGAGTTTGACAAAAACTCGAATTGCTGATCATTCATCAAGTTCGAGCCCTAAAACAATCAATCTCCAATTCCTTATCCTAGATTAGGACATAGTTCTCTTCATATAAGGAGACCTTTTCTCCTTATCTCCTACGCAATCTTTTCGATCAGTTCAAAAGATATTTATAAGATATGGCTGGTCGATCCCATTCTTCACGTGTATCTCATGTGCATAGGCAGTAACAACTGTGTCTCTTAAGATGGACCTGGTCCTTCACTGAGTTCATTTGTCATTCTTCAAAACTTCAACTGAACTTGGGCCAACAAGGGTTAAGGTCTGCATACACACTATCCTCTCCAGACCTACTTGTGAGATTTCACTGGGTTTGCTGTTGTTATTGTTATTGTTGTCCTTAAAGCATCCAATATAGCCCGTTTGGATTGGCTTAAAAAAAAAGTGGCTTTTCAGCATAAATAGCTTTTAAGTCAAAAAGCAATAATTTAGGGTTGCTCGGCTTATTGCTTTTGGCTTATTTTAAGCAATTTTTTAGTTATTTTAAGCACTTTTTGACTTTGTCATACACCGAAAAAGCTAAAAAGAGCTTAAAAGCTTTTTGACCAGCTTAAAAGCTAATCCAAACACTCTCTATGTATCAGGAAAAACAGATGTTTTAACTGAAACGTAAGCTTAATACATTTGGCAAATTAGTATTGATGTCTATGAGAAATCAATATGGTCCTACAATACAAACTCTGGAAATGAATGATGTGTTGAAAGCTTATACAACATGGTACACCATCTTAATGAAGTACTTAGCTGTATTTGACTATAAAAGAACTTGTATCGAAAATATCTTAACAGAGTATTTATGCTTCCTCCTTCTCATCTGCTCCGAGTTTCTTTTCCTTGTTGCTGAGGTTCAAATCCTTCCAATCCTTGAGCTCTTCTTTGGAATCCTCAAGACTGCTAAGATGTTGTACCTTGTATTGGTGTTTCATTGAAAATACAATAAAAACCAAGAAATTAATTACTCCAAGCACTGCCAACAGCCAGTAGAAGAGGTCCAGCTTTCCTTTGTTTAAATTGCTTTTAAGCCAGCGTCTATTTGTTGCTTTTGTTACAAGGGACACTAGCAAGCTACTCACAAAATATCCCATCGAGAGTGTGCTGAGAAATAAGCCTGTGCTCATAGATTTCATCCCTTCTGGTGCCTCCCTAATGAAAAATTCAAGCTGACCTACATAGGCAAAAGCTTCCCCGGCACCTACAATGAAGAATTGAGGGACTAACCAAAAAGCTCTTATTTTGAAGTTGTCGTGGATGGCACGGTCCCTCCTTAGTCGTTCTACCAAAGCTGAAGCTACCATACCAGCAACCGAGAGTAACAGTCCAATTCCAACTCTCTGAAGACTTGTGAGTCCTCGGGCATTGTGAGTGATTCTTCTGGCAATACGTACAGTGACCCTTTCATTTGCGGAAGTAAAGAGAAGTATGCTAATAAAGAGAAAGAAGGAAAAGGAGCCTGCAGGGATGGCAAAGTTGCCGACATTCCGGTTCATGAATGTAGCTTGTTCAATGGTGAAGGTATTCATCTGAGAGTATACTGTCCAAAACAGTATGCATGTTGACCATATGGGAATCAATTTAAGCACCATTTTCACTTCTTCAACTTCCGTAACTGTTGAAACTATCCAATGGTTCTTGCTATTTTCATTTGCCGTGGCACTGTCATCAATAATGGCTGCCTTGTCAAGACACCTGTTTGATTACAAGTACTAGTACTGATTAGCTTCTATTTACATCAAATATTTGTTTTTTACTACTTATATTAAAATTTCACTGACTGCATCACCTGTGAATATATGTAGGTTAAAGATTCCATACTTATGATGCCTATTGTCTATTTTGTGCATTTTGTTGGGTATGATTAGATCTGCCTAGCAAGTGGCGATCCTCCCATTGGGTTTCAATAAGATAATCAGTTAAGTAATCCCATCCCATAATTATCAGTGTTTTACATGGATAATAGATAATAGTCATATTTAGGTGATTGAAGTTAGTTCGATAAGCATCTCTAGGTTGTTACTTTTACTTTTAATATCACGCTTACCTGAGCATATGTGTATGTTGTACTTTTGCATTGTGATATTCATTCAAGAATGCAGGATCAGAAGGGTAGGAAAGCTTTCTCTTCCTCCAAGCCAAGAACAAAACTCTCCATATGATAGTCAAAGGACTTCCTTGAGGCTTCTTGAATCTATAAAATGTCGTTCCACCAATCAATACAGCCACGCCCAGGCCCATCGTACCTGCTGATATCCCGTATCCCCATCCTCTTCCTACATTGTCTTGTAAATATACCAATACAGTCACTGCAAACAAGGAACCCAGGCTTATGCAGAAATAGAACCTGTTGAAGAAGTATATCATGGATTTGTTTTCCTTAGGATCTGATGGGTCAAATTGGTCCGACCCAAAACCGGAAACGTTTGACTTGATTCCACCGCCACCAAGAGCTAGGGTGTATAGTGCTGTATAGAGTAGAGCAAGTTGTTGGCTGCTGGCTGCAATGCATTGACTCTTTCTTGAGTCACATTCCGGGGGCTTCATGCTTCGGAATTGATGTCGCCAGTGTCAAAAGTGTTACCCCCTGGTTAGATATGAGATACATATTAAGGATGTGTAAGTGATATAACGATAGTTATTGCTTCATTTATGGATTGTAATACGTAGAAAATTTTAAAAATTAGTAGCATGTAAATAACAATATATCTAGTATAATCTGTCGGGTGGGGTCTGAGGAGGGTAGTGAGTATGCAGACCTTATCCCTACCTGGACAGGTAGAGGTTATTTCCGATAGACCCTCGCTCAGGAAAAAGTGAAAAGGAGGGGGGGGGGGGGGGGAAGCAAAGAGGATAAAAAGTAGCATGTCACACAGCAACGATCCCATAGCAATTTACAAAAACAAATGACATGATTGCAAAGTACCAAATAATAATAAACTAGAAGGAAGTAACTTTCAGCCCACAATACGAATATTAGTAGCATGTAAATGATATAGGCTATAATATGTAGAAAGTTAATACTTCTAAGAGAAACAAGTAAGCTTTACATATAATTATTTCAGTGAAAGCAAATCTTTTACCAGTTGGAAAACTAGAAACAAAAGGCTAGAATTGCGCACTGGTCTTGTTTCATTTCAGATCATTTTCTTTTATTGAATCTAGGCTACGTGTTTTCTATTAACGAGAAGACCCTTTTTCCCATTTCAGATTTTCCTTGTTGATATAGGAGACAGCTTTTCTATCTCTAATTTGGCTCAAGAATCTTACCAAAGCAGCAATTGAAGCAAAGATTGCAACAGTCAAATAACGGCCAAGTTTAGCATCTGCAAGGAAACCCCCTAGAAGACCAAGAAGATTAAGTGTGCCCATGAAGTTGGTGACAATGTTGGCAGATTTGGAGGCTGGAAGATGCAAGTCTCCAACCAAGTATGTAACTAAATTCATTGATATCCCCATGACACATATCCTTTCTGATAACTCCGTTCCTAAAACAAAATTTTCAGTTATAAGACTGCAGAAACATTTGTTACACTCAAGATATTAGACAAAGTTGTATGGTAGGGAAGGCCACCTAGAATAAGTCCAGCAGCTAGCCACCCCCCTGTTCGGGACTTATCAACCGGATTTCCTCGATAATCAACTAGAGTTCCATCTTCTGCACCATCTTTGGCAGCATGGTTATCAACCAAAACCTATGCATGATTAAAAGAAAGCTTAGATGAGATATGTAAGCATAAACCTAATAATATTCTAGAACAGAAGAGATCTAATTACCATTGCTGTAAGGAGGGCCTTAACAGAAAAGGAGGGGAAATGGGAATAGAAAGTGAGGTTTATGAATGAGGGGAGAGGATATTATATTTGGATTCTTGATAGTATAGTTTAAAGAAAAGATAAAGATGAATGATGAGGCCAAAAGATTAGCAAGGTAGGCTGTTGCTGCAGCACTCTAATATTGCCTCAATATGTTTTAAAGCAGGAGGCTACTGACTAATAATTGCAGGTTTGTTTGTATTTGGAAGCATCATTTTGTGGTTGAAAAAGCTTACAACCTACTGAGCCATTAGATTGGAAATTGGCATATGTTTGAATGAACGTGCTTCTTATCTACACAGAATGGGACCAGCTGTTTCAGCCTTCAGGTTATTCCCTCTTCTTTTACAAATTACATTTGCTTACTTTGATCTTTCACAGTGAACTTAATATAGGCTGGATTCAGCTAAAGGTTGAGCTGGATATCATGTTAAATCTCAGTCTTTAAAAAATTAAAACTCTTTTTGAGCTGGATAACATATTCTTTCTGAATCCAATAGTCAAATCACCTTTATCCAGATATAAATAATGCTGTCATTTCTCCCATGTTATTGGAAGAACTGTGTAGTAAGAATTTTTTTAAAAAAATAGCCTAGTGGACTAAGCTCCCACGAGTATCTTGATTCTTAGAACTGTGTACTAAGAATCAAGCATATAACTTTTGCAGAAATTTCTTCTCGTGAACTCTTTCACTGTTTGAAAAATGTGCCAAAATTAATCAGAAGTCTAACTTTGGCACAATCAACTTTGCATCATATCAGGAAAAACTTAATTTAGACGTTAAACAAATCGAATAATGAAAGTGTTGATTGTGTTTTGGTACAATGGATACAGCTATTCATATTTTTTTGATTTTTTGGTCTACCATCATGTGTATTAATTAGTCACTTATTTGGCCATATATTTGCATATTTCTCTCCTCACTTATCCTACCCCGGCCCCCCATTCACCGTGCTTATCCCAGAATACTTAAGTTTGATATGTTTAAGCTAATGTCTGAAGTTGGCTATTTGTCTATTTTTGTTTATCAACAGTATAGGTGCAGCAGCTGTTTGATGCGTTGATAAATTTGAGAGGATTTACGAAACAGTAATCTGAATTTATGGGAAAGTTAGGTAATTTGTTGAAAATGCTGAATACTAACATTAGTAGAAGTAAATTAAATTATTGGAATGTGAAGCTAGCTGCTATAATAGAAAAAGAGGAGGTATTTATATTGGTTTTGTTCACTCCATATTTAGTGTGAACCAGAAATTAGTTAAGAACATTAACTACAACTAATATTATCTTCATTATAAATTAGAAAAAGGACAAGTACAAATAATACTGAGGTTTACGTAAAGTTTTCGCCAGTATAGTGCTAGCTTGGTTTTATTCGTCAAGCATCGACAACTTATGTTTTTCTTTTGGTTGAGTTTAACCGTCTTGTATTCAAAATTTATTGGTTCGATTAATTTAGATTCGCATCAAATAGGCTCATTTAGAAGGTAAAGTGTCCCAGTGTGGAGTCACCTTATGTCGTGGGTATCAACCAACATCCCTTCATCTGAGAAATGCATTGTGTAGTTAGATTAAAAAAAATAAACGTATATATATTACTATGTATTGACTCCTTTAATTTTTTTGTATGTTTACTTATTCATATTTTGACATTTCTTAGTAAAAATTCTGGCCTTGTCACTGAATATTCCTAGTCATAGCATTCTCCATTTTCTAGATTCGAATCCGAGATCTTTAATTAAAGGTCAAATAAATCTCAACTATCACCCTTCACCTATCGCTGATTACTACTCTCTCCAATTCACAATAAGTGACTAATTTGCTTTTGGCACGTCCATGAAGAAAATACTAAATTCTATGAAAAAATACCCAGTATGACTAAACTATCCTTAATTAAATATTTAATATGAGGAGTAAGAAAACTTTTTAGGGATATGTATATAAGGGTAATCTTGTAAAAACAAACTAAATTCTTTCTTGATTATATAAATGGACACTTATTTTGGACCAAAATAAAAAAAATAAATTGGTCACTTATTGTGAATCGGAGGGAGTAATAATAATAGTTGAAACGCACATAAGGAAGTAAAAATAGTACGGTCTAACCAGTTTCGTATTGGTCATTTAAAAATAGTCAGTATTTACCAAGTCAATGAAAAATAGTCACTATTTTATTGCAACAAAGACTGGTCAAGCATAATATACTGGAGTTCGGTGCACATATGTAAGAACTTTCAGCATATTATGCTGGACCAGTATACGTTGCTGGCTCAAGTATAATATACTGGAGACTGAAGTATCGATGCTCCAAACTCTAGTATATTATGCTAAAGTATGTATCCGAATTTGAATAGTGTTTTTCTTTAGATTTATTGTTGCATGAAAAATGACTAAATTTCAATTACTTTTGAAATTAAACTATTTTTAAACGATGACCTATAAATTTGACTATTTTTAAATTTGTCCTCACAAGCAAGTATGTTTGCCACTGCTCCTTGCAGCTAATGGCCTTCAGCTAGCTACTTAAATAGCCTCAGCAAATTGACAAGCTGGACATTGTCCTATGGTAGTTACTAGTCAGATATTTAGCGGTCGTTTAATTATATTATAATTTTATTCTAATTAAATAAAATAAATTTATTTTAAAATTAATTATCCTTTATTTCTCTTGTCAGACGAAATTGATATGTGAAAATCCTTTCTGAGCACTGAGCATTTTCCTACCTAATTGGTTCGCTTTCATCTTGTTGCTTCCTTATAAATGAAGTCATATCTTTATTGCTAGACCTCTTTTATATTTGTTTAAAATGATATTGTGTAGTTTCTGTAAAAATAATACTCGAAAAAATATATAAAATTTATATATTTTATATATAGCATACATTTTTTTTGTAAATTATGTAAATTTTATATATTTTTTAACTATCAAATATAAATAATTTCTGACACAAGCTAAAAGTGATATAACTCATTTCTTGTATCTAATGGGCATCTAAGTTCTGCATTAAGTGAATGCTCTTCTATTTTTGCATTAACATTTATAATTCCAGATCCTAATTTCTTTTTAAGTGCATATAATTTCTTGCACAATAAGCGTAATCGAGGTACGATTCTTGTCGAATTTTATATTTGAGTAGTCAAATTAACGTCATTCGTATTTCTTAGACGTCCATTTGGAAATTGTTGGGGCTATTCAGGAATCAGGATCAACCACATAAGAGAACCCTTGTCTAGTTATTCTGTCCAAATTGATAATTGTGTCAACGGGACCATGTTTCTGTTGTAATCCTTATTTACAAATCTCACGCGGTACAAATAGGGATTCTCAATCGAAACGACCATTGATAGGATTTCTCCCAAAATTACTATTCCTTCATTTCGGTTTATGTGAATTTATTTTCTATTTGGTCTATTTAAAAAAATAAATTCTTTCTAAATTTAAAAATAATTAAGCTTAAATTTTCAATTCTACCCGTAACGAGAAGCTTATATAGCCACATAAATATTGTGGACCCTTTTTGAGTTATTTAAGACCACTAATTCCAAAAATCTTATTTTTTTAGACTCTGTATTCAGTCAAACAGATTCACAAATTAGAATAGATGAAGTATATATTAATTTTATGTGGCATGCTATGTGAAGCCAAATAGTTCTTTTTCTTCATTTAGCTCTAATAATAGTTTCATATGACATATTTTCCCTTAAAAGGGACCAAAGTTGCACATCCCAACTAGATCAAAATTTAGTAAGATTTTATGCGGATCAAAACAAAAGTTTATATATAAGTAAAGTGTCAACAGAGGTGGAGCTAGAAGCCAACATACGGTATCAGCCAAAATAAGTAGCTTTAATCCAACTTTGTATTGTTAGGATTATGATTCCTACTAAAAAACAACAACCTTCATATTGAATAATCCGGAATTACAACTACATGAGCGGAAGCTAACCTGAATCCATATGTAGAATTTGATGAACCTCCTTTGAAGATTGTCCTTATGTTCTTGTGAATTCCTTGATCCTTCCTTCAAGTTTCTTGAAGTTGTATATCACCACAAATGCCTCACAAGACTTAAAACAATATATGTGAATTGTTCACAATAGTAAAGGTTATGACAATAATCAAATTTGGTATATGGTTTTCCACCCTATTTGCAAGACAATGGACAATATGGTTCTTGATTCAATGGGAAGAAGAAGAACTTGTCTTGCTAAAGAATGGGAACCATAACCCCACTTTATAACTCTAGGAGTTACATAACCCAAGAGACAAGAGTTACAAGACAAAAGTTATGTCTTGAGTTATGTCTTGCAAGAGTTACAAAACTCAAGAGTCACAAGCATTCATGTAACCATAGTTACATTTGTAACCTTAGTTAGCCCATCATAAACTAAGGTTACCCTTTTGGGTATCTACACATTAGTCCTACACTTTAGTATGACAATACATTGGCCCCATTAACATAATGTCCATAAGACCACATAATTAGGCCAAACCAAAAGATATCACATAACATATAATTATCCATATATTGTTCATATGTGTGTAGATATAAGTCCATATATCTAGATATAAATCCATATATCTTACAATCTCCCACTTGGACGAGATATACAAACATATGTACAATCCTTAATATTATATGTTACAAACCTTAGGTGCACAAAATTGCTATCACAATAAAATTGTCATGAACAATCCGGTCCATCAATCATACCAACATAGGACCTAAGAGCTCGTCGTTACTCATTCGTAACTAGAACCAATCATAGATCACGTATATCAATATAACCAACGACATGGATCAAGTGTAGGTATGTAGCATGGAAATAACATAAAGTGTGGTCAATAGAATGTCTATTTCCAACTGGTTCTCTTTATTGAGATCAAACATAAACTGTAAGAGTACAAAAACTTTAAAACTGAATATCTGCAGATATAACTGAATTACTGAATTTCTGAATATAATGAACAATTACATAAATGTGCAATACAAACTCCCACTAAAATACATAATCCTTATCTGATTTGACACCCATACAAGCAATATGCTCATGAAATACTTTTGGTGCCAATCCCTTAGTTAGCGGATCCGCAAGCATGGAGTTTGTACTAATGTACTCAATGCACAATTGTCCATTTTGTACTCTTTCTTTAACAACCCGAAATTTGACGTCCATATGTTTTGCTTTCGTCAAACTACTGTTGTTATTAGCATAAAGGACTGCTGATCTGTTGTCACATAATAGCCTAAGAGGCTTCTGAATAGTATCAACAATACGCAGTCCACCAACAAAATTCCGCAGCCATAATGCCTCATTGGATGCTTCATAACATGCCATAAACTCCGCTTCCATGGTGGAAGTGGCTGTAAGAGTTTGCTTAATGCTTCTCCAAGAGATAGCACCACCCACAAGCATGTAAATATAGCCTGAAGTAGACTTCAAACTATCCTGACATCCAGCAAAATCGGAATCGGTATACCCAATGATCTCAAGCTGGTCCGATTTCCGGTATGTAAGCATGTAATCCTTTGTTCTCTGTAAGTACCTCATGACCCGTTTGGCTGCCTTCCAATGGTCCATTCCCGGATTGCTTAGATATCTGCCTAACATCCCAACAATGTATGCTATATCAGGTCGTGTACATACCTGAGCATACATCAGACTACCTACCGCCGAAGCATAAGGTGTCTTCTGCATTTCCGAAATTTCATAAGAATTGTTTGGGCACTGTTTGAGACTAAATTTGTCTCCCTTAGCAACAGGGGTGTCGCCTGGTTTACAATCCTGCATGCCAAATCTTTTCAGAACCTTATCGATATAGCCCTTTTGTGACAGACCGAGAACGCATTTGGAACGATCTCTTAGAATCTGAATTCCTAATACAAAAGAAGCTTCACCAAGATCTTTCATTTCAAATTTCTTTGAAAGAAATTTCTTAGTTTCAAGTAATAATGCTATATCGTTACAGGCAAGCAGTATGTCATCGACATATAAAACCAGAAAAATATACTTACTCCCACTGAACTTATGGTATATACAGTCATCAGCAATATTCGGTTCAAAACCAAAAGATGTAATGACTGCATGAAACTTATAATACCATTGACGAGAAGCTTGCTTGAGCCCATAGATGGATTTCTTTAATTTGCAAACCTTCTTCTCTGATTCATCCGAAACAAAGTTTTCAGGTTGCACCATATAAATTGTTTCCTCAATGTCACCATTGAGAAAAACAGTCTTAACATCCATTTGATGAAGCTCAAGATCAAAATGTGCTACTAATGCCATTATAGTCCTGAAAGAGTCTTTCGATGAAACTGGAGAGAAAGTCTCTTTATAATCAATGCCTTCTTTCTGAGTGTAGCCTTTTGCGACAAGACGAGCTTTGTACTTAATAACATTGCCCCCTGAATCCCTTTTGGTTTTAAAAATCCATTTACAACCAATAGGTTTCGTACCTTCGGGCAACGTAACAAGCTCCCAAACGTCATTATCGCTCATAGACTTCATCTCATCATTCATGGCATCAATCCACTTTTGAGAGTTAGAACACTTAATGACTTGACGGAAGTTGATTGGATCATCTTCCTCAAGTCCAATATCACTTTCTTGTTCTTGGAGAAATACATAATAATCATCCGAAATTGCATTTCTCCTCTCTCTAGTGGATCTCCTTAATGGCATTTCAGTTACTTGAGGTTGTTGACTTTGAATTTCATTAGTTATATCAGGTTCCTGATGGGGGAGATTTTCGAGATTGTCTTGAACCGGAGTTGTGTGATCCGAGTCAGTAAGACCAAGATCAACAATTTGAGGGAAAGACACATGTTCTTCCTCAAAGACAAAATCTCTAACAACTTTATCTCCCCACCCCCCAAACTCAATATCCTCAAAGAACCTAGCATTTCCCGTCTCAAAAATAGTTCGTGATGTGGGATCATAAAACTTAAAACCCCTGGATTTTTCAGAGTATCCAACAAAATAGCTACTAACCGTCTTAGCATCCAGTTTCTTTTCATTCGGCCTATAAGGCCTTGCCTCAGCTGGACAACCCCAAATGTGTAAATGCCGAATACTGGGTTTATGCCCAGTCCAAAGTTCATAAGGGGTTTTGATTGTAGCTTTAGTTGGAACTCTATTTAGAATATAAGTTGCAGTTTTTAATGCTTCACCCCAGAGTGAGTCTGGCAAAGAAGTACGAGAAATCATACTTCTTACCATATCCTTAAGGGTCCTATTTCGTCTCTCAGCTACACCATTCATCGTAGGACTTCCTGGCATAGTATATTGAGGGACGATCCCACACTCATCTAGGAATTTAGCAAAAGGCCCTGGACGTTGTTCACCGGAACCATCATATCGACCATAGTATTCACCTCCACGGTCAGATCTAACGGATTTAATTCTTTTCCTTAGTTGATTTTCAACTTCAGCCTTAAATGATTTGAACACGTCTATGGATTGGGACTTTTCGTGAATAAGATATAGATACCCATAACGAGAGTAATCGTCTATGAATGTGATAAAGTATTGTTGACCATTCCGACAAGGAGTAGGAAATGGCCCGCAAATATCCGTATGTATCAATTCTAAGACGTCCGAAGCTCTCTTGGCACCTAATCTAGTCTTGTTTGTTTGTTTTCCCTTGATACACTCAATACAAATTTCCGAATTTGAGGTATCAAGAGAATCAAGAATTCCATCTGACACGAGTTTCTGAATTCTTTGAATGGATATGTGACCCAAACGTTTATGCCAGAGTGATATAGAATTCTCATTAGTTAATTTCCTTTTAGTACCACTTAAACTTGTATGCAAAGTTTCTTTATTTGAAGTTATTGTATCAACCAAATATAAGCTATCAAATGTTGATAAAACACCAGTACCAATAAGATTTGAACACTGAAAGAGACTAACTTTATTATCCCCAAATGTACATTTATAACCAGATATGTCCAATTGGGGAACCGAAATTAAGTTCCGTCTAAAAGACGGTACAATAAAAGTCTCATCCAAATCTAAATGAAAACCAGTTTTAAACAACAGCCTAAATTTGCCAATAGCTTCAACTGGCACCTTCTTGCCGTCACCCACATAGATGTATCTTTCACCATCATTTGGTTTTCGGCAGTTCAGGCAACCCTGCATTGATATACTTATATGAGTAGTAGCAGCAGAATCTACCCACCAAGTATCCTTAGGTACTGAAATTAAATTAACTTCAGAACAAATAAGAGAAAGAAGTGTACCTTTTTTCGCACGCCAGGCATGGTACTTGGTACAATCCTTCTTCACATGATTAGTCCCCTTACAAAAGAAGCAACCTAATGCAGTGATTTCAACCTTAGGTTCCTTATGTTGCTTATTCTTGGGCTTTGCAACTGCAACTTCCTTACCCTTCCTCTTCTTAGTTTCCTTAGAAGAGGATGCCAAATGAGCACTTCTGTCTTATCTAGCTTTATCCTTTCCTCTTCTTGCACACAGTGTGAAATGAGCTCGTTAAGAGACCATATCTCCTTCAGGCAGTTGTAACTGACCTTAAACTGATTAAAGTGTGCAGGAAGAGATATCAAAACAAAGTACACAAGCAGTTCCTCAGGTAAATCCAGCTTGAGTGACTTTAGTTTCGAAGCAAGATGAGACATTTCCATAATGTACTCCCTAATGTTTCCCTTGCCCTTATACCTCATGGAAACAAGTTTACTCAATAGTGTACTTGTTTTCGCCTTTTCGTTTTGAATAAAACGCTGTTCGAGGTTTTCAAGGAAAACTTTGGCACTGGGTTCATCATTCATAGTGCCCCTGAATGATTCTGGGATTGCACGCTTCATGATCATGAGACTCATGCGATTCGAGCGTTCCCACTTCTCCATCACCCTCCTGTCATCAGGAGAGGATGTATCCTCAAGAGGAGTAGGTTGCTCGGTCCGAAGTGCTAAGTCAAGATCCATGCAACCGAGAACGATCATGACGTTCTCTTTCCATTCCTTAAAGTTAGTGCCGTTAAGCACAGGGATGCTATTGATGTTGGCAGAGATCGTAGAAGCAGAAGAATTTACTGAAAATAGAACAAAAGGATTACTGAATACATGCTTATATAAACTTGAACTTTAACTTTATAGATTCAAAATTAGGCAATTCCCATTACAAGATACCTTGCACAACATTGATTTTAGTCTTTGGACAGAAAAACAACTTGTAAGTGGTACTCTTGGTGTAGTGATCAAACATAGACAATAAACTCCTGTCAAATATTAAACCTTCCTTTGGGCCGATTTAATATTCACATGGAAAACCAAATAATCGTCTCATATTTACCACCACAAGAATGTTCGAATTCCTGCCAAATAACACCTTCCTTTGGGCCGGTGTTAAACGCATGGAAGACTAATATCCACAGTCATCTTATATTTTAAAATTAATCAATCTACACAATAGAGGTTACTTTGGCAACATAGTGCTTCAATTGAATAACTAAAATATTAGATGCTATAAACTTTAGTTCCTTAAGCCATTTTATGAATCTCAACTTAATGTGTTACATGATTGGATGTGTAACACTTGAATATTAATTGTTGTTTACTGAATTGGACAATTCTATAATATATAAGAATTGATGGACTATAAAACAATTAACATTCACTGAAACTTAAGAGAGTTGAAACGTTTTTCTTAAACTTTACTGGACCAGACAATCGATTGTCAACACAGACAATCGATTGTTTGGTTTTTTCTGAAAAAATTTTAAGTCACTGGATGTGACAAGGAAAAATTTTTCTAAGTTACTGGACCAGACAATCGATTGTCAAAACAGACAATCGATTGTTTGGTTTTTTCTGGAAAAATTTTAAGTCACTGGATGTGACAAGGAAAAATTTTTCTAAGTTACTGGACCAGACAATCGATTGTCAAAACAGACAATCGATTGTTTGGTTTTTTCTGGAAAAATTTTAAGTCACTGGATGTGACAAGGAAAAATTTTTCTAAGTTACTGGACCAGACAATGGATTGTCAAAACAGACAATCGATTGTTTGGTTTTTTCTGGAAAAATTTTAAGTCACTGGATGTGACAAGGAAAAATTTTTCTAAGTTACTGGACCAGACAATCGATTGTCAAATCCAGACAATCGATTGTCAGGTATACTTTAAAAAACATTTCATCTCACTGGAGTGTATACAAGCGATTGTACAGTGTATACTTTTTCTGAATTATAACATGATTTTTAACATGAATCTTTAAACATGAAAACATGTTATTTACCAACTAAATCATGCTATATACAACGTTTTAACATGATATAAAAACATCAAACTGAATCAAATCATAACATTCATAAGATCATGCTATCATGCTATTTCATGGTAGAATTTCATAAACAAAATTCTAATTATACTTTAACATGAATCCTAATATAACATGAACCTTATGAACATCCAAATTATCCAAAATGAAGGGTGGCTCTGATACCAATTGTTAGGATTATGATTCCTACTAAAAAACAACAACCTTCATATTGAATAATCCGGAATTACAACTACATGAGCGGAAGCTAACCTGAATCCATATGTGGAATTTGATGAACCTCCTTTGAAGATTGTCCTTATGTTCTTGTGAATTCCTTGATCCTTCCTTCAAGTTTCTTGAAGTTGTATATCACCACAAATGCCTCACAAGACTTAAAACAATATATGTGAATTGTTCACAATAGTAAAGGTTATGACAATAATCAAATTTGGTATATGGTTTTCCACCCTATTTGCAAGACAATGGACAATATGGTTCTTGATTCAATGGGAAGAAGAAGAACTTGTCTTGCTAAAGAATGGGAACCATAACCCCACTTTATAACTCTAGAGTTACATAACCCAAGAGACAAGAGTTACAAGACAAAAGTTATGTCTTGAGTTATGTCTTGCAAGAGTTACAAAACTCAAGAGTCACAAGCATTCATGTAACCATAGTTACATTTGTAACCTTAGTTAGCCCATCATAAACTAAGGTTACCCTTTTGGGTATCTACACATTAGTCCTACACTTTAGTATGACAATACATTGGCCCCCTTAACATAATGTCCATAAGACCACATAATTAGGCCAAACCAAAAGATAGCACATAACATATAATTATCCATATATTGTTCATATGTGTGTAGATATAAGTCCATATATCTAGATATAAATCCATATATCTTACATGTATTTGTATTTAAAAGTTCACAAAATACATACAAAATTTAAATGTAGAATCCAATTACTAAAATTTGATATCAATATTCTAGAATTTAGAATCTATTAGGGTCAAATTCTATTTTTGCCTCCGATAACTTTATCGTCTTTGATATTTGCACCAACCAATAGCATTTAACCCTAAGACGAGAACTAGTGTCACATTCAACCATTATATTTTGATGGTTAAGTGATAATCTTTTATGTACTATATATGTCATGCATCCAGTTTGATGCAAATCATAAGTCCTAATGAGATCTTTCCTACTGAAAAATAATACAATAGAATCTAACTCTAGATTTTCTCATAAGTTTACCACCTAGATTTTCTTTATTTGGGGGAAGGGACATAGCCGTATCCCAGTTGAGAAATATGGGTACACGTGAACTCATACGGCTCTTTTTAAGTTATGTATTATAATGTAATAGTTCTTCAAAATTATTTAAATATATGTGTGTAAACCCATACTTAAAGATTATCATGGTGCAATTATTATTAGGTGCACCACTACTAGTGAAATTGAAAATTCAAAGACCATCTGAATGGTCTTTGTTTTTGGCACATTATATAGATATATATGTTAGAATTACTAAATTTAAAAAAAAATATAATTTTGAACCTATAATTTTAAATCCGCCTTTTTATAATAATATATTTATCATCTTGAAATCTTGAGTTCGCCTTCGGCGGCGTCAAGAGACGTGCATATCTTCTGTGTTAAGAACAAAAGATAAGAAGAAATCCTTTTCATTTCCTCCTCCTGAATTTTGGAAGGTCCAAAGTGAACTATTGACTGGCGCGCATTCAGAGTCGGAAACTCATGCAAAGAACCATTATTCATTTGAAACCACACAAAAGCACATCCTAATTCAAAAAAACCAATCCAACAAATCCAAGAATGACACATTGTATCTAGAGCCTTGTGCTGCATCTGTACAATTAGAAGTTTTATTTTGTTTCTCGTATAATTGACACTAATTGTATAAGGCTCTTTCTTGTTTTATAAATTCGTGAATCTTAATCTTATATGTTTGGGTCCACAAAAATTTGGCTCCATAAATTGTGAGACAAAAAGGAGCCTCATACAACTAATGCAGCTGTATGAGACACAAAATAAATTTTTTCGTACAACTAGTATTTTATCTACCAAAGGCAAAATGACTTGATAGCCACTTAAACTTGTACGAGATTTTAAAGCCGATATTTAAATTTTGAATTTTTCCATTTTAGCACCTCAACTCAATCAATTGAGTATAAATAAACATGTAACTCAATTGCCTGAAAGAAGAACACGTCAAATGCTAAAACCATTTATTATTTTACATGTGTCATCTTTGAGTCCCTCTTTGAAAATTAATTTATCAAAATTTCTTTTCTTATTTTACTTCTTTCATTATTTCTTCTACACGTTTTAGTGCTACCATGGGAAAAAAAATCTCAGTCATGACTGATTCGTGAACTTCCACAAAATTCCTTCCATCCTTAACTTCTAACAATATTCATAAAATTTTTCCCCAAGTCAAAGAGTCGATGGGCCACCCACTAAAATTCGGTCAAGGCAACAAAAGATCCGGCGAAGCTATGTCAAAGAAGGATACGAATGGTAAAATCAGAAAGAGAGAAGAAGTCAGATTGCATAAGTAGAAATTTTCAACAAAAATTCGTCAATTTTCTGATAGTCTTTCTCTTGTTGTCTTTCAATTTGAGATAGGGCACCTAATGTGACAGAAAGGATTGGCAATATTTTTGACAAAATATATTATTTTTCTTTGTTTCTCACTACTGCCGAGCTTTACAAAAAGTGGAAGTTGCTCTCAACACGAGGGATATACAAGAAAGACCTGCTCTAGATCTCCAAGTCTCCATGGTCGTTCTTTTTAACATCTCTTTCTATTCTTATAATGTAATGCTATCAGTCACCTCGTACTACCCCCATTGTGCATCCTGTGTAATATCAAGGAAAGGGAAGGCTCATACTACCGCGGCGGGAGGTCGTCCCCCAACACATTCCCCCTATAGTTGATCTGCAACAGATTGAGGCATATCCTTTGGAGATGGTCACGGCAGCGGCGGCAAGTGGATCATTCATGCGCAGACTTAATTGAAAAAGAAAGATTCCCTTTTGTTACCGACCTTCTTACCTTGACTGATGTTTTAGGTCTTCTTATCCAAGAGGACACTTTAATCTTGCTTTAGAGGCCCGAATGCTTATCATTCTTGCCTTCTAAACTTCTTTATATCGAGGGATGAGGAACCATATTATCCTGCATTCCTTAAACTTATGTAGTGAGTCGTGTAGGTGGCGTATTTAAATTAGGGCCATACATTGAGATTCTTTTCTCCTCATCGCTAGCTAGTCGAGATGCTATCTCTCTTCTCCTTGAAAGAAGCAAGGAAAAATTGGAGTGGAAGGTAAAAAAAGAAAAAGAAAAAGAAAAAGAAAAGGGGAGGTGCATGTATCAATGGGGAAAGGGAAAAAGAAAGAGAAAGAGGCGAGGGAAAATAAGGGTATTACTTATTTTGGAGGGGGGCTTATTTTTTTTTTTTTTTTCATTTGTAATGTTTTTCTTATGCTTTTACATTTTTTTAATCAAAATTAATGTAGTCATGCGCTTAATTTACGTGATTTGCACATATTTTGTTCACATTATCTCTGTCACTTTTACATGTGCATGGTCAATGGTCGAATAGATTTATTTGTTATCAAATATATAAGTTTGAATGTTTAAATAGAAAAATATAAATTCACGTATCGTCTTTATAATTAAAAGCAAATTTAAGTGGCCACAAGATAACTTCGCCACTAAATAATTCTATTTTCTTCTCTAGTCCCTTTCGAAATGATATTGTTCTGAACAAACGGCATTGAATGAATTCTACAATAATGTTTGAGTGCTCTTGGCAGCGATACCCAGAATGCTGAACCCTACTATTTCCCTAAAAAATTACATCATGAATAGTTTAACCAATTTGATGCTTTTGTACGTGATTAAATCCACATGCTATGTATCACTTCAATCTCTCTCTCACACTATATATATTGTGTGATAAAGATCAAGTTTGAAGTGAAAAGAAAAAACATTAATTTTAAATATTAGCCCTTTATTGTAGGTAAATATTAACCCACGTAAAGCATTATTAAATAGTATTTCATTGGGTGTAAAAAAGTCACGCTTTCTTATTAATTAATATGTTATAATGGCCAAAGGCTAAAAGTTAGGACTTCTTAATATATATTCTGAAATCCGTCAACTTTATGTTAAATATTTTAAAAACAACTTTATTTAATTGTTATTTAATTATTTTTTAGTGTTTAAGAGTTTAAAATTAATTAAAATTTACTTATTGATTTGTTTCTTATTTGAACCATGGAAAAAGTTAAAATTTATTTTTTCTTTTCATTTCGAACTTTGTATAAGTCTTACACATAAATTATATATAAATGATAGAAAAATAAACAGATTTAAAAAAGAAGAGGTATGAGTTATTGGACAATACCGTTGATAGTTTACTTTTTAAAAATATACAAGACTAGCACTACTAATATTATTCAATATTTTACTTTTAACTTTAGAAATTTTTATATGCACATTATGCTAATGAGCAATATTGAGCAGAAATCAATAAAAGACACAAAATTAACAAGATAATTGTTGAGAATCTTTAATTTTTAATTCATAATACATTTAGCTAAATGTGAGTGGATATATTAGCTGGCTTTTAATTGAGGATTCTCTTGCTAGCTTGCTTTATTTCTTTTCTTTTTTTTTAATGTCTTTTTTCTGGTTTATTATTGCACTTTGATTTTGGGTTTATTTAAAGTTTGTAGATTACTAGTTACCTACTTATATCTTATAAGTTGTACCCTCAAGATTGTTTAGATTACTAAGGTTCTTGCCCGTGAAACTGAAATTCAGAAATTATAAACCTGAAATTTTTTTATAGTTGAATTAATGATGTTGGGAACTTCTAAGATAGTTTCTTCAATCATGGAGTTAGTTATACACAACCAATATTCATGACCATCTTTAAAAACTTACACTTTCATTTTATAACTTAATACTATTTTTTTAATAAATTTATATTCATAGAGACAGGAATCACGCGCATCACGCGTATCTAAGTCTAGTTTTATTAAAAGTTCCTCTTTCCTCATGATGTAAGTATATAACCAACTATAATAATTATCTTTACTCTTGATGTTTGTTAGGGGTAGAGCTACTTGGAGGCGAGATAGAACCTTCACCTAAAAAAAAATATGCTGTGGGATTGAAGAAGAGGCTGGTGTCTGCACCTATCATAGTTTTACCCGACTTGGGGTAACTATTTGAGTTAATGTGCGATGCAAGCGATTATGATGTGGGAGAAGTGCTGGAACAGCGAATGGAGAAGGTCATGCACCCAATCTACTATATAACTAAAACTCTGAGTGGTGCCCAACCAACCTACACAATGATTGAGAAGGAGATGCTAGCTCTGGTATTCACATTTGACAAATTCAAGTCATACCTGATAGGCTCGAAGGTAATTTTTTATACTGACCATGCTTCTCTCAGGTACCTAATTGAGAAGAAGGAGTCCAAGTCGCGCCTGATTCAATGGGTTTTATTATTGCAAGATCTCAATTTACGAATCACTGACCGAAAACCAAGTTTCCAGTCACTTGTCTAGCGTTCAAGGAGCTGAAAAGAGGGTTAAGGTGGAAGAGATCGTGGAGACTTTCCCAGATGAACAACTTTAGCGCCATAGTATGTAGATATTTCAAAACTCGTTGGCGAGCGGTATTATGGACATGTCTCGTCCGATTCGGGATGTTACACTCCATATTTCCGTATGTAAGAGTATGTCTTAAGCCAATTGATGTAAGCTCATAAATGAAATTATCTTTGAAAGTTCATAAAGCAACTTAATCATGTTACCATATAGGTTACAAATATTTACGATCATGAATACCAAGTACCAAGAGGGTTTGAAGGTTTAGAAGCTAAACAAATTGAAGAAAATAAGTTTTATTGAAAGTCGACAAGTTGGAAATGTTACGAGAATAGGGTGCTTAAAATTATAAGGGGATTATGTTATGAGTTATTTTAGTCGTACGATAGACGTATGTTATGATTTGAAGTTAAGCGAGTTGTGGAACAAAAGTTGGAAAAGGTCATCACAAGTTATATTCATAAATATGTTAAAACTAAGGTCAAATGTAGCTGAGATTTTTCTTACAATATACTTAGAATTAGGGTATGATCTACCTACAAAATTGAATATCTACGATTCTATTTTCTAACCTATTAAACCGTAGAGACGACATAGGAGTGGAGATATATTTATATTTTTGTGAGACTACACATACTGTATAAGTGTCAAATAGGTGTCACTAAAGCTTTTGAGCAATTCATTTCTTCTATTATATAAGGTATTTTTTGGAAATATCATATACCAAATTGAAGATCTTGGAAGGTAGTTTCCAATACTCTTAGCCATTCATTCATAAGACATTCTTACAAAAAGATATAAGCGTCCGAAAATGGGCCAATGAGAGGGTGCCAAGCTAGCACCTCCTTGACTTTTCAAAAGTTGGTATATAATCCCTATCTCATTTTCTCTCTCTTTTCATTTATTCATTGAACACGACCACAGAACACCCCTAAACTTAACTTAAGATTTCATGAGTTTCGAAGAGGATTAGCATCCCGGATACAAAATCAAGAAAAGATATCACTAGAACGATCCCTATGACGTAAGTATCATTATATCACCTCTTTTTTTTTGTAGTTTAAGTTTTGAAAGATACTTCGAAGTTAAGTAACATTTATATGAATTTAAGTGTTTAATTATTAATAAAAGTTGATAAATTTATTTTCTAATAGTTAGAACTCACTGGACAGTGATTGAAAGCCGTGAGTTCTAGTTATTTGACTTGTAGTGGATTGTTTGTGGGTTGTTTCGTGTTGGCCTTTTGTGCTGATGTTTTATGGATTTTTGGAGGAGAAAAGGTTTGGTGAAACAGCACATAATTATGGAATGGTAGGCTGGTTGTTCTTCGTTATTTATTTGGGGTTTTTTGGCACTCTTTGATTGTCGCTTTATGTATGAAATGATTAGGGGTGTGGGCTGTTTTGTGGTATATTGTGATGGAGATAAAGTTGGAAAAATTATGCATACATGTTGTTATTATTGTGTTTTTGTTGTTGGTGTAATATGATATTGGAGGAGTGCCTTGTTGTTGGTGTAATATGATATTGGAGGAGGGCCTTGTTACAGGGAAGATGCTGCCGAAGTATAGACAATGAGCTACTAGTTTAAGTTCCGAACTTAGCTTTTACTTAATACTGATTTTGAATCTCCTTATGTTGTGGTAGATTGAGTTGAGTTGTGTGAATAATTTCTTGGAAGGTATCAAGGACTCGACAGAGTTAATTTATGTTAAGGCTAAATCTTTCCTTCATTTTGGCAAGTAACTACATCAATTTGATAACGAGACATAAAGAGAAGTTCATATTCCTGAATTCATATACATTTTCCTATTCTATAAGTTACAACATTCTCCCTTATCAATACTTCATATTAGTTTAATTTTGTCTTCTTTCAGCCAATAGAGCTAAGAGTCTATGTGTGTGTGTGTATATATATATATATAATTATATAATATTACAGTATTTTTACTACTATCGAGCTATAATCGATAGGCAGGTCCCTATTGGGCAACCTCAGATCAAATGGTGAATTATATACAAAGTATACTATAGCCGAGCTCCTGTGAACGAGCCCATAATGGCCGAGATACAGATCCTAGTATGGTCAGGAGCCTATGAGCGAGCCTACTACGGAAGAGCAGTTATACATACCGAGCCTTATACGGCCAGACAACTATTTTACTTACTATATTGAGAGAGTTGAGTCAATACCAACATGTAGGCATATCTTCAGATTATCTTTGACTCCCAGTTACTTTCAGTTATTATATTATTAGTTCAGTAGTTTTCAGTTATTCTGTTGGCTTACATACTTCGTACATTATTTCGTACTAAAGTCCTATTTGTTGGGGACACTGCATTTCATGCTTGCAGGTCCTCATTGACAGTTGGACAGACCCTCCCAGCAGGCAGAGTCAAACATTAGTTTGGTTGGTAAGCTCCACTTCCTCAGAGTTACAAGGTCTATATGTTGGAGTCCATTTTATATATACAAGTTTGATGGATAGCTCGAGGCCCTATCTCGACCATGGTACAGTTCAGTTATCTCTAGAGGCTTGTAGACGGTGATGTATAGTTTGTATATCAATAGATATTCATGGAGGCTTCATCGACCTTCATAATTATATATATATATATATATATATATATATATATATATGTATATATATATATATGTATGTATATATATGTATATATATATATATATATATATGTATGTATATATATATGTTTACCCCACACATGAGAGAGACGCTATTTTCAGATGATTCAGAATATGGCCTCATCAGCCTAAGTTGAGGGTTACCCCTCCAGAGTTTACAGTTACAGAGAGTATGCTTGGGCCGAGTATAGAATCGGGTGTCGGCCATGCCTCTTTAAGTTTGGGATGTGATAATTGTTCCCTATGAATTTTCCTCTGTACAGAAGAAAAATTTCTTTCATAATCGCCGTATGTATTTCTGGGATGGACCATATTTGTTTAGTATTTGTATTGATAACATGATCTGGATATGCATTCCCGAGATAGACCAATCTTCTATTTTGTAGGAATGTCATGCTTCACCTTATATAGGTCATTTTGGAGTCATAAAGACAACTACTAAAGTGTAGAGACATGATTTTATTGGCCAACATTGATTAAAGATACACACTTTTAGGTAAAGAGCTATGATGACTGCTAACATATGGGGAATATTTCCCATAGACATAAGATGGACGTGAACCTAATTCAAGAGGTGAAAGTATTTGATATATGGGGAATCGATTTTATGGGACCCTTTGTCAGCTCATATGGGCAAAAACTACATACCACTAGCTATGGACTATGTCTCAAAATGGGTAGAAGCCATGGCACTCCCAACAAATAATGCAAAGGGTGTTATTGATTTTTTAAGAAAAAATATCTTCACTCGATTTGGCACTTCAAGAGCAATCATCAGTGATGGAGGCACTCACTTCTGCAACCGACTTGCAAAGTTATTGGAGAAATATGGCATTTGCAATAAGGTTTCCACTTATCACCCACAAACAAGTGGGCACGTAGAGGTTTCAAACAAAGAAATCAAGAGTGTTTTGACCAAAACTACAAAAGCTACTCCGACTAATTGGGAGAAAAATTAAATGACGCACTATGGACCTACCGCATAGCATTCAAAACTCCGATTGATATGTCACCGTAAAAATTAATATTTAGAAAAGTGTGTCACTTATCTGTGGAGTTTAGCGCATAGAGCTTTTTGAGCATTAAGGCAATTAAATCTTGACATGGAGGCCGCTGATACGAGTACTCAAAGAGTTGCATGAACTTTATGAGTTCCATCACCATGATTTTGAGAGCAGCAAGATGTTAAAAGGAAGGATGAAGATGATGCACGATAAACATATTCAAGAGATAATTTTCAAACCCGTAGATGTCATATTATTGTACGACTCTAGATTGAAATTATTGCTGGGTAAGATGAAATCTAGATGATCAGGACCTTTTAGGGTTGTGCAAGTGTTCTCAAGTAGATCTATAGAAATTGAATATTAAGATGGAACAAACACTTTTAAAGCCAATGGGAAAATGTTGAAACATTACTTTGCCATGGACGAGGAAAAAGCTGTATCTATGATTCATTTGAAGGAGCCTCAAGTGTTGAGTGAACCTTGAGTTCGATTGACTGCGTCGTAACATCTTTGGAGTAGCATTTTCCTACTGTTCTTTATCGAATAAAGGGGTTGAAGCTGTACCATTTGTTAAAATGCGCCAGGCCAGCTAATTTAAGCATGGTGAAAGATTTATATGCTAATTGGAATTTTTAGAAAAATTAAGCCGATGTGCGAGGTGTATGGATCAACTTGCAACCACAAGCACTTTGTGAATTTTTTGGGGGCTCTAAACCATGATCCATGATTTTTTCAAAAGTTCGTGCGCAGTCCAGATTACCCGGCCATCCATCAAATATTATGTTGGATGAACTTGATGGCAAAGTAGATTTGTTCACAACGAAATGACACCCACAGGGACATGTGCCGGACTGACTTCAACAGAGTAGCTAAGGTCTGGCATAACTTTGTTTTTGCTCGTATTGTGTCGGGTGAGCATTTTTCAGATTGCACGAGAGCGAGGGTTTGTTTGATATATTTTCTGATGATGATGAAACCTATCAATATTGGTCAGTTAATGCTTGATGAGATGACTAACTCCGGATTTCAAAATGGCTCAAGGAGGTTCTTCTACGGGAACCAGCTCTTACTGCAGCAGGAGGTGCCAATTTATAAGGAAGCTGGTGATATTGTTCCTACACCAACCGAGTTTCTAGATATCTTGGTGATACCACCAGAGAATGATCGAAAGTTGAGCACTGCTGCCAAGCAGGAACGGGATAACAACCTACAATATCACATGTATTGTATGATGAGCCTGCTCTTGCAAAAGGTAGGGGCGATAGAGGCATAGAAGCAGAAGTTGAACTAGGATCGTCCATTATTAGGGTTGACCAAGAAGCTTTTGGGATTGTCGCCGGGTATCCCCCTCCGCTCGTCTAAGGATCGGAACACTATACCACTATATCCTTATAGTGGCGAGACTATTGAGGAGGTTGATAGCCTTTAGCCATCATGAGCATGGTATAGGACGGCGCATCAGGTGGTCCAAGGTCTCATAGATCGGGGAAGGCTCGTAGATTGGTAGATGAGAAATCAGATGGAGAGGGCTCCGGCTACGACCGTAATAGGTCCGCTTAGACATGGTGTTCCTTCTATACACCCTCTTGCTTTATATTTTTGTATATGTGCATTGGGGACACTACAATTTTTAAGTGTGGGGTAAGAATTTCCTTTGATGAGTAGTAGCAGTATGTTAGTACCTTGTAGTAAATGTAACTTCTAATATTTTGATTCTAGCCCCTTTTAAATTCTAGCTTCTTGATTTTAATTGCTTAGTTAATAGAATGAGTGATGAAGTATAATATAGTATAATTTAGTAGTTTAATTCAGAAAAAAATAAGTTTGAACTTTTCCCGACGATGGATCTTTGGGACAACTTTCTTGAGGGATTACGGTCCAACGAAAAATTCCAAAAATATTTTTTATTTTTAGTTAATCGTAGATAGATAATAATACTCCTTGATTTTTCTTTTAGCATCAGTTCTTTTTTAAGGGATATAACTTGAAAATTTTATTTTTTTCTACATATTTTTGATTTTTAGGAAACACGCGGAAGAAAAAAATTGAGTGTCCTATAGGCCATTTGACATGTTTGATACTCGCATTGTTAGGTAATAGAATGCAAATTACCATCCCAATATGTTTTAATGAAAATTGATGCCGTGAAAGATTGAATCGCCTGTTTGTGATGATTTTCCTCTTTTACCGAACTCATTTTTCATGTAGTGCTTCATTGCTTAATACTTCTTGACCTTATGATTACTTGCCTAAATTTAAGAGAGGAATAGAACCGTACGGATTGGGGTCATATGCATTGTGTGATGTGAGATGTTGATTATATTATGTACTATTATGTGTTTGTCTAGAACTTTTCATATGTGTTAGTTGAAGCGAAATAAGTAAGCTTTGTGAGTGTTGGAGATGATGTGGGCTATTCTTTTATTTCCCATTGAGCTATTATGCCACCATAAATAAAAAATATCCTTAGATAGCCCATTTGAGCCTATAAGTTTTTTCTTTGGCACCCACATTACAAGCCAAGTCCCACTTTGTTCATTAAGTAAACTTTTGTTGAACCTTCACCTCTGAAAGCATGTAAGTCACTGGAAGAGTAAGTGAAAGTTGGGGTAGCTTTTGCGTGGAACCGTAGAGAAGGCCAAAAAGGTACAGGTATGTTTGAAAGATCATTAGCCAGAAATCTAAATTTTGGGGCTAGTGAATGAGAAGTTATGCTTAAAGAAAAAGGGACAAGTTCTATATGGTTTCTTGGCATTGTTTGAATTGGTCACGAAACGTGTGCAGTGAAAAGTTAAGTGTAGTGTATTACCGTGCTTAGAAGGGTACTATACCCAAAATATATTCTGCCCATCCCTTAGCCTATATTCCAACCCATAAATACCTAATTAATCTTAGACTTTGCAAGCTTAGATTAGTGGAGATATACATTACGTGCAAGCCTATTGTACAATCATAGAATGCACATGAATTTCTTTATCAGAGTGAGTGGTTTTTTGTTCATATATGTGATGCCCTTAAATTATATCTGAATGCATATTTGAATGTGTGGACGAAATACCCTCTTATTATATACTGAGGTAAATATGTCCATATTAGATATGTGGCATTATTAAACATCTCTTATTGGGTAAGTGCACGAGTTGATAGGGTTTACTGATGATGAATCAGTCTTTGAGGTTGAGTGGTTATGGGCAGGTTGTTTGAGTGTTTTTATTTGGTCACTAATATTCCAGCATATAAAAGTTGGAAAAGGTATGAATGTGTATGAAAGGTATTAATTGTTGTGGTCATTAATGTAGTATGTTGAATTGCCAAAGGTTCCTCCATTGTATGATATCTTGCGTGCATTGTTTAGTTAGCAAGGTTATAAGTTGCTCGACAATGAGCAAGAGCTTAAGTGTAGGGAGGTAATGTTAGGCTAAAAATCCATGTTTATTGCATGTAATTTGCCTTGCATTATACTTCAATCTTGTTAACTTTGGCATAAATATTTGCGACTCAAGCTTAATAATGGTATTTATATGTGTAGGAAAAAATTTGAAATAATTCGGCAAGCTTGCATACAAAGTACAGTAAAAATAGAAGAGTTTGAAGGGAATATGATTTTGGTGCCCAGGTTGGAACCAAGCACCAACCAAAACGCCAAAGCAAAATAGCACAAAAGAGGAAAAATTACGGCGTCGAGCTTGGCACTAGGCGCCAGCGAGACGTCTAAGGACGAATTTTGTCAGAATTCGGCTAGGACTTGGTAGTTTCGATCTTACACGCCCCCAACATGTATAAAAGAGGTTCTAAACCTATTTCTTAGAGGTTAGACATTATTGGTGAGGAAAAATATTACGGAAACACTTAGAATCAACGAATCACAAGAGTTTTTCTCTTCCATTCTTCCTTAATCTATATTTTAATATTTTCAATTATTATCATGATCTTAGTATGATTATGAGTAGCTAAGCTTGCTAATTTAGGGTCTGATGGAACCTATTGGAGGATAATTTTTTACTATGTTTAATATGAATTTGCTTTTGATTTTCCTCTATTTGTTCAACTATATTCTTGTTATTGTTGATTGAAGAGCTCTCAATTAACTGTGCCTATTTAGTGTGTATATTACGAGATATATATATATATATATATATATATATATATATATATATATATATATATATATATATATATATATATATATATATATATATATATATATATATATATAGAGAGAGAGAGAGAGAGAGAGAGAGAGAGAGAGAGTACACATTTAGGTAGTTGTTGAAAAACACCACTCCAAATATATTTGAGAGGTCAATATGGATGGTTTAAAGACGAGATTAGAGATACGAAACCTTGGTGCAATCGTAGTGAGCAGTGAATTAGTTTCTGCTAGCGTAGTTCGAGAGAATATGTCTAGTAAATTGTGGTAGTTGCTCGAGAGATAGCTATGATACCCAAAGTGCTCACGACCGGCAGAGAATACTTTGGCGAATTTATAGGAAACGTAGCGGGGGAGATTCCAATAATAGGAAAAATCATAACCCTAGACTTTTCCAAATCTTGTCTATAGTTAGTTACTCCCTCCATTCTAATTTATGTGAACCTGTTTGACTGAGCGCGGAGTTTAAGAAAAAATAAAAAATTTGGAATTTATGATCCTAAATAAGTTAAAATGGGGTCCAGAGTATTTGTATGGTTATAAAAGCTTTTTATTAAGGGTAAAAATGTAATTATAAGTAAATGTTTTAAATTTAGAAAGAGTCATTCTTTTTTGAGCGGAAAAAAATGAAATAGATTTGCATAAACTGGAACGGAGGTAGTATAAATTACTGTCATTACTCTTCTCTTAGTTAATAAACACTCAAATCGATAATTAGTATTTCTGAAGGCTGATTACTTGAATCTTGCGAAACTAGTAATTATGATTAATAGGTTAATTTCTTACGGGATTCGACTCCGGACTTGTAAATCGAATTCTATTTGTAACGACCTCTAGACCTCTTAGGAGGCGCAGTTGGTAGTGATCAGTTATATACAATTAAAATTTTATATTTATCTACAGTGTAACTTTTTAACAAATAGTAATCAATTGATTATTCTTAAGACTATATACCTTCGTCTTCATAGTGCATCCATCCTCTTGAACATCTGAATCTGCCTCAGGGCCAAGAGACGTGCATATCTTCTGCGTTAAGAACAAAAGATAAGAAGGGATCCTTTTACTTTCCTCCTCCTGAATTTTGGAAGGTCCAAAATGAACTATTGACGGGCGAGCAGTCAGAGTTAAAGACTCATGCAAATAAACCATTATATTCATTTGAACCACACAAAAGCACATCCCACGAAATGATTTCAAAATAAATCCAATAAATCCAAGAATGACACATTGGATTTGGAGCCTTATACTGAAGTCCGAAATTGAATTGTAATTCTTTTGGACTCAAGCGATCATAATAGATACAAATATATTGGGCATAATTTTATATCTAGCATAATTATTCACCGCACTATACATTAACAGAACGTTATATCCTAATAATATATTTATCCATTAAAGTAACGTGATATAACCATGTTATATTTAAATTGAAACTGAACGGGAAGGTATAGCTCGCAAATATATCGCACTATACTATAGCGTGGTATTTATGCACGCTATACCTATATAAAAAAAGCGTACGTTCTTCTTCCTTTCCCACAAATGCAACCCCCCTTTCCCAATTTCCTATTCCAGCGGTCCCTTTCCCCTTCTCCCCCCGTCCCCCCAACAAAAAAAAAAACTCGGTATTGTAGCAAGCCAACATCCTATCTAGTTATTGCATAGTGGGTTGCTCGTTTCGACATCAAATTATCAAATTTTCAACTTTCAAAAAGTTAAAATCGAAATATTCCGATTTATTTTTGGTTAAAACTCATATATAAAAAATACCTATTAGTTTTTTCACCTTTAAAAATGTTATTTCGTTATATTATGATTTAACTATTTTATTATTTTTTATCTGAATTATATTATTGATGTGCTAAAAAATTTAGTAAAATAGAGAAATTATTATTTTATGAATAATTAATGTTTTGAGTTGTTATAAAAAGTGGTAATTAGTAATTTTTTTACTATGGCATATGTATTTTCGTTATGGTTTTGTGATTAAATTAATTTATTATTTTTTATACGGATTAGATTATTTGTGTGCTAAAGATTAGTAAAATAGATAAATTATTATTTTAAAAATAATTAATCTTATTTAGATGTTATTGTTGTACATATATTAATAACTTTGATGTTGTTTACTTCCTTGTAATGTTATGTTGTGCTCGTAATTTTAATGTAGTGCCCGTAATTGTAATATATTGCCTTTTAGCATAGTAAAATATAACGCCTTTTCGCGTAATATCTTTGTAATTATTAAAATTAATCATTTAATTATACGTTATCTCCAAAAATATATCTCTCGAATTTTAGTCAACAAACGTAAGAAAATAACAGTAAAAAATAACAATATTTGTCAAACTATATATTTTTACATAAATATTTAATAATTAAATCATGTATAGTTACAAACTTTATTTACTTCTATTATACTAAAAAATAGGTAAGTAAGTAAACAAACATATAAAACGATAAACTAACATATAAAATAAGAAACTAACGTATAAAATAATAAGTAACATATATAATAATAAACTAACATATGAAATGATAAACCAAGATCCCTTGGAAAATGATCAAGGTAGTGAATCTCCCTTGAAATGGCACATGGGACTAGTAAACTTTTGGTCTAACGTGAGATGGACCCTCATCAAATCAGGTCCAACATTCTCGTCCTCATTATTATCACCCTCATGAGAGAAGGGCGTTTCATATCTAGACTCATCAGCATTGTTGTTATAATTACTATTATCCTCCTGACTCTGCACATCTGCCAGATCCCGATTAAATATGTCGTCTTCGGGCAATTGAGTAAGGACATGACCTTCAAGTTTCTCAATTTCACTACACAACCAATATAATAATGAGTTTCTCAAATTCATCCAAACTTTACATATAAACGTTATCACTTTACTTACAAATCATAGTATGATGATATTCCGTGATACACATTATCATGTTGATGATGACTCCCGGATAGACCACCATCATCCAACATACCAAAACTAGACATATTCTAACTGGTCGTTGGTTTATAGCTTTTATATTAATATCTGACCGGTACCCCTTGTGTAACAACCCGACCTATTATTTTAAATCCTAGCGCGTCATTTGGCGGTTCGAGGCCATGAGTACCTTCACTTCAGGCATGCGACTTGTACTTGTGGTCAGAATTGAAATTCTGGAAGTTCAGAGTTGATTTGAAAAGAAAAGTCTCATTTTGGAAGCATTAAGTTGGAAGAATTGACTAAGATTTTTGAGTAAACAACCTCGGGATCAGGATTTGAAAGTTCCAACAGGTTTGAATGATGATTTTTGACTTGGACGTATGTCCGGATCGAGTTTTAGATGATCCAGGACCATTTCGACGCCTATTGTGGAAGTTAGCATTTTGGAAGAATTTTATAAACTTGGGTTGAAGTGCATTTCAATATAATTTGGGATTGTGAGTCTAAGATAGATCCGTATGATGATTCTGGTATTAGGATCGCATCCGAAAGTAGATTAAGAGGTCCGTAGATTATTTAGGAGTCAATTGGTGAAAGATAGAAATTGGAAGGTTTTTGAGAAGTTTGATCGGGAGTAGACTTTTATATAATAGGTTTGTATTCTGATTCCAAAAGTTGGAGTAGGTCTGTAATGTTGAATATGACTTATGTGTAAAATTTGAGGTCAATCGGATGTGATTTGATAGGTTTCAACATCGAATGTTGAAGTTGAAGTTCTAAAGTTCATTAAGTTTAAATTGGGGTGTACTTCAGGATTTTAGGATTGTTTGATGTGATTCGAGGCCTCGAGAAAGTTTGTACTATGTTATGGGATTGGTTTGTGTGATTGGACAGGGGTCCTGGGGGCCCAGGTGTGTTTCAAAGTGGTTGCGGATCAATTGGAGCTATTTTAGAACAGCTATTGCCGGTGTCTGGTTTCCTTCTTCGCGAATGCGAAGGAAGTCCCTCGCTCGTGTAGAGAACATTTTGGGGCTGCTGAGTTTAGCCTTCGCGAACATAGGGCAATGGACGCGAACACAATGCAAAGGCTGGTCAAGTTTACGCAAACACACACAATGCTCGCGAACGCGGAGAAGGAAGGGAGCTGGGCTTGAAAGTGCTTATCCTTCGTGAATACAGTTGTAGGACCGCGAACACGAAGTGGAATTTCTAATGGCATGCAAGTTTTGCATTCACGAATACGAGGGGATTTTCGCGTTTGCAAAGGAGGATCTCCTGGGCAATGAAGTTTTATGAACATGGTTTTTGTTCATTTCTCCCATTTTTCATTTGATTGGATAATTTATGTAGCTTTCGGAAGGGAGATTTTTGTCATCTATGTCAAATTAAGTGATTCTCACCTATTACAAATTAAATACTTGGATTATATATGGATTTAGACATGAAAATTTATAGAAATTTTGAGATTTGAAGAAAAACCTAAAAATTGGTATTTCTGGATTTTGGCCACAAAATTGGACATGGAATTTGGAATAAATATATTTGAATCCGTGATGCTTTGATTAACTTTTATTTTCAAAAATTTTCAGAATCCGTGCACATGGGCTCGGGGTAAATTTATCAACTTTTCAAACGGAGTTGAAAATTGTTGTAAATGAGATTTTAATGAGTATTAGAGTATATATTTATGGATTTACTCATTTATTGACTAGTTTGGGAGGATTGAGTTTCAATTTGAGTTGCTTGAATGACTTGGGAGCCCGTTATGGAACTTCAGAGCAAGGTAAGTCTCATTTCTAACCTTGTAAGAGGCAATTAATCCAATAGATGAACTACATTATTGTGTGCTTCTATTTTTGGGGGCTACATACGCACGAGGTGACGGGAGTCCGTACATAGCTACTACCTATGCCTATGTCCGGATAATTTTAGGTTTACATCATGCCTTGTTGATATTATTATTGATTTGTATTTATTGTTTGCCTTGAATAAAGCAAGATTGAGTTTGTTTGTTGAATGTTTTGAAAGAAGTTGAAATTGAGGAAAAATTGGGAACTTAAAAGTTTTCATTTGAAATTCGTATTTTGAAAAGAATTGAGGAATACTATAATAATTTAAGAAATCTATGTGTAACTGCATCAAAATTATACTTCGCGAGCGAGTTAAATTTTCACTACTCTTATGGGATCGGTCCATTCACCTCGGTAGGATTTATGTACCAAACTCTCATGGTGTCATGACCCGGATTTCCATCCTCGGGAGTCGTTAAGGCACCTACTCGTAGAAGCTAGCCAAGCCATGAAGTTTTAAAATCTTTAACTCTTTTATTTTAATCCTTTTGACAACTTATATTAACATGCGATAAACATTTAAATAATAGCGAAAGATGTAAAATTTAAGCGGATGACTTAGACAAATATAATAACAAAATAAATACGAAAGACCAACATATGCCTCTATCTAGGAACCGGTGTCACAACATTCGCAGACTATCTATGATTACTACATACAAGTGTCTGAAAGAATGAAACATAGTCTGTCTTGAATACAAGTGATAACATAACATAATAATAAATAGAAGAGACACCGGGCCTGCAGATGCCTGCAAGATTACCTCGACATCTCTGTGGACTGAAGGCTGGCTCCCGAGCTATTGCTGCTGTCCCAGTGATCCCTCGGTATCTACACAGAGTACAGAGTGAAGCATCAGCATAACCGATCCCATATGCTGGTAAGTGACTGACTTAACCCCAACGAGGTAGTGACGAGGCTGGGACCAGAATCCAGATTAACCTGTGCAGTTATATACATATATACAGCAGAAAAATAAACTGGAACAAACAATTCAAAGTTGGAAAGGGGAACATGCTTAAGGGAATAACAAATAAAACCGAATCTCAAGAGAATTATAAAGAAACAAAAATTCATCTTCTAACAAGGATAAGGAAAACAAAGGCAGAATTCACTTTTCGGTTCACATCTCATTGCAGACGTGCAACCGATCCCATTTCTCATACCTTGTGGTAAGCGTACCACCCACTCCTATTTTATTATATCTTGTGGTAGGCGTACCACCCGCTCCCATTTTATTATATCTTGTGGTAGGCATATCACCCGCTCCCTTTTCATTAGGTCTCGTGGTAGGCATACCACCTGCTCCCATTTTATTAAATCTCGTCGTAGGTGTACATCCCGCTCACATTTCATAAAATATTGTGGTAGGTACCACCCGCTCCCATTTCATTAAATCTCGTCGTAGTCATACCACATGCTCCTATTTTATTAAATCTTGTAGTAGGCATACCACCCGCTCCCACTCACAAGCCAACACAACATACACAAGGAATCATGGAAAGGGAACAAAAGTAATATAATAACTTTCCGTCAAGAGAACAACAATATCAAAGCAACACATCCTTCAAGGGAACAACAATATCAAAACATCACACCCTGGCAAGGAGAATCAACTGTAACCAATCCTAACTTAACTCCCACTCAGCTCGATTAGTACCAATACTTAATCATAAATAAAATCCACTAAAATAAACTAAATCTTTGCTCAATATTGAGAATCATCAATTAAAGCATCCGTAGTAACACTTAAGAACACAATATATGTCAATTTAGGACTCATGGTCATGCTCGATACCAATGCATAGATACTCATCACCATGCCTATATGTTGTACTCAACAAGAAGCATAGGGCACAACTCCTAATCCCTCAAGTTAAGGTTAGACCAGACACATACCTTGAACTTTCACGGCCAACTCAAGCCTCAAACACCGCCTTTCCTTTCGAATTCGGCTCCAAAACAATCGTATGTATAAATAATCAACTTCATAACATCAATAAACGCTAAATAATTCAATCCCAAAGCCTAATTATAACTTTCTAATCATTCATCCCAAAAATTCAAAAATCGACCCTCGGCCTGTTTGGTGAAAACACGAGGTTCGAACCAAAATCAAATTACTCATTCACCCACGAGCCCAAATATATAATTATATCTAGAATTGGATCCCAAAACAAGGTCTAAATCATAATTAATCATAAAGTCCTAACTTTACCCAAATTCCTAATTTTCTACTCTTAATCTCATGTTTTAAGACTAGAAATCTAGTGAGTGTTGATAAAAATAGAAGATAACAAGTTAAAAATTACTTACCTAAGAGATTATGGTGAGGAAATGCTTCAAAAATTCCCGATGAGCTTTGGAGAAGAAGAGGTTTATGAAATTTTATGAAAATCCCGTAAGTGTTATGTTTTGGTCTTTTAATAATAACTAGGCAAAATTTCCCTTCGCGTCTACGACAGGCTCATTGCGTTCGTGATGAGTCACTCCTGAAGACGTTCGTGTTTTCGACCTTGGGCTCATGTTCTTTAAGATTTGACCCCTCGATCCCTCGCGTTCACGGGCCAGTGGCCGTGTTCGCGTAGAATAACTGAGAACTCCCTCTCCGGGCCCATTGCCTTATGTATTCTCGAGTACCTGGACGCGTTCGCAAAGAGTACTCCCCCCTCAGCCTTGCATTTTAGTCTCAGGCTTCGTGTTCGCAAAGAAGAAAACTGGCACTTGGGATTTTTGCCTTACGCGTTCGCGAGTGGGACTATGCAAACACGAAGAACAAATTCCCTGTGCACTGAATAACAAAATCTGCAACATTTCTTAAGTGGAAAAACCTCCCGAAACACATCTAAAACACATCCGAGCCCTCGGAGCTCCTAACAAAACATACGTACTAACTCAATGACATCATACTAACTTATTCTTGTGATCAAATCGCCAAAATAACCTCAATAACAACGATTAAACATCAAAATCAAAGAATTTTCTCAAACTTCATAAAACATCAACTTTATTAATTTAGGTCCGAATCACGTCGAATGACATCCGTTTTTCACCAAATTTTACAGGATCGTCTTAGATCATATATAAGAGCTGTACCAGGCGCCAGAACCAATATATGGCCTGATACCATCATTTTCTAATCTAATTTTATTTCAAAATACTTTAAACAATTTCAGATTTTTTTTAAAAAAAATTCATTTCTGGGGCTTCAGACCTTGAAATTTAATTCCAGGCATACGCTCAAGTCCTATATTTTTCTATGGACCATCCGAGTCCGTCAAATTACGGGTCCGAGTCCGTTTATCCAAAATATTAACTGAAGTCAAATTAATTCATTATATAGCCAAATATTACTATTTTCACAGGTTTTTATATTTACGCTTTTCGGTTATGCGCCTGGACTACCGCAAATCGAGGTGAATCTATATGAGGTTTTCAAGACCTCGAAAACATAAAATTTAATTAAAAAGCAAGGGATGATCTTTTGGGTCATCACACATGGGAGCAGGCCGTTCACCTCAACAGTTTAATAGATGCATCTATAGTTTATGCCGTTCAACCCTCGACAATGCACAATTTAAATATATATTGGATAGGATCGTAAGCCTCAGCATTTCCTATAAAGATATCCTTATGGAATCGTGCGTAATATCTGGCAAGAAGCCATATATTGAATTATGGCAAAGTAATTGATGATATCCACTATATCTATGCATATGCTCCGCTGAAGGAGGGAATTTCTAGTAGAGAGCTTGAGCTTATTTCAAAGAGAAGGATTGTACCATATATTCATACTAGTTTTCCTCGTTTTCTTGTTCTGTCCCATAATGCTTACCATTACTGTACCTGATATTATTGGACTATTAGTAAGTGTCGGAGTAGACCCTTCGTTACTACTTTTTCGAGGTTAGACTGAATACTTACTGGATACACATTTTTTTACGTACTAATACTATACTTGTTGTATTTTGTGGTACATGCACACATCACATATTGTGGCCTCGTGGGCGCATTAGCGTGGTTGATGCAGGGAATTAGGCGAGCTACATCTTATGTTACAATTCGCAGCCAGCAGAGTCTCCTTCAGAGTATTTATATTTTCCTTTCCTGTCCAAATATTGTATTCCGGTCAGATGTTATATTTACTTTATTTTTCCTAGTTGATGCTCATGCATTTATGATACCGCATTATGAGAGGATTATAGATTATTTAGTATTGAGTTTGTTAAAAATATTAGTATCTACTCTGGATTTTTCACCTTATACTTTTTAATTGAAGTAAAACTATGATTTTAAAAATATTAAAATGAGACTTGAATTAAGTGTTTAATTATTGGCTTTCCTGACAGCGGTGTTCGGTGCCATCACGACTTTTAATGAATTTTTGATCGCGATACCCTGTAAATATATGAGTGTTAATACAAATTCAATACATAAAAATAAACATCATAATAAAGGAAAATTGAAGTTTACCACTCAATTTGTGGATTATGTAAACTTGGGAAGAAATTATTTTCTCATTCTCATTCGCTCGTGGAGATAAGTTTAGATCATAACATATTCTTTCACCCGGAACCTTTTCGGCTAAACTGCTTCAAAATAATCACCCGATGATTGAGGGATATCCCTACTTTGCGGAACCTCATTATTGCGAATGTCTTCAGCCTTTACGTGCATTTCTAATATTTTTATCATAAGAAGTTCCTGGTGTTCATCGCGAGTCTTCAAAAAATATGTCAGAGTTTCATCATCTTCGATGTTAAACTCAGCATAACAAGCAACCCCTTGCAGAGTAACAACATGCATATATCTTCTGGTTACTTTAATATTCTTCGAACTTTTGCTGACACTCATTTTTTTTTTTACATAATAACATGTATCGTACTCCATTCTAAGTGACAACTTAACATGACACTATGGAGAATAACTATTACTTACTAAGTTATTCTCCACCAAAACCTCACCCCCCTTTATAATTAAATCCTAGTTTTCTCTCTTCGGACAGTATGACAAAATGCAAAATAAATTAATGAACAAATATTTCGAAAGACTGAAGGATCGTGAATGGATTTTTATAAAATTCTATTACTCCTTAAATAAGGAAAAAATTAGTCAGGGGGTACAATTATTTGATGTGTAGCGTCTTACATATGCACGTTGTACCCCTCTAAATTATTGCAATTTCAGTTAAGGGTATGAATTATTGACTGCGCGTACCTTTATGTATAGCCTTCACCGTGCTATACTTTAATGGACAAACATGCTGTTAAGGTATAGCCGAACTATATATAAGATGGTGCCCAGTCCTTTTTTAACCTATTTGATCGCTTTGAGTTCATTAAAATTATCAGTGGCGGATCTAATTTTTTTATCAAGCAGGTTCAAAATGCAAAGAAATAAATATACATTGATATAAACATAAATAAATTTTTTATTAAAAAGGTGTAATTTTCTTTCCTAAATTGTATGGAAAAAGCTTTCCTAGTCTAAAAAGAGAAATAGAAACTTTCTTAATATCGCATGTATGTAGGAAAATAAAAGAATGATGTAGGAGAGGTAGAAATTTTCGAATATTGTCCGCATATATAAAGAGTGTTGTATATAGGATAGAAAAGTCGGATCAACAAAAAATATTTAACATTTACTGAAAGTAAGATAAAATATACACCGTATTAGTTTCAGGCAAAGCAGCTTCAAATAAACCTTTGGACCCCATGTGGGTCTGCCCATGAAAACCATAATTATGCTTCAGACTCTTTCTTATGCTGCATCTGTACAATTAGTATTATGTACTAAATCATTCTATTTTCTTCTCTAGTCTCTTTCGAAATGATATTGTTATAAACAAATGGCATTGCATGAATTCTCCAATAGGGATTGAGTGCTTTTGGCAGCGATTTCTCAGAATGCTGAACCCTACTATTTCTCCAAAAAATTACTTCATGAATAGTTTAACCGATTTGATGCTTTTGTACGCGATTAAATCCACATGCTATGTATCACTTCAATTTTATTGAAAAAATATTTTTCTCATGATGTGAGTACACAACCATCTATGATAAGTATCTTTATTTTTGATGTGTGACCACAGGTGGAGTTAGGTGGAGAATAATAGCCCGTTTGATCAAGTTATAAAAATTAATTTATTTTGAGAAGTATTTTTTTTAAAAGTGCTTTTCTTAAAAGTACGTTTGGATAGAAGCAATTTGTGTTTGGCTAATTAGTTTGAAAAATATTTCTGAGCAGCAATTAGCGTTAGGCCAATCTTTAAAAGCTGCTTCTAAGTGTATTTTCCTTAAAAGCGCTTCTCAAAAAGTGCTTTTGGAGAGAAGTTTCTTTTTTTTCCAAACTGCTTATGTTTCTCCTCAAAAGCACTTTTTTCCTTCCAAAAGCTTGGCCAAACATCTCAATTTTTGGCCAAAAGTGCTTTTGACAAAAAAAGAAAAAAACACTTTTGGCCAAAAAGAAGCTTGGCCAAACAGGCTATAAGGTTTGAACATTTTTATAGTAAAAATTATACTGTGAAAATAGGATAAATGCATTTTTTAATTATGTATAAAACAAGGGTCATTTAGCACGCAAGATAGGATAGGATAAAGTGTGATACTAAATTTATATTATATTTGGTTGGCGGTATAAATTTATTCTGTGATAACTTTATACCGTCAATGAAATATAGTATAAATTTGATCCGAAAATCAATCTTAGATATCTTATTCTAGCGCACCTTATCCTATCAAACTTGGAATTATTTTATTTCACCTTCAAGTGAGATAAATTAATCTAAGAATTATATTTCCAAGGATAATTTAATTCGCGTATTAAATGAACCTTAAGTATCTCTTTCGTAGGTGCATACAGTGCATAACTTACAAGTTCATCTGAATCATTACTAAATTCGGCTCGGACTTTTTATATATGTTAGAAAAATTCATTATATAAAAAGTATTCGGACGCAGTAAACTGAATGGGTTGTGATAGAACTCCAAACTCGAACAGTCGAACCCACAATGTTCAACTTTTGATTTCGTCTTTAATCGTTTTGATATAGAGGAAGATTCTAGTGTAGGGCAAAGTAGGTTTAAAAAATTATTTTAGTTCCCGCGTTCAAATCTAGGTGTGACTTTTTTTAATCACATTGTGTAGATTTCTGGTTGTGATATTGTGTGTAATTATTATCGATAGAAATGTTTCAACGTAGCTTATCGATAGAAATGTTTCAACTTAGCTTAGTATTAAAGTCGAATCTCTTTAGAAGTATCTCTTACTTATAAGAACCGCATAAGTGCTGTTTTTCAATTTATACTTTGTTGTTTGTTCCATGTTCTTTTGAAGGTAAAAGAATGAAGTTACGTGAAATAGACATGCATTAATCGATGGGTGAAATTAGGAAAATGATGTTTTATATTTTAATGTCACACAAGAGGGAGTGATTTATGTGGTATCTAATTTTTGTGTGTATAAATTATAGAAGGATTTAGTTTTTTTATGTGTTCCTTATACTACTGTTAGGGAAATAATAAATGCGAAAAGTTAAAGAACAAAAGTATTTTTACATGAAAAATACCCGGCTCAAAAGCTGAAAAACCAGGACCTACTACTCGGTAGGATTTTTTCCAGCACTTCACAAAATTATTAAGTCAAAACAACATTTACAAAACTCTTTCTAAACCTAAGTATTACCTCTAATGGCGACCAACCTCTAACTGTTGCGTTAATTTCAAGTTAACTCTAACTTGAATGCAATATTTAGAGTACTTAGTATAATTGCTTCTACGTAAAGCTAAAAGGTACAATTTAAAAGCGAGATGGAAATCTTCTCTCCTCTTCTCTCCTATAAATCTTCTTTGCACGAGCTTCTATAAGCCCCGAAACAGACTCCAATTACATATGTTAAGCATCGTGCCATTTCAAATCAAAATAAAAGACTAGAAAGAAGGTCAACTGAAGATGACATAATCTTCATAAGAAGACGTGTGAGTCTATCTTTCGATTAGCAAAGAAGGAAGGAGGCAAAGCAAGGGTTTCTTCTTTCTTTCAGAGTGAGAAAGGGAAAGCAAACGAATCGAAGCGTGGAGGCTTAATCCCTACAAATTAGAATAAAAGAAAAACACTTGGAACTGGTTCTTCTATCTGATTCATGTAGTTTCAGGTTTGCACAGTTGAATTACACACGAATTACTTGCAAAATACTTGTTATTCTGCTTTCAGTTCACGTTTTACTTCAGCGTTTTTGCGTGCATGTAAAATGAGAACATCCTAAAATATATAGAGTTAATAGAATAGGAAATAACTAGAGTTTTAATGCTATACTCTTCCTTGGTTGAAGAGTTCTTGTTCTCTTTAACTTCTAACTCCTCCCTACTATTGGATAGGGTTCTCTCGAGTAACAAGCCCTTCTCCTTATCATTTATGCAACCTTTTCGTCCAGGATATATTTGATATAACTACTTAAGCTTATCTATTTCACGTGCATGCCTTGTGCTTGAATATGCCGGTGTCTGTGTACATTGTGTATGGACCTAGTTTATGCTTAATGTTACGATCCAATCCTCCCTCCATAAGATATCGTGACGGTACCTATTCTTTACGATTAGGTAAGCCTAATATTTTTGCGGAAATAACCATAAAAGGAAAATAAACCTTAACAACTAACAACGTCATATATTTATATATTGATAAAAATACCGCTCGACATGTACGATAACCAGCTCTCAAAATATACACAAAATTCTTTCAAGACCCGGAACACCATAAGTCACAAACTTCTAAGATTTTCTGTCTAATTGTTTCTATGCATCAACAACTAGAAAAAATAAAGGAAGAACAACAGAAAGGGATGGAGGGGGACTCTGTGATCTGCAGACACATGCAGATGTACCTTGAGGTCTTCGGGACAATAGCAAATACACAATTAATAGCGAGGGTGGTAGGAGGTACTTGGATTTGCACATGAGACACATGTAGAAGAGTAGCATAAGTACACCATAACGGTACCTAGTAAGTGCGAAGCCTAGCCTCAGTCGGATAATGACGAGGTCATGTCAAGGCCCTAGTGGTATTTATAAGTAAGGTGGAATAAAAATATAGCAGTATAATAAATGACTGAAATTTAACAAGAAGGAAATTACAGAAGGATAACAGTACAGTACACAAGAATAACAACATGGGATCTCCCGAGATACATATCTCGTAGTACCTAAGTAAAAGTGCAGGGGGATCTATCGGGATATCGTCTTGTAGTCCCAATATAAATATACAACAGGACCTCTCGGGATACTATCCCATAGTCCCAAAGTAATTATGCAGGAGAATCTTCCGAGATACCATCCTGTAGTCCCAAAGTAAATATGCAAGTCGATCTCACAGGATAGCGTCCCACAGTCTCAAAGTAAATATACAACTCAAACAATGGAAATCACAATTACATAAAAAAATCCTATAGAGTTCAACTAAGATTTTAAAGCACGTAGACATGCTATTATGATCTAAACAGGATGACTACATGTGCTAGTATAACTCAAATAAAAAGAAACATGTTATTACTCAGTAAAAATCGGGGTTTACAATAAATAGCCCCCGTACGCACTTGTCACTTCACGTATACGGTGCTCACATATCAAAACAGTACCAAATCCTAAGGGAAATTCCCCCACACAAGGCTAGACAAGTCATTTACCTCGAACCAAGATCAATCAATCGATAACAATGCCTTTTCCATGAAATTCCACTCTGAATGGCTCAAATCAAACCAAAAATAATAACATACCATAAATATAACCATAAAAAACTAATATAATTAACTGAATCAAGGCTTAAACAAGAAATTATCCGAAAAGTCGACCTAGGTTCACGTCTCGAAATCAGAGAAAAGTCATAAAATATGAACACACTTCACTCACGAGTTCATTCGTAACAAAATTATCCAAATCCAATATCAACCTCCCAATCAAAACCAAAAATCTTAGTTGAAGAACTTCTGCCATTTATCTCAAATTTCTCAACCAAATTTCTTAATTAAATGATGAAATCAATTATAGATTAGTGAAATAATCATAAATAGGTTAAATATCGTTACCCAAAAGCTTCCTCTTAAAATCTCCCAAATTTTTACCCAAATCTGAGCTTTTAAAGTCCCAATTGAAAATGGGATAAAAGGCTCGAATCCCTTCTTTTTAGCCCAATGATCTTCACTTCTGCGACACATTTACCACTTCTGTGGTTCCTCACCTACGAAAAAATCATCGCAAGTGCGTACTTAACTTAAGTCCTCAAGAATTGCTTCTGCGATCGAGGGACGTTTCTACACACCCACTCCAGCAAGTCTTCTTCTACGAGACTCTGACTGCTTCTGCGGTCCCAGCTAGGCAGGCCCAATATTGCATCTGCAGCTCGATGGCCACTTCCGCGATGTCGCACCTGCGGCCCAAGTGCGTAGGTACGATTATGTCACGCCCCAAACTTGGGGAGCACGCAATGTCATGCTGGCCCGAGTGAACCACTTTGTAACTCATTACTTTTGTAAGTATCATGGGCCGACATAGCCTTATCGTGTAATATACAAATGTAAGTAGGCGAACACTGTATCAGCAAGCCATTGTACTTAAAACATGAATACATATGGGCCATCAAGACTTTCTTAGATACTATAAAAATGAACCTCTATATATAAAACCTCTAAGATTATTTGACATCAAATGGCAGAAGGCTCTTGCTTAATAATAAGTCTGTAGCAAACTCTGACACGATGACTTACAGACTCGGCTACAATCCAAATAGAGTGGAGTCTTACCAATACTTCACTGAGGGCTCGTCAAACTGAATACCTATACTAGCAACCATGAATGCATCGTCCACAACAAAAAGACAACAATATGAATGATGTACCAAAGTATGCAAGGTAGAACTGAAACATAATTATAAGTCAACATTAATGAAAGAGATACAAGAATCACTTGAACCTCTGAGTTGCTACCATACATGCATACTTATTATACTTATATATATATATATATATATATATATATAAATGAGCAAACACACAATTTTCTTAAATGACTCTATTTATAAAAATACTAGGCAGGGGATGAACTACGATAGAGGGTGTGGGTTCGGGCGAACCCAATGATTTTTTCCAAGACCCTCTATTTGTATTGAAAAATTTATTGTTTATATATAAATATAATATTTATCCTGCCGAACCCAGTAACAAAAGGGGTATAAGAGTTCCGGGTTCGCTTGGAGAACATATGAGTTCGATTTCGCTGAAACCAGTTTGTTATTTTATTGTTTTTACAATATTTCTTTTTAAGAAACACAAATTAAACAAATTAAATGACGTTGTGGTTGTTTCTTCTAATATTCTGTAACTTTCAAATAAAAATTTGGGATTTTGCCAAGAGATTAAAAAACCTTATATGAAAAGAGGCATACCAACTCCTTTCTCACTAGTAACAAAATATTATTTTTCACCATTAAAGCGACATTCTTACTCAAGTGAAAACAAATAGCTTTTCTCCATGAAATCTTCCTCAAACAATAGCTCCAAAATGACCCAACTTCAGCTAAAAATTATTATTAAATTCCCAGAAAAATCAGCTTCCAAAATCCCCCCTTTACACCCATAATGGGAGAGGAGTAGTTGAGAGTAAAGCTAGATTGAACTTAGGAGAGAGGAAAGCGAAAGCAGAGAAGATGGTTGGGTTAATGGATGGCTTCTTGTAGAATAATGCAGTTATTTTAAAAAACAATATTCATGATTATGTTGAATTTACTGTTGCTCAATCAAGATTCAATTTTGATGATTTTGAAGCTTACCAGGTACTCTCGTTTCCCAATTTATTTGACATTTGTTCAAAGGTGTAAAAATTGCACAATACATTCATTTTAGCATTTGGGTCTCGTTTAATGAATCATCATCCCTTACTCTTGATTTGCTTATTTGTTGGAACAGAGTCATGTTTCCCTTACTGCTAGACTTATACCCGTATTAAGAAGAAAAATTTCATATGTCTACGGTAGAGCTATAGCAGAAGAAAACTCGGTGACTTTTTACAAGAACCTGTATTTGTAACTTAGAACTCAGTCACTTAAAATCCTAGTTCCGCCTCTGATACTAGGGGTCTCTGTGTTCTTGATTTTTCCGTGTGACATATTATTATATCTTTTGTTCATGTGTTTAAGAATAATAAGTAGTTGAAAAATTTTATTTGAAAGGAATATTGAGATTATTTCATAGTTTTCATGTACTTCTTTCATTTATACATGTGCATTGACGCATGACAATATGGCGTTATATACGCTTATTTATGTGTGTGTGTATATATATATATATATATATATATATATATATATATATATGGGATAAAGGTCATGGCGTTATGTATGCACCACCACTTGATTAGTTAGTATATGTTGATGATATTACTCACAGTGGCCGAGACGATATGATGGGATACTTTCAGAGGCTTGATGATATTATGTACACCTATACATATGCGTGATGCAACATTTATGTGCATGTGCATGACATTATAAATGTTTTAAAATTTACAAAGTTATTTAGATTAAAGATGGATTTCTTATTTTCCATGTTTTATCTATGTCTTTTACGTACTGATTTTCATGACTTACATACTAAGTATATTTTTCGTACTGATGCCTTATTTTACGGGGCCCGCATTTCATGCCCGCATGTGCATGTAGACAAGCTGAAGGTCCCCCTTCTTAGGATCCTCTACGAGAGTTGGCATGCTCCACTTGATCCAGAGCTATTTTTTATTTTGGTACGATATGCTTGTATATATATGGGTATGACGCGGCCCAATCCTATCTTGGTATAGTTGTGTGATTACCCAAATCGTAATCACTTATTTTAAATTAAATTCTATGACTCCGAGACCTTGAAAATCTCATTTAGAGTCACCTCGATTCGCATGTGCAATCCGTGCGCGTAGCCGGAAAGTTTAAATGAGAAACTGTGTGAAAAATGATAAGTTTTGATTAAAAATGAATTAAATTGACTTCGATAAATATTTTGAGTAAACGAACCCAGACCCATGATTAGACGGCCCCGGAATGTTCGTAGGAAAATATAGGCCTTCGGTTTATGCCTGGATTCAAATTCCGAGGTATCAAGCATGAGAAACAAATTTTTGAAAGAAATTATTTTTTAAAATTGTAATAAGGAAACTGGAAATGAAATTTTATTAGAAACTGTTAGTATCGGGCCTGTATGTTTGTTCCGGCACCCGGTAGAAGTCTTATATATGATTTAAGATGTTTCTATGAAATTTGATGAAAAACGAATATCGTTTGACGTGATTCGGACCTAAATTAGAAAATTTTATGTTTTAAGAAGTTTGAAAGAATTCATGGATTTTGAGGTTTAATCCGATACTTATGATGTTATTTTGGCGATTTGATGGCGCGAATAAGTCCGCAGAATATTTCTGAGATTGTGCGTATATTTGGTTTGGAGTCTCGAGGCTCGGGTAAGTTTTGGATTGGTCACAGGGTGCATTTTTAACTTAAACATTTATTGGTATGAACTAACCTGCATGCTTCACATTTGCGAGCTCGCAAATGCGAAACATCCCATAACTGCTTCTTCCTCGCAAATGCGAGAATCCTATCTACCAAAACGAAAGCTGTTAGTCTAATTTATGGTTAATAATTGATTTATTTACCTTGTTTGAATCCCAAGCCTGGCTGGTAACTCCTTATTTTAAGATGACTTTTCCGGATTCTATTTGTATCAATTAGCTTGGGTTTAGCCCCAATTTACTGATTAATTATATTATCTTACCTTACTTGTGAACTCTAATTCTCCTGCCTTATTTGTTTTATCATGCTAAGTGCTATATAAACCCCATTCTGATTTTCTTTTAGAACATGAATACACTCAGAAAGAAACACACACACAAAAACTCTTGCTCTCATTCAAACTTTTTTGTTACTTGTGTTTCCTACATTGACTAGCCGGCTGAAAGCCAAGGCCAGACTACTGGATTCTAAATACTTTCAACTTCTTGTTTGTTATTTCCAAACTGGCATGTCTCTATTCCTATTATCATTCAATATGCTATGGAGTTGAACCTATGTTCTTTCTTGTTTATCGCTCTCAATCAGAATGACCACTTATGTGTGGCTCACCCCTATATTTATGTCACAACCCTAAACCTGGACCCGATCATGATGGCATCTCTTGTAAAGAGAAGGCCATCCAACTATTTCCAATTGAATATTATACAGTTAAATAGCCCGATATTGGGGTGTCACTAGTCATGAGCATTTAAAAAAATCTGAATTAATCGAGAAGACTACAAACTTTAATATAGAACACAGAACATGGAGAAATAAGATAGGGAAGAGCTACCTGGAGAGCCCTCGGATCCGCCTGAGCGGGAAATGATCGGCACTCGGGAGCGGGACCAGATGCACTTGAATCTGCACACAAGGTGCAGGTAGTAAAGTGAGTACGCCAACTTAGTGAGTAACAATCATAAATAAGGACTGAAAGCAAGAAATAAAGTAAGGCACAAAGCATTCTATTATGAAGCAGTAAAACCATTTAAAACAGTAAATCAGTGAAAGGTAAAAATCCTTTAGCTCAAATCAAATTTCATGAAAATGCTTTTTTCAACAATTAACCTGGTAATTGAACGATAATTAAGGAAAAATAAACATATTGAGGTTCACCCCTCGGGCACAGTATCAACAAATCCACCCCTCAGGCAACATCTCAAAACAATGCCGGCCACTCGGGCTTAATCTCACATCACAATGAGTACCTGCGCTCACTGGGGGTGTGCAGACTCCTAGAGGGCCCCCTTACAGCCCAAGCACAATATCAATTCATCTCGTGGTATCAACACTACGCTCTCGGCCTCATATCAATCAAGCCACCTCGTGGTGAACATAGCTCAGGCGCTCGGCGTCAGATAATAATTAGTGCTTCCTCACGATATAGGCCATCGGCCTTACTCAATCCAAAACTCCTCACAAGCCAATTTGCAGTAGTAAAACTGGATTTCTCAGCCCAATTATCATTTAATAGATCATATAGGTGTTAAAACATAGTAAATATGATTGAGTATGAAAACAATGAAATATATCATGACTGAGTTCAAGTATAAAGTCAAAATAGTGAGTAAACATCAATAAAAATCCCCGAAGGGTTCAAATAATTGGCACGAGGCCCAAATATGGCATTCAACCCAAATAATGATAATAACAAATAGATTTTAGTCAAATACACAGTAAAATAGTCATCCAAGACGGACTAAACAGCAATCCCTTGCTCTTGATTTGCCTATTTTTTGGAACAGAGTCATGTTTCAATTACTGCTAGACTTATACCCTTATTAAGAAGAAAATTTTCATATGTATACATTAGAGCTACAGTTGAAGAAAACCCGGTGACTTTTTCCAAGAACATGTATTTGTAACTTAGAACTCAGTCACTTAAAATCTTAGTTCCGCCTCTAATAATAGGGGTCTCTGTGTTCTTGATTTTCCCGTGTGGCATATTATTATATCTTCTGTTCATGGGTTTAAGAATAATAAGCAGTTGAAAAAGTTTATTCGAAAGGAATATTGAGATTATTACATATTTTTCATGTACTTTTTTCATTTATACATGTGCATTGACTCATGACAAGATGTCGTTATATACGCGTATTTATGTGTGTGTGTGTGTATATATATATATATACATATATATATATATACATATATATATATATACATATATATATATATATATATGTACATATATATATATACATATATATATATATATACATATATATATATATACATATATATATATATATACATATATATATATATATATATATATATATACATATATATATATATATATGTATATATATATATATATATATATATATATATATATATATATATATATATATATATATATATATATATATATATATATATATATATATATATATATATATATATGAATGTATATGGGATAAAGGTCATGGCGTTATATATGCACCACCACTTGATTAGTTAGTATATATTGATGATATTACCCACAGTGGTTGAGACGATATGATGGGATGCTTTCAGAGGCTTGATGATATTATGTACACCTATACGTATGCATGACGCAACATTTATATGCATGTGCATGACATTATAAATGTTTTAAAATTTACAAAGTTATTTATATTAAAGATGGATTTCTTATTTTCCATGTTTTATCTATGTCTTTTACGTACTGATTTTCATGCCTTACATACTAAGTATATTTTTCATATTGATGCCTTATTTTACGGGGCCCCCATTTCATACCCGCGTGTGCAGGTAGACAAGCGGAAGGTCCCCCTTCTTAGGATCCTCTACGAGAGTTGGCATGCTCCACTTGATCCAGAGCTATTTTCTTATTTTGGTACGATATGCTTGTATATATATAGGTATGACTTTGCTCAGTCCTATCTTGGTATAGTTGTGTGATGACCTGAATGGTCATCACATATTTTAAATTAAATTCTATGACTCTGAGACCTTGAAAATCTCATTTAGAGTCGCCTCGATTTGCATGCACAATCCGAGCGCTAGTCGGAAAGCTTAAATTAGAAACTTTGTGAAAAATGATATGTTTTGACTAAAAAATGAATTAAATTGACTTCGATCAATATTTTGAGTAAATGGACCCAGACCCATGATTAGATGGCCCCGGAGTGTTCGTAGGAAAATATAGGCCTTCGGTTTATGCATGGAATCAAATTCCGAGGTCCCAAGCCCAAGAAACAAATTTTTGAAAGAAATTATTTTCTAAAACTGTTTTAAGAAAACTGTAAATGAAATTTGAATAGAACATGTTAGTATCGGGCCTGAATGTTTGTTCCGGCGCCCGGTACATATCTTATATATGATTTAAGATGTGTCTATGAAATTTGATGAAAACGGATATCATTTGAGGTGATTCGGACCTAAATTAGAAAATTTTATGTTTTAAGAAGTTTGAAAGAATTCATGGATTTTGAGGTTTAATCCGATATTTATGATGTTATTTTGGCGATTTGATCGTGCGAATAAGTCCGTAGAATATTTTTGAGATTGTGTGTATATTTGATTTGGAGCCTCGAGGGCTCGGGTAAGTTTTGGATTGGTCATAGGGTGCATTTTTAACTTAAACGTTTATTGGTATGAACTAACCTGCAGGCTTCACAATTGCGAGTTCGCAAATGCGAAACATCCCATACCTGCTTCTTCCTCGCAAATGCGAGAATCCTATCTACCAATGCGAAAGCTGTTAGTCTAATTTATGGTCAATAATTAATTTATTTTCGTTGTTTGAATCCCAATCCTAGCTGGTAACTCCTTATTTTAAGGTGACTTTTCCGGATTCTATTTGTATCTATTAGCTTGGGTTTAGCCCCAATTTACTGATTAATTATATTATCTTACCTTACTTGTGAACTTAATTCTCTTGCCTTATTTGTTTTACCATGTTAATTGCTATATAAACCCCATTCTGATTTTCTTTTTAGAATATGAGCACACACAGAAAGAAACACACACACAAAAACTCTTGCTCTCATTCAAACATTTTTGTTACTTGTGTTTGCTACATTGACTACCCGCCTGAAAGCCAAGGCCAGGCTACTGGATTCAAAATACTTTCAACTTCCTGTTTGTTATTTCCTAACTGGCATGTCTCTATTCCTTTTATCATTCAATATGCTATGGAGTTGAACCTATGTTCTTTCTTGTTTATCGCTCTCAATCAGAATGACCACTTATGTGTGGTTCACCCTCGTATTTATGTCACAAACCTAAACCCAGACCCGATCATGATAGCAACTCTTGTAAATGGAAGGCCATGCAACTATTTCCAATTGAATATTAGACAGTTAAATAGCCCGATATCGGGGTGTAACTAGTCATGAGCATCTAAAAAATCCGAAATAATAGAGAAAACTACAAAGTTTAATACAAAAAACTCAGAACATGGAGAAATAAGATAGGGAAGAGCTACCTGGAGACCCTCGGATCCGCGTGAGCGGGAAATGATCGGCACTCGGGAGCGGGACCAGATGCACTTGAATCTGCACACAGGGTGCAGGGAGTAAAGTGAGTACTCCAACTTAGTGAGTGACAATCGTAAATAAGGATTGAAAGCAAGAAAAATGTAAGGCACAAAGCATTCTATATTGAACCAGTAAAACAATTTAAAACAGTAAATCAGTGAAAGGTAAAAATCCTTTAACTCAAATCAAATTTCTTGAAAAGGCTTTTTTTCAACAATTAACCAGGTAATTGACCGACAATTAAGGAAAAATAAACATATAGAGGTTCACCCCTCGGGCACAGTGTCAACAAATCCGCCCCTCGGGCAACATCTCAGAACAATACCAGCCACTCGGGCTTAATCTCACGTCACAATGGGTACCCGCGCTCACTGGGGGTGTGCAGACTCCCGGAGGGGCCGTTTACGGCCCAAGCGCAATGTCAAGCCATCTCGTGGCATCAACACTAGGCTCTCGGCCACATATTAATCAAGTCAAAATAGTTCAATAAAAATCCCGAAGGGTTCAAATAATTGGCACGAGGCCCAAATATGGCATTCAACCCAAATAATGATAATGGCAAATAGATTTCAGTCAAATACACAGTAAAATAGTCATCCGAGATGACTAAACCACAATCCCTATCAGTGCGCGACTCCACGCTGGTCATCAAGCGTAACCCACGGTTTCAAAACCTCAGAACATCATTTACAATCATTACTCACCTCAAACTGGTCAAATCTCTAGCTCGCAACACCTTTGCCCACTGAATAGGCCTCCACTCACGTCGAATCTATCGAAATATGAATCACGATATCAAAATATGCTACGAGAACAAAGCCCAAGCGAAAATAATCAAAATACGACACAAATCCTAAAATGACCAAAACCCTCCCCCGTGCCCACATCTCGAAATTAGATAATTTTTACATCAATAGATTTCTTATCTCCCTACGAGTTCATACATATCAAAAGTTCTAAAATCCGACCTCAAATGGTCCTTCAAATCCCCAAGCAAAGGTCTAAGTTTCCAAGCCCTAGTTCTTCAATTTTTGGCTTAATTTCCGTGATTATTTAGGTGGAATTCGCATAAGAATCGAGTTTTAAGTCCAAGAATCTTACCTCCAAGTGATTTCCCTTGAATCCCTCTTCAATCCTCTACAAAAAACTCCAAAAAGGACCAACAAAAATAAACCCCAAAATCGCGGACAAGATGACTATTTAAACATTCTGCCTAGGCCTCAAATGCTTCATTCCGATTGCAGGACTCCCTTCGCGATTGCGAAGCACATTTTCTCAGAACCCAACTTTTATTCTATGCGAACGTGCAACCACTCACGCGAACGTGATACTCAATCTTCCAACACTATGCGATCGCGGACAGGCTTCTGCGTTCGCGAAGAACAAACTCCAAGCCAAAACCCCTGGTCCACTTAACACTACGTGAACGCGACGCTCACTATGAACTCGCGATCAACAACTTCTCCACCTTATGGAATCGCAACTCCACCTACGCAAACGCGAACAACAACTGGACTGCCCCTCAACAGCTTCTACGTGATCGCGAGAACCCTTACGCGATCATGAAGAGGAAATCTCTGCAACCGCTGAACCTCCAAATCTGCAACTCCAAACTTCATGAAATGGTCAGATTGACCATCCGAAACTCACCCGAGGCCTCCGGGACCTCAATCAAATGTGACAACATAACCCATAACCTCACTCAAACTTGATCCAACCTTCGGAACGCTCAAAACAACATCGAAACACCAAAATGCGCATTGAATTCAAGCCTAATAATTCCAAAATCTTATAAACTACACTTTTGACCAAAACCATAACCAAACCACGTCCGTATGACCTGAAATTTTGCACACACATCCCAAATGAAACAACGAAACAACTGAAGCTCTTGAAATTCCATTCCAACCCCTATATTTGAATCTCGACTACCAACGGGATATCGCCAAAATATCAACTTCGGCAATTCAAGCCTAATTCTACTCCGAACCTCCAAAACTCATTCCGATTACGCTCCTAAGTCCCAAATAACCTCCCAAAGCTATCTGTTCCGTGAACTTTTCCCCAGAGTAGATGGCACCTCTAGTGTGCCAATCAGCCACCCAAACATCCCATTGGGACAGCCAACTATATCAACTCATTTTGTGGGAATACCTTCAGAGGTTCGCCCCTAGGTGGTCATATCCAATGTAGCCCCAAACATCTTTACCACTCCCCCATGTTCAGATACAACAAAGCCTGCACTGCCTAGGCCCGTTTTTTATCCTTCAGCCTTTATATTCCAAACCTTCACTCCCCAAATGGAGCCTCCTCAATTTCCCGCTTATGCTTACCCTCAACCAACTCAATTTGAGTACACTACAGGACAAGAAAAGACTCCCAAGACTCTTGAGCAAGATGAGATCGCAAGAAATATGAGAAGTATAAAATAGAGCCTCAAGAATATACAAGGATTGAGCGGGATAAAAAGTGTCATACGCTGATCTATGCATGTTCCCTCATGTGCATTTTCCACTGGGACTAAAAACTTCTAAGTTTAAGAAGTACATTGGGCATGGTGATCCTATTGCTCATCTCAAGAAATACTGCAATCAGTTGCGAGGGCCAGGGGAAAAGAAGTATTACTTATGGCCTACTTCAGGGAAAGTCTGGTCGGAATTGCCTCCGAGTGGTACATGGACCAAGACATATCTCAGTGGTATATTTGGGACGATCTCGCAAGAGACTTCGATCGACAGTTCAGTACAATGTAGACATTGCTCCAGACTGGAACTCATTGTCAAATCTAAAGAAGAAGCCTTCAAAAAGCTTTCGGAAGTATGTAATCAAATGGCGTGAACATGCGTCAAGGGTAAAACCTCCAGTGGACGAAGTGGAAATGGTTACGGTATTTCTTCAAGCTTAGGAGGCTGATTATTCCCAGAATATTATGTCAGCTATGAGCAAACCATTCACAGAGGCCATTGAAATTGGTGAAAAGGTGGAGAATGGACTGAAAACAGGCAGAATTCTAAGTCAATCAGCTATTAGAGAAACCTCCCAAGACATCCAAGGCGGGTCTGGAGGAGTGGCCAAAGGTAAGAAGAAAGAAAAAACAACCATGGAGGCCTCAGGCGCAATAAGACATTGTTCTCCTAAATCCAGGTTCTCAGAAAGATCCCCTTAGAATTTTTACACTCATCAAGACATGGCCTATGCTCCTCAACCATATACGGTCATGAATGCTCAATCTTTTGTACGAACGTAGCAACATGTCAATAGAAACAAAGCACCATTTCAAAAAAATCAGGCTCTTCCACAAAACCACTATAATCCATGTCATCCACAGAATAATTTTCTTCCTCATGAGCCACCTAAGAGGCAAACTTTTACTCCAATTGGTGAGTCTTACTCCAATCTATTTCCAAAACTTGTCCAAATGTGTCTGTTGCAACTAGTTCCTCAAACTCGGCAAAACCCAGCATCGCCTGCTTATGGAGCCGGTGTTAGATGTGCCTATCATTCAGGATCAAAAAGGCACGATACAGATGATTCTTGAACCCTAAAAAGAGCGGTGAAGAACTTGATAGAGCAAGGCAAAATAGTGCTAAGAGATTAGGATGTCCCCAATATGACTAATAATCCATTGCCAACCCACAACAACGGGCCAGTGATTGGGATGATTTTTGAAGATAAAGAATTTGAACCAGCGCTAAAGGCCATATTGCGGATACAGAGAGAAAGCCAAAGAGTGCCCCGAAGCAAGATAAAGGGGAAAAGAAGAACAAAGTCACCAAGACAGAACCAAAAAAGGAAGTTGAAATAGGAACAGAGGTAAAGCCTCCCAAAGATGGAATTCTCTATGTCCCATGAGACCGTAAAGAAAAGCAGCTGACTTTGAGCCCTCTAAAGAGGCTTGAACTGAAGAAGGCAACCAAAATGTATGTGCCCAAGGGGGCTTATATGGTGTGGGGGCCAACTAATCCACCAAGGCCGACTGAGCTCGTAGTAATTGGCCGCGCGCCATACAGGCCCATGACGGACCCTACTACATTACCATAGAATTATCATAAAACAATGGTTACATACAAGGGCAAAGATATCTCTGGGGAGCTTCAAGAAAACCGTCCAGTAGAGAAGTACTCCAACGTGGAAGAAATAAACAATGCCAATAGAAAGCGTTTCTCATCTAAGAAACCTGTAATTCCCGAAGAGGCAGAAGCTTTCTTTCAGAAATGAAGATGACGGACTATGAAGTGGTTGATCAATTACGAGAGTATCCCGAACAAGTGTCCTTGTTGTCATTGGTGATGAAGTCTCCCGATCACCAGAAAGTTTTAATGAAGACCTTGAATGAAGCCTATGTGCTAGCTGAAACTTCGGTGGAGCATTTAGAAAGAATGGGGGGAAATATTCTTTGCTATCAATCAAATTTCATTCAGCAAAAAAGACTTTCCCCCCGAAGGGGCTTCTCACAACAAAGCTTTGCACTTAACAGTCAAATGTGAGGGATACTATGTGAAGAGGGTCATGGTAGACAAAGGTTTCGGGGTAGACATTTGCCGACTCTCTTCACTCCAACGTATCGAAATTGGGACCGGAAGTATTTGTCCCAACAATGTCCACGTGCGAGCTTTCGATGGTATTAAAAGGGACACAATTCGAGAGATCGATCTAAATCCGACCATTGGCCCGGTGGACTTTGAGGTAACCTTCCAAGTGCTAGACATGAACACGTCCTATAATTTTCTTTTGGGAAGGCCTTGGATCCATGCAGCAGGAGTTGTATCCTCTACTCTCCATCAAATGGTGAAATTTGAGCATGAAGATCAGGAGATCGTGGTCCACGAAGAGGATAAACAATAAATCTATCAGGACTCATCTGTCGTATGTATTGAAGCGGGGGAAGGTAGCGAGCACATAATTTACCAAGCCTTTGAAATAGTGGTGGCAGACTAATATGAAGAAGGAAACTCTTGCCCCAACCCTTCTTATCCAACGCATCGGTTATGGTAGCTATGAAAATGATCATACATGGTTTCAAGCCTGGAAAGGGACTCGGAAAAGCTTTGCAAGGAATATTTGAGCTAGTAACTCTGCCCACTGCTTAAAAGTTCTTCGGGTTAGGCTTCCACCCGACGCCAGATGATAGAAAATGGGCAAAAGATAGAAAATGTGATGGGTGGGTTCTACCTCAACCACTGCTACGTTTGTATGAAACCTTTGTCAAGCCGAAGTATAGTGAGGAAGAGGAGGATAAGGCCTTCACGGCCAAAGAAATTGAAGAAATATGTGGGGTAATAAGGAAAATACTCTATGAAACCCACTTGGTTCAGCCGGGAGAGGGCACAAGCAACGCTGAGGTATAGTACATGGGACCAAGCGCTAAGCTTCAAAATTGGAAGGCTACGCCATTTCCGATTAGGCAGGAGTCCCAGTGGACCTGTCGTGCTACTTTTTCTGCATCCCTAGTTATTCCAGGGTATAACTTGGACGTTTTCTTTAGTTTCTTGTCTTTTAGTTTCCATATGTAAACCCTATTATCTTCAAATTCCAAGAAATGAAATTAATATTTCATAGTTCATTTTTCTATATTCTTTTTGATTTTGCTATTTTCTCTTTCATTTCTTCTTTTCAGTTCTAATAACGCGGGTTTAAATAGCATGACATGCTTGCGGACTTCATGCCCCGATCCAAACATGCTGTCTAATTGCGAAATAATGAACCAAGAACTAGAATATGATGAAGAAGAGGATATTATGGAAATAAATCGAGAATTAGAACAATTTGACAATAAACCTAAGCCAAACATAATGATATTGAGCTGGTTAACTTGGGGACCTCTGAAGAAATCCGAGAAACCAAGATAAGAATCCACACAGACGAGAGAACCTGGGATGCCATAATCCAACTCCTGTGTGAGTTTAAAGATGTGTTTTCCTGATCGTAGGACGACATGCCAGGTCTAAGCGTTGATCTCATAGTGCATAAACTGCCAACTTATCCTGAGTGCCCTGCAATCCAGCAAAAATAGAGAAAATTTAAAACTAATGTCAGTGATAAAATCAAAGAATAGATCTTGAAGCAGCTGGGAGCAGGAGTGATCTGAGTGGTCTAGTACACCATATGGCTAGCTAACGTTGTTTCAGTGCCAAAGAAAGATGGAAAAATCAGAGTATGCGTGGACTATAGAGATTTGAACAAACCAAGCCCTAAAGACAACTTCCATTTGCCCAATATGCAGATCCTTGTTGATAACTACGCCAGACATGAGATACAGTCTTTCGTGGACTGTTACAGCGGATATCACCAGGTGTTGATGGATGAAGAGGACGCACAAAAAATAGCCTTCACCACAACTTAGGGAACCTACTGCTACAGGTTCATGCCTTTCGGGCTAAAGAATGCTAGGGCAACCTATATGAGAGCCATGACTACCATCTTCCATGATATGATGCACCAAGAAATAGATATTTTGGCCTTTATCATTTTGGCCCTCAGAATCATCACTTTTTGGTTACTCTTCAGTTCCTGAGAATTCAAAACCAGAACCAGAAGAGTTAGTAGCATCAGGACGGGACAGAAGACCTCTTTTTGCAGCTAACTCTAGCTCAAGGGCCTTAGCAATTTTCGCATCAAAGTCAATGATACCCACTTTGGCCTCTTTCAAAGTTTTTCTCTCAAGCTATATAGAATTCATTTTATCAATAATGAGGGAAGTCGCTCGGTGCTCAATTTCTTCTTTAAGTTGGTCAACCTCGGCAAAATAATTCTTCTATGCGAATCTTATAGATCGGAGGCTAATATTAAGATCGCGAACCGTAGAGCTGTAAAGTCTGATATGCTAGATGGTCCTCTTATATTATCCTCCAACCGGGCATATTTCACTCCCGATGCAGCAAGTTCTTCAGTCACTACCTCTAAATTGATCTATCTTTCAGCGGAGGCAACCTCATGATCGGATATAACAAGATCGGTGTTGTGAACTTCAATCCATTTGGCCTAAGACTATTCAAATTGAATCCTAAATGATAAGCATGATATGACTGCGGGATATGTTCAAATGGATTGAATGTGACAAGAAGAGTTTGCTTGAGATGTAAAAGGGATTATTGGGTGCTTGATTTCTATCCTGATATGATGTATAGTCTCGGGTTATGAGAGTATTGGAGGATCTTTCATGTTGGTTAATTGTGGAACAAATTAGATTCTCGTGTCTTGTTCACGAGTTCAAAATCAGGAAGATTAAGTGATTGCAAAATAGTTGTGACTGTAAAAGGGTATCGAGAGATGTCATTTTGAGGCTAAGCAAGTGAATTATCTCCTATGGGGTGGTCTAAGGAGGTGTAAACATTATGATATTGTATGGAGGCTTTCTTTTCGACCATTAAGTATAGGTGTTGCGATTTAAGTTTAGATTGGTTATGGAAGTTGACCTGACTGTCACACAGACAAATGCGATCTTAGCAGGTGATTTGAGGTATTATGTGGCTTGTGTTACATGAGTTTATGAAGGATTTAGTTGAATCTTACTGTGGTATCATGACAATAATAGGGTATGGTTATTGTAAGTTGTCAGATGTTTGATTCCAAGGCTTAGAGCTAAATGGGAAGTCTGATATCGACGAGTTGATTGCATGGTTATGTGTTGTATTGGTTTCGATCGGAGATATACTTGTGAATCAGTTGTGACTTGCAGAGGTTGAGTTTAGGATGACTTGAGTAAGGAATTTTGGGAGGCGTAATGTATTACACTTTTTGGGTTTATGAAAATCATAGGATAACTGAGTTGTTATTCGTGAAGGATGTAGTGCACATGGAGTAGGAAATTGCTCGGTTGCTTAAAGGTGTGGATTACTTCCTTGGGTGTTGTTTTGCTGATGAGGCACAAGTCTTTGGCTCGTTTGGGCGGTGCCAATGAGATTTGAGCAGAGTGGACGATCCTTGATAAGGTTCTAATAGATTCAATATTTATATATAGTAATTAAGAATTTTGTGGATTGGTATATATCTATGATCTGGGATTTAAGTTGGATGGTGTCGAGACTTGTGGAATTTCTATGTCATTATGGATTATATATTTCAGCATCAAGAAGGTGAAGGAAATTGTTTTAGATTTACAAAAGATCTCTTCGGAGTGGTTGTCTTAGTTTTGGTACTTTTGGGTGTTTAAGATGGGATACAACGGTTTATGGGCTTTAAGGCAGTGTGGTTTTATGTTAGAGTATTGTATGGGGAGTTTTGGTTGAGGATTGTGGTATTATGAGCGAGTAGAAGTATCTATATGAAGGGAATTTAAAAGAAACTCGGAGAAATAAGAGAGTTTGGTAGTAGGTTGGTCAACACGATAATGGGTATGATCCGTTCGTGGGTACTTATGATGTGATGAGCTTCTATAGGTATTTTGTGGTTGTACTCTTGGGTTTGGTGACTTATGTGTCTTGGTTCAGTTACAGGAATCCGGTTTAGATAGCTTGGTTATGTAAAAATGGATTCCAAAGAGTTCTTAATGATTTTTACCACGGTTTGAGGTGTACATTTCCTAGTGGTGTACAGAACATGTTGCTATTGTGATTTTCTCCTAGACGGTTTCAGATGGCTAGGTGAAGCATACTAATATTTGTTATTGCTTGAGGACAGTGTACATTTCAGAAGGCGCATTATGTTTTTATTTATGGATACTTCATTGGTGTTGCGGCACTCTCCTAGTTGATCGACTACTGATTTTGAGATATTGGTATATGGCACGAAAAATTAGAGAAGTATTCCTCGTGGGGTGATTGTGTTAGTCGATTGAGAGGTGGATTTGGGATCAGATAAGGTGATTCATGTAGAGACCGGGGGTTCTTAGAAGTAGATTGTTTCATAGTTGTGGACTGTGATGTTGTGGCCAGAGCTAGCCATATGATAGTACTCCCTCTGTTCCAGTTTATGTGAACTAATTTCCTTTTTGGTCCGTTTCAAAATGAATGACCCTTTTTAAATTTGAAAATAATTTAGCTTAAACTTTCAATTCTATCCTTAATGAAAAGCTTTTATAACCAAACAAATACGTTGGACCCCTTTTTGACTTGCTTATGACCACAAATTCAAAAAGTCTTCATTTTTTCTTAAACTATGTGCCTAGTCAAACATGTTCACATAAATTGGAATAGATGGAGTAAGCGTTATGATTCAGTCATTTTAGACGTTCTGAGGGTTATATATCTATTGTGGGTGGCCAGACTTGATTTTAGGTTCATTAATTGGCCCAATAAGTATGTGTATTCTATACCAGGTCATATTGGTCGACTCTGTAATGCTATTAGTGAGGGATGTGTCACTCGATTATTGTTGAGCTTATTCATGTTCTGATATGTTCTATAAGTTACTCTGCTATGCTACGCGGGGGAGCGGGGGTTGTGATTCGTTGGTTCTATGTATCCATAATGCGGTCCTATTGGGGCCTCATAGTGGAATTTGAGTGAGAAGGGTATTTGGGAGATGTATGATTGATTGGGCATTGGTTATGTTCTTTCGGGTTTGTGTGGCATTATGTCATTTTTTATTCATGCACATTGGGTATTTGATGTCAAGTTGTGCGTAGTTATTGATTTTGAGCATGGTGGCTCGAGGTATCTCATATAGACCAGTGTTTTGATGGGGTCATTCATTGTGGAGGAGTTATGTTGAGATATGATCTTTTGTATTAGATTCGTGTGTTATGATTCTACGGTGTGTGATGGGTTTTTAACATTGTGTTTATGGTGGTACTTGTTGAGCTTGCGGGACATTTTCTATGTTTGAGAATATCTGAGTTGTTGCGTATTGGTGCACGGATTGCACGATTTGTGGTCTTGGGTAATATTGGTATGGCATGTTCGTAGAGTAGCTTATATTTGATAAAATGAGGTAGTTGGACCTAGGATAGGTTCTATCGGATTTGATTATGTTATTTTTGGAAAACTAATATCGAAAGTCGGCTTAGGACCTGACATTGGTTTCTGCCGAAGGAGCGGGATCCCTATGACTTGTTGTTATGTAAGAGGTTATGAGTTTATGTGTTTTTCTTTCATTATTGGCAGTGTACAAAGGTTTAGAACAAGATTTTAGTTGATATGGGTTCATTACTGGTGTCGAGTTGGCTATCAAGCAGTTATTGCGGTCAGAAGTTTACGCTATGAGTATTGAGTCATGTGCTATATCTTGTGATTATATCTTGGGTCATGGTTATGGCTTGATACGGCTTGTTTAAACTTATAGAGTATGTAGATGCAAATTTTGGGCCCTGTAGTAAATTACGAATGTTAGAAACTGGATAATGTGGTTTACGAACTAAGGTTGAAGTAATGATCTTCAGTGGTGTTGTGTTGTAGGGCCAAGTTGGAATAGAGTGATGTGGGATCACCCTTAGTATGGGCATGGTAAGGTTACATGGGGATTTTGCGGCTTTGGAAATACCCTCGACACGTTACAGGACAAACGTATGTTTAAGTGGGGGAGAATGTAACGACCCGAAAGGCCACTTTGAACATTTGCACTTTTCTCGATAGTTTACGGGCATGAATAGCTCCACAAGATTTATTATGACTTGTGTGAATCATCGTGTTTGGTTTCCAGGTTATTCAGAATTGATTTGAATCTCAACTAGGAAGCTTTAAATTGAAAGAGTTGACCAAGTTTGATTTTTTAGTATTTGACCTCGAATTGGGATTTTTATGGTTCCATTAGGTCCGTATGGTGATTTTTGACTCGGGAATATGCATGGAGTTGCATTTGGATTTTCCTAGAAGGATTCAACACTAATTGGTGAAAGTTGGAAATTTGAAGATTTGAAAAGTTCAAAAGTTTGATCGAGAGCTAACTTTGTGGATATCTGATTCAGTTTGTGGTTTCGAGAATTGGAATGTTGTCTTTATGTCATTTGTGACTTATGCGCAAAATTTGGGTTCATTCCGGGTTGATTTGCTATGTTTTGGCACGAGTTATAAATTCAAAGTTCATCAAGTTAGAATTGAGGTGCGATTCATCATTTTGATGTTATTAAGTGTTATTTTAGGCCTTGAGTAGGCCCGTGTTATACTATGGAACTTGTTGATATGTCCGGACATGGTTCCGAGGGGCTCGAGCGTGTTTCGGATTGATTTTGGGCTATGTTCCTTCATTTTTGTATTGTTGGTTCTATAGAACTCTAGGTAACTGGTTTTCTTAAGTTTTTTTTTATGGCTAGGGATAAGTTTTTCTTCGCGTTCGCGAGTTTTCAAACGCGTTCACGTAGGCTACTACTGAGGGAGCATCACGTTCGCGCTAGTATGCGTGTGTTCGCTTAGTGATCTAAGATGAGATGGGTAGAAGTTAAATTCTTCTTCGTGTTCGCATTGGTTATCACACGATCATGTATTGCAGGTTCATGTGTTCATCGTGTTCGCATGCTAGGTTTTGCAAATGCATAGGGTATTTTGGGGAGGCTGCTGAGTTTGTTTTTCGTGTTAGTGGAGCCGTGTTCGCGATCGCAATGTGTATTTTCTGGGGCAGTGCTCTTCCTTATGCGATCACGAGGTTCTTTCCTCGATCACAGTTCATTTATTTTCCCAGTGATTATAAAGTACTCTATTTCGGGGGTTTCAGCCATTTTTGCATTTTTGGAGCTATGGAGCTCGGATTGAGGTGATTCTTGAAGAAATTTTCACCATGTCATTGGAGGAAGTGTTCTCTACTCATTTTTTATTTTATATCATGAATCTATCTTCGTTTTCGATATTTGATTGAGGATTCCAAAAGAGAAATTTGGGGTTTAGGCTAAAGTTTTTTTTTAGTTTTGAACATCGATTCAAAGTCAGATTTGAGTAAAACTAGTATGGTTGGACTCGTAATTGAATGAGTTGTCGTCTTTTGTGACTTTTTGGGTTCCGAGGTGCGGGCTTAGGTTGGACTTTTTTGTCAATTTTTTTGCTTTTGATTAAGGATACGACCTCTATTATTTGGAATTGTTTCTTTAGGAATAATTTGATATATTTGAGTTGCTTTTGGATAGTTTCGAGCCGTTTGGAGGTTGGTATGCGCGGGATGACATTTGTAGAGTATCTTTTGGAGGTTGGTATGCGTGGGGTGACATTTGTAGAGTATTGTTTGGATTGATCGGTACTGGAATTGACTTGTTCAAGGTAAGTACACTTCTAAATTTGGAGTTGAGGGTATGGAACCCCAAACTTCGTGTTATATGTTTGGTGTTAAAGTGATGTATATGCTAGGTGACGGGCGTGTGGGCATGCACCGTATGAATTGTGACTCCATTATTTCTGTGGCACTGTGTAGTTACCTGATGTTATCTGTAACCATAATATCACTACGTGCTAGAGTAATTGAGTTGTGATCCATATTAGAAATTATGTTTTGGCTACATGCTTATCATATTGGAATCCAGTGACGTCATTTATGTTGTTGAGTTATATGTTTTCATTGTATTACATACTCAATCATATGCATTCATATGCATATCATATCTCAGTACCTGTTACCAAATATTGATACATCATATCACTATTTTGGGGCTAGTTTTTCATGACATTGAGAGTCCAAGAGACTGGAAAGATTGATGGCCGAGGGCCTGATGGTTAGGATATTTGTGGGATCGGGTTATACGCCATAATATATTTTATTAATTTATGCCATGATTGGCTTGTTATACCACTTGGGTTGAAGGAGCCCCTCCAGAGTCTGTAGACACACCTAGTGAGCGGAGGTACCTACTGAGTGTGAGTGCCGAGTGATTGGGAGGACTGAGTGACTATGAGGACTAAGTGGCTATGAAGACTGAGTGATTGTGATGACTGAGTGGCTGTGAGGACTGAGTGGTTGTGAGGATAGAGCGAATAGGAGGACTGAGCACATTCATGCATTGAGAGTATGCATATAGTTTTATCACTACACGGTATTACAATTTGCTTACATACATTGATATGTAGGCATAAAGATGTATTTTCCTCATGCAATTTGAAAAAAAAATTAACTATTGAAAGCCATTAGGAAAAACACATTTTCCAAACTTACTCAAATTTATTGTGCTTACGGTAAAAGATTTGGTTTTTACTGATATACTTGAAAAACAGGCTTATTTTTTGAAACTATGACAAGCTGAGCATTTTATCTCCGAGTTACTTATTTTATTACTTTTATTATGTTGTTATGAACTGTTGTTGGCTATTGGTGTTGGATTCTAACTTTTGTTCCAGCTCGTCACTACTTTCAACCTAAGGTTACATTTGTTACTTATTGAGTACATAGGGTCGGTTGTACTCATACTATATTTCTGCACCTTGTATACATATGTTGGTTGTTGATGTTGTTGTGTTTGATGGGAGCTGGATTTTAAGATGTACTTGCATGCCGGTTGTAGTTGTCTCTTGTTCATGGTAACCTTTATATAAATCTTTTTATATACATTTCGAAAATATGATGTATTTATTTCGTACGAGTTTTGTAAACTTTAAATCTTAGAAGCTCATGATTTGTATTACCAGTCCTTAGGAATTATTGTATAAAAGCAATTTTGATATTATTTCCTTCATGGAGAAATCTCATTAATTTGGATAGTTGTTAATTGTCTTACCTAGCTTGTTGGGTTAGGTGCCACCACGACAAGCTAGATTTTGGGTCGTGACAACGACGAATGAGGTGCTAGTTTTTGGTTGCTCATTAATTGAAAATGGCAAGGGCTAGTACTCGTCCTCATGGTATCAGGCACAATGATTGGGATCGGGCAATGAGAGTTGGCATTTTTCACCATTTTCAAACTCTCCCCAAAACGCCGAGACATCGTCCTTGGTTAGTGTAACTAACTCAACAAGTTGAGCATTCTGTTGAGATGATAGGGATCGCCGTCTTCTATGTAGAGAAGCTCCCTAATCACTAGCTTATCCATAATCATAAATCATCACGGTGTCTATGGCTGACCAGATAGAGGGCTCGTCACCACGGCTTCCGGAGACGACTCAGGGGAGGTGTTCTTCGCTTTCTTAGTCTTTCTCTTGGCCGCGGAGGAATGTCTTTTTTCAGGAGAGGACTCCATGAAGAAAAACTTGTACCTGAAGCAGGTCCGGAGACACCTCTTCAAATAAGCGCCTCCTGAAGCAGCCTTGTCGTATCAGGAAAATAAGGAAAAACATCCTTCTCAGGGATTACAATCGAGCCTCTGGTATACCTGGTTTCAGTAAAAAGGGAGAAGGGATCAATCAATTTCCTCATATAAAAATTAGGAACTATATGAGTCTAAGTTACCATGATTTTTGGCCTTCCACCCGTATTTGAGGGTCAGTTCTTTCCATGTGGGGGTTTTGGTTGTAGTGACATCCAACTTTTTCTGGACCCACAGGTCCAAACCTTCAAGCCTAGGTGGAACCTATTGAGTTGCTGAAACAAGAGAAGGACGGAGGATCAATACAGATCTGAAAAATTTCGAGTAAAAGAAATATTAAACAAAGAAACTACGGGTGCAGTTCCATGATTCCGAAAAAGATGAAGCCATAACCGGAACGATATCATTAGTAGAAAATCAATGAACCATTCCATCCACCCACTGTCGTTTTCATCATCCATGATAGATAATATTGCATGGTGGCCGCATTTGCTGAAGTTTATCATTCCCCCATAGAAGACTTTAGGGGAATAGAGATTCTTCAGTTAAAGATAGCTCTTATCCTGTCTCTTGGAAAAAATGACAAAGACAAGCAATCATCCTCCACACAGAAGGACTTGTGCCAAACACACCAGGTAGAGGAGGTAGAACTTCCAATGGGGTCAAGCTTTCCACTCAAAGAAAATGTTACCAAAGTATGTAAAACCCTCCTTGGGTAGGGTTACTCACGTTGTTAGATTAGGAGAAATAATGTTCAAATCTTGGCAGTGGAAATCTTCCTTCACATCTAAAATACTGGAAGGATGGATGGAATAAAGGTATCTGCCAACGCCGCATGTACGAGGGTTAGCCGAAGGGAATTTCTCTTTGAAGGCTTTTGTTATAACAGGACTTCTATGGATGATGGAACCTATTTTTGGAGGAGTAGCCTCCCCAGCTTTTCTCTTGCTCTTTGAAGAGCTGGTGTTCTTTGAAGAAGAAGCCATTATATCTTATGGATGAAGGAAACTTTTTCATTTGAAGGAAGTTAAAGAAAGGTTGAAGAACAATAAAGAAGGTTTTAAGAAGTTTGGAGAGTTATGGAGTATGAGTGAAGCAAATCGATGCGTATAAGTAAAGGTTTAGGCGGTTAAATTTGTGGCCATGATAACCTCGATAACCGGCAAAAGTTATGTTGAATCGTGGGATAACGCGCGTTCGGGGCATTAAATGCATAGAGAGGTACGTCTAATCAACCGCCAAGCTTTCAAAAGGAATCGTAGCAGTTCCCACTAAAAAGAGTATTTCTAACAACATCCCGGTGACACAAAGTTATGTCACTAGAAAGCAGGGGGATTATCTGTATAAGCTAAAATATGTTATGCCAGGTGGCCGCTTAAATTAATGACATGTGGAACCTAAGGTGAGGGATAGTCATAACTGAAGGCAATTATCATGTTTGTTATCGGAGGGGGTGACACTCATAAAGAGGAAATAAGTGTCATCCACCCAGTAGCATTTAATGGAGAAGCTTCCACACCACTTAATACAATGCTCGCTACAAAAGGATATGGAATTCATCCCTGCTGTTACACACTCTTCAAAGGCCCTTATAACTGGCTTTAAAGAGATACTTGATCCTAGGTCCTTATTCCCTAGATGTGACTATAAATAATGAGCTTATTATCATGGTAAGAGGAAGAATTTTTTGGTAAACTTATGCTATATTCATCACAAAGCTTTATATAATTTTATCTTCCTACTCTTTGATTTCATTATTGTTTTGCCCAAAAATACTGTTTTTGTTATTTTGTCCTTATTTCAAGGCTAAGTATTGTGTATTTCTTTGATTATTTTATTATTTCAGGATCGAATTAATTCACTTATCTAGAAATCGCGTATAAATTTAATTGTATCATTTTACAAGTAAATACTCGGGTACAACATATTCAGGGATTCACAACAAAGCAAGAATATCAATTACAAGCAGTATTCTTTTAGTAACAACTAACATAGGCGGATCCAGGAATTGAAGCTTGTGGGTTTGAGATGTTAAGCGCCTTCTACTATTGGGTTTTAAATTATTAATTTATACATATTAAATATAATTTTTAAGACAAATATAGAGTTCGAACCAAAGCTACTAGGTTCGCACAAACCCGTTCTCAGCGCTCTAGCTCTCCGTGACAACAAGCAACTATGACTATCTTGATCCAACTTACATGTAATAACCACATACACTATTCTATTAACATTTTGGCTTTATATACCTAAGGATAAAAGTAATATTAATAAAGTTTATTGGAATATTGGTTAAACAGATAACAAATTTTGAGCAACCGAGTTCGTAATCGATAACCCTAATAAAAATAATTCAGTTCGACCTAGTGTTATTCCCAGATATGTCCAGCCCCAGTGCCTCGTGAGCTATAAAAATAAGTAGATAGCTTTATTATAATTGTAGAGTGTATCTAACGCATACATGGTTACACATTTTTTACCTTCAAAACCTCAAATTAGAAGTCAAAATTACAGTACTACACATGAATATGACCTTATTTATTAAAACAACAAAAAACATTTTTGTATATGGCAAAATCGGAGAGTCCAATTTTCCATCGCTACGACACCTCGTAAGCATGTATCTAAGGCTAGACGACCACGATCAAGTTTCATCCCTCAAGGTCCATCGACGCTCGACCTCAGAGCAGTACGGAGCGACAATTATGAAGAGAAATTGGCGAGTTCCCAAGGCGTGCAGCTAGAGCCGACAAAGTCTGTCAGGCTAGCCTAAGCCTGCATCATGACATTAACTAGCTGTCCCATCTACATTTATTTATAATAAATATATTTGTACTATGTTGGAATTTTTCCTCCTATATAAAGAGGATCCCTGTCATTTTATAGACATCTGATGCTAAATACTAAAAAACACATGAACATTCTCTCTGCTCTCTAACATATTCTCTTGAGTTCACTACTTCATTTATTGCTTATATTTGTTGTGTTCTACTTATTGTTCTTCATTTATTGCTTATTATTGGTCATAAAGAGCCGTCATTGATCTTATTACAATTGTTAGTCATCCATCGACTACCCTCGGTAGCTCCCAGCCGAGCATCAGACTCGACCCCGAGGCCCTCGAATAGGCTATCTCAAGGCCCTGATCAGCAGTTATTCGGTTCAATTAACATCTTGTTTTTAAGAATTTATATTTATTCCTCGTATCTCACTTAGCATCAACAGCCTAAAAACTAGCATAAAAATGATCACGTATTTTTAGAATCCCATAATTAAATTTAATTGTTATTACCATTTTCACGGTAAATAGTTCAGCGCCCAACGTGGGGCTAAAAATAATAGTGATTATTTTCTTGCTGCTTTTACTACACAACGCAAGTTATCTTTCACACTTGCCCAAGATCTTCGATTCCAGGCTAGAATGTCTGATTCAGTAAACGACAACCTTGAGAACCATGGAGAAAATAGTTGGGATGTTCCTGTTGTTGGTGTACCATCATGAAACTCTGTGAACACGCTAGAGCCAATTCTCATAGATGCGGTCTCACGTGATTCCCAACACGTTGATATAAGCTCTCATACCAACAGGAGCGTACACCAAGGAGAGCCACCTAAAGTACAAAAAACCCCGACTAGGGAAGAACGGGAGGTTAGCCTTCACATTATTTTTGAAATGTTACAGGCACACAGCTGGCAATTGTTCGGGTGCAAAAGTCATCAGAAAACTCTAGCACTGTAGCACCGGGGACGGCTCCCCCAGCCGAGCAAGTACCTGAGAGATCGAGCAACAACGGGTCAGCATCCAACCCCTCTATCGTAAAGAGGCTCAAAGACCTCACAAAGAGGATTGAGTGGGGGAGAGAAGAAGATAGAAGCCAACAACAAGAAGGTCGAGACCTACAACTCCAGGGTCGACCAAATTCTGGGCGCACCCACGAACTTGAAAGGCGTGGACTTGAAGATGTTCGTGCAAAAGTCGCTCCCGCAGAAATAGGCCCCAAAATCCATTTCCAAAAAAGTTCATAATACCCCGCTTTCGAAGTACAACGGAACCTCAAACCCCAACAAGCACGTCACTGCCTACACTTGCGCATCAAAGGGCAACGACCTAAAAGACGACGAGATCGAGTCCATCTTGCTAAAAACGTTTAGGGAAACACTCTCGAAAGGGACCATGATGTGGTATCACAACCTAGCTCCTAATATTATAGGATCGTTCTCCATGCTAGCAGATTCTTTAATAAAGGCATATGTCGGTGCCATCAAAGTAGCAATAAGGAAATTAGACGTCTTCAAGATCAAGCAGAGGGAGAATGAGATGTTGTGAGAGTTTGTATCTCACTTTCAAATGGAACATATAGAACTACCACCAATATACGACGATTTGGTAGTGAAGGCTTTCACTCAAGGTCTGAATGAACAAAGCTCGGTGGCTTCGAAGCAGCTGAAATAGAACCTAGTTGAGTATCCCGTTGTGACTTGGTCAGACGTCCATAACCGATACCAGTCAAAGATCAGGGCCGAAGATGACCAGCTAAGAGCCTCTTTGGGCTCGGTATATCCCAGCATGCTTTAGGAAAAGGAGACAAAGTCAGGCAAGGAAAGATACCAGCCATAAGTCGAAGGCAGGAGAAACACCCAAGCGTAACATACCCTGGAATGATAGAAGAACACACCGAGGCCAGAATCCTCGGGGACTCGTCAATAGAGCTGGGTTCGATAGGTACCCAGGGCCGACGGAGGAACCTCGCTTTTCATAATACAATTTCAACATCGGTGTATTAGACATTGTGATCGCCATCAGTAAAATCAGAGGTGGAAAGTGGCCCGGGCATGTACAATTAGATCATGTGCAAAGAAATCATAACTAAGTGTGTGAATTCCACAATACCCACAGCCATAGGACCAACGATTGCCACCGGCTCCGTGAAGAAGTAGCTAGACTACTCGGTAATGGTTACCTCCGAGAATTCCTTAGCGACCGGGTCAAAAATCAATTCCGAGAAATAGAGGAGGACAAGAAAAACAAAATGAATAAGCAACAACATGTCATCCACATGATCTTGGGACGCATCGATGCCCTACAGGAGCCCTTGGTGAGAAGAACAAAAAACTCCATCACCATAGAAAAGAGAACTTGGGCTTATATAACGGAGGATGCTCTCACAATCAGCGACGAGGACATTGAGACCTTGTCTCAGCCTCAAAACAACGCATTGGTAATATATTTCCTTGTAAATACTTTTCAAATTAAATGTGTACTTGTGGATCCAGGCAGCTCGGCCAAGATTATTAGGTCGAAAGTGATAGAGCAGCTTGGACTGCTTGACCAAATCATGCCCGCCTCTCAAGTCCTCAACGAATTCAATATGGTGAAACAACAAAAGAAGAAATCACCCTCCCAATTAACGTGGACGGCACAACCCGAGATACCAAATTCCATGTCATCGAAGGAGACATGAGGTACAAGTCCTTGTTTGGAAGGCCGTGGATATACTGCATGAGAGCAGTACCATCCACCCTCCATCAAATGATGAGATCCCCGACAAAGGAAGGGATAAAATTTGTCTACGGGGAATAACATGCAGCAAAGGAAATGTTCGCGGTACATGATATGACGCCAACTCCAGTATCTCCACCCTCGAAGGAGCCAAAAGGAAATCAAATAGTAAAATAGCGATAACAAACTACATCTTTGGTTAAGCCAGCTAAATGAAGCAGAGGACTGTACGCATCCCCACAACAAGCGACTGGAACATATTATGGCTCAAAACACGCCAGCACTAAGGTATGGACGTCTATTTCTTTCTTTCAATTGCATTCTACACTAACCTGAGTGCAAGTATTCGATCGAAACGGACAAAGCACTTTCCAATTCGAAGGCCTTAGGCCCCAAGAAGCATAATTGAACTATTTTCCTTTGATCGGGCTGTATCTCAATAAGGGTCTCACCGACAAGGTTCTTAACGAGGCAACATCTATATGCTGCCTAAGAAGGACTCAACAAAGTTCTCAAGGATTCCTTTCAATCAACCTCGAATACCGGGGGGCATCCGCCCAGAAGATCGCCTTCTCGATGAAGCCAAGATGTGATGAGTAGGGCCTCGATAGGAAAATTTGTATCGGGACTAACGGTTGAATGATGTGTGACCGTATAGAATAACCAAGATCGTAATAGTGAAAACATGTGCACTTGTACCAAGTAATCAAAGAATATTCTCCAAAGCATTTCGCGTCTCAACGAAGCTCGGTATTTTTGCAAACAAAAAATATCTCTAGAGAAAATAATCGTCCCGAAAACTCGGGGACTGGCATCAACAATTCAAATCCTGAATGACCTTCGGGTTGGAGTTCCAAACTTGTAAGCCCTCAATGAGGCAACATCAAAATTGCATAAACGGCTGCAGCAGCTGAAAATGTCCCGAGCATTCGAGGACTGACGACGAAATCTCAAAATCCACATGACCCCTAGGTCAAAAACTCCAAATTTGTAAGCCTTAATTGAGGCAACATCAAGATCACAAGACAGCTCCAGAGCAAAAAACGTCCTAGACACTCGGGGACTAGCGTCAAAAACTCAAGGCCACGTGACTTCCGAGTTGGAAACTCCGAAATCATAAGCCCTCAATAAGGCAATATCATATTTTTAAAGTAATGGCTCTCGAACCGAGAAAAATCCTCGATAACTCATGGACTTATGTCAATCTCCATCTCCATCGACTTACCAAGAACCTGAGGCCATAAAGACCTCAGGTGGGCAGCCTCAGTCTCGTAAGACCTACATAAAGCAACAACAATACTTGTAAGTAAGGGTGTTCATGGTTCGGTTTGGATCGATTTTTCCCTAAAAAGAAACCAAACCAAGTAAGTCTATTTTTTAAATATTAGAACCAAACCAATTAATTCATTTTTTCTCGATTCGGTTTATGTTAGTTTTTCAATTTTTTCGGTTATTTGTTGGTTTTTTTCTTAAGTGTAAGACATATACTACCAAACACATATTTTGGCGATCACACTTTTAATGTAATAATATCAAATCAATTGCCCTTTGAGAAATTTATTGTTCCAAGATATATTGATGATAATTAAATCAAATAGAGATGAATAATTTAAGGACTCAATTAAAAATATATTATTTTTAATATAAAATAGATTCTTACACTTAGACAAAGAAAACTACCAATCAAACTAGAATGTAAAGGTATAAAATTGCAATAAAAGTGCAAACGATTAACATTTACTAATAAATATTTTGAAACTTTGTATAAAAGTATACATATATTCAGATGTAATTCTAAATTTGAAATAACTACTCATATATTTGGTTTGGTTCGGATTTTTTTTAATTAAAACCAAAACCAAACCAAATGTGATCGGTTTTTAAAGTTCAAAACCAAAACCAAACCAAACCAAAAAATATCGGTTTTGTTGGTCGGTTTGGTTCAATTTTACCGATTTTTATGAACACCCCGACCTGTAAGACCTCAAGCAAGGCATGAACCATACTTGTACCAAGTGACAATATCTGTAAGACCTCGATCAAGACATGAACCGCACTTGTACCAAGTGACAATATCTGTAAGACATCGAGCAAGGCATGAACCGCACTTGTACCAAGTGATAATATCTGTAAGACCTCGAGCAAGGCATGAACCACATTTGTACCAAGTGACAATATCTGTAAGACCTCGAGCAAGGCATGAACCATACTTGTACCGAGTATCCAAAACTGTAAGACCTCAAAGGCCTGTAAAACTTGTAAGACCTTACTAAAGACATAAAGCCGATCTTTAAGTTTAGGCTATATATAGAACTTGTCCCCTAAAAAGGCATACCCTCGATACAGACACCGAAACTATTTCACTCGGGATTGAAAAGATCCTACCAAACACAAATGACTACGGTCACAAGGTTGTACCAGCCAAACTAACGCGACTCAGGGATGCCTGACCGTCGCTATAAAATCACAGGCCTTCAATTACTTTGAATATATTTTAGAAAGAACCAGTTAAACAGGCTACCCTTGACATAGGCAAAAGAGCTTCGACCATGTCAGCTCTTAAACACTGGCTTCGAGATACTCAGCCTCCGATCCAAACCTCCCGAGGTGCTCGATCATCGCCATATAAGGACTCGTAATCAAGGTTTTTTATTAAACCGTCGAAGAGTCAAGCAAACACTATTTCAAAAAATGCTTATCAAGGGAAAAATAAAACCTACACAAAAGGTCGCATCGACCCAAGGCGTAAGAGCCACTGTCGCCAGCCCACATAAAAGGTCATATCGACCCAATGCATTAGAGCCAGTGTCGCCAGTACATACAAAAAGTCGTACCAACCCAACGCGTAAGAGCCTAAGGGCCAGCTCTAAATTCAAAAACTTGAGGGTCGAATGAGCTCGAGTCGAAACCCAATTAGGAGACTGAAACCAAAACAGTTAAACTAAATATGCCCAAGGGCAAAAGCGTAAGAGCCTTTCACACCAGCACATATTAAAGTTTTCATCGACCCGGAAGCGTAAGAGCCACTGTCGCCAGCCCACACAAAAGGTCGTACCGACCCAACGAGTAAGAGCCTAAGTTCCAGGTTGAAATTCAAAAACTTGAAGGTTGGATTAGGTCGAGTCGATAACTGACTCAGAGATTGAACCCAAAATAATTGACCCAACATGCCCAAGAGCACAAAAATAAGAGCTTGAATGCCAGTTTATACTAAAAGGTCATACCGACAGAGCGCGTAAGAGCCTACGGGCCAGCCTAATGAGCCCCAGGGCCGTAATATGAATCTAAGGGCTTTTTCAAATCAAACACCAGTTCATCTGGCGAAAATTAAGGACAAAACATATAGTAGGAATAAAACCAGGAGGTTTCCTTCTATACATATATGCAAGAAAATACAAGCTCCATTTACAACGTACTTTGAAAGTACTATATACAGAATCAGAAAATGAAATCTACTTCGCCCTTGGAGACTATTGCCCGTCGGCCTCATCCTCGCTATCCTTGGCGTCAGACATAAGTAACTGAGCACCACACCCGTCTGCCCTCGCCTGCTTCACCTCTTCCGAGAGATCAAAGCCTCTAGCATAGAACTCTTCGAGGGTTTTCCTTCGAGACTTAAACAGAGCATATTCCTTGCTCATGTCCTCGCGATCAAGAGTCCTTTTCAGCTCAACTTGAGCACCGGCGTCATCCTTCAAATACGATGCAACTTTCTTGTCACCCTTGGTTAGGATAATTACAACTTCAACCTGGAATCCACAACTTCGGCCTTTACCTTCAAAAAATCATACTCAAGTTATGTAATCACATCTGTTCAACCCAAGTTATTATCATGAGCTAAGCGAAGTTAAACCTCAAAGGCGGAAGTTATAGCTAGAGCACCCTTCTCCGATGAAGCTTATACGTCTATCCAAACCTTCAACTTATCATACTCGCGCTTGGCTCGACCAACTTCGCTCCGATCCGGAGATAAAAAAGAATCAAATTTTCTGCTAGATCCCATATTTCCCTGGGATTGTTGTTCAATTGGTCAGAGCACCGCCCTGTCAAGGCGGAAGCTGCGGGTTCGAGACCCTCAGTCCCGATGGATCCAATAAATATATCAATAAATATCTCCGTTTTTATGAAGGGGACCGGAGGCAACATTTCATTGTCAAAGCAAAAAAGGCATTCCAGCCTCAGGATCTAGAACAAGGAACACGCGCTCCCTTGGAATAGAAACTACCTGCTCCTTCAGGTAACTCTCATAATTCAAGCTCTGACTCGCCTCATACCGTACGCATTCCAACTCAACTTCCTTTTCACCATAAAGAAGCCTAAGGGCTTTCTCCCTATCCAAAGCTTTCCGCAAACCGGCCTCTCGACGAAGCGTCCCGGATTTGATCTTGTCAAAGGCCTGCGAAAAGGGAGCTCAATAAGGAAAAGGAAGGCACAAAACTCAAAGGCTTGTGCCAAAACTCACCACAGAGTAGAGCCGCTGAGCTTCCTTGAAGGCCGAGTGCATATCTACTAGTCCGTCTCCCTCAGCCCCAGAAAAATCGATCCCGGTTGAGACACGACCGCTCGATGGATACTGTCCCAAACTTCGAGCATCCATCAAAGTACCTTCGATGGGAAAAAGAAACGGTGGTACAGAATCCTTATCCCTCGAAGTACCTTCAACGGAAAAAGAAGACGACAGCGGAGGAGAAACCTCCTTTCCCAAACTATACTTCACGGGTGTAGCAGGCTCAATCAATACCTCCTCTCTAAGCCTCTGGTCCGAGTTCGCCTTTCTTTGAGAACTGTCACCTTGAAAAGGCCTTTCTTGCTTATTATTATTATCATTCTTTATCCCAGAAGCTGGCAATCCTTCTTCCTCTCTGAGGTGTTACGGCCTTGCCTCAAAAAAATCTCTGATGTCTACAATAATTGGGTTAGTACGCAGAAAGAGAAAGTGTCTTTCCAAGTGAAAAAAAGGAAGGGAACAAATCACACAGCATGTACCATGATGTTTTGCTTCCTATATACCCCTAGACAAATCTCGCCACTTATGTTCATCGTAAGTCGAGCGGGTCGCCAACTCCCGATCTCTATCTTCTTCATCATCAACAATGAAAGGCGTGGTTGATCGGCATCGCGATGTTACTAGACCTCGATGGTGAAAAGGCCGGTACAGCCTGATAAGATGACTATGCATGAATTCAAGCCCTGCCTCCTCCGCTAAGAACCTCATCATCAACACTATCTACTAAAAAGAAGATAGGCTCTATGAATCTGTTAGCATCAGTGCAAGTACCGAGATGGTACCCGATATCGAGGACCTCCACCAAAAAGAAGATAGGATCTAGGAAGCCATTAGCATCAGTGCAAGTCTCGAGATGGTACCCGATCTCGAGGACCTCCGCTAAAAAGAAGATAGGCTCTAGGAAGCCATTAGCATCAGTACAAAACCTGAGATGGTACCGATCTCGAGGACCTTCACCAAAAATAATATAGGCTCCAAGAAATCATTAGCATTACTGTAAGTCCCGAGATAGTACGTGATCTCCAGGATCTCCCCCAAAAAGAATATAGGCTCCGGGAAGCCATTAGCATCAGTGCAAGTCCCAAGATGGTACCTAATCTCGAGGACCTCCAAAGATAGGCTCCAGGAAGCCATTAGCATCAGTGCAAGTCCCGAGATGGTACCCAATCTCGAGGATCTCCGCCAAAAAGAGATAAGCTCCAAGAAGCCATTAGCATAAGTGCAAGTTCCGAGATGGTACCGATCTCGAGGACCTCTGCCAAAAAGAAGATAGGATCTAGGAAGCCATTAACATCATTGCAAGTCTCGAGATGGTAGCCGATCTCGAGGACCTCCGTCAAAAAGAAGTTAGGCTACAGGACGCCATTGGCATCATTGCACATCCCAAGATGGTACCCGATCTCGAGGACCTCCAAAAAAAAGAAGATTAGCACTAAAACTCTCACATGGGCTTGTCCTCAAGGTACCATCTAAGCCCGGGTAAGCCCTCATTCGGAGTCTATCTACAAACGCCTCAAGGCAATCTACACTAAGTTCAAAACAAGTCTCTAGGTAGCCCGAACTTGAGCAAACCCCCATTCGGGGACTACTTCTGAAAGCCCAAAGGCTACATTTATCCTCAGGCATTCAAGTAGATCCCCCCATCTAGGGCTATCGTGGTGCCTAAAAGGCAGAATCTCGTACTTAAAGTTCGAACACCTACTCTTATTCAACTCAAAGTCATGGATCCTGATGACCCGAGTTTATCCAACTAATTCGGGCCTATCAAAAGGATGACAAAGGGATCAATAGGGAATCGTTTTAATCACTCAAGGGCCAGAAGAGGTACTCACACCAATCAGTGAGGTCGTGTATTCAAATTCTCCACAGACACAGATAAAAAGAAATATTGCACAAGTCAGAAACAAATCAAAGAGATGTCTTTATATTTATAAGCACATGATAACAAAAGCCCATGGAGGGTATTTACATACAATTGCAAAATCCCACGAGGGGTACTCACACAAAAACAAAGAAGCAAAAAAGGTACATATACAATAAAAACCTAAAGTCTGATCTATTCTCATGGGTACATCCTCGATTCCGGTATTATTGCTTTGAAGAATAAAGAGTCCAATGAATAATTCTGGAGAAATAGATCGGCGGGATGCCTCAGTTGTCACAAGGGTTTATGTCATAAGTATGACATCACCAGTATAACATCATCGCAGGAAGTCCGAAGAGATGGATATCAATGTCATTTCTTATTATCCTATTCTAAGAAATGCGGGGACTATCGGTATACAGAAAAGCCGGATGGTCCAATTTTCCGTCACTACGATGCCTCGTAAGTATGTCTCGGAGGCTCGAAGACCACGATCGAGTTTCATCTCTCGACGGCCATCGACGCACGATCTCAGAGCAGTATAGAGTGACTGTTACGGAGAGAAAGTGGGGAGTTCCCAAGGTATGCAGCTAGAGCCGACAAAGTTTGTCAGGCTTGCTTAAGCCTGCATCATAACATTAACTAGCTGTCCCATCTCCATATCTTTGTAATAAATGTATTTGTACTATGTTGGATCCCCCTATATAAAGGGGATCCCTTTCATTTTGTAGACATATGATGCTAAATACTAAGAATAATACGAATATTCTCTCTGCTCTCTAACATATTCTCTTGAGTTCACTACTTCATTTATTGCTTGTATTTGTTGTGTTCTACTTATTGTTCTTCATTTATAGCTTATTATTGGCCATAAAGAGCCGTCATTGATCTTATTACAAATGTTAGTCATCCATTAACTACCTTCGACAGCTCTCATCCAAGCATCAGACTCGACCCCCGAGACCCTCGAATAGGCGAGATCGAGGCCCCGATCGGCAGTTATTCGATTTGATTAACATCTTATTTTTAAGCCCTTAGCTTGATTTCTAGTATCTTACTTAGCATCAACAGCCTAAAAACTAGTATAAACATAAATCGCATATTAATAAAATTTTATAGTCAAATTTGATTATTATTATTATTTTATCATTTTCACTATAAATAACTTTTTTTGAAAGTTGTTAATTGGACTGTTGCCGACACATTGGTACCATACCTATATATTGCATACATGATACTACCCATGCGGAATTTGTGTGGAAATTTCCACTCTTTTTTGGGGATAAGGGCTACGGGTGAAGCGGAAGACAAACCTCTGAATTTAATGAAATTACAGGCTTGCTTGTCGTGTGTCTTACAGAATGCTCTTAACAAGAATTGCTCTCAATTGCAAAATAAATAAAGTTCGTATTTGATTTTCCTCTTCCATCTCTTTGTCCCGTAAAAATAATTAAGTGATCATTTTTAAAAAAATACTTTTGGTGAATAACAATTTATATTTAATTAATTAATTTAAAAATTATTTATAAGCAATAATTATATTTGGCCAAATTTTAAAACAAAAGTATTAAATATATTTTTTTCAAAAATTCTTTTTAAAAGAAAGGTGTGTCTTTCTAGGAATAAGTTTTTTTTTTTTGCTTTTCGAAAATGTTCTTACTTCTACTTGAAAATTTTTTTTTTTTTAAAAATTGGTCAAACACCTTAATTTTGGAGAAAGAAAATACTTTTGACCCTAAAAAGTTAATTTTTTCCAGAAAAAAAAACTAAAAAAATAAGAAATTGGCCAAACATGCTTTTATAGGAGTAGCAAACTTGCCAAATTCATAGTCGGTGATATTTTTCAGACAATGAAAGTGCCCAGAAAGAAAAAAGAAACTAATCACAGTAACTTTAGCCGTTAGATAAATTCTCCTGCATTACCTTATATGTAACATTTTTAAAGAATATTTTAGAAGTTTCAAGAAAACGCAAAAAAATGACAGTGGTTCAACGGTTTAACTGTTATAAATAGAACTCTAATGAGAGTGAATGTCTATCTTATAGAAGAGTTCTACTTTGAGGTTAAGTCTTTTCTCTTCCTATAAATAGAGGGGTCTTACCCCATTGTAAATCATCCCAAAGTATCAATAAGAATACTCCTCTCTCTATTTTTCTCTATATTGTTCTTGTTCTTATATTATTTCATAGCACGTTATCAGCACGAGTCTCTAACCAATTGAATTTAATATTCAGTAATTATCGCTCTCAGAATCTCGAGTTGCAATCAGATTCACCCACTCTAATTCGTGTTCCGTCGTTTGGGTTTTTCTATTCGAGTGAAACGAGATTTGTGATATTTTGGTTTCTGAAATTCTTCAATTTTTTTTTCTTTCTCGTTGTTTACTTTTGTTTTCTTTTTGAAGGTGAATTTCCAAGGAAAAGAGTGTAATAACGATTGCTACTGCTCCATATGAGAATTTCTATACGGAAAAATAGAAGAGATGGTATCATCATAAAATAATGCAACGGGATGGAAACTCAAGAGGTATATTTGATATGACAACATTTATTGGTATACCTTAAAGGTAAGTAATTTACTTTTCCCTTTCAAATTCTTGAAATTCTACGATTTGATTTCATATACAAACATAGACAACAAAGTTTGATTATAACTCTAATGGAGTTTGTAAGAAATTATAACCACGTGAATTGGTAAAAGTTCTATGTCTTGCCATGATTAAATTCATGTATGATTGTGGGCAAAGAATTGAAAATCCGTCCCATTGAATTTGCTTCATTCTCATTCCCTTTAGAGAATGTGATAGCAGTATGTGATAAGTTTGAAAGAAGACAAAATTATTACCGTGAAGGTATCAATGGATGTGGACGTGGCAATAGACGGAATTATAATCGTCATCATTGTGATAATGAGAATAATAAAGATTCTCAAAATAATCTTTCACTTTGTGAAAGTAATATTTGACATGAGATTGTATATAGCACATACAGATGATTATGATCCATTCCCTGAAGTGAATGTGATAATTGTAATAAAGCCCGTAAGTAGGGACACGCTTTTGATGTAATTTTGTTTTATGTCTGACATTATGAAAAGAAAGTTTGTTGCCCTTGAAATTTCGGGCAAGAACTATATGACATGGGTGTTGGATGCTGAAATCCATTTGGATGCAATGGGTCTTGGAGACGCCATTAAAGACAGAAATAATGCATCCACCCAAAGACTATGCTAAGGCCTTGATTTTCTTGCGCCATCAGCTTGATGAAGGTTTGAAACTGTGCTAAGGCCTTGATTTTCTTGCGCCATCACCTTGATGAAGGTTTGAAACTGTGCTAAGGCCTTGATTTTCTTGCGCCATCACCTTGATGAAGGTTTGAAAATTGAATATATCACAGTCAAAGATCCACCTATCTCGTGGAATGGCTTAAAGGAGAGATATGACAACCTGAAGTTGGTCACTCTGCCACAAGCACGATGCGATGAGAATCCAAAAGCAAATAGTTCATAAACTATATATTATCGTTGTGGTGGAAAAGGGCACTGGGAGAAAATTTGCCATGTACCAAGACATTTGGTTGAGCTTTATCAAGCATCTCTAAAAGGTAAATGCCCTGAAACCAATTCGTCTCTGACGACAATTTTGACATCACCTACTTGGATGTGGCAGACTTCTTTGAGCACCCTGAGGGGAAAATAGACCACTTAATTGGTGATGGATCTGTGATGAAGGAAGATGGAATTGTTTGATTTTATTTTACTTAGTTGTATTAGTTAGTGAATAAACTAATAGTCATTAGTATCAGCTCGTATTAGTTAGCTTATGATATAATGTTAGTATTAGTTCTTTAGAATGTTTCAATATGCTTAAATTTCAAGGATATTTTTATTTTCCAGTAGAGTTAATCGACTAACCTAACAGTTAGTCGATTATCTAATATTTCGCATTAAAACTGGATTTTTCCGCAAGCTAAGTTAGTCGACTATCTGATTTAGATAGTCGACTAACCTGATGACTGTTTACTAAGTTAGTCGACTATCAACTTAGTTAGTCGACTAACTAATATTTCGCATTAAAACTGGACTTTTCCGCAAGGCAAGATAGTCGACTATCTGATTTAGTTAGTCGACTAACCTAATGACTGCTTCCCAAGATAGTCAACTATCAACTAAGTTAGTCGAATAACCTCAGCAGATTTTGAAAATATTGTTTAAATATGGAACAAACGGATTGAATTTGTTTATTCTCATGTTCGTGTATTTCTTTTGTATGTCAAAACCATGGGAAAGCAAATATGGATATCTCACAAAGCAAGCTTGGATCAACGTCCAACTGTAAAAATATTTGTTTAGTTGATTCATGTACTACACATACGATACTCAAAGAGAAGAAATATTACTCTCATTTAAGTATGTGTAAGGCATATGTTACTACAATTTCTGGTAGTAGTAAATTGATTAAAGGCTCCGGAAGAGCAACTATAACTCTGCCTAAAGGAACAACATTTTAGAGAATGCAATGTTCTCCTCCAAGTCTAAAAGGAACTTGTTGAGTTTTAATGATATCATTCAAAATGGATATCATATTGAGACAATAGATGAGAATAATCTTGAATTCCTCATTTACTCATGAAAACGAGGCTGCCCACTTCGGTTTGGGGTCACGCCATTTTGCATGCAGCAATGCTAGTTCGTCTCAGAACGACGAATTATCACAAATATTCCCCGTTGCAATGAGTTTTGAGTCATGAACCTAATATCCCACTTAAGAATTTTTGGATGTGCAGTATATGTGCCTGTAGCACCGCCATATTGCACCAAAATGGGTCTGCAAAGAAGGTTAGGAATATATGTTGAGTTTAAATCGCCCTCCATTATTCGCTACCTCGAAACATTGACAGGGGATTTGTTCACTGCACGATTTGCAGACTGTCAATTCGATGAGACACTTTTCCCAAAATTAGGGGGAGAAGTTGGTGAAACCAAACGGGAAATTTTGTGGAAAAATGCATCATTATCTCATCTTGATCCACATACCTCTATTTGTGAAAAGAGGTGCAAAATATTATCCATTTGCAAAGAATAGCAAATCAAATACCAGACGCATTTACAGATTTGAAAAGGATAACAAAATCACATATCCCCGCAGTGAATGTGACAACATCTGATTCACGAATACATATTCATTATTGGAAGAATATGAACATGAAATTGGTATTGAATATACCACACTCACCCCTAGAAGGAGGTTTGAGATGATATATAAAAATAATGTCATTGTTATGGCATGAATAGTCATTGGTCACGTACCTATTGTACTCCAAAATAATTTGTCAATGTGATTATCAAAGGACAATAATAATGCAAGAAACATATCTTGCATATAATTTTGACATGACCATAATGGTATAACTTTTTCTTTAAAAGAGATATTCACCACATGGATGTTGATGAATTTGTGGTAGTACAAAATTAATTGAGAGCTCTAGAAGAGCCAATTATTACTATGTTGGAGAAACACAATTGATTACCAATAAGGTATTGTGTTGTAGTAAGTCTCAAAGAAACTTATTTAGTTTTCAAAGTATATGCGAAAGCGATTGATTATATTGAGACTATAAATAAAGGAAAGATTTGATATCTTCTATTACTACAACTTGTAGCGGGATAATCTGTATGTGAAAAACTACCCGCTTTATTCTCCAGTTTGTACTACACAAGAATACCACAATAAAGTGGACGTTTATTGATATAAAAACCCATATCATAATAAACTTGAAATTTATTGATAATTGCACATGTCATGGTGTAAATTTGAAGTTTATCAATATTGATAATTTATTCAGTTGGCATTCGGGTTAGCCATATCATTTTAAGTATGATGTGCAATAATAGAGAATTCACATAGGTAAATATTAAAGAACTAGAAAGTTCTTTACGAATTCTCTTGTATTACTTGTTCTCATTAATTAATTGACCAACCAAAGAGTTCGGGTTGAATCCCATAAATTCTGGAAATATCAAAGGTGAATATGGGCCCATTCACCTGCCATGTATACCACATATGATGCATCTATGATATGGTTACATGTGCGATTGTTATTAACCCGCAGCCTGGCCGGTGCTTGCGAGGTAAATTGCTCAGTAATATAACTTCGAGCATAATTTCCATATTTTCTATTCAAGATAGTTCATCTTGATAAGTTGGTTTATATCATAGTTGGTTTAGCAAGATAATTATTGAGTGCCTCAACTTAATAGCTAAACTGTTTCTTATGAGAACAAAGTTATATATATATATATCAGTTTGATATACGTTGTATACGAGAGTATATTATATTCTCCCCTCACAAGTGGTTTAGGGTCAGGAACCAAATAATTTCTTCTTATTATTATTGATGTGCGGTGTATATTTTCATTAACACCATAATGCACAAAGATGGACTCCCAAAGTTGAGGAAACAAGTTAGCTTTTCTAACATGAGGGGGAGACATGATAAACACTTGAGAAAAGGTTACATGGGATGAATTATCATTTGTATATATAGATCCTCGAATATCATAATATGAACCTGAAGTTCATAAAAGGATAATTCAATTGCAACATATTGCAAAGCATGCTATACGCATTTGCTGACCCAAAGAAAGTAACTATATTCTCACTGCAAATGCTCATATTAAGTCCCAGAAGGACAAAGTCTTTGATACGTTTAAACCATATAGAAAAATCGGTTCAAAATAACTTTTTAATAAAGAAGATGAGCAAATGATCAAAGTGATCATAATGGGGAGGCAAGTGATCTAGAAGATCACATGACATAACACTTCATAAAATCTCATGAGAGATTCAAGTACCTGAATATATGAATAAAGAGATCTCCATGTTATGTCTTTATGAAAATTTACTGGAACCGATATAAAATGTTTGTCGACGACATCTATGATAGCGCTAAATATCGATGAGGATTTTATGTTTGTCGAATACAAACAAAAATATTGGCTAAATGGAAGAGATACAATTCAAGCAGAATTGATTCCATATGAAAGACATGTAGTTTTGGACATGTAGTTCAAATACTTGAAAGTATAAAGTCAATGGTATGTGTAATCAGTTTTCGATATCTTATTTGTTTAGCATGACATGAAAACTTGATATGCATCTAAAGTCTATTATATGGCTTATATGACTTAACTTATATGTCAATCCATGAAAGATTGAAGTTTCTTGAAGCATATACAATTCTTGGTCCTGAAGTACCACATCCTAAGTGCAACTTGTGTACATATGTATCTTGCTATAACTATAAGCATGATGGCATCGAGAATACCTCTATGGAGATATTGAAGAGTCATTCCACGACATTATATGAAGATGTTCATATTTATCAAGAATGATAATTTCAAGGTGCGGAATATTTATTCAAATCAATATGGCTGATTTATTTATCAAATCTCTACAAAAGATCGTTTTGAAGATGGTGCACAAGATTGGAATGCAAATGCTCAAGGATGTGAATTGATGCTCTTTTCAGGGGGAGTTAATGCGCGTTGCACTCTTTTTCCCTTACAAGGTTTTGTCCCAATGGGTTTTCCTTGCAAGGTTTTTAACGAGGCAACCAATAGGCGCATATTCAAACATGTGTACTCTTTTTCATTTCTATATTTTTTTTCCCATTGGGTTTTGTTTTAGTTAAGGTTTTAACGAGGCACATTATTGAATAGACATTCAAGGGGGAGTGTTATAAATAGAACTCTAATTAGAGTGAATGTCTATCTCATAGAAGAGTTCTACTTTGAGGTTAAGTCTTTTCTCTTCCTATAAATAGAGGGGTCTTACCCCATTGTAAATCATCCCAAAGTATCAATAAGAATACTCCTCTCTCTACTTTTCTCTATATTGTTCTTGTTCTTATATTATTTCATAACATTAACATAGTTCTCTTGATTTTGTTGGAAATATTAAAATCACTCAAACCCCCAAAGTCAAATTATGATGAGATATTTTATCTATTTAGTCATTTTTTAAAATTCTTATCCAATAATTTTTTCTCTATGGCATATCTCAGTTCATCCATATATACATTTTAGTTTTTTTTTCATGCCTATTAAGAAAAATAATAAAAATAAAGTTTATTTCAGTAAGTTACCCCTATTAAATCCATTTTGAGAATGAAATAATATTAGAGAAAAACTAGTACTTCTTTAATATTAAGGGTATAATTGAAAATAATTAATAAATTTAGCCTTGAATTTTCAAAATGATACTTATTTTGGGAAATTTTCTTTAAGCTAAAGCGACACATGAAGTATCACAACTATCAGTTATGTCCATTTATAAGTAGTTTATTACAAAAATTAGTCAATTCATAAAATATTTACTAATATTATCCAATTCGCTGTTTGTAGCAAAAAAATATCAAAGTTTTGCTTATTTTTAGTGGCTATTAAGGAGCTTGAATCTTAATTTTGGGATGATTTGATAAAGTTTTGAGGTGGTTTGAATTGAAAATTCGAAGTAAAAAATAAACATGAAAAAATGATATGCATATCATTATGTATCACATATGTATCATATTTGTATCAATTCTATACCACATGTACACCTGTGTGTGAGATACATGCGTGGTACATATTTGATATATATGTTGCAGAAAAAATTTTAGAACTTGATTTAATTACGAATTTTTTGATACAAAACCGTCCAAATTACCTCCAATCTTCCTCAAATGTTGTATATTGACTTATCTATATGCTTTTAATGTATTTCAACTATACCTATTGAAAAAGTTTCTTTTTTTGCTTAGATTTTTGGATTTTTTTTTGTATTTTATCACCTTATTTGCTTCCTCATTCATAAAATTTTCTTTTCATCTTGCGTCTAATGTTGCTAACCACGCTCAAAAGTATGGAAGGTGATTTTTGCATATGATTCTTTGAGAAAAAAAATCTTATTTATTTAGTTTTTCAATTTTTACATGTATTTGACTAATTTTGGTAAGTTTATAACTAATTACTAGAGGTTGGTGAGTTGAGACTTAGAGCCCACTTGAATGGGCTTATTTTAATGACTTTTAAGCCAAAATAAATTTTAAGCTATAAGTTAGGAATTTTAGCTTTTGCCTTTTGACTTGTTTTTGTCATTTTAACTTAAAAACAAATATTTAAAGCATTTTTTTACTTTATTTAAATATTATAAAATGACTTAAAAACTATTTTGACTTAATAGTACTTAAATTAAACCAATAGACATTTGCGTAAGTTTTCCTGAACTAAAATAAGAAAAAGCAAATAGGCTATTGCTTCTTATTTGGTGGTCAACCTTAAGTTTTGGTGGAATAATGTGTTTTCCGACAATTAGGACGAAGATTTTGGTATTTGAACCACATTAGAAAATGAACTTCAATTTTCTTTTCTAAAAATGGACCGCTTTGGTCAAACTATAAATGAATGGTGGACCTCCTTGATATAAAAGAAAAACATTGTTTTGATTGTAATAATCAATTACAGCTTTGGTAGTTACATTTATCATGGCGTAACTGTCTCAAGTTAGGCAATGACACACATATGTTACTCTAGCACACCAAATGATAACATGATAACCAAAAATAAGCTTTTTTAATCAGCTTTTAATTTAAGCTTATCAATCTTGATTAAGACACATATGTTAATTTGGTAGTGCTAGAAAAATAATAATAATTGAAATACAGATAATCTTTGGTATATAATAAGTCAAGAATATATTCGCAGTCTTTCTTATATTCATTTTGTTAGAAAAACTTCTATTTATAGAGTAACCATCATACCTTTTCAAAAAGATATTCTTTTATAAACATATGCAAATCAAACCCTATGTCCAAATCCAAGTCATATATATATATATATACACGAATATGTATTCTAAATTAAACACATAAAACAACAGACTTACAACTTGCCATAGGTGGCCTTTCACCACAAGTCCCACATGCTTTCCAACAGTATACCAAACTATCCTTCAGGCAGACCAAATCATAACATGAGAAATAAAGAATAAGCTCTTTTTCTTTTTGAGGACATAGAAGTACAATCAAACTTTTGTATAATAATATTATTTGTTTTGATATTTATATAGTTTTACAGTGAATTGTTGTTAAAATAACTATATTATAATATAATATAAAAAGTTGGTTTCAAAGAAAATTATGCCGTTATAGTAAGTGCTATACGTTAGCATAACGTACGCCAAATTCGTGGTTATGGCGAAAGGCGGCAGTCGCGGAAGAGGACGACCGCGGAAAATCCCGATTGACACATTTGACAAGCTGAATCAATTGATTTTGGAGAAGAACAGTACGAAGGAGGTGCAAAGCTCCTCTGTACAAGCCCTAGGCACCATGGAAGCTGCCGAACAAGCTTCCGAGAGAGTGACAGTACAACAAGAGGCTCTAATAGATATGGTAGACACCACTATGGAAACTCCGATGCAACAGAGGTCGAAGGGACTACAACCCTTCCGCGTACAGTGGAACTAGATCCTTCGGCTGGGACGAACATGCAACCAGCAACGTCAATAGAGGAACACCCAGAGACTAGCAAAAACACATTAGTGGAGCCTAAGAAGAGCTGGACAACACTATTTCAGAAGAATCGATTTGCGACTCATGGAATGACCCTTGACTACATACCCCCAGTGATAATTGACGGACACCCCATAGTACAACTGGATAAAGCGGAAGTGGAAGAGTAGGAAGCCAAATGGAAGTGTGCCTTAGTGGTATACATCCTAGGATACGGTCCTGGCTTCAACGCAATGAGGAGATTCATCAATCACCATTGGTCCCATGTCCCTGAGCCAGAATTGTTCTATCATGACGAAGGGTATTACATTGTGAAATTCAAAGCAGTTGATGATGCCAAAGAGATACTGTGTGCAGGTCCTTACTCAATAGCCAATAGGCCTATGATACTCAAACAATGGACACCTGAATTTGATTTCTCAGAAGAGTTCCCGACTGAAATACCATTGTGGGTAAAGTTTTCGAAACTACCAATGTCTTGCTGGGGTATGAGATCCCTAAGCAGAATTACTAGTGTATTAGGGAAACCAATATTTTCAAATGAATGTACCACAAAACAGACACAGATTTCTTATGCCAGAATGCTCATTGAGGTGACTGTCACTAAAGAACTACCAACAGAGATCTGGGTTATGGATCCGAATGGGAAGAAGTTTCTTCAAGATGTGGTCTATGAGTGGAAGCCCTCCTATGGTGAGAAATGCCAAACAATAGGACACAGCTGTGAAGCGCAGCCAAAGCAAATCCCAAAACAGCCTACACAAGTGTGGAAGCCAAAGGCAGTCCATGAATGGAGAACTAAGGGCCCTGTCCAAACTGTGCCAATGCAGATGCAACCTCCAATACAACATAATGAATCCAAGGGGTTTCATACTGAAGCCAGGACAGTCCAGAGCCAGAGGGTTGATAAAGGCAGTGACAAAGGGAAGCAACCTCAGAGTCCAGCACTCAACATCACTAATTTCCCACCTCTGTCCCCCATCACTGTGAGTAATAGATGTGAAGTAGTTTCTGGAAGTAAAGAAGACCCTCCATGGGAGTTAGGGGGATCAACATCTCATCAATAAAGTGGTTACTTTGGAATATAAGGGGTGTAAATAAAAGGTACAAGTAGAAAGAAGTTAGGGAGTATATTAGGAAAAACAACATTTACCTAGTTGGATTAGTAGAAACTAAGGTAAAGCAAATACATGCTAGTAGAATAGCTAATCTACTAGCACCAGGCTGGGGTATCTGAACAAACTATGTCTCAGGTGAAAAGGGCAGAGTGTGGATTCTCTGGAATCCAAAAGTGTTTACAGTCACTAGTGTTATGGAGGAAAGCCAGTTGATTCACAGCAGGGTTACCAGCAGGACAGGGGATTTCACATGCTTCCTCACTGTGGTGTATAGTTTCAATGGGCTGGAACAGAGAAGATCCCTATGGAGCAGATTACAAACACTGTCATTAGGAATGCAAGATCCATGGGTAGTTGCTGGGGATTTCAATGCTGTCTTATGTGACAAAGATAGGCAGTCTTGCAAACCAGCCAGGCTCCCTGAAACTCAAGAGTTTAACAAATGTATTTGTTAGAAGTCTAACTGTATTAGAAGTCTAGTCTAAACTGTATTAGGAGTAGGCTAGGTTATGTGTATTATATATAGGGCTCTGATACCATGTGATAGTCATTGGGATGCAGTTGTTCGCATTCTTCGGTATATAAAATCAACTCCAGGTAAAGGTTTATTGTTTGAGGATCGAGGCCATGAGCAGATTATTGGATACTCCGATGCTGATTGGGCAGGATCGCCTTCTGACAGACGTTCTACTTCTGGATATTGTGTCTTAGTAGGAGGAAATTTGGTATCTTGGAAAAGCAAGAAACAGAATGTGGTTGCTCGGTCTAGTGCAGAAGCAGAATATCGAGCAATGGCTATGGCGACATGTGAGCTTGTTTGGGTCAAACAGTTGCTCAAAGAGCTGAAATTTGGTGATGTTAGTCAGATGGGACTTGTGTGTGATAATCAAGCAGCTCTTCATATTGCGTCAAATCCAGTGTTCCATGAGAGAACTAAGCACATTGAGATTGACTGTCACTTTATCAGAGAAAAGATACTCTCGGGAGATATTGCTACAAAGTTTGTAAAGTCAAATGATCAGCTTGCAGACATTTTCACCAAGTCCCTCACTGGTCCTCGTATTAACTACATATGTAACAAGCTCGGTACATATGATTTATATGCACCAGCTTGAGGGGGAGTGTTAGAAGTCTAACTGTATTAGAAGTCTAGTCTAAACTGTATTAGGAGTAGGCTAGGTTATGTGTATTATATATAGGGCTCATTGTATCATGTTTACATATCAATTATATATTCTTCTCCCGTGCCTTCTCACAGTATTCACCTAGCTGGTTTGTCAGAATTGCCTTGGAGGGGTGACTATTACACATGGACAAATAAACAAACTAGTGTGGGCAGAGTATGCAGTAGACTGGACAGAGTCTTTAGTAACTATGAATGGATGATCAAATGGAACCAAGTGGTAACTGATTATCACCTGCCTTTAATCTCAGACCATAATCCCATGATAATGACACTAACATCATCTTCCTGGAATGGGAAAAATACTTTCAAATTCTTTAATATATGGGCTGAGCATGAAGATTTCCAACAGATTGTGGCAAGAGTGTGGCAGGGTGGAAAGCCAGATACTATGAGAGCACTATGGTCCAAACTCAAAGCCTTGAAGAGCCCTTTGAAGGTCCTGAATATTAAAGAATTCAAGACTATCTCACAGAGAATAGAACATTGCAGACAGGAACTGGGGACAATACAAGCCCAGATGAAACAAGCATACACTGATGCCCTACAATAGAAGGAGAAGGAACTGGTGCTGAAACTGGAAAAATGGTCAATGATTGAGGAAAGTGTTCTGCAACAGAAGGCAAGAGCAAAATGGATACAACTTGAGGACTCCAACACTAAGTACTTCTCTGCAGTAATGAAGGAAAGAACTCAACACAACCAGATTACTGAACTTACCAATGCAATGGGTATCAAACTTACTACAGCTGAAGATATCAAAGAGGAAATCATGGGATTTTACAAGGCACTGATGGGAACCTCTGCAACCAATCTGCCTGCTATAAACCAACTGTACATGTCAAATGGCCCAAAGCTGACACAACAACAAAGAAAGGAACTATGTGCTGATGTAACTGATACAGAAATAGTGGAGAGTCTCAAGGCTATTGGAGATGACAAAGCACCAGGGATAGATGGATACAATGTTGTATTCTTCAAAAATAGCTGGGGCATCATTGGTAGGCAGGTCACCACTGCCATTAAGCAGTTTTTCATCTCAAACAGGATGTTCAAACCTATAAACTGTGCAACTATTACCCTCATTCCTAAACTATCCAAACCATCTACAGTCAAAGAGTATAGGCCTATTGCTTGATGTTCTGTCCTCTACAAAATTATCTCAAAAATTCTGGCTAACAGGTTGCAGAAGGTGATGGCTGTAAGAAACACGTTCTCGAACTAACGTGTGTTGATTCATGTAGGTTTTGATAAATGCCAAACATTGAGACAAGCATCGGTGATGGAACAATAACAGACCAAGTACAAGATGGATAGTACGCGTTCAAGAATAGAAGATGCAATCAACTGTTGAGTAGGTCTTAATTTGTAATCTTGACTCAACGACTTATTTCTAATATTGGCTCTCTCCTAAAATGATTTTCATAAAATCATGCATCATAAGTTTTTAAAGAAATAAGTTACATATTTGCCAAAATGATTTTTAAACTCGTTTTGAGAAAATTGGGTTTAACAATCGATTGTCTTGAAGAAACAATCGATTGTCAAGTTCTATACTTAGTTTTTAAAATGTTGTCTTGAGACAGAAACTTCGTTTGAAATCATTTTTGAAGCAACAATCGATTGTCACTGTTCAACAATCGATTGTCAGATTTTATACTTAGTCTCAAAGTTTTGGACAACTTACAGAATGTTTTCAAAATCTTCAAAAATGAAGAACAATCGATTGTCACTATTTAACAATCGATTGTGCTCAGTGATATTTCCAAACGGACTTTTTCCAACGGCTTATGTATTTATGGTATAATCTTTACTCAAATCTTTTAGTCAAAAAGTTGCCAGAAATATTTTGAATATTTGAACAACAATCGATTGTCTAAAGTTAACAATCGATTGTCATTTTTAAAAATTCAACAGATCTTTTTAACCGGATTTTAAGGAATTTCTGTTGAAATTTTGCTCCAACAATCGATTGTGTAATATCAACAATCGATTGTCAGGCAGATTTTCAGGAGCGTTTTCTGGAACTAAAAGCAACGGTCTATTGCTCCATTTTCTCTATAAAACACTCTCTGAAAATCATTTTTAAACACAACAACACTGCAGAAAAATTACAAAGCATACATTACATTCTTGTGATTCAAATTTCATATCTTACATTGTTTTTGAGAGCCAAGATTATTGATTGAGTTGTTGTGTTCTTGAGCCATATATTTTGTACTCATAATCCACTCTTTGAGAGAGTTCTTGTAAAGTGAGTAAAAGAGTGTTCTTGTTAAACACTTGTAGTAAGAAGGAGTGTTATATTTCTTCTTGTAAAGTCTTAGGGATAGGTTTCCTTAAGCGGGTTGGTTGAGGCTTGTGTTGTATCAAGTTCTCAAGTTGTAAAGGTTCGTTAGGCACCCGGAAGCTTAACAAGTTGAAGTCTTTGAGGTGAGAAACCTCCGAGCAAGGTGAAGTCTTTGAGGTGAGGAACCTCCGAGCAAGTTGAAGTCTTTGAGGTGAGGAACCTCCGAGCAAGGTGAAGTCTTTGAGGTGAGGAACCTCCGAGCAAGTTGAAGTCTTTGAGGTGAGGAACCTCCGAGCAAGTTGAAGTCTTTGAGGTGAGGAACCTCCGAGCAAGTGTTTGAGATTTGTGTGATTCAAGTCTCAAGTGTAAAGGTTTGTTGTGCACCTTAAGCTTGACAAGGTTGTTAGTGGAAATCTCGAGAGAGTCTCTCGGAGACTGGACTAACCACAAAGTGTGGCCAACCAGTATATATCGTGGTGTAATTTATTTTTACTGCATTTGTTTATTTCCTGCAAAGTTTAAATTCCGCAAGAAAACGCCAAATTTTATTAATACGCTATTCACCCCCCCTCTAGCGTAGAGCGTTATTTCTAACAATTGGTATCAGAGCCATACTCTCTGAAAAACTTAACAGTTTGAGAGAACCATCCATGGCTTCTACTCGTGACTTTTTTGCAGGAATAGGTGAAGGTGAATGCAACACGTCGCCTCCAAAATTGGGTGAAAACAACTACTCAGTTTGGAAAGATCGAATGAGAGTTTTTACGATAGCAAACGACCTCTATCTATGGCAAATCATCAAGCATGGAAATCAAATGACTACAAAAGTTGGGAAAGCCAAGGTAAGTGAATACAACACTAATGCGATAAATATGTTGTATAAATCCTTGAACCAGGAAATCTGGCGAAAAATCTCCCACTACAAAACTGCTAAGGAAATGTGGGATAAGCTTGAAGAAATTCATGAAAGAACATCTCAAGTGGAAAAATGCTCAAATGATGAATCAAATATCAGGTGTCTAATGGCCGACAAAGGAGACGATGAAGAAGAGGTAAGTATCTCTAATTCTCACTCGTTCAAAGAATTACAAAATGCATATGAAGATTTGTATGGTGAATATGGTAATGCTGTCAAAATGATTAGAGATTTGAAGAAATCACTTTCCCAGCAAGAATTAGATTTTCAGAAAAATCTCTCTTTAAAAGAAAAGGATTTTGAAGAACGTCTCTTATTGAAAGAAAAAGATTTCAAAAATCAACTTTCTTTAAAACAAAAAGATTTTGAAAATCTGTCTCTTGATAACGAGAATCTTGTAAAAGAAAATCAGTTTTTGCAAAATGATAGTGTAGAACTTAGACAAGTCATTAAGACTATGCATGAAGCTTCTTATGTTGATGAATGCTCTACTTGTACTTACTGCGATTCTTTGAAGTTAGAAAACGCAGAACTTAGGAAAACTTTAGAATCACGAAGTATAGATGTCCCTAAGGTTATTGAAGAAAAGGAAACGTCGAAGAATAATCAATGGCATAAAAGCAGAAATCCCATTAGAAATTTTACTGCTCCACCTAGAAATAATTCTAGGGCTGTAAATGAGTCTAGGACAAATTCCTTTAGACCACCTAGACATTACGCTAGGATGTATGAAAACAAGTCTAAAACTAACGCCTTTAGATCACCTAGATACAACTCTAGAAATTGGAATAATGAATCTAGAGTTAATCACTTTACATCGCCTAGAATCAATACTAGGACTATTGTTGATAAGCCTAGAACGAACTACATTAGACAACCTAGAAATGACTCTAGGATTCTTAACGCCTCTAGGAATGACTCTAGATCACCTAGAATGTATTTGGCGCAACCTAGGCATTGGCACAATCCGAACGTAGTATGCCATTATTGCAATCGGATAGGTCACATTGCACCCGTGTGTTTTGCTAAACATAGAGATTTATCTTTTGGTTATAATTATTATTTGCCTAACCCCAAAGGACCCAAAAAGATATGGGTACCAAAAACCTCTCCGTAGGTATTTTTGCAGGTGTGCTTGAAGACTATAAAATTGTAGTAGATGCGCCAAGCACGACACCCAAAGGCATTGAGAGGAATTTCGGTTAGCTATTCTTTTTGATAAAACCGAATATGTGCAAGTTATTAATGTTGACAGATTTGTTGATATATGGCAGCTGGTGTTATTAACATATAAGTTGTCAACTTGATTCTCACCCTGAAAAACGTTGACATGCGTTAATTGTAAGAATCAATTTGTGAAATTTCTTGTTGACTATACTTGTTGATTGACATGCTGAAAATTCATTTTTGATTACTAGTATCAACTATTAAATGCTTGATCCATGCTTTGACAAATGTTGATTCGTGCATTGAATGAGTACCTACTAAAATCATGTTTAGTTGAATTATGTCTTGACAATCTTTTCAAACAGCAAAGTGTTTTAAATCATGTTTTAATATATGTTTTGATAAATGCTTTTAGCATACTCTTATAATCGATTTTCAGGACTTAAAACCTTTTTGGTCTAGTCCACAATCGATTGTTCACAGGCACAATCGATTGTCCGTGTTTTTCTGAGTTTTCAAAAACTTTCTGTTTCTTGCAGATTTTTCAGGAACTGTGTCAAATAGTTCAACAATCGATTGTACCTTTTCAACAATCGATTGTCAATCGGTAAAAATCTCAAGATTTGTTACCATTCTGAATTCTGAACTCGACAGCTATCATTTATCATCGTGTCAGTTCAAAATAGGCATAAACATTCTTGAACTTTTTTTTTAAAGGCTAGGCTTTCATTTTTATCATGCCCAATTGTATGTATTGATATGTCCTTGTTAACCATCCGTATCAATTCTCCTTGAATCATGCTTTGTTTTGGTTCTCATTATTGCAAATGCGCTTAATTGAAATATTTGACATTTGTTGCAATATGGATTGCTGAAAATAACCTTGTATATCACTGTTAATAAAATAACATTTGATGCATTTGTTATGCTCTCCGTCAAATGGATTTTTCATTTCTTTTGTAACAATCGATATTTCCTGTAAAATGTCGAATTGATGTGTTTTGCTTAAACAGGTGATAAGATGGTTGATTCATGATTTGACTATCTATTTGAAACAGCATGCAATATATGTTTTGACAAATGCCTTTCAAAATAACAATAGGTATTTTTTTTTGGTTGATATAATTGATAAATTTATAGAAATCGTCATATTTTATATTCCTCAATATCCTTCCTATTCTTTTGTGAATATGGTAAAAGGAATTAGCCTTAATACAATCTTCTTATCAAAAGAAGAAATATTTTAGGCAATTTGTTACAAGTAAGAGGAATGTCATTACATTCCATTTTGTCTTACTTAAGAGGGAACTTGTGCTTTGAAAGAATTGATTGCATAAATTTTATTGATGATATTTTCTTAACAAATATCTGTTTGGTTTTTGAATTGTTATTATGGTGATAAATTGTTTATATATATATATCGGAAATGGCTTCACTTGATTAAATGTTGGAAATGCAAATGTGCTCGCATGAAGCATTCAATTCAATTTCTAGCAAATTGAGATGTCAACGATGGAGGATGACATCAAGACAAACCGGTTATGATCGTTCCTTACTCTACCCTTTAGCTAGTTGAATTGGTATTATATGTCACAAGTATTGATATGAACGTTATTTTGATAAATTGCACAATTGATTAAGTGCATAAGTTGTATTGAGTTTTGATTTTCTAAATTGGTATTTATAACAATTGGTGTTGATTATATGTATTCATGATGGAAAATCTATTTTCATAAAAACGTTTTCATCCGAAGAATCATTATCTTCCACCATGTGTTGATGACGTTGTTCCATTCATAATCAATTGTCATAATTCCAAAATTGATTATAACATATTCAAAATTGATTACCATACTTCCAAAATCAATTTTCAGGACTTAGACCATTTTTGCCCAATACACAATCGATTGTCAAATTACACAATCGATTGTCAGTGATTTTCTGAAATTTCAAAAACATTCTGTTTCAAGCCAAATTCTCAGAATCTGTGTCAAACTTGACACAATCGATTGTCTCTATCACACAATCGATTGTCAGACGGTATTAATTCAAAAATTCTTACCGTTCTGTCCTGCAGCCTCCTTTAAATCGATTATCAGCTTTTATCAGTCAATCCAACTGGCATAACACTGTTCAACGATCGATTGTCTCAAATACACAATCGATTGTCTCAACGGTCAATTCCAAAACTCGACCTTTTTGAGTTAACTTCAGGCATATTTTTTTCCTATTCTCCCCTCTATAAATAGGAGATGGTGTCTTCATTCTCATCACCAAATATTCAAGCTCAAAGCCTCAAATCCTCTCTAAAAAGCTCTTTTTGCAAAATTCAAGCTTTCTTTCTTCTATCAATATGTCGAGAAGAACCCGTTCAAATATGGAAGGTGCTTCCACCTCTACTCTTCCTCCCTCCGGATATCATCCATATCAAGATGGTGATGTTTTGGTCTTCAAAAGCGAAAATAAATTAAATCGCTTTCTTACTAAATTTGAAAAACGTGATATTCATCCTCCTCGTTTTTCTACTATGCGATATCTCCAAAACTATGGTCTTGCTGTAAACTTACTCCGAGAAAGTCAACTTCTTGACTTCCTTCTCCTTTCATATGATTTCATCAATACTACACTCATTCGGGCCTTTTATTCAAACCTCCGTCCAACTGACGATGGCGATCTTCTCACTTTTGTAAATGGTGTCAAAATAGTTGTCTCCGACGAATATCTTAACGCCATTATCAAACTTCCAAATGATGGTGAAGACATTCACCAATATGTTGGACAAGAGGGAGCCTTATTTGATGAAACCTCTTTTCTTCGTCAAATTGGACTCACTCACTATGATCCACGTCTCACTTCTCTTCGTCCTACGATCACGGGAATGGATCCGAACTATCGGTTGATATTCTATTTCATCACCCGAGTTCTCAAGCCCCGAAAAAGCAGTCACACCACTATCTCCCAAGAAGATTGTAAACTCATGCATGCCATTTCTTCCGGAGCTCGATTAAATTATTGTAAATTAATCAAGCTTCACATGCGTGATGCTCTCGCCGAAGACAAACATCTTCTTTATGCACTTCTTGTCATGCATTTTCTTGAATCCGCCGGCATTATCACGGCAAATGGTCCACTTAAAAATCGGACCAAACACTGGAAAATTTCTGAATCTTCATTTCACAGTGGTGGCGATCATGACAATCACCCTCCTCCACATCCTCCTCAAAATCCTCCTCCAAATCAAGATCCAAATTCGGATATTTTAAATCATCTTAACCCGCTATGTCCAAGGATACTTTGACCATGTCAACTATCAATATGGTGCTGTTGTCCCATTTGAAGCACCGCCACAAAACATGGACGAAGATGATGATAACGAGGATTAAATATTTTCTTATATTTTTATTTATTTAATGGCCTATGTAATATTTTATCTATTTAATAAAAGTTGATTTTCATTTGAAATATCTCTCCTATTTCCATTATATGAATTATTTGATATTTTCAAAAGGGGGAAGTACATATTTTTTTTAAAAGGAAGAAAAGAAAGGCTATATGCAAGACTAGAGTTTATGCATACTTACATGCTTTCTTTGAATGTGTTGCATAAATTCAGGGGGAATCTTATATTTAGGGGGAATTTTTTTCTTTCCAGTGCAAACTATTCGATTATCCCGTATAATAATCGATTATGTTGACGTTTGTTGAACTAGCATGCTTTTATTAGACTTGTTATCTAGCCACTTTTTGTTAATGTCAAAAGGGGGAAAATAAACGGGCTATGCATGCATAATATATTTCCCATGCACTTTGATATAACTGCACACATTTAGGGGGAATCATCATTTGATGGGAATATCTTATGCAACATGAACATGTCTATGATGCATATTGAATTATCTTGAACTGTTATCATTATGCATATCCCGATACATGTTTGCCATTATCAAAAAGGGGGAAATTGTAAGAAACACGTTCTCGAACTAACGTGTGTTGATTCATGTAGGTTTTGATAAATGCCAAACATTGAGACAAGCATCGGTGATGGAACAATAACATACCAAGTACAAGATGGATAGTACGCGTTCAAGAATAGAAGATGCAATCAACTGTTGAGTAGGTCTTAATTTGTAATCTTGACTCAACGACTTATTTCTAATATTGGCTCTCACCTAAAATGATTTTCATAAAATCATGCATCATAAGTTTTTAAAGAAATAAGTTGCATATTTGCCAAAATGATTTTTAAACTCGTTTTGAGAAAATTGGGTTTAACAATCGATTGTCTTGAAGAAACAATCGATTGTCAAGTTCTATACTTAGTTTTTAAAATGTTGTCTTGAGACAGAAACTTCGTTTGAAATCATTTTTGAAGCAACAATCGATTGTCACTGTTCAACAATCGATTGTCAGATTTTATACTTAGTCTCAAAGTTTTGGACAACTTACAGAATGTTTTCAAAATCTTCAAAAATGAAGAACAATCGATTGTCACTATTTAACAATCGATTGTGCTCAGTGATATTTCCAAACGGACTTTTTCCAACGGCTTATGTATTTATGGTATAATCTTTACTCAAATCTTTTAGTCAAAAAGTTGCCAGAAATATTTTGAATATTTGAACAACAATCGATTGTCTAAAGTTAACAATCGATTGTCATTTTTAAAAATTCAACAGATCTTTTTAACCGGATTTTAAGGAATTTCTGTTGAAATTTTGCTCCAACAATCGATTGTGTAATATCAACAATCGATTGTCAGGCAGATTTTCAGGAGCGTTTTCTGGAACTAAAAGCAACGGTCTATTGCTCCATTTTCTCTATAAAACACTCTCTGAAAATCATTTTTAAACACAACAACACTGCAGAAAAATTACAAAGCATACATTACATTCTTGTGATTCAAATTTCATATCTTACATTGTTTTTGAGAGCCAAGATTATTGATTGAGTTGTTGTGTTCTTGAGCCATATATTTTGTACTCATAATCCACTCTTTGAGAGAGTTCTTGTAAAGTGAGTAAAAGAGTGTTCTTGTTAAACACTTGTAGTAAGAAGGAGTGTTATATTTCTTCTTGTAAAGTCTTAGGGATAGGTTTTCTTAAGCGGGTTGGTTGAGGCTTGTGTTGTATCAAGTTCTCAAGTTGTAAAGGTTCGTTAGGCACCCGGAAGCTTAACAAGTTGAAGTCTTTGAGGTGAGAAACCTCCGAGCAAGGTGAAGTCTTTGAGGTGAGGAACCTCCGAGCAAGTTGAAGTCTTTGAGGTGAGGAACCTCCGAGCAAGGTGAAGTCTTTGAGGTGAGGAACCTCCGAGCAAGTTGAAGTCTTTGAGGTGAGGAACCTCCGAGCAAGTTGAAGTCTTTGAGGTGAGGAACCTCCGAGCAAGTGTTTGAGATTTGTGTGATTCAAGTCTCAAGTGTAAAGGTTTGTTGGGCACCTTAAGCTTGACAAGGTTGTTAGTGGAAATCTCGAGAGAGTCTCTCGGGGACTGGACTAACCACAAAGTGTGGCCAACCAGTATATATCGTGGTGTAATTTATTTTTACTGCATTTGTTTATTTCCTGCAAAGTTTAAATTCCGCAAGAAAACGCCAAATTTTATTAATACGCTATTCACTCTAGCGTAGAGCGTTATTTCTAACAATGGCAAGTATTATCAGTGCTCAGGCAGGCTTCATCCCAGGCAGAAAGATCCAGGACAACATCATCCTGGCACATGAACTAGTCAAAAGCTACACTAGACAACATGTGTCCCCCAGATGCATGATAAAAATTAACCTCCAGAAAGCTTATGACTCAGTTGAATGGTTATTCCTACAGCAGGTTATGAAACAGATTGGCTTCCCCATCACCTTCACCAAATGGATAATGGAATTTATCTCAACAGTGAGCTTCTCTGTGCTAGTCAATGGAGAGGCAACTGAACCCTTTGCTGCTGCTAGGGGGCTGAGGCAAGGGGACCCAATTTCCCCCTTCCTATTTGCTCTGGTCATGGAGTACTTAAGCATATCATGCACCTCAATAAAAGATGATCCAGCATACCAGTTCCACCCCAGATGTAAAAAACTGGGCATTACTCACATGTGCTTTGCTGATGATTTGCTGCTGTTTGCCAAAGGAGACATTACTTCTGTCATGGCCCTATCCAAATGTTTCTCTCAATTCTCTGAAGCTTCTGGACTACATGCTAATCTGAATAAGAGCTCAGTCTATTTTGGAGGGATAGCACTGGATATACCGAAACAAATCCTCGACCACCTTGGCTTTGAGCAAGGTCAATTTCCATTCAAGTATCTAGGAGTCCCCCTGTCCACCAAGAAAATCACACTGCTCCAATGGCAACCTCTAGTGGATAGGATCACTGCCAAGATCACCTCTTGGACTGCCAAAACACTATCTTACTCTGGGAGAATCCAACTGGTTCAATTTGTCATCTTTGGGGTCCAAGCTTACTGGGCACAACTGTTCATATTGCCTGTTAAAGTCCTGAAAATGATAGAAGGCATTTGTAGGAGTTTCATTTGGTCTGGGATGAACACTGTAACTAAGAAAGCATATATCTCTTGGGACAAAATGTGTACCCCAAAATCAGTTGGAGGGATGAATCTCACTAATCTCAAGCTCTGGAACAAAGCTGCCATTGCAAAGACCTGCTGGGATCTAGCTCATAAAAAGGACAAGCTGTGGATTAGGTGGATCACTGTGTACTACATCAAAGACAGACCTATTGAATCCATTCCAATTCCTGCTCAGGCAAGTTGGATGGTTAGAAAGATCATCCAATCAAGAGACATACTACAGAGATCCAACACTGGAAGGAATAAAGATGCTCAACTAGACAGTTGTACGAGTCACAGATGCAAGAACTGCCGAGGGTCCCATGGAAGAATTTAATCATACAAAACTATGCAAGGCCAAAGGTAACCTTCAATCTATGGCTATTCTTACAGGACAGACTCCCAACAAAGGACAGATTGCACGGCTGGGGAATGAGTCTTGATCAACAATGCACCTTAAGCCAAAATCACCCGGAAACAAGAGACCATCTACTAGTGTCCTGCCCTGTCACTGTGGACTTATGGGAAAGAATAATGAACTGGTTGCAGGAGAATTATTCTCCCACCAATGATTGGAACCAGAAAATGCAGTGGTTAGTAAGCAAAGCCAAGGGTCGAACATGGCGAGCAGCCATCTTCAAAATGGTAACTGCTGATTTTGCATATACTATCTGGCTGGAAAGGAATTCAAGAGTCTTCAACAAGATATTTCGATGTAACACAGCCCTTTTGAGAGACATAGTGTATAATTGTAATGTTAGAGGTACCTCCCGAATTAGACAACAATTACAACACCTTCGAATATAGTAGTGTTAGTTAGTTAGGATAGTAGAAACAGTTTATATGTTATCTTACAGATAGTCAGTTGAGTTGAAGCTAGACTATGATTTTGTAATGTTACTTCATTGGTGATTAATGAAAAGCCTTAATTACCAAAAAACAAATATTGATAAAGCACGAAATTTTTCTAAGGGTGTTCAAACTTGAAAGAAAAGAAAAAAATTCTTGACAAGGGTGTTTAATATATATTATATACCTTTAAAATCTAATATTTACAAATATACATAATATAATTTTTCGACGAGCCCTTAGTTCAACATAGCTTTGCCCCTGATTATAGAATATGATTGTTATAAAAAGATATGAAAGTATAATATTTCTTTTCCTTTTAACCGCGAAAAAACAAAACGCACATTTCTTTTGGTCTAGCTAGTAAGAATGATTTGGGATGCTTAATATTAATGCATGCTTCTCAAATAAAAAAAATCCACCCTTTGTTCTTTCGATTTGCAGTTAATGCATTACTGAGGTCACATTCAAACTTCACTTTAATGAATTAGTAATATTGAGGTCTATCATATCCAACTCACTTTAATGAGTTACTATTGAGGTCTGCAAGATTATGTTGGCCAGTGTCTCACAAAATAAATATTCACTTTGTTTTAATTTATATGTGTTATAAAATAATACAAGAACAAGAATAATATTGCAGAGCAAGGTAGGGAGAGGAGAATTCTTATTGATATTTTGGGATGGTTTACAATGGGGTAAGACCCCTCTATTTATAGAAAGAAAATATGACTTAGCCTCAAAGTAAAACTCTTCTATAAGATAGACATTCACTCTAATTAGAATTCTATTCTTAACACTCCCACTTGAATGTCTATTCAATAAATAATGTGCCTCGTTAAAACCTTAACTAAAATAAAACCCAATGGGAAAAAGAGTACACATGTTTAGAAATGCGCCTATTGGTTGCCTCGTTAAAAACATTGCAAGGAAAACCCAGTGGGACAAAACCTTGTAAGGGAAAAAGAGTGCAACGCGCATTAACTCCCCCTGAAGAGAGCATCAATTCACATCCTTGAGCCTTCGCATTCCAATTTTGTGCACCATCTTTAAGAGATCATTGGTATAGATTTGATAAATAAATCAACAATATTGACTTGAATGAATATTCCGCACCTTGAAATTATCATTCTTGATAGATATGAACATCTTATATAATGTCGTAGAATGACTCTTCAATATCTCCATAGAGATATCCTCGCTATCACATTATCTGCTTAAAGTTATAGCAAGATACATATGTGCACAAATTGCGCTAAGGAAGTGGTACTTCAAGATCAAGAATTGTATATGCTTCAAGAAACTTAAATCCTTCATAGATTGACATAAGTTAAGTCATAAGCCATATAATAGAGAGAGATGCATATCAAATTTTCATGTCATGTTAGAGAAATAAGATATCGAAAAATGATTGCACATACCATTGACTTTATACTTTCAAGTATTTGAACTACATGTCCAAAACTACATGTCTTTCATATGGAATCAATTCTACTTGAATTGTATCTCTTCCATTTGGCCAATATTTTGTTTGTATTCGACAAACTTAAGATCCTCATCGATATTTAGCGCTTATCATAGATGTCGTCGACGAACATTTTATATCGGTTCCAGTAAATTTTCATAAAGACATAACATGGAGATCTCTTCATTCATATATTCAGGTACCTGAATCTCTCATGAGATTTTATGAAGTGTTATGTCATGTGATCTTATAGATCACTTGCCTCCTTATTATGATCACTTTGATCATTTGCTCATCTTCTTTATTAAGAAGTTCTTTTTGAAACCGATTTGTCTATACGCTTTAAGCGTATCCAAGACTTTGTCCTTCTAGGCTTAATATGAGCATTTGTAGTGAGAATATAGTTACTTTCTTTGGGTCAGCAAATGCGTATGGCATGCTTTGCAATATGTTGCAATTGAATTATCCTTTTATGAACTTCAAGTTCATATTATGATATTCGAGGATCTATATATACAAATGATAATTCGTTCCATGTAACCTTTTCTCAAGTGTTTATGATGTCTCCCCTCATGTTAGAAAAACTAACTTGTTTCCTCAACTCTGGGAAATCATCTTTGTGCATTATCATGTTAATATACACTGCACATCAATAATAATAAGATGAAATTATTTGGTTCCTGACCCTGAACCACTTGTGAGGGGAGAATATAATATACTCTCGTGTATAACGTATATCAAGATAAATTTGTTCTCATAAGCAATAGTTTAGCTATTAAGTGGAGGAACTCAATAAATTATTTTGCTAAGCCAACCAACTTATCAAGATGAACTATCTTGAATAGAAAATCTGGAAATTATGCTCGAAATTAGATTACTGAGCAATTTACCTCGCAAGCACCGGCCAGGTTGCAGGTTAATAATAATCGCACATGTAACCATATCATAGATGCATCATATGTGGTATACATGGCAGGTGAATGAGCTTATATTCACCTTTGATATTTCCAGAAATTTATGGGATTCAACCCCAACTTTAGTTGGTCAATTAATTAATGAGAACAAGTAATATAAGAGAATTCGTAAAGAACTTTCTAGTTCTTTAATATTTACCCATGTGAATTCTCTATTATTGTTGCACATCATACTTAAATTGATATGGCTAACCCGAATGCCAATTGAATAAATTATCAATATTGATAAGTTCATGTTTACACCATGACATGTGCAATTCTCAATAAACCCCAAGTTTATTATGATATGAGTTTTTATATCAATAAACATCCACTTTATTGTGGTATTTATTTATTTGTGTAGTACAAACTGGAGAATAAAGCGGGTAGCTTTTCATATACAGATTATCCCGCTACAAGTTGTAGTAATAGAAGATATCAAATCTTTCCTTTATTTATTGTCTCAATATAATCAACCGCTTTCACATATACTTTAGAAACTGAATAAGTTTCTTTGAGACTTACTACAACACAATACCTTATTGGTAATCAATTGTGTTTCTCCAACATAGTAATAATTGGCTCTTCTAGAGCTCTCAATTAATTTTGTACTACCACAAATTCATCAACATCCATGTGGTGAATATCTCTTTTAAAGAGAAAGTTATACCATTATGGTCATGGTCAATATTATATGCAAGGTATGTTTCTTGTATTATCGATGTCCTTTAATAATCATATTTCCAAAATATTTTGGCGTACAATAGGTACGTGACCAATGATCATTCATGCCATAATAATGACATTGTTTTCATATATCATCTCAAACCTCCTTCTAGAGGTGATGTGGTATATTCACTACCACTAGCACGTTCATATTCTTCCAGAATGAATATGTATTCATAAATCATATGTTGTCACATTCACACCATGAATGGATCATAATCATCTGTATATGCTATATAAAATCTCATGTCAAATATTACTTTCATAAAGTGAAAGATTATTCTGAGAATCTTTATTATTCTCATTATCACAATGATGACGATTATAATTCCGTCTATTGCCACGTCCATGTTCATTGATACCTTCACGGTAATAATTTTTGTCTTCTTTCAAACTTATCACATACTGCTATCACATTCCCTGCGGGGATATGTAATTTTGTTATCCTTTTCAAATTCGTAAATGCGTCTGGCATTTGATTTGCTATTCTTTGCAAATGAATAATCTTTTGCACCTCTTTTTCACAAATAGAGGCACGTAGATCAAGATGAGATAATGATGGATTTTTCCACAAAATTTCCCGTTTGGTTTCACCACCAACTTCTCCCCCTAATTTTGGGAAAAGTGTCTCATCAAATTGACATTCTGCAAATCGTGCAGTGAACAAATCCCCTGTCAATGTTTCGAGGTAGCGAATAATGGAGGGCGATTCAAACCTAACATATATTCCTAACCTTCTTTGCAGACCCATTTTGGTGCGATATGGCGGTGCTACAGGCACATATACTGCACATCCAAAAATTCTTAAATGGGATATAATAGGTTCATGACCCAAAACTAATTGCAACTGCATGCAAAATAGCGTGACCCCAAACCGAAGTGGGCAGCCTCGTTTTCATGAGTAATGGTCTTGCAATCAATTGCAGATGTTTAATTAAAGATTCTGCAAGACCATTTTGAGTGAGAACATGAGCTACAGGATGTTCCACTTTTATCCCAATTGAACATTGCATTCTCTATGATAAATATTGTTCCTTTAGGCAGAGTTATAGTTGCTCTTCCGGAGCCTTCAATCAATTTACTTCTACCAGAAATTGTAGTAACATCTGCCTTACACACACTTAAATGGAAGAAATATTTCTTCTCTTTGAATATCGTATGTGTGGTACATGAATCAATTAAACAAATATTTTTAAAATCATAATACAGATTATTTTGATTGTCCTTTCCTAGTCCCATTCGCATATGATATGTTTACATCTGTTATAAAATATTGTGGTTATACCTTTGTATATATTTTGTCTATTTTGTGCAAATAAGACCAACAGTTGCTGTAGCAATAATGACATGCATATAAATAAATACCAATGGGTAGGTAAGGTTAACACAGTGTGATAAGAAAAACATACAAACAAAACATTAATATAGTTATATATTTACAGGACACAGTTGTAAATAACGTTCATGCTATGCACAATGTAACAGTGACGTGATATGCAACAGTATTATACATACAAGAATACTGGAATGAAACATTAGTAAACAACACACAAATGAAAATGGAATTTAGTATCAGAAGATGATAACACATAAATGAAAAATACACATAAATTAGAAAAACAGGAACAAGAAATTTTGCGTGAACTAGTAATCAACAAAAATTACAAATACAATAACGATTGATGTGTATGTCAGTGTATGATAAATGGTCGTAGTCATTGAATTTTCATGTTACATAATTATTACATAATAATGTGATTTACGATGATATTGAGTAAAAGGACTAAGATGATTTGTTTAGTCTGTAACATTTGCATATATGTAATAAACATGTTAAAAATGGTACATGATAACAAATAATTGTATAGCAAATTAGATATTTTTGATCAGATACATGAATATTGAAGCATGGTGACTTTTTGAAACCTTTCTCTCTGTACTGTTGTTGCAGAACCATATTGGAGGCATGAAACGTTGTAAACATTTTTTCAAGCATATCATAATCAGTTATAGTATCTCCACAGAGTTTCAATTTAGAAGTAATTCTAAACATTGCAGAATTATATTCAGAAACAGATTTAAAGTCTTGGAGCCTCAGATGAGCCCAATCATATCGTGCTTGTGGGAGAGTGACCAACTTTAAGTTGTCATATCTCTCCTTTAAGCCATTCCACAAGATAAGTGTATCTTTGACTGTGAGATATTCAATTTTCAAACCTTCATCAAGGTGATGGCGCAAGAAAATCAAGGCCTTAGCACAGTCTTGGGTGGATGCATTATTCTGTCTTTAATGGCGTCTCCAAGACCCATTGCATCCAAATGGATTTCAGCATCCAACACCCATGTCATGTAGTTCTTGCCCGAAATTTCAAGGGCAACAAACTTTCTTTTCATAATGTTAGACATAATTAAAACAAAATTAGGAGGAGAAAAAAATATCTTAGTAATTATCTAACATAATATGTAATCTGTCAGTGTATATATATATAATACCACAATGGTCGGCGCTAGTATAATTGAATATGTACTAGTAAATAATTTATACGTGCATTGTAACTTCATGTATACTATTACCTCTCGATTGCTTTAGTTGCTTGGAAAGCAGTTAAGCAAAGTGGCAGTAGAGAGGTATTTATAGGTCATTCTCCTCTCAACCTTATAGTCCAGCAACGAAATGGTCGAAGTCTGCATATCCCATCACATTAACTTATCCTTAAAACTTATAAGACTCTAATGTTTCACATATTGATAGGTTAGAGACTCGTGCTGATAACGTGTTATAAAATAATACAAGAACAAGAATAATATTACATAGCAAGGTAGAGAGAGGAGAATTCTTATTGATATTTTGGGATGGTTTACAATGGGGTAAGACCCCTCTATTTATAGGAAAAAAATAACGTAGCCTCAAAGTAAAACTCTTCTATAAGATAGACATTCACTCTAATTAGAATTCTATTCTTAACAATATGTGAAATTTTCTTTATTAGTACAGTTCTACAAATATTAGGATGTTTTTGAAACAAAATAAAAAAAAATTAAAAAGTCTTCATTTTCACATGAATAAAAACAGAGGGAGTAGATAAGTTTAACTTTCTTATTTGGAAAAAACTCAAACAAAAAAAAAGAAAAAGAAATAAAAACATTTTGGGTAGGGTCGCGCACATTTATCCTGTATAATAGTCAACACTGTTTGTTTGTTTTTTTTTTTTTTTTCCTTCTCCGAAAACAGGGAAGATATTTGGTCCCTGGATTTTCGGTGGAGTTAGGCCGAATTGTTGAGGTCATGGCTTTGGTTCCCTATGCATGGCCGACATCTTCTTCTAATTTTCTAGGAAAGCATTAGAGTAACCACTGTTTGATTTTGTTCTACGTAGATGCTATTTTGTACGAAATATAAACTATTTTTTTAAAATTAATTTTATAACAACAGTAATATGGTTAGAGCAATCCCACACGAAGGATATAAGGAATATAATGTCGTACGCGAACCTTATTATTCTTACTTTGTATGAAACGGATAAGATGTTCCTTATAAACTTTTGACTCAAACAAAAAGGAAAAACAACAGTAATAAAGTTTCCTTGTCGGAAATACTGGAGAGAAAAAACAATAACAACATCAAAATAATAAGACAGCTTTGTTCACTCCGCAACTTCTGATGAGTTTTGTTATTAATAACAAAAAAAAAAGTGTAAAAAAAATAGTAAAAAAAAATAAAGGAAAGTGAAATTTTGAATTAATTCATTTTACTAATACATTTTGTTCCTCATCGGTAGAAGGAAAGAAAATCCTTATATATATGTAAAGAATCTCATCTTTTAGCTCTTAAAAAAGTTAAGAAGAAGGCATGCCTCGCGCCGTTATCGTCGTTCGCTCGGCTCGGCTTCCTTAATGACACACTGTATATTCAATGGACTCAATTTATTCTTATATTATGTTTCAGAATTTATTTCTTTAAACTGGTTCTACTTATTTTATTGTTTCTGATTTTATTTTAGAAAGTTTAACGTTTTATTGGTTTTACAGCAATACAGTTTCACTAACAATTTCAACTTAATTTTATAATTTGGCCCAAACCTTTGGCACTTTTTTGTATACATTATAATAGCCAAACGAAAATAGGTAGGGCAGGGAGCGTTATGTATAGTGAAAAATCTCGTCATATACGACGGAGACACAATACCGTCAGACAACTACTCTCTAGTGGTGTTATCACAACTAACTACGTAAACTCGAGAGATAACATGTCAAATCAACTTACAAAAGGCATGTCTAGAGAGTCAGTTGAAATATCATCAAATGGAATAGGGTTAAGGCCTAGGATAAGTCATAGCAGACTAGAGATCCCAAGAGCTAGGTTCAAAGAGATCAAACAAAGTTATGAATGACTGTTCAACATTATCAAATAACTCAACTCATTCTCGTAATGAAGATAATGTTCAAAAACGAGGTAAAGCATTAAGGCTTTATGATTAGTCAATAAAGCTTAAAGCTTTTTAATGATTCATTATGTCTGGCAGGATAGGTGTCATTAGGATTACACGTTTAGGAATCACCTATGTGAGTGCGAAATGTAAGCCACTTCAAGGGGAATGAAAGTAAAGGCACTTCTCTAAGAACTCATAAAACTAGACGATGTTCATGGCTGAAATAAACACAACCGTGAGAACCATAGTTGGTTAAGGATGGATTGTGTTACTGAGTATATCCGATATAAGTTCACTACGAAAAGTTCAAAGAGAAACCTACTTATCCAGATACAAGTAATTTTTGCATGTAAAACACACACACATACACACACACCGTGCATTCCTTTAAGATTATAGTCATTCCCCATTCATGTGGGGGATTGTTGAGTTTTGTTATTAATAACAAAATAGATGTGAAATCACTGATGGGAGAGTGTGCTGAGGAAATTCCTTGTATCAATACTGCTGTTATGAAAGAGGGACCCTGCCTCAATGCAGAACAACAGAGAGAATTAATTCAAGAAGTCACAGTGGATGAAATTGTAGAAGCTATAAAGGAGATGCCAAAAGATAAAGCCCCTGGTGTGGATAGTTTTCCTGTGGAGTTCTTCACAAGTAACTGGGAGATAGTACAAGAGGATATAGTTACTGCTACTATGGATTTCTTTACTACTTGCAATATGCCTAGTATGATAAATACTACAGCAATTGCTCTAGTGCCTAAAAGTAATAATGCTAAAAATGTCAAATACAATAGACCTATTGCCTGTTGTACAACTGTATACAAAATCATATCCAAGGTCATTACAAAGAGAATGAAGACTGTAATTGGCAGCATAGTTGGCCAGTCCCAATCAGCATTTATTGAAGGAAGGAGTATCATTGATAATATTCTACTCAACCATGAAATCTTTAAGGGATATACAAGAAAGGTGTTTCTCCTAGATGTGTCCTTAAGGTGGACTTAAGGAAGGCCTATGATACTCTAGAATGGGGCTTTCTTCAGCAGGTTCTTATTGATATTGGTTTTCCTGCAAAGTTCCTCAACTGGATAATGGCATGTGTATCTTCTGTTTTATATTCCTTGATGCTTAATGGGGGTTTCACTGAACCTTTCAATGCAAGGAGAGGGATTAGACAAGGGGATCCTATGTCTCCCTACTTGTTTGTTCTTGCAATGGAGTATCTTAACAGACTGCTGCAACAACTTCATAGGAATGGAGATTTCAATTTCCATCCTAAATGCAGAAAAAGAAACTGTGTGCATATATGCTTTGCTGATGATCTCCTCATGTTCTGCAGAGCTGATAGGATTTCTATTCAGATATTGCAAGGGGCTTTTCATAACTTTTCTGCAGCATCAGGCTTGAAAGCAAACAACAACAAAAGTGCTATCTGTTTTGCTGGGGTGCAACAATCTGTTAGACATGAACTTATGGAGCAATTGGGGTTCAGTGAAGGACAGCTTCCTTTTATATACCTTGGGATTCCTCTCAGCTCAAAGAAACTTGCTATACATCAATATTCTCCTCTGATTGAGAAAATAACTGCCAGAATCACATGTTGGTCTGCCAAAATGCTATCTTATGCAGGGAGATGCCAATTGATAAAAGCAGTGATATTTGGCATCCAGACATATTGGGCACAGATTTTTATCATACCAAAGAAGGTTCTGAAGGCTATTGAGGCAATCTGCAGGTCCTTCCTATGGACAGGTAGTGCTTCTGTATCTAAAAGAGCTTTGGTTGCATGGGAGGGAATATGCAAACCTATATCTGCTGGTGGTCTAAACATCATAGATGTGGCTACCAGAAATAAGGCAGCCATAACAAAACTGCATTGGGATCTTGCTAGGAAAAAAGACTGCCTCTGGATAAAATGGCTCCACTGCTATTACATAAAGCAAAATGATATTAGTAATGCACCTTTGCCAAAAGCTGCCTCCTGGATTATTAGGAAAATATTGGATTGCAGGACTGCTGTCATGGAGAACCAACTACTGCAAGGAACTCTCTACTACAGACTGAAGTCACTGTGTAAACTGGACAAGTTCCAAATTCACAAGTTATACCTTGCTATGCTTCCTAATTTTAGTAAGGTAGATTGGAGGAATGTGATGCTGACTTCAAATGTACAACCAAGACACAAGTTTACAGTGTGGTTAGCAGCCCAACACAGATTACCTACCATTGATAGACTGCACAAAATTGGAGTTGATATACCTACTGAATGTGCTTTCTGCAAACAACAGGATGAAAGATTTGAACACCTATTCTTTGCATGCCCAGTCACAAACAGATTATGGCTCAGAATCTGCAAATGGATAGAATACCAGCGAGCAGCTAACACTTGGGAGGATGAACTACAGTGGATATGCAGTAAGGCTAGAAGTAGAAACTGGCATCAGGCAATTACTGCTACTGCTTTTGTCACTACTGTTGCATTGATTTGGAGAAACAGGAATTCTATTAGATTTGAGAACAAGTCTTTTGCTGAAGATCAATTCTGTAAAGAAGTGGCAGTGGTTAACATACAAGAAGTAGGAAATGTAAAAGGTGGCAGGAAGGGCTACATAATCTCAACTGCTATCCTTAGTTTAGATACAATAGCTACATGTTAGAATTGCCTATATCAGATTGTGTAGTTAGAACTAAATGTAAATGAGTAGTAGAAGTCCATACTACTACCATAGGAATGTATTGTACATATTTTTTTGAAATCAATGAAAATGACAGTTTGAATTAAAAAAAAACAAAACAAAATAGATGTGAATAAAAAATGGTGGGAAAGAAATGAAGAGAAGTGAAATTTTGAATTAGCTCACTGTACTAGTGCACTTCGTCCCTCATTGATAGAAGGAAATAAAATCTTTGTGTCCATATAGAGAAGCTCATCTTTTAGCTCTTAAAATATTAAGAAGAATGCAAGCCTTGCGCTATTGTCGTCATCGCTCGCTCGGCTTGGCTTCGGCTTTGACTACGACTTTGGCTATGGTTTCGACTTCGGATTTGGTCAAAGATTGATTGATTAATCTTTTTGGATAAAATTCTTTTAAAATATTTAATTAATTAACAAAAAAATCATCAATAACCCATGACCCGCGACCAAGTCCGGTCCAGTGTTAAATATGTTTGTTTTTCCCGCAATATTTCCGCACCTATTCCAATAGTTGTGGCTATTCTGAAAGGTTGCATACCTTTTCAGAAAAACAATGCCAAATTAACTATAAATATGCCTTCAAATCCAGAATATTTACTTATGAAATTTCCAGATCTTCTTCTTCTTCTTTTGCACATAAAAATTCCAGTGTGTTTTACAGCCTTCGAGTAGTTCGATGTTCATCAGTATTTTTGGTACCAACACTCCGGTGAGTTAAATCGTTCTATCTTGACAGAATATATTTCAGAACCTCGTGTATTTGATGGAAATAATTTCCATAAGGACACACTATGCATTCAGTGGGCTTGATTTATTCCTACTTATATTTCAAAATTTATTTCGTTAAACTAGTTCTATTTATTTTACTATTTCTAAGTTTATTTCAGAAAGTTTAACGTTTTATTGATTTTACAGCAATATAGTTTCACTTATAATCTTAAGAAAATTATTTTATTATATTCTGTATTCTGTTTGTGGAGATTAAAACTTGTGTGGTTTTCTACTCCATCTGAATTTTACTATTCTAATTTGGAGATATAAAATCTTCATCAGAGTATTGAAATTCGGAAAATGATTTGAAGAACATAAAAACGTTATTGTTTTCTGCGAAACAGTATATAAAAACTTTGATTTTTATTTATCATACGTATTGTTTATTGATTATAGTATTGTTTACTGTTTCGTTTTTTCATTATTTTAACTCTTCTATTGTTGACAGTGAGAAACGACAATTGATAACGGAAATTCTTCTACGATTGTTGCTGCAACGATGATAGCCTTGTCAAGTCGTACTTCTGTTCCTCCGACCGAGAAACTGAGGACATTTTCTTGAGCCAACTTCAAATGATGGCAGCAAGGGTGTTCTTCTGGCTTACCACACTAGGTATGCAGAAATTCCCTAGTGAAGAGCCTCTTGTGCCTGCTGCGGATGCCGGACAATGAGAAGTTCATGATTGTTGAGGCGTGGAAGCAGGTAGATTTTCTTTGCAAAGGCTATATATTAAGCGCTTTAGAGGATGAACTATACAATGTGTACAGTGTGATGAATACGTCGAAATAATTATGGGACGCACTTGGGAAAAAGTATAAGACGGAAGATGCATGCTTGAAGAAGTTCGTGGTTGCCAAGTTTCTAGACTATGAAATGAGAGACAACAAAATTATGGGAACCCAAGTTCAGGAGCTTCAACTTATTTTTCACGACCTTATTATTGAAGGTATGGTCGTGAATGAAGCATTTCAAGTGGCTGCAGTAATTGAAAAATTGCCTCATTTGGGAGAGATTTCAAGAACTATCTTAGGCACAAGACAAAGAAATGAAGTTGGAAGATCTTGTGATACATCTAAAGATTGAGAAAGACAACAAAACAGCCTAGAAGAAGTCTCATGGAAATTTAAATATCATGGGAGCTAATATCGTTGAGGAGACTGCTCCAAAAAGCAAGAGAGGAAGAGGTCTTCTAGATAGACTAAGGAGCAGAATAAAAAAAATTCAAGGGCAACTTCTACAATTGTGAAAAGTTGGTCACAAAGCCCCTTGTGAGCATGTGATTTTTGCCCTATACGAATTACTCCGATAAATTCAAAATAAAATAATTTCGTTTGTTTATTTGCAATTTTTATATTTGTGGCATTATTCTGTTAATTTTTTTGCATTGCTGTGCATTTTGAAAAATACAAAAATACACGAGGCATGTGCATTTAGGAGTAATTTTGCATTTTTAGACATTAATTAGTAATTGGAAAATGAAATTTAAAAAAATGTCTTAAGGTGTATCTAAGTTTTATTTTAAGTAATTTTGTCAATCTTTTATTTGTTAATAATCGTTAGTTAATTAAGCTTTGTAGATTAATTAGGATTTTGTTCTAGGAATTCAATTAATAAAGAAAAGAAGCCTGAAAATACCAGTTCAATGTATCCATCTGAGCCATTTTGATATAAAGTCCATGCCCAAATACCCCATCCACATGTCCCCTACCCAGTCCAACTCCATGGATGCCAAAACGACATCGTTTGATCGCCTCTCATCTGTGCCGTTCATAGCGCATCATCCAACGGCCCGAAAATCCCCCCCCCCCAGCCAAATAAAAATTTCCAAACGTGTGTAACAAAATCAGAGACCAAAGTCTCCCTCCTCGTACAGTTCCTCACCGGTGTAACGTCGCCCATGAGCCACCCTAACCCCACTGTCCGCTGCCGGCTGTAAATCGCCGACGGTGGTGGTGTAACCCCAATACCTCCCAAATTTACACCATAGAAGCACCTCATTCTATTCTTCTCGTTCCCATGAAAATCATCCCTCGAATCACCGCCGATGTGCTCGAATATCCGATAAAACACAGTGGCTCTGCCGTCTACGGCGGCGGCCGGTGGCAAACCACTCCCAAATTAACACTAATAACTCTTCTCACCACCCTCAACCTAACCTTGCCAGTGGTTACCCTCAAATATAGCCACAACACACCGAATATTTTCATGAAGATGGTAGCTCCGCCATTCACGGCGCTGCCAACCAATACCATCCAACACCATCAAAGCACTACCAAATCATTATAAAGCCACACCCTATGATTATTTTGTCTCCCTCATCCAATTTCCACCCCCAAAACCCTTTCAAACAACCCCAGACCCCTCCAATGTCAACAACATCCATGACTACGTTTAAGTCCAAATTTCAAAGACCGCTTGAGTGTTGGTTCGAATTTATTTCAATAAGGTTAATGGAAGAATCAGTATATTTATCTTAATTTTAATTTATGTTTCTATTTTTGAGTCTGGCTTTACTTCTTTTAGATTGAAAAGACATGTTATTAGATTATTTTTATTAGGCTCATAGCTCTGTTATTCCTTTTATAATTAATAATCTTGAGCATGTCCATTTTTGAGTTAAATTAGTCGTTCCTGTTTTGTTTGCCATACCCGTTTTTAGGTTTAAATTTGAAGCTTAGCATGTTTTCTTTAGTCTTTGTATGGTTATGGACCTTTAAATCTGAGTGTTGTTTTTCACATAGGAAATGGTCTTGATTGTTTGATTTGATTAGCATAACAACTCCCCTGTTTGTTCTTAGTTTCAATAATTTCCTGAGTGTGAGTATCACTTAATGGTCCATATGATCTGAGGTGTTGATTTCTGAGTTGAATTTTGGTAGTGGTAGCATTCCATTGTTCTTCTTCTCAAGCTAAGTATTGGACTTGATTTCTACTTTGATATCTGAGGATTGATTAGCATTTGTCCTTGATTAGTATCATTTGAATTGATTATAGCTGTTAATATTAGAAGAATTAGTTTTAGGAGTTAGTTTTGATATCAAATAAGTAACGTAAAGGTAGTATAGGGTTTTCCTATCTATTTCTGATAATTTTAGGATAAATAAGGGTAATATAGAGTTTTCAACTTAGCTTTGGTAATATTAGGAACAAAATAAGGGTAGTATAGGTAGTCTATGAAGGGTAGATGATGGTAGAAGTCTTTAGAGCCTTCTAGAAGGGGTCTTTAATATAAAATCAATAGTTTTGTTGCAAAAACTTGGGAAACAAGGCAAAAAATGAGGGTCCAAATAGGTCAATCTTAAAATTGAAAGAAGGACCTTTAGTTAAAACAAAATAATAGTGTTGCCCTAGCCTTTGGCTATAAAAAGGGACTGAAAATCTCTCGGGGGGGGGGGGGGGGGGTTAGGACCATCTGAAAGTAGCTCTATAATTTCTGAGAATTTCGAAGCTCAAAATCTCTGCAAATAACTCCTGAAAACCTCCAGCAGCCCCAACTCTACTGTTCCATTGAATTTTACTGTGCAAAAAATACTCTTAAAATCAGCTGTATGTCTGAAAAAACGACCTGAAATATATGTGAAATTTCCATACTCATTTTGGTTTAGAGTCAGGCTGGTCTAGTCGCTATTCAATTTTTCTTTTTTCGAGTAGGATGGTTAATGTTGTATAGTGTTAAAGCCTCCTGGGTTCCTATTTGATTTGATGGGCTCATTGGATATATTTGGACCTGTGTTGCTATTTCTTTTTTAGGGATTAAAACTTCCCTTGTTTGTTTGGTGGTGCTTCTGGGTTGTTGGCTATTCCCAAGCTTGGAATTCCTGTGGGTGTACTGTTGTTGAGTACTGCTAACCCTCAGTTTCATATTACACTCATTCCAGGTACATGTTTTCAAACCTCCAATGATGCATGAAGTTTGAAGCCTAATGAGTACCCAAGTTGAAGATGCATGTCATTTTTCCTTTATTAGTTTCTGTTATTATTAATGTGCTTATTATGGTGGTTGATTTGTATAAATAGGACATTCGGACTGCTAGATAATTGTAGCGCTTTTGTTAGTTATTAAGTATGTCATTTGGGTCTTATGCGGGGTAATTATTTGATGATGACTCTCAGCAGTTGTTACTGAACATTGGTTCAGGGTCTAGTTGTACTTTATATTTAGTTGATACTTGATTGGATGATGTAAATAATGTAGAGTTATTGAATTTCCGTTTGGGCGATTTGGGAAAGGGTTGTTTGTTTGTTGTCACCAAAGTTTAGTATTCTTTTGGGCTTAGTTAGAAGCCTAATACGACATGATCTGATTCAGCAGCTCCTCAAGCTGTTGGCATCCACTGAAAGACATTGCAAAGGTTGGGTTTATCCCCAACTTGGGCCCAGTAGCCAAGCACGCGGGATATCAACTGCACCTGTCTTATTAATTTTGTCTGCATGTGTATGTTTGGATCCTGAGTAAAGTAGCGGGTTTAAAGGGGGAATTCATTAATTTTTTAGGTTTAATTAATAATAAAAAAACAATTGACTCTATCCATGCCAAACAAAAAATATTGCATGACCCTCACTTTTATTTAACCTTGAATGTATCCTTAAATACCGAGGTGTGCCATTTTTCGGATTTTGAGCTCACACGGACGTTGGAAGAAATAACTGGATATATTGGGATCCCTACAATTCCTCTAAGACACCAATACCTAATTGCACCAAGAGCCCTCGCCGTGCACAAGTTCCTGGACTCTTTAAAAATCAATAGGAAGGTTCACAGCCCCAGACTTATCAGCTGGTTTCTGCACCCCGCAGTTCATATATCAGAGGTACGGTCATATAGGGGGATTCAATAACCTGGACAATTATATTTGTAGCAAAGGGAACCAACTCAAGTGGAAGGAGCATCGATGTTTTGCATTCATGGTATTTTCCTGGGCCTTCTGGTGTTTCCGCGGAAGGATGGAAATATCGACATACGGATAGCAGGGGTCGTCAGCACTTTAATGAATCAGGCCAAGAGCACCCTGGCTCCTATGATCTTGTCCGAAATCTTCGGTGCTCTCACCACATGTAAAACAGTAGGAGACTTCTTTGAGGGATGTAGACTATTGAGCAATTATGCCACCGGCCTCGGTTTGTGAATTATGGGTCACCAACAAAGATCTGCATAGAAGAATTCTACAACAGGGTTGATGGGTTTATGCTACCTGAGGGTGTCACAGAATGGGTGTCGCATCTCCGGGTTGTCACTGCAAATCAAATAGAGTGGACATTTGGGTGGCTCCCAGTGGATGAAATTGTGTATATGCCAGCCATCGGGCCTCATTTCCTTCTGATGGGTCTCCGAAGTATCCAACCCTATGCGCCATACCGAGTGTTAAGGCAATTAGGTAGATGCCAAATAATTCCCCGGAATAAGGACATTAGTCACCATGCGGTTGAGATTAGCCCCAACGGTCAATTCCCTAAAGCCATTGTGCGCCAAATCTGGAGTGAATGCCAATACTTGACGGCAGGTACTCGAGTACGCGACGTATCTAAAGGTGAGGTTGCAACTTGATACACTGCCTTGTATAGATAAGAGTCGGAGCCCAGGAGGCCAGCTAAAAGACCACATATCCAAGAATTTGTCGAAACATCACAGGAACAAATGGAAATTGCTAGCCAAGGAAAATGAGTACAGATCCACCATAGGAAGATTAGAAAAGAAAGTCCAAGAACTATAATTTGAAAAAGGTTTGCAAGCCGCAACACATGAGGGAGAAAAGAAAAGATTAACCAAAGAAATTGACGCGCTGCGAGCCCAAATCCAGAAGATGAAAACAATCGCAGAAAATCCTACCAGGAGCGCGAAGGATGAAAAACTCATAGACAATTTGAGGCGAAAGGTAACCAAATATGGGTTCGACCTAAATAAGGCCGAAGGTGAGCCCTCTAGGGTTCAAAGACAATTAGCTAAAACTGCAAAGGAACGAGGCCTCATCATTGAGCAATTAAAGGAAAAGCATGACGATGAGGTCGTTGGAGCAGAGAGTTATCAAGCAAGTTGGGGACCTCAAGGCCGAAAGAGAACATCGTTATGCAACAATAGCAAGATTGGAGGTGGATTTGAGGCAACTCGAGGAACTGAACCAGGTAGTCGAGCAAACTCTATAGGCAAGGGCTGAGAAAATTGGGCATTTTTTGCAAGAAAAAAGGTGTTATTAGGCAAAGAGTACAGGCAATCGCAGACTACATCACCACAAGGTGCAGCCATTGCGAGGAAATGACAAAATCCATGTTCTTTGCCACTGCCATGACTTTTGTCCCACAAGTGATGGAGGACCTCCACCCCCTCCAAGGGAGTTTAGCACGTATACCAGCGGCAAGGCCGAATGGTGCCTCGTGAGGCCCAAGAGCACTTAAGGCGTTAATGTACTCCTAGAGATTGCACAATTAGTTTGTTAGTCTAACCGAGTCTTTATTTTCTTTATGCATAGTTGGTTGTAGTTCGTTTTTCAGTATTTGTTTAATCTATCACCTTTCGAGTCTTTGTAATTGAAGTTTGTTGTTACTTTCCCAAAATATATTCTGCTCCGCTTTTTATTTGCAAGAACTACACTCGATCTGATTCACGCGGGGTCATGATACGTAAGCAATCTACATAGGATTCGACCACAATTAAATAAAATTAGAAATTGAATAAATATAGAAAGGGGAGATAATAGGGCCAAAACAAAAGAGAGTTTAGCAAATAAAAGCCTAGATGACGCAAGAGACCAACGCATGTAGGGACCAATTGCCATTTATGTGCATACATACCCAATGTGTGGCCGCTTATGTGTCAAGAACCTAACCACTAACGAGTCTTTAGTGTTTTGGTTCCAGTTCCAAATTAGACAGGTGACTGGTACTCGCAGGCATTCTGGCAACTCACTCCTACAACACATGGTCAAAAAGCAAACAAGTCATGGCCAACAAAGAAGCTGATGTTAGCATTATTGACCCCTCGAAGGAGGCATAAGAATTGGACGTTAATGCTATGAAGGAGGAAATGTATAAGCTTAAACACCAAATGGCCGAGATGTACCAGGCATGGGCAAGAGGACAGTCGCCCCCGACCTATCCTCCCAACCCAACCTTCATACCCCCACTGGCCCAAGCACCTTACCAGTTCGTCACTGATCCGCCTCCAAGTTTTCCTATATACTCACAGTATCAGGGTACTACCTCTCAGTCACCAGCCCCACTACCCAAAGTCACTCCTCACCCCCCCCCCCCTCCGCCAATCGCTCCTATCTATGTGGAACCTCTTCCTCCTACACTACTTCAAGCTTATGAACCTCAATACTATCCCCCAGAACTTGCATACAAAGCCCAGGAGCCTTACTCTTATGCTCCTCGTCCTGAAATCTCAATGCGAGCTGAAGAGCCAATCAGAAATTCCGAGCAGGAAGAAATGCTTTGAAAGGTCCGGAGTCTGGAACAATCATTCAGGGACATGCGGGGATTAGGTGTCCAGGTGAGCGTGGCATTCAAGGATCCTTGCTTATTCCCGGACGTACAGTTGCCTCCAGGTTTCAAAATGCCTACATTTGACTTATATGATGGCCACGGCGATCCAGTCGCACACTTGAGAGGGTTTTGCAGTAAAATGAGGTGAGCAGGGGGAAAAGATGAATTGCTAATGTCGTACTTTAGCCAGAGTTTGAGTGGATCGATATTGTAGTGGTATACTCAACAGGATCCCAATCGGTGGTATACCTAGGAACATTTTGCGCAAGAATTTGCATGCCACTTTCAATATAACCTTGAGATTGTCCTGGATTGTCTATCTCTGACAAAGCTGGAGAAGAAACACAACGAGAGTTTTAGGGAGTATGGTTTTCGGTGGAGGGAACAAGCAGCCAGAGTTGATCCCCCTATGAATGAGAGTGATATGGTTGATTATTTTCTACAAGCTCTGGAACCTACCTATTTTGGGCATTTGGTATCAGCGGTAGGGAAGTCTTTCAACGAAGTGGTCAAGATGGGAAGTATGGTTGAGGAAGGCCTCAAATCCAATAAAATCATAAGCTACTCGGCAATTAAGGCAACTACTCAAGCCATCCAGGGTGGAGCTGGGGGTGCTTTCGGGAAAATGAAGAAGCAGGAAGTAGCGACAGTGGAGTCAGGAACCTGGTTCGGGCCTCGAGAACCATCTCATTACGGTTAGCCCCGTCCTTACCACCAGACATACAGACACACTCCATATGGCCCGCCACAACATTACTTTCCACTGCCAGAACCTCGCTTCGTGGTCCATCACGCGCAAGCATATACTCAACCTCTCGCTCACGTACAATGGTGTGCGCCACCCCCTCAAAACACTTACCCAAATCCACAAAATCAATACCCATCTCCAAGAGCTTACCAACCACCCCCAAGGCCCACCTTCCGAGGCAATCCGGCCTTGAGAAATGAGAGGGTGCAGAAAAAGAAGACTTTCACTCCGCTGGGAGAATCTTACACTAGCCTATTCCACAGGCTGCGACAATTGGACATGTTGAGACCGATTGAGCTGAAACTGCCAAACCCTCCTCCAAAGAATTTAGATTATTCAGTCAATTGTGAATACTGTTCTGGTGCACATGGGCATGACACTGAAAAATGTTGGCATTTAAAAAACTCCATCCAAAAACTTATTGACTCCCATAGGATCGAGGTGCAGACTCTGGAAGTGCCCAATATTAACCAAAACCCGCTGCCGACCTGCCAGGAAACCAATATGATTGAAATTGAGGAGAGAAAGGAGAGTCCAATAGACTTTCACAAACAGTAATGATGATCAAAGACAGTGAGCCGGTCAAGATTGCAAGCAGTAAGAAGCTAGTAACTGGGGCAAAAGAAGACAGTAAAACAGTTTCAGTTCAGGGGAGCTCAACATGCGTGGTTGTACCAAAGCAAGAACAGGCAAAGGTAACAGTACATGGGGCATCTAGAGAACCCGTAGTGGTTGTAGAAGGTGTCCGTATAGAGCCAGTTATTATGAAACCAGTAATCCAGTCCCCAATCATCAACGCAAAGGAGTTCCTTGGAGGTATGAACAAGCAATAGTGATGTACAAAGGGGAAGAAGTTAGACAGGAAGTGTGTGAGGCATGAGGATTAACTCGATCAGGAAGGTACTTTTCTCCAAAATATTTGAGAAAGGGAAGAATATCTAAAGATAACGCTGAACTAGTGAAGAAAGCTGTATCAGAAGAAGAAGCATAAGAATTCTTGAAGAAAATGAAAATGCAGGATTACTCTATCATAGAACAGTTGAGGAAAACACCAGCCCATATCTCTTTGTGAGCACCGCCAGGCGTTGATGAAAATTTTGAATGAATCTCATGTCCCAAATAAGATAATGGTGAACCACTTGGAAAAGATTGCAAACAAGATATTCTAGGTAAACCGGGTCACATTCTCTGACGATGAATTGCCTATGGAGGGTACGGAGCATAACCGGGGTCTTTATCTGACTGTGAAGTGTGAAGATGCCGTGGTCACCCGAGTTTTGGTCGACAACGGGTCTAGTGAAAACATTTGTCCACTATCCACATTGACCAAGCTGAAGGTGGAAAATGAAAGGGTCTGCAAGAATAACATCTGTGTTCGAGGCTTTGATGGTGGAGGAAAGGACACCGTAGGGGACATAATGCTGGAAGTCGCCATAGGTCCCGTTGAGTTTGCTATGGAATTCCAAGTGTTGGATGTATCAGTCTCCTATAATATGGTATTGGGCAGGCCCTGGATTCATGCAGCCAAAGCAGTGCCATCTACACTGCACCAGATGGTCAAATTTGAATGGGACAGGCAAGAGATTGTCATGCATGGAGAAGATAATCAGTGTACCCCATTGAATCTGAGGACAGCGAAGGGCCATGGGTTTACCAAGTGTTTGATGCGGTGTCAGTTCAGAAGATCCCAGTAGGTGAGATTGTTTTAACCCCAAAGATAACAACCGCATCCGTCATGGTAGCTTTAGAAATGTTGAGAAATGGCTTTATACCCGGCAAAGGGTTGGGAGCTTCTTTGCAAGGCATTGCACAACCAGTGTCCCTTCCAAAGAATCTGGACACTTTTGCCCAGGGTTCAAACCTACAACCACAGACATAAGGCGAGCCAGGAAGCTGAGACAGAAAGCATGGGTTCTCCCAAAACCTATCCCAAGGTTATCCAAGTCATTTGTCAAATCAAGTAATGGCCCCAGACCCAAGATTTTCGGCCAGCTGATCGACGCGGACGGAGATCTTGATAAATGGTTAGAAAAGTTGTTCAATGAGGTGAATATGGCCAAGGCGGGAGAGGGATCGAGCGGGGCAGACGTACAGTTTGTAGGAGCACGCGCAAAAACCAATAACTGGGAATCCACTCCTCTTCCCACTCGGAGGGAGTCGTTGTAGTCAGCTTTGATTTTCCTTTCGGTCTAGTTTGTATTAGCGTCAAGTTGTCAACTCAGTCGTTATTTCCGTCCATTTGGATGTGCAAAACCCGTTATCTTTGATTCTAATGAAATGTAATTTCCCTTTCAGCAATGCTGATCCATTTCTCTTTACTTTTCTTTCTTTTATCTTTTGTAAAGTTATTTTTATGTCGGTTCCCGTGATCTGACATGCATAAGGACTCTTCGACCCAATCTTCAAAATAAGTCTAGTCCAGAAATAACAATTCGGGAAATAGAACATGAGGATGAACCAGGGTATGATGAGGAAGGGGCATGGGATGAGGTCAGTAAAGAGATGACTCAATTCGAAAAGAAACCCAAACCAAACCTGAATGATACAGAGGCAATCAATCTGGGAAGTCCGGAAAATATCAGAGAAACAAAAATAAGTGTCCATATGGAGCAGCAACTTAGGGAATAAATAATCGAAGTACTGCTGGAGTACAAAGATGTCTTTGCATAGTCCTACTACGTCATGCCCGGATTAAGCACCAATTTGGTAGTCCATAAATTACCTACTGACCCGGCTTGCCCGCCTATTAAGAAAAATTTGAGGAAATTCAAAGAAGATATGACCAAGCAATTTGATTCAAAAGTCATTCGCATCACACGATATCCCACCTGGTTAGCTAATGTTGTGCATGTGCCAAAAAAGGACGGAAGAACCAGGGTGTGTGTCGATTATCGCAACCTCAACAAAGCAAGTCCAAATGACAACTTTCCCTTGCCTAACATCCATATATTGATTGACCACTGTGCGAAGCATGAGATCGGGTCATTCGTGGATTATTACGCCGGGTACCATCAGATTTTAATGGATGAAGAAGATGCAGAGAAAACGGCATTCATCACGCCGTAGGGGGCGTACTGTTATAGAGTCATGCCTTTTGGTTTTAAAAATGCGGGGGCCACATACATGAGGGCTATGACAACCATTTTCCATGATATGATACATAAGGAAATTGAGGTCTATGTGGATAATGTAATAATCAAGTCTAGGAAGTCGTCTGATCATGCCAAAGACCTGAGGGAATTCTTCCAGAGGCTCCGCAGATATGACCTCAAACTCAACCCCGCAAAATGTGCATTCGGGGTTCCCTCGAGAAAGTTTTTAGGGTTCATAGTTAGCCACCGAGGCATTGAGCTAGACCCATCAAAAATCAAAGATATACAGTAGTTGTCGCCACCCAGGAACAAAACATGAGTAAATAATCTACTGGGAAGACAGAATTACATCAATCGGTTCATCGCCCAGCTCACAACCATATGCGAGCCCATATTTAAGCTGTTGAAGAAGGATGCTACGGTGAAATGGACGAGGGAGTGCCAGGACGCTTTTGATAAGATAAAGGAATATTTGTCAAACCCACCAGTATTGGTCCCGCCAGAACCAGGAAGGCCTTTGATCTTATATTTGACGGTCCTGGACAACTCATTTGGGTGCATGTTGGGTCAGCACGATGGCAACGGGAAAAAAGAGCAGTCCATATACTACCTCAGTAAGAAATTTACAGCCTATGAGGTTAAGTATACTCATCTTGAAAAGACATGCTGCGCCCTAACGTGGGTAGCCCAGAAGTTGAAACATTATCTATCGTCATATACCACTTATCTCATCTCACGATTAGACCCATTGAAATACATTTTTCAGAAGCCCATGCCCACAGGGAGGCTCGGAAAGTGGAAAATCTTGCTCACTGAGTTCGACATTGTATACGTAACCAAGACTGCTATGAAGGCACAAGAATTGGCAGACCATTTAGCAGAGAATCCCACAGACGAAGAATACGAACCTTTGAACACATATTTTCTGGACGAGGAAGTGATGCACATCAATGAAATGGAAAACGATGAGAAGCCAGGATGGAAATTGTTCTTCGATGGGGCTGCCAATATGAAAGGCATCGGGATAGGAGCGGTACTCATTTTTGAAGATGGGCATCATTACCCAGTCACAGCTCAACTCCGCTTCTATTCACCAACAACATGGCAAAATATGAGGTGTGCATTTTGGGTTTGAGATTAGCAGCGGACATAGGTGTCCAAGAAGTCTTGGTCTTGGGAGACTCGGACCTTGTGATACACCAGATTCAAGGAGAGTGGGAGACAAGAGATTTAAAACTCATACCCTACCAGCAATGCTTGCAGGATCTTTGTCAACGATTCCGGTTGGTAGAGTTCAGGCACATTCCCAGAATTCACAGCATCAATGTTACATCACCCATACAAGGCTTATGTTGACCCGATACATATCCGGGTTCATGATCAAAATGCTTATTGCAACATGGTGGAAGAGAAGCTCGATGGTGAGCCTTGGTTCCACGACATCGAGGAAAATATCAGGAAAGGTGTGTACCGATGCAAGCCCCGAGTGACCAGAAGAGAACAATCCGTCGTTTGTTAAGTGGATTTTTCTTCAGTGGAGGGATATTATTAAAAAGAATGCCAGATATCGATTTGCTAAGATGCGTGAATTCTAGGCAGGCGACAGTAGTCATGAATGAGGTGCATGCGGGCGTCTGCAGGCCGCACATGAGCGGATATGTTTTAGCAAAGAGGATTCTTCGGGCGGGGTATTATTGGCTTACCATAGAGCGGGATTGTATCAGCTTTGTGCGCAAATGCCACCAGTTTCAGGTATACGGAGACCTAATTCACTCTCCTCTATCTGAGTTGCATACCATGTCAGCACCATGGCCTTTCATCGCTTGGTGCATGGATGTCATCGGGCCCATCGAGCCAGCAGCCTCTGACGGGCACAAATTTATCCTGGTTGCTATTGACTATTTCACCAAATGGGTTGAAGCCAAAACCTTCAGGGCATTAATAAAGAAGGTCATGGTCGATTTTTTGCACACAAACATTATTTGTCGGTTTGGAATCCCCAAAACACTCATCACTGATAATGGGGCAAACCTCAACGGCCACTTAATGAGAAGGTATGTCAAAAGTTCAAGATCACATATCGAAACTCTACCCTATACCTCCCCAAGGCAAATGGAGCAGTCGAGGCAGCCAATAAGAACATAAAAAAGATACTTCGTAAGATGGTGGAAGGATCCAGGCAGTGGCATGAGAAGCTGCCTTTTGCATTGTTAGGTTATCGCACCACTGTCCGCGCTTCAGTGGGGGATACTCCATACTTATTGGTATATGGCACGGAGGCGGTGATCCCGGCCAAGATTGAAATCCCCTCTCTTAGAACCGTGACTGAAGCAGGAATCAACGACGAAGAATGGGTCAAATCTCGGTTGGAGCAGTTGAATTTGATTGATGAGAAAAGATTGGCAGCAGTCTGTCATGGCCAGCTATATCAACAAAGAATGGCCAGGGCATATAATAAAAAGGTGCGCCCCAGAAAGTTCAAAGTGGGTCAGTTGGTACTAAAGCGCATCCATCCTCACCAGGCTGAGGCAAAAGGCAAGTTCACTCCAAACTGGCAAGGGCCATTCATTGTATCAAGAGTGTTGTCTAATGGTGCATTGTATATGATGGATGTGGAAGGGAAATGTGCAGAAATGGCTATCAATGCGGATGCTATCAAAAGATATTATGTATGATTTTCTTTAGAACATTATTTACACTTCACATCGGTTTGTACTGGGCAAATTTTGAAGATTGAAATGAAGAAGGCATTTTGTTTTGCTACCTAAACACTTTATCATTTGTTAACCCTCTTGAGCTTTAATTATTTTCTTTTATACCGCTCTTTCGGAATCAATAACGAAGTCAGAAACGCAAGTGTGAGAAGGCAATGAAAGGAAATGAACGGAAATAATGAAAATAAAAGAAAAGAAAAATAAGAAAAAAACAAAAGAAAAAATAGAAAAGAAAAACAAGAAAAGAGAAAAGGAAAAAGAAAAGAAAAAGAAAACAAAACAAAGGAAATAGAAAGAAAAACAGAAAAAGGAGAAGAAAAAACAAAAACAAAAACAAGGAATCGCATGAACTACGTTTGACCTGATTCCTTTTAAAAGGATACGTAGGCAGCCTCACGGTTCGGTCTCATCAAAATAAAAATCCAAAATACCCCAAGCAAGAAACTGGTGCAGAAGTTGTGTTTGTTATATGAAGTTGATTCCGAAAGTTGCAGTTTAAACCCATTTGAATTATTTTGAGCCTTTGATACCCTTTCTTTCTAACCCCATCCAAAATCCTACGTTACGGTCCAAAGAAACACCTTCCGATTAATCATCAAAATGCCGCATTGAGCAGGTAGAGGGTATTCATGTCAGGGACAGCACTCTGAGCCAGATGAGAGAGATAATAAAATAAGAGAGTCTTATCGGTGAGAACCCTCACGGGCACCATAAGGCGACGAAAGTTGAGAGAAAATCAGAGAGTCTTTTCGGTGAAAACCTTCACAGGCACCGTGAGGCGAAGGTAAGGCAAAAGCAAAACTCAGAAAGGGGATATTGATCGACGAACACTGCAGGGCAAGATGAGTTAGGGTTTGGATTGGTTCGGAAAGGTCACAACGACTAAAGCACGACAGCATAAGGTCGGTCATCGAAACGGATTGGGTCGACTAAGCCGAAGTGCATGTCATGATCATGAAACCAGCTGTTCCTCTTCAGATAAGTCTTCTTTCTTTTCTTTTCAATAGTCAGCGAGTCTGGAATTCTTTACCTTAAATACCGTTTGGAGTCTTTGCATTTCATTTTCTTTCAAGTCTAAAAACTTTTGTTTAAGCCGACGAAAGGAACGTCAAAGCCGATAATTAAACTCTCAAAGGAATAAGGTGCATGCCGCCCAAAGGCGCAACAAAGACAACAAAGGAGGAACATCAAAGGGAAGGATTCATAAAAAATTGTAATTGATGGAAGAGACAAGAATCGGCAAAGTGAAGGAGTACCACAAAGAAAGGGGTATGCAAATGAAACCACAAGGTTCTGGGGTCAGCCGAGCATCATACGCCGATTGGGCTATCTCAGACGGAACGTAAAGTTGGCACAACACAAAAATGGGAAAGGTTACAAGGTCACAGAGTTTGACCTAGTGTAATACGTCAGTCGTCAGGGAAACACATAAAGAAGACTGGTGAAGGATTGAGAGTGCAATATAGGGTAAGAATCAAAGTGAGGGCATAAAGGTCAGGAGTCAGTCGAGCATCCCAAATGAGCCGGGTAGTCTCAGGAAAGGGATAAGGATTTCAGGAGGGGGTTCGAAAATGTAACACCGAGATGAGAAACAAAACAAGGCCACGAGGGTTAAGGGATCAGCCAAAAACAACACCCTAACTCAGCAATCGTCAGAGAAGAGCATAAGGTTTCCGGCAAAAGAGGAAAAAGCACAACACAAAGGTGGAAATGGCCATGAGAGTTACCCATCATGATATATCAACTCGCCAATCATCGGGAAGAGGCAAAAGAGAATTTTGGTAAAGGGTCGGAAATGCAACACAAAGATGAGGAGCAGAGTGAAGATACATGGGTCAGAGGGTCAGCCAAACATAATACGCTGACTTGGTATCTCAGGAAAGATGTAAGAATTCTGGCGAGTGGGCCAGGAGTGTAACACAACAATGTGGAGCAAAGTAAAACCATAAAGGCTCGGGGTCAGCCAACCCACTCAGGCAACTCATCATCAGTATATAAATTTGAACACAACGGAACACGACAATGGGAGGCTGCTTTCAACAAGAATGCTGCGAGCAACCAACACTTTTCAAACTGACAAGTTTTCTTTGATTAACACAGGGGCAGAAAAATTCCAAAAGAGCCTAAGGGAGGCCATCCACAGGGGAAGGCAGGCATGCAGGTATGATCAAAGTCTCATAACCCACCCGGAAGTGGCACTCAGTTAAAATTCCAAAGGGAAAAAGTCTGTTATAAACACATTCCCCAGCAAAGAGCACAATGGGACAAATTCTGACTAGCAAAATCTAATAAAAAACAACTGAGGGTTAAATAAGGCATCAAAGTTGATATGGAACGCAGTCTAAAACTCAAACAAGTACATGTAACATGGGCAAGTACCAACGCCTCCCTAGTAAGACTCGCAGAAACAACCAGAAATAAGAATTGACATTTAAGTTGGAACCTTCATGACCCTCCGAAAAATGGGACCCATTTCAAGAGTAGGAGTAATCATGGATAACAAATGGCATAAAATGACTGGTATGTCAAGGTAAGATTCAGTTAGAGTTGTCAGGACCCTCCTGAAAAATGAGACTTAGCTTAGAACACAAACAGTCGGGGGCATGGCCAAACCCAAATATTTCCCCAACCAGAGTCAATAAGAGTCATCAGGGCCCTCATGAAAAATGGGGCTTAGAGCCGAAATTTCCCCAGCCAGAGCCAACAAGAGTCGATAAGAGTCATCCGGGCCCTTCTGAAAAATGGAACTTAGAGCAAATATTCCCCCAGCTAGAGTCAATAAGAGTCAAGAAAAATCATCAGGACCCTCCTAAAAATGGGACGTAGAAAGAAAATTTCAAATTTCCCCAGCTGAGTCAGCAAGAGTCATCCGGACCCTCCTAAAAAATGGGACTTAGATTATATCGCCCCAGAAAGAGTCAACAAGAGTTGTCAGGACTCCCCCCCTCCCTCTGGTAGTGGGATGTAGCCCTAAATACCAACCCTCAGCTGTCACCTTTTCGTCATCAAATTAAGAGTTATCAGGACCCGCCTGGATAATGGGAGGTGGTTTTAATCATTAGTCACCAGCAGATCCCCAGCAGATTTAGCTCATAGTGATACATAGTGGAAAATAATACCTTTTCAGAAACACAGCATAGTTTGGAATTGTCAGCATTTGAGAATTGTCAGGACCAATTTTAGTAATCAAGCGCCCACCTGTAGAACAAGGGAATATTTTTCAAGATTTCAAGTTTTAGTAATCAGGCATCCACCTGTAGAACAAGGGAATATTTTTCAAAATTCAAGTAATCAGGCACCCACCTATTGAACAAGGGAATATTTTTCAAAATTCAAGTCTTGGTAATCAGGCGCCCGCCTGTAGAACAAGGGAATATTTTTCAAAAATTCAAGTCTTGGTAGTCAGGCTCCCACCTGTAGAAAAAGGGAAAAGTTTTCAAAATTTAAGTTTTGCAATCAGGCGCCCACCTGTAAAACAAGGGAATGTTTTTTAAAATTTTTTTTTTTTTGCGATCAGGCACCCACCTGTAGAACAAGGGAATATTTTCCAAAATTTCAAAGTTTTGGTAATCAGGCGCCTACCTGTAGAATAAGGGAGTAATTCTCAAAATTCAAGGCTTGGTAATCAGGCGCCCAACTAGAGAATAAGGGAATATTTTCTCAGAAGTTAAGTTTTTGCAATCAAGCGCCCTCCTGTAGAACAAAGGAATATTTTCAAAAATTTAAGTTTTGTAATTAGGCGCCACCTGAAGAACAAGGGAATCCTTTTCAAAATTTAAGTTTTGTAATCACGCGCCCGCCTGTAGAACAAGGGAATTCTTTTCAAAAATTTAAGTTTTTGGAATCAGGCGTCCACCTGTAGAACAAGGGAATATTTTACAAAATTCAAGTTTTTGCAATCAGGCATCCACCTGTAGAACAAGGGAATATTTTCAAAATTTTATGTTTCGAAATCAGGCGTCCACCTGTAAAACAAGGGAATACTTTCAAAATTTCAAGTTCAGGAAACCAGGATCCCACCTGGAGAACAAGGGCGTATCCTTCAGAAGTCAAGTCTTGATGATCAGGCACTCACCTGTAGAACAAGAAAATATCTTTCAAATTGTAAGTTCAAGTAATCAGGCGCCCATCTGTAGAACAAGAGAATATCTCTCAAATTGCAAGTAATCAGGCGCCCACCTGTAGAATGAGGGAATGCTTTCAAGAGGATACATCTCAAGACCAGCAATGCGGCATCAAACATAGAAGAAGATAAAAAAGAAACCAACAGGGCAACAAGGAATTCCACAAGAAGAGATACCAGTTAATGAAGCAAAAAGAAGTTCCACAGCAAGAAGTACAAGACAAAAAGAGCAACAAGGATTCAGAGCAAGTCAGAAGAGATAGATAGGTTTTCTTGTAATCCATAGTTCATAGCTTAGTCTAGCTTCTTTATTTTTCACAAAGGTGTAATAAGGGGGTCTAGCGGTAGTAGCAGTAGCAACAACAGTAAAATCACAGTCTCGGTAGCCCCAACTACCAAACACTCCTGAACAACACTGACTCGATTCCTTTTCAGCCGAGGATATGTAGGCAACCTATTAAGCAGGGTGCAGTCAAACTTTTCAAAAATGCTTCTCACGAAGTATTCAAATGGGAAAAAATCTCTCATGTTCGATCACTTATATTTGCACGAAAGCCCTTCGTGTTTCCGCGCAAAGAGGGGCAGCTGTGAGCATATGATTTTTTTCCTATACGATTTTACTCTCATAAATTCAAAATAAAATAATTTCGTTTGTTTATTTGCAATATTGATTTTCGCGGCATTATTCTGTTAATTGTTTGCATTTCTGTTCATTTTCAAAAATAGAAAAATACATGAGGCATGTACATTTAGGAGTAATTTTGCATTTTTAGACATTAATTAGTAATTCAAAAATGAAATTCAAAAAAATGGCTTAATGTGCATCTAAGTTTTATTTTAAGCAATTTTGTCAATCTTTTATTTATTAGTAATTGTTGGTTAATTAGGTTTTGTAGATTAATAAGGATTTTGTTCTCAGAATTCAATTAATAAAGAAAAGAAGCCTGAAAATACAAGTTCAATGTATCCATGTGGGCCATTTTGATATAAAGTGCAGGCCCAAATACCTAATCCACGTGTCCCCTACCTGGTCCAGCTCCAGGGAAGCCAAAACGACATCGTTTGGTCGCCTCTCATCTAGGTCGTTCATAGCCCATCATCCAACGGCCCTAAAACTCCCCCCCCCCCCCAATCCAAATAAAAATGTCCAAACGTGTGTAACAAAATAAGAAACCAAAGGCTCCCTCCTCGTACAGTTCCTCACCGGTGTAACACCGCCCATGAGCCACCCTAACCCTACCGTCAGCCGTCGATCGGAAATCGCCGCCGCCGGCAGCGTAACCCCAATGCCTCCCAAATATACATCATAGAAGCACCTCATTCTCTTCTTCCCATTCCCATAAAAATCATCCCTCAAATCACAGTCGATGTGCTCAAATATCCAATCAAAACACGGCAGCTCCGCCGTCTACGGCGGCGGCCGGTGGCAAACCACTCCCAAATCAACACCAATAACTCTTCTCACCACCCTCACCCTAACCTTGCCAGTGGTTACCCTCAAATATAGCCACAACGCACCGAATATTCGCCTGAAGACGGCAGATCCGCCATGCACGGTGGTGGCTACCATCCAACACCGTCAAAACACCACCAAATCATTATAAAGCCACACCCTATGATTATTTTGTCTCCCTCATCCAATATCCATCCCCCAAAACCCTTTCAAACAACCCCCAGATCCCTCCAATGTCAACAACATCCATGACTACGTTTAAGTCAAATTTCAAAGAACGTTTGACTGTTGGTTCGAATTTATTTCAATAAGGTTAATGGAAGAATCAGTAAGTTCATCTTAATTTTAACTTGTGTTTCTATTTTTGAGTCTGGATTTACTTCGTTTAGATTGAAAAGACATGTTATTAGATTTTTTTATTAGGCTCATAGCTCTGTTATTCCTTTTCTAAGTAATAATCCTGAGCATGTCCACTTGTGAGTTAAATTAACCGTTCCTGTTTTGTTTTCCATACCCGTTTTAGGTTTAAGTTTGAAGTTTAACATGTTTTATTTAGTCTTTTTATGGTTATGGACCTCTGAATTTGAGCTTTGGCTTGAGTTCACATAGGAAATGATCTTGATTGTTTGATTTGTTTAGCATAACAACTCCCCTGTTTGTTCTTAGTTTCAATAATTTCCTTATTTTCTGAGTGTGAGTATCACTTAATGGTCCGTATGATTTGAGGTTTTGATTTCTGAGTTGTTTTGCTATTGGTAGATTTCCATTGTTCTTCTTCTCAAGCTGAGTATTGGACTTGATTTCTACTTTCATTTCTGAGGATTGATTAGCATTTGTCCTTGACTAGTATCATTTGAATTGGTTATAGCTGTTAAGATAAGAAGAATTAGTTTTAGGAGTTAGTTTTGATACCAAATAAGTAACTTAAGGGTAGTATAGAGTTTTCCTACCTATTTCTGATAAGTTTAGGATAAATAAGGGTAATCTATAGTTTTCAACTTAGCTTTGGTAATATTAGGAACAAAATAAGGGTAATATAGGTAGTCTATGAAGGGTAGATGATGGTAGAAGTCTTTAGACCCTTCTAGAAGGGGTCTTTAATACAAAATCAGTAGTTTTGTTGCAATAACTTGGGAAACAAGTCAAAAATGAGGGTCCAACTAGGTAAAATCTGAAAATTGAAAGAAAGACCTTTATTTAAAACAAAATAATATTGTTGCCCTAGACTTTGGCTATAAAAGGGGATCGAAAATCACTAAAAATGGGGGTGTGGTTTGGGACCATCTTAAAGTAGCTCTATAATTTCTCAGAATTTCGAAGATCAAAATCTCTGTAAATAACTCCTGAAACCCTCCAGCAGCCCCAACTCTACTGTTCCATTGAATTTTACCGTGCAAAAAACACTCTTAAAATTAGCTGTCTGTCAGTGATTATAGAAAAATGGCCTGAAATATATGTGAAATTTCCATACTCATTTTGGTTTGGAGTCAGGCTGGTCTAGTCGCTATTCAATTTTTCTTTTTTCGAGTAGGATGGTTAATGTTGTGTGGTAAGCCTCCTGGGTTCCTGTTTGATTTGCTGGGCTCATTTGGATATATTTGGACCTATGTTGCTGTTTTTTTTGGGCTTAAGACTTCCCTTGTTTGTTTGGTGGTGCTTCTAGGTATTGGCTATTTCCAAGCTGTGAATTCCTGTGGGTGTGCTGTTGTTGAGTATTGCTGACCCTCAATTTCATTTTACACTCATTCCAGGTATATGTTTTTAAACCTCCAATGATGCATGAAGTTTGAAGCCTAATGAGTACCCAAGTTGAAGATGCATGTCATTTTTCCTTTATTAGTTTTTGTTATTATTATTATGCTTATTATGGTGGTTGATTTGTATAAATAGGACATTCGGACTGCTAGATAACTGTAGCGCTTTTGTTAGTTATTGAGTATGTCATTAGGGTTTTTTGCAGGGTAATTATTTGATGATGACTCTCAGCAGTTGTTACTGAACATTGGTTCAGGGTCTAGTTGTACTTTATATTCAGCTGATACTCGATTGGATGGTGTAAATAGTGTAGAGTAATTGAATTTCCGTTTGGGCGATTTGGGAAAGGGTTCTTTGTTTGTTGTCACCAAAGCTTAGTAATCTTTTGGACTCAGTTAGAAGCCCAATACGACAGGATCCGATTCAGCAGCTCCTCATGTTGTTGGCATCCGCTGAAAGACATTGCAAAGGTTGGGTTTATCCCCAACTTGGGCCCAGTAGCCCAGCACGCTGGATATCAACTGCACCCATCTTATTAATTTGGTCTGCATATATATATGTTTGGATCCTGAGTAAAGTAGCAGGTTTAAATGCGGAATTCATTAATTTTTGAGGTTTGATTAATAATTAAAAAAATAATTGATTCTAGGACTAACCTTCAAAATAATAATTGGAACGCTCTATGTCAAACAAAAAATATTTAGTGACCCTCGCTTTAATTTTACCTTGAATTGATCCTTAGATTCTGAGGCGTGGCATTTAATAAATTCTATGGCCCTCGCAAATATGCAAACGCGTAATTGCTTAGGGAACGTTAGTTTAATAACGTACCTTGCCTAAATTTGGGTGCGCATTTATTTGACCCAAATCTAAATCCCAGCGAAGTTGAAATGTGCCGAAAACCACGGGAGTATTTATGTGACGTGGTTCGAGACATGTTTTAACGACGTTGCAATTCTCTTTAAAAACAATGACAAAAGTGGTTAAAATATTAAAAAGCACATAAGTTAAAACATGTTCTAAAATAAGATAATTTAAGCCAAATATAACAGTTGAACAACTGTGCTAGAACCACGGAACTCGGGAATGCCTAACACCTTCTCCCGGGTTAACAGAATTCCTTACTCGAATTTCTGGTTCACGAACTGTTAAATAGAGTCATTCTTTCCTCGATTCGGAGTTCTAAACGCCGACTTGGGATACCATAAATATCCAAAGTGGCGACTCTGAAATTCTTTTAAATAATTGACTCCCGTTTCGATTGTCCTTTGATTGGAAAAACTCCCTTATCTACGCCCTTCACGGGTTGTGGATAGCCAAAAAGGAGGTGTGACACCCCTGATTATCGGCACGCGAGAAAGGATAAGAATAAGGGACAAGCCAACATGGCGGAGAAGAATGATGACATTGATGATCTTTGTGCAATGCTTTCGGAATGCAACCTAGTTGGAAATATGAAGGAGTGATGGATTGACTCTGGAGCCACTCGACATGTTTGTGATGTCAAAGAAGCATTTGTGACTTAATCTATTGCTGGTCTCGAAGAAGATATTTTCATGGGAAATAATGCAACAACCAAGATTGAAGGTTATGAGAAGATATTTCTAAAGATGACTCCCGACAAAGTGTTAACACTCAACAACGCTCTTCATGTTCCTACTATTAGGAAGAATTTAGTTTCTACTTCTTTACTTTTAAAGAATGGATTCAAATATGTATTTGTTTATGATAAAGTTGTTGTAATTAAAAATGAAATGTATATTTGAAAAGGCTACCTCACGCAAGGCCTTTTCTAACTCAATGTAATTTTTGTTGACAATATAAATAAAATTTTAACTTCTTCTTATTTATTGGAGTCAAATAATTTATGGTATATTCATCTAGGACATGTCAATTATAAACCTTGTGGAAGTTAATCAATTTAGAATTGTTGCTTAAATTCGAATGTAATAAATTAAAATGTCAAATTGTTGAATTTAAGTTTGTAAAATATCCTTATAAGTTTGTTGAAAATAATTCAAATCCTTCATACTTAATTCATACTGACATTTGCGATATGAGATCGATACTATCTCGAGGTGGGAAAAAGTATTTTATTACTTTTATTGATAATTGAACTCGATATTGTTATGTTTATTTGCTTAATAGTAAGGATGAAGCAATTGAAGCATTTAAGCAATACAAGAATGAAGTGGAGAATCAATTGAAAAATATCAAAATGATTGAAGTGATATAGGTGGAGAATATGAATCTCCGTTTGTAAAAATATGTTCAAAATATGGAATTATCCATCAAACTATTTCACCTTACACACCACAATCCAAGGAAATTGTGGAAAGAAAAAAATCAGACATTAAAGGAAATGATGAATTATTTACTAATAAGTTACAGATTGCCGCAAAATTTGTGGGGGAGAAGGGGGGGGGGGGGAAGCTATCCTTACATCTAACAAAATACTCAACAGAGTATCCTACAACAAAATACAATCTATTCTACATGAAAAATGGAAAGGAAGAAAACCCAACTTGAAATATTTCAAAGTATGAGGTGTCTAGCAAATGTACAAGTTCTTTTACCTAAAAGGATTAAAATCAGACCAAAAATAGTAGATTGCATTTTCATTGGATTCTACAAACAGTAAAGCAAGTCAGTTTTTGGTTCATAAATTCGATAATCCCGAGATTCATGTTAATATGGTAATGGAATCAGATAATGTTGAATTCTTTGAAAGCATCTACCCGTATAAAACCGAATATGAGTCATTAAGTGAAAGACCTAAATGACCTTGGGAAGAACCAAAGGAAAATACTCCAAGTATAGAAAATCCAAGGTGTAGTAAGCGTCAAAAAATATCTACTTCATTTGGACCAGCTTTTGTGACATTCTTGATTGAAAATGAGCCTCAAACATTTAAAGAAACTATATCGTGTTCTGAGATTCAATCAATTTTGGATAACCATACATGGTAATTGGTTGATCTTCCTCCAGGAAATAAGTCTTTAGGTTCGAAATGTATCTTTAAACAAAAAATCAAAGTTGATGGCACTGTTGACAAATATAAGGCAAGACTTGTTGTCAAAGGTTAAGACAAAAGGAAAGCCTTGATTACTTTGACGCTTACTTGCCACTAACAAGGACAACATCTATTAGGGTGTTAGTGGTACTAGCATCAGTGTATGGTCTTGAAATCCATCAAATGGAAGTTAAAACAACTTTTTTAAATGGACAACTTTTTTGGAGGAAGATATTTATATAGGACAACATGAAGGTTTTGTGGTTCTTGGTAAATATAATAAAGTATGAAAACTTGTTAAGTCGCTTTATGGACTTAAACAAACACCCAAATAATGGCATGCAAAATTTGACCAAATAATATTGGCAAATGGATTTAAAATCAACGAGTGCAACATATATGTTTACATTAAAAACACACTAGGTCATGAAGTCATTGTTTGTTTATATGTTGATGACATGTTAATAATGAGCAAAAGTATGGCAGATATAAATGCTACAAAGCGCATGTTGGTAAGCAAATTCGACATGAAAGACTTAGGAGTTGCTGATGCGATCTTAGGAATCAGAACTCACAATACTCCACAAGGTCCAGCATTATCACACTCTTACTACATTGAAAAGGTACTTGACAAGTTCAAGTATTTGAATTTAAAAATTGCCAAGACTCCAATTGACGTGAGTTATGCACTTCAAACGAATGAAGGTGAAAGTGACTCACAACTAGACTATATAAGAGTATCGAAAAGTTTGATATATCATGAATTTTACGCGGCCAAATATAGCATGTGCTATTAGAAAAATGAGTAGGTTTACAAGTAATCCCAATAAAATATATTGGATGGCAATGAAACGAGTTTTGGGGTATCTGAAACATACCCAAAATTACGCTTTTCGTTATAACAAATATCCCTCCATGATCGAGGGATATAGTTATGTAAATTGGATCATAGGATCATCTGAAGTTAAATTCACGAGTGGATATGTTTTCATAATAAGGGTGGAGTAGTGTCTTGTAAATCACCCAAACAAACATATATCGCCCATTCTACAATGAAATCTGAATTTATAGCTTTAGATAAGGTCGGTGAAGAAGTTGAATGGCTTCGGAATTTCTTGGAAGATATTCTATCGAATGGGGTTAAGGCCCATGAAAAGTCATCATGGTGGTAACTCTACCTAGTAGACTGGAGATCCCAAGAGTTAGGTTCAAAAAGATCAAGTAAAATTATGAATGACAGTTAAACTTTTTCAAATAACTCAACCCATTCTCGTGATGAAGAAAATGTTCAAAAATGAGGTAAAGCAATAAGGTTTTTTGATGAGTCAATAAATTTTAAAGTTTTTTAATGATTCATTAAGTATGGAAGTATATGACCCGATAGTCTGTATTTAGGATTACACGTTTAGGAATCACCTTGTGAGTGTGAAGTGTAAGTCGCTTCAAGGGGAATGAAAGTAAAGGCCTATTTTCTAAGCACTCATGAAACCAGGCGGTGCTCATGGCTAAAACGAACACAACTGTGAGAACTATAGATGGTTAAGGATTGATTTTGTCACTTATATTGTCTAGGTATACAACAAATCTCGACAGTTCAAAGATATCAAATCTACTGATTGACCGAGTATATCCGATATAAGTTTATTATGAAAACTTCAAAGGGAAACCTACTTATCCAGATGCAATTAATTCTTGCATGTAAAAATACACACGTCTGTGTATTCCTTTAAGATTATAGCCATTTCTCATTCATGTGGGGAATTATTGGGCTTTGTTATTAATAATAAAAGATGCGTGAATGGAAAATGGTGGAAAACAAATTGAGGGAAGTGAAATTTTGAATTAGTTTACTTTACTAATGCACTTTTCCCTCATTGGTAGAAGAAAAAAAATCTTTGTACATATAGAGAATCTCATCTTTTAGCTCTTAAAGAGTTAAGAAGAAGGCAAGCCTCGCGTCGTCGACGTCGTCGTCGATCGCTCGGCTTCTTCTTTGGTGACGATTTCGAATTCGTATTTGGTCAAAGATTGATTTATTATATTTTTGGACAAAATTCTTTTCAAATAATTAATTAATTAGCGAAAATTAAATCCGGAATAACCCATGACCTGCGACCCGGTCCGGTCCGGTCTATTTTCTTTCCTTGATTATTTAAATCCGTTATTTTTCCTGCAATTTTTTTCCACCTGTTCTAACTGCTGTGGCTGTTCTGAAAGGTTGCAAACCTTTTCAGAAACAGTGCTAAATTGGCTATAAATATGTCTTCAAATTCCAGAATATTTACTTACAAAATTTTCTGATCTTCTTTTTCCTCTTCTTCTTCTGCACATAAAAATTTCAGTGTGTTTTACAGCCTTCGAGTGGTTCAATATTCATTGGTATTTTTGGTACCAACACTCCGGTGGGTAAAATCGTCTATCCTGAGAGGATATATTCCAGAACTTCGGGTACTTGAGGAGAATAATTTCCTTAAGGACATATTTTGTATTCAGTGGGCTCGATTTATTCCTATATTATATTTCAGAATTTATTTTGTTAAACTGATTCTACTTATTTTACTGTTTCTGATTTTATTTCAGAAAGTTTAGTGTTTTATTGGTTTTACAGTAGCACAGTTTTACTAACAACACCTTTTTGCTGATTGTTGGTCCGCAGTCCCGCCCTATAGAATGAATAAGGAGAGGCTTATTGATGACCGAACCACTCTTATTCTACTCCTTACCTTATCCCCTTGTCACTTAAAGGAAACGGTAGAGAAGGGGACCTGCTGGAACCCTCGCCTTCGGACCACGAAGCAAAAGCATTTTTTTCTAGCATCTGACCTTACTTCAAAAACTGAAAAGCTTACAACACATCATCTGTGTGGTGAATGAAAGAACATTCATTGAATAAGTTGACGCTAAACCTCCTGCTCTTTAAGAGAATCAAGGGTGTATGCATTACTGGATTAATTAGAATAAATAGTAACAGAAGCTAATATCCACGTAGACTATTTAGAGGAGGTATGCTAATCAATGAGAGTCATCATATCAATGCCTTGGGAAAATGCCTACCTTCAGGAGAAGATTACCGAATGGTTTCAAACTTGTCCTCCTCGCTTCCCAAGATATTTAATCATCACCTGACCTCAAACGGGAGGCCCTACGCCGAGTGATTCTCCCCCAAAAAAACTCTACATGTGATGTTCCGAAAACAGAAATATGTGATTTAGTAAATTAGAACCCATTGTGGGGTGCATGTACAAGCCTTTAGATCTGTCTTTAACAGAGATTTTACTTTCTAGTCAAAGGGGCTTTACCTGATGGATAGAATCTTCTCGTAAGAGGTTTTATGTTAATCAAACTTTTTATAATTTGTCTATTATTTTAACTTCAACTTGATATACAAAAATAAATAATTTAAAAAATTATTTGAAAAGTATTTGGGAATATTTTCACTCATAATTTGTTACAATCAGTTAATTTATATACTATCGTAAATTACTGATATATTAATTTAAATCCATTCAACGAATATAAGAATAGAGGTAAGAGAGTGGCTGCATTTCGAACACTAAACTTATCCGTCCCCAACAGATGAAAAAATTAGTTTATTTTGAGATGCATTTTTATTTTAATATTTTTAAAAAAAAATTTTGGAGAAAAGTTATTTGTATTTGATTAATTAATTTGAAAAATACTTTTAAGCAATAATTTATATTTGGCCAAAGTTTTAAAAGAAATACTTTTACGTATTAAATTACAAATAAAAATATGAAGATATTTACCTAATAGTTAGTGTTATATAAGTAGATAAATAATAAGAAATATTTATTATTAAAGACAATAGTAAGTTTTTATTTTATTTAAGCAAAAGGTAAAAATAAAATTGAAAATTACTTTATTGTTTCAAGATGATTTAAATATTTTAAAAGATCATTCAACAAATATGAAGTTTATCCCAAAAATTATTATATAATATTTAATAGTTTAAACTAAGCAACGTTATTTTTGGTATATATAATATTTTGCTAAGAATATTTTTGGAAAGAAGAAAATTTAAACCTGCGTTTGCTTATGAATTGTAGGGAGAAACTACTTTTTTTTTACTTCTCACAAACTGCTTCTACTTCTACTCAAAATCACTACTCACCCATTTCTATCCAAAAGTTTGAGCAAGCACCTTTAAAATATTTTTTTTAAAAGTACTTTTGGGGAGGCCGGGTCTTCCAGTTGATTGCCGTTTGACTAATTATTTTAAAACATACTTGGAGCAACAATTAATATTTGACCAAACTTTTTAAAAGTGCTTAAGTATTTTTTTCAAAAATATTTTTGGAGAGAATGTACTTTTTCTATTTCTCGAAAACTGCTTTTATTTTTACTCAAAAGCACTGTTTCCTTTTCTAAAGCTCAAACACTTTAACTTTGAAATAAAACATATTTTTTTTAGAAAAAGAATATTTTTAACTAGAAAGATATAAAAGTGAGAAATCTCTTAATCATATGAAAAAGTTGCATTTCTTTTTCCTAATATTGGTAAATTTGATAGGTGGTACCGAATGAATATGTTTTTTTTTGGTAATTAAAATTTTTATTAATCACCAAAAGGATGCCTTACAAAATCATAGGACAGTTTAATCTCAACTGCCTATCAAAAACTGGAACATGATGTATCTATGCTACTCTAATTTCAGCATTTATACCATGAAATGCTGAATATATGAACTAAGCCTAGGGGAAGCTCGAACATTACAGATATAGGCTATACTACTTAGGAGTTTATCACAATTACAATAGATGTTTTCAAAAATTCTCGCATTTCTTTCTAACCATACACTATACAGCATTTCTGTAATAGCCATCTTGAAGGAGAGAGCTCGGACAGATTTCCCTTTGGACTGCATAATGATCCATTGACAGAATTGTATCCAATCTTGTCCAGTAAAGTCATCAGTTCTCAGCCATTGCATTGTTTGATATCTCAACTGGGAAGCAAAGGAGCAATGCAAAAATAAGTGATCTCTAGTCTCCAATTCTTGTTGAACATAACACAGACACCTGATATGTTCAAATTCCATTGTAATAGTCTGTTTTTGGTGGGAAGTCGATCCTGCAGTAATAACCATAAGCTGAAAATAGCTTTAGGTCTAGCTGCATTTTGCATTACCAGATTCTTCCATGTAACTCTAGTTGATTCTCCAAGTAGCTGCAAATATACTTTCCTTATAGTGCAGTCACTATCCTCTAACAGTTGATGCTGTTGTAGCAGTTTAACACCTTCCACAATTTTCCTTACCATCTAGCTAGCATTAGCTGGGATGTTAAGGTTCTCCAACTGATGTTGTTTGACATACACAGTGTGAATCCACTTCACCCACAGCAAATCTTTTTTATGAGCTAAGTCCCAACCTAGTTTAGCTATTGCAGCTCTATTCCACATTGAGATATTTGTTAAATTCAGACCTCCAACAGATTTAGGCATACAAACTTTCTCCCAAGCCACATATGCTTTTTTTGTGACATTCACAGACCCTGACCAAATATAGGTTCTGCATATAGTCTCCAGCAGTTTAACAACTTTTGCTGGTATGATAAACAATTGAGCCCAATAAGATTGAACTCCAAAAATAACTGACTGAACTAACTGACATCTGCCTGCATATGACAAGTATCTTGCTGTCCAGGAAGTAATTCTTGCAGCAATCTTATCAACCAGAGGTTGCCATTGAGCAACTGATAACTTTTTGGTAGTTAAAGGGACTCCCAAATATTTGAAAGGAAGGTCCCCTTTAACATAACCAAGAAGATCAAAAATTTGTTGTTGAATCTCAATTGACACCCCACCAAAATACACAGCACTTTTGTGTAAATTAGCCTTAAGACCAGTAGCAGCAAGGAATTGAGAAAAGAATAAGAACATGGAACTTACTGATTGAGGCTCCCCTTTGACAAATAATAACAAGTCATCTGCAAAACTCAAATGAGTGATTCCCAACTTCTTACAGCCTGGATGATATGTGAAGCTTTTAGTATGTTTCAATTCTGCCAAAGATCTACTAAGATATTTCATAATAATAGCAAACAGAAATGGAGATATTGGATCTCCTTGTCTCAATCCTTTGGCAGCTTGAAAAGGCTTTGTTGTTTCACCATTAACCACAACAGTATAGCTAACAGCTTGAACACATACCATGATCCATCTAATAAATCTGTTAGGGAAATCCAGTTCTTCCATAATCTGATGTAAGCTGCACCATTCCACTGAATCATAGGCTTTTTGGAGATCAATCTTGATCATACATCTGGGAGAGATATGTGATCTGGGATACTGTTTTATTAGCTCATGAGCTAATATCACATTGTCTGCTACTCTTCTTCCTGGTATAAATCCAGCCTGCGAGTTGCATATAATACTACTCATAACTTTTTGGAGTCTATTCGCCAACAGCTTGGAAATAATCTTATACAAGACTGAGCAACAAGCTATAGGCCTAAACTCTTTCACTGTTTGAGGATTAGGTACTTTAGGTAGCAAAGTGAGAGTTGCACAATTAGCAGGTCTGTACATTGTGGAGGTATGAAAGAAATTTCTGACAGCTTGGATAACCTGATTACCAATGATATGCCAAGATTGTTTGAAGAACATGGCATTAAAACCATCAATCCCTGGAGCTTTATCATTTCCAATACCCTTCAAGCTGTCAATTATCTCTATATCAGTTATATCAACTACAAGATCCATCCTTTGTACTTGAGATAATTTTGGTCCATTCCTCATATATATCTTATTCACTGCTGGAAGTGAATTGGCTGAAGTTCCCATTAGAGCTTGATAGAAATCCCTAATTTCCTTCTTCAAATCTGCAGGATCATTTATCTTCAAGCCTCCTTCTGTGGAGAGTTCAATAATCTTCTTATGTTGGCTCCTCTCCTTCATGACTGGTGAAAAGTATTTATTGTTGGAATCCCCTAGTTTGATCCATTTAGCTCTTGACTTTTGCTGCAAAGCTGACTCTTCAATTAATGACCATTTCTCTAGCTGCTGTACCATAGATTTTGCTCTTTGCTGAAGTGTGTCTGAATAAGAGATAGCCATTTGATGCTGCACTTCTTCCAGTTCTTTCCTGATGCTTTCAATCTTCTGAGAAATATTCTTAAAATCTCTAACATTAAGAGATTTTAAGTGAGGTTTGAGAGACTGCAGATTATTCCATACTCCTTGAAGAGTATTCTGCTCCTTGCCATTCCAGTACTTTGAAAGAATAACATGAAATTCCTTATGCTGGATCCAAACATTAAAGAATCTGAATGGTGTTTTCCTTGTGGCTGTATCAGTTGTAAGAGTTAGTACCATAGGATTATGATCAGATATGAGAGGATGACCATATACAGTATGCACATGGTTCCACTTCATCTGCCATTCAAAATTACCAAACACTCTATCCAGTCTACTACATACTCTGTCATTACCACTTTGTTGATTAGACCATGTAAAATAATTTCCCTCCCAAGGTAGCTCAACCAGTCCTGATTGCTGAATGCAATTATTGAAATCAACAAGATCCCTTTGCTTCACTTGTTGGCTGGATTGTCTCTCTTTGCTGGATAGAATTGCATTGAAATCCCCTGCAATAATCCAAGGATCAGTAATACCAGCTGATAAGTTCAAGATAGAATTCCACAGCATCCTCCTCTGATCACAATCATTAAATCCATAAACTACTGAGAGCCAGCAGATAACACCACCAGTGTTATGTTGAACTTGACAATGAATGATCTGAGCCTCCTCAAGATATCCTGTAACCACTACTTTTGTAGGATCCCACAGAATCCAAATTCTCCCATTTACTGCACCACTATAATTAGTTATCATGTTCCAGTTAGGCAATAAAAAACTAGCTATTCTACTAGCATTGTGTTGTTTAACCTTAGTCTCTACTAGTCCTACCAGGTCAAACTTATTATTTCTAAAGTAATTTTGAGCTTCTTTTTGTTTAAACCTTTTATTTACACCTCTGATATTCCAAAAGACCCACTTCATTGAGTTTTACTTGTTCCCCCTTCATCTAGGGGATGATCAGCCCACCTAACTGTCCCAACTTCAAATCTGTTAGACATAACAAGAGGGGATAAGGGAGGGAAATTGGTTATGTTAAAGACTGGAGAGTCTTGAACAACTTGCTTCTGTTTGTCCCCAACATCAGCTGTAGCTTTAGTGCTTGTCTCCTTAATTACCTCTTGACACTGGATGTGAGGCATCTGGTTGTTTTGGACTGTTGCAACTGGTGCTTTCACTCTCCATTCTTGTGTCACCTTACCTTTTTGTGTAGGTTGAGCAGCTTTAGTTAAACAATTGTGTCCAACCTCCAAACACTTCTCACAGTACAAAGGTTTCCACTCATAGATCACATCCTGTATGAAACTCTTTCCATTTGGATCTAGAATCTCTATTTCACTAGGTAACTTTTTTGACACATTTACCTCAATGAGCATACGAGCATAAGAGATTCTGGATTGTTTAGCAGTACACTCATCAGCAAATATAGGTTTACCGAGGATACTGACAATTCTACTTAAAGACTTGCTGCCCCAACAAGACATGGGTAAGTTAGGAAACTTCACCCGTAGAGGAATTTCTGAAGGGAAAGCTGCCTTGAAATCAAAATCCACAGACCATTGCTTCACAATCATAGGTCTGTTGGCTATAGTATAAGGCCCTCCACACAGAATTTCCTTAGCATCTTCAATGCAACTAAATTTAACAATATAATAACCCTCATCATGATAAAACAGTTCAGGCTCAGGAACGTGTGACTAGTGAAGATTAATAAATCTCTTCATTCCATTATACCCTGGGCTATTACCTAACACAAATACAACAAGAGTACATTTCCATTTCACTTCTTCCTCCTCCACTTCTTCCTTCACCAGTTGACCAACTGGTTTGCCATTAACAAGTGTAGGGGAATATATTCTAAGGACATACCATTTGCGGCAAGTCTGTTACTCTGGAAGAGACTAGTCCACTGTTTAGGTGGATCTAACCCTTCCTTTGTAGCAGATTTTGTATCATCAGCTGGTGTTGCTTGTTGCATGCAGATCTGGTCTCCATTCTCATGCTCCATCGGACCAGTTACAGACTTAATTGGAGGCTCTGTACTCTTAACATTTGCTACTGGTATCACTGAGACTCCAGATGGTTGTGGATCTGGTGTTACTTGAAGCAATGGAACAGTGCTCGCAGCAGGATTCAATGGAACAGTAGTTCCTACTATCGGTACAGTGGTAACAGCTTTTGGTATCACCGGAACTCCAGTTGGTTGTGGATCTGTTGTTGCTTGAGGCAATGGAACAGCAATCACAGCAGGATTTGATGGAACAGTAGGAGCGACCATCTGTAGAGTGGTAACAGCTTTTGGGACTACATCACTCGCATAAATTGGGACTACTTCTTTTCTTGGGCGACCTCTCCTCCTTGCCATAACAATCTCTGCTTAAATTTACTTACCTAAGCAGATGCAGTGGAAAAGAAGGTGATGAAACCGGGAAGAAGATGATGAGAAATTTAGAGAGAAGGCAGAGCTTCTCTCTCTTCCATTACTGTACCCCGAATGAATATGTTGTTCAATAATAATACTTAAAACTTCATTTCTTTATGTTTGAATTCGTCTTTAAAATGACTAAACTTACCATTTTATAAAAATAAATTTAGGTCATGTTTTAAATAGAGTTGCCAAAATCGATTATTGATGCACTTGCCCCTTGACTATGCTCGGTAACAGTTTATTTGGCCAAAATTCTAAAATTAGCTTATTTTAAAAATTATTTTTCAACAAAGTATTTTTGATGAGATAAATTTTATTTAGTTAATTAATTTTAAAAATATTTATATGTATTCGTTGGTCAAGCTTTTAAATAATATTTAAATATATTTTTTTCAAAAATAATTTAAGAGAAAAGCTATTTATATATGTGGTAAAAAAGAAAAGAAACTTGACCAAAGAGGTTATATGTGTACCGGATAATTTCAGGTCCAAACCCGCTAGTAGCCACCTGACCCGAGAGATATTTTCAGAATGATTGATGAAATTATACTTTCTCGTTTTGTCAAAAAATGCAAACAACGAGAAGCTTCATCCAAATGCAGCGGGCATTAGCAGTTCACCCCTTTCAATGCTTCTACACACCCCGTTTCGATCCAAAACCTTACTTTTACATTTCTCCTAAAATTTATACACTGCTTCCTTATTCCAATTCTACTTCTTTTTCACTTTCCAGAGAGCTAAAAGTTCTTGCTGCTAACAAACAGCAACCCCATGATATAATAAATTCTGAAATTAGAGGTTATGCTCATTCTTCTATCTTTTATTTGGCTTTTTTCTTTTTTCAAAATTGAATTTCAGTTTTTACTTTCAGATGATGAATATGAGTTGTTACAAGAAAATGTTATTGCTGCTGCTGCTGATGATGATGATGATGAATTGGATTTGGGATGGTTACCTGCCTTTCCTCACGTTTTGACTGCTTCAATGTCCAATTTCCTATTTGGTTATCACATCGGGTAATTATGTTACTTGTTATTTTTTCTTCTTAATCTATACTGCTTCTATGTCCAATTTTCTGTTGATGATGAAATGGATTGGGTAATTATTTGGTTATCACATTGGAAAAAATATTGTTTAGCTCTAACCTTACAAGGAACAACTGTCTATTTTTGTTACTTGTAATTATTTGGTATGATTTTTAGTTTTTTGTTTTTGCTATATTATGCAGAGTAATGAATGGTCCTATTGTATCGATAGCGAAAGAGCTTGGGTTTGAAGGGAATTCATTTCTTGAAGGACTTGTGGTGAGCATATTTATTGGTGGTGCATTCATCGGAAGCATAGCCTCTGGTTCCCTTGTTGATAAACTTGGTTATCGTCGCACATTTCAAATTGACACACTACCACTTATTCTTGGGGCAATTGTAAGGTAATCTATTTACGATCATGCATATTGGTATTTGCTGCTTGGCTATATTTTCTATCTTTATGTTTTCTCCTCTTACCCCAAAAGAATTATGCAGTTCTAAGTATAAAACTGTTCCTATAATTTAGGCTAATTTTGGACGTTGATTCATATGCCATTTGAGAATAAATATTTACATGTATAAAGATTTTAGGAAGTACATAAAAAAAACATCCAGATTTAAGATCATAAGAAGGTTTGCGCTCTTATTCTCAATCTATATTTTCTCTCTTGATTGGGGTAAGAGTAGAAAGTTCGTTGTAATTTAATAGAAGCTGGTCTTAGAATTGAGATAAAGTAACTTATCTTTTATAAAGGTTTATCTAAAAAAATTGTCATAAAGTTATGCTTTTCAAGATCTTTTTCTCTTAAAAATAATATTCCGATGTTACGTTTTCTCTAGCAAATGAGTGAAAAAATATTAGAAAACATAGACACATAGTTTCCTTTTATGAACGTCAGTATAGTTTCGGGATAAACTGATCTCGTGTGAAATGGAACTGATAGGTAGTAAGATTTTTCGTACTTTATCTTATAACCGAGAAATCCCCAAGGGCCAGTGGCACTCGATTGGAAATTCGGTGGATAATGAGCCCCCATCCACGCTTCTCCAAAAGATTTTTCGTTACTTAAGATAGTGGGACAGTTGCAAATTGGATTATATTCTCATTCACTTGTTAAATCTTGTGGCTTCTTGTCTACGCCTAACAACTGGAAAGAGGAGAAGTATAATTTGCTTGTGCTTCAGTAATTTCCAATTTGATGTGTGATGTCCTTCAATTGACAGTGCACAAGCTCATTCCATTGAAGAAATGCTCTTGGGAAGATTCCTTGTTGGCCTTGGTATTGGTGTTAATACTGTATTAGTTCCAATTTATATTTCTGAGGTATGCCTCTTAACTTATAATTTCCTTAGCTAAGTCCGCATTCTGAAAGTTTTAAAAAAAAGTCATGCTTTGGAATCCATCTTAACTTTTGTTTTTGCTGTTCATTTCTGGGGTGCATGGAGAGGTATGTCTGATTGAAAAAGATGTTAGGGGGAAAATCTGAAAGTACTTAGTCGTGTGGTTTGGCTACTCTTATCTTCCAAGATTGGAATCCAAGGATGAGATTTACTTTATCTATGATTCATAAAGTAACCTTTTGGGGAAATAAAAGAAGAAAACAGGAAAATTTCTAGAAGGAACATACTGAACTTTAGACATCCTCATAAGACACGCTAAAACATCTTGGAAGACAACTGCAGCCGAGAGATGATAATTTTGGTTTGCAAGTTTTGTGCCAACTGTCCTTGAATATTTTTGGTGAGTGATGATTTGTCCGTTCTTGTTTTTGAGAGTGATGAGCTATCTTTTACTAAGTAGAGAAAGGCTTCTTGAGAATGTTCCTTTGGTTTTGGGGAAGTGTTGTGGGATATTCTTTTGCTTGGCAATACATATCTTTTCGATCAATCAGATCTGTAGGGGTGCAGAAATGCTTTGAAGAGAGATTTTATTTCTCTGATAATCTTAAATGCTTGTATTGTAGGTCGCTCCAACGAAATATAGGGGCTCCCTGGGGTCATTATGTCAAATTGGTACATGTGTTGGTATCATTGCATCACTTTATCTGGCAATTCCCTCGGAAAATGATCCACACTGGTTAGTACTTGTAGTTATATTTTTCTATTCCACTACCTTCCACCGCAGTCAGTGTACCGAACTTTGTTGAGATAATTTAAATTGATTATGTTGCCATGTTGCAAGAACTCCTAAATTTTCAAGTGTGATGGTAATCCGTATCTTTACCAGAATCTAGATCCAGCTTTAATGTTGAATTAAGACTTTATTAAATAATTTTAATCCTTGTGGGCCTTTCTTTGCCTTTCTGCTTTTGAAGTTTAATTTATTACTTTAGATTCCAGCTTCTAATCATCCTAGCTTATGTTATGCGGGGGGCTATAAGAACCTGTTCTGTTGTCTGGCAATGAACTAGTTGATGCTCCTCCCCTCTCTCATTTTATGTTCTGATGCTTTTATGGGTCATTTGGTTTGAGATAAGAAAAATTAATCCTGGTATAAAACTCTGCACAACTTATGGAGCATTTGATTTCCAATATAAAAACCATGTAAAGGTAAGCATAACTAATTCAACGTTTGGTTTCCAGTATGAAACTCTACATAAGTTACTAACATTAGCATAACTTATGCTCGAATCGATGTTACTATAAGGGATAGAATGGAGTACGAATACAAGTATTATCAATTTAGCAATATGTCAATTAGAGAATCTAAAGACAAAACTGCACTTAAAAGTAGGCAATCCTCAGCAACAGTCCGTGTACTATTACTAGTCTCCTTTTAACAATCAATACATTGTTTTTACCTACATAACAATTCTTACATTATAGTCCTTGCATAACTAGACCGCGAACCAAGCAACCCTTATGTTTCTTGTCCCTTTAATGGTTGCTTACCAGAAGTAGGCAAGATATGATGCAACAAGCTTTGGTTGTTGATACTTTGATGCAACCATTGGCAGGTGGAGGACATTGCTCTATATTGCAAGTGTTCCAGGGTTTATTCTTGCTCTTGGTATGCAATTTTCTGTTGAGAGCCCCCGCTGGCTATGTAAGGTAGCAATTTTATTCGTTGCATGTTTGCATTAACTCCTGTTGCTATGACTACCACTAATCTTGCCATGGGAGATATATGCAGGCTGGGAGACTCGATGAGGCAAAAAACGTCATCAGAAACATATGGGGTTCATCAGAAGTAGATAAAGCTATCGAAGAATTTGGATCCGTCATAAAAAATGATGGCAGTGACTTGGACAACAGTTGGCTGGAACTCCTAGAGGAACCACACTCTAGAGGTTGTATGAAGGTGGTTTTTTGTTAATGCATGATCCTTTATTCGGTTTAAGGTGGTGGTTTAGGTTTCACATAATCTCCTTCTTTGATTGTTTTTCCAAGGACTAAATGTTGAAAAAAATCTGTCACTCTATTACTTGTTTGGTGGAAGGCCTATAGTTAATATCTTATTCTGTTGTTTTAAGATTTAATGGCATGCTGGATACTCACATGTCTTGGTGTAATATGTGCCATAATCTGCTGATAGTATGCATGTTGTGAGGGCATTCACTTCATACAAATGTCAAATTTATTCTTTTTTTTGCAGTTGCTACCATTGGAGGTGCCTTGTTTGTACTTCAACAGTTCGCTGGTATAAATGGAGTTCTCTACTTCTCATCCTTGACTTTCAAAGATGTTGGAATCTCAAGCAGTGCTTTAGCAAGCTTATATGTAGGACTGACCAACTTTGCAGGTATTTAATGGGTCTAAAGCACTTGAGACCCACTTTACATCACCTGCTAAATTTCACGTGGTTCCAAGATAATGTTTAGTTGTCACTATGTGCTTCCTGCAGGTGCACTATGTGCTTTATACTTGATGGATAAGCAGGGGAGACAGAGGCTTCTAATAGGAAGCTACGCTGGAATGGTGAGGAAAAAATATTTCTCTCCTTAAGTAAAAGTTTTCTCTTGGGTGAAGAAGGAATGGTATGAATAACATAAATGTTCATTGCTATTGTTCTGTCTTAGACCTATATCCATCAAGTGTTTTTTAAGATTAGTATTTAAGGGACTTGGAATTTATCTTGCTTGTCCTCATGTTTTGAGCCGCTCGGTATGCTTAGACGTCTTGTCTTTTAAGGATTATAGACTTCAAAACCTTGCTATGCATGGGAAAGTAGCTAGGTGACTGAAAGATAAGTCCCCTGCGGCATGATTCTGCTTCCCAATCCCCTCCCCCCCCCCACCCCCAACGCCTCTCCTTTATGGCACAATAACAGAGAAGGAAAATAAATATAGAATGCTTGGCGGTCATTTTTCAAATAATCAACTCACTTCCATTGGATCTGTCTTTTGCAGGCTTTATCAATGTTTCTTATTGTCTCTGCTATCAGCTTTCCATTGGAAGGTGAAATAAGCAACAACTTATCAATACTCGGAACAATCTTGTATGCATCCATCTTTACCTTTTCATAAAAATTTAAAAAGCAAAGCAATCTTGTATGCGTCCATACAAAAAAAAAATGCTCCGACAATAGTGCTTGAATTTCCCTGTGCTCTCTCCTTACCATTTAACTCTGGTATAGGTATATTTTCACCTTTGCTGTTGGAGCTGGGCCAGTAACTGGTCTTATAATACCAGAGCTCAGCAGCAGCAGGATGCGAGGGAAGATAATGGGCTTTAGTTTCTCCGTTCATTGGGTATGTAGCAAGATCATATGTGTCATTTCTGTGCGTCAAACCGATTAGCTGTACCTATTAAGTTGATGCGTGAAAACTCTCAGTTTTAATTTTTGCCTTTTTCCCGCATCTGTTCCTAGCCAATGGGAGTTGAACACTAAGGGGGCAATTTCTCTGACACCCTTTAGAGTCTTTTTTTTTTTTTTTTTGAGCTTTCTTTCGCCATTCACAATTTAGCGCTTTCCACTTGTTAAATGCTACTAATTATGTTTTCTCGTGAAAAATGTTTCTGCTGATTTGAACGTGTTAATGGTGATTGGAACAGGTCTGCAACTTCTTGGTGGGTTTGTTTTTTCTGGAACTCGTTGAGAAATTTGGTGTTGCTCCAGTTTATGGAAGCTTTGGTGTTTTTTCTTTGATGGCAGCAGCATTTGCTTACTATTTTATAGTTGAGACTAAAGGCCGATCTCTTGAAGAGATTGAGATGTCACTAAATCTCAATTTTCAGGGCAAACATAATTCAGAATAATCTTCCCTCATACTGATCATCAAGTCGCAAGACTGCGCTTTTGCTCATTTCATTTTGACCATCTTGATGCTTTGATTGGTCTTGGGGCTAAAAAGCAAGCTACATTGAACATGTCATAGTATGTGCTGGAATTTATTTCATTTTGTACTATAACTGATAAACAACATTGTAAATGATATTGTAATATTATTCTTTTGTTAGTTTCTTTTGCCAACTGAGATTTTTCTTCGAAGGGTCTTTCTTATTAAACCTTCAGTAGACAGGGGATTATTGTTAGGTTCCTTCTAAGTTGATGACATCAGTTTCAGCTTCAAAGAAAGAGATTTGAAATCCTTTAGTTGAAGGGATACATTATGTTATGTAAGAATAGAGAAGGAAGGTAACTTTAGTGGAAAGATGATGCATTCTTTTTTTATTTTTTTTTGGAGTTGTAGTAATGTTTCACTTTTGCACGTGTCGAGAGTCTACTGAAAACATCTTTTCTACATTTTGCTCGTGCTGAGAGTTTACTGGACGCAACTTTTCTACATATATTATAGGATTAAGGTTTACGTATTCACTACGACTTTACAGACAGACTTCATTTGTGAGATTATATTGGGTTTTTGTTGTTGTTGTTGTTCTGAGTTGTAGTAATGTACTACTCTCCATCTTGAATTCTGCAACTTATGTTCAACTTCAGCTTATGATTGTCTAGAGCAATAGTTGGAGCTGCCAAAATATATTTTTTTTCCCAGTAATATAAGGTACTATATATTAATACCACTATAATTAAAGCTTTTAAGGATTTTGCACTGAGATTTATTTTAGGTGGTGGGGTCATAATATCTCCCTCAATAAGTTAAGTTGATTTGATTTGAGAATGTGTTTTCTTGTCCCTGTCAACCTTTTTGTGTCTTCTCCTGATATCTTATTTGATTGAATGCAGAATTTTGTACTTCCTTGTTTCTATATGGCTATACTTGGTGTACTAGCTTTCTTTTCAGAGTTACTTCAATAAACTCTAATTTTGTCATGTAACCCAATGCAGTTCACTAAAAAAGGAATAGAAACTGTAATAACAAATTAAATATATAAACAAAAAAATAGAAAAACAATGAGGGATATACAAATTGTGACATTTGAGACCTCGTTAGACTATGTCTACATTTGATTGTTCTCTATCGACGCTGCAATATCACAGTTTCAAGAATCATTCTATGTTTTAGCAGATTAGTTAAATGTTCACATATTGCGTTATAAAAATTCAATAGGTAAAAAATACATTAGATTTGAGAAGAAATTTAATGTCAAACATATTATAAACTAAAGCAAAAGACAAGAACAATAGAACAAGAACAATAGCAATAGAGAGAAGAGTAGAGAGAGTTCTTCTTATTGAGTTGAGAGGGGTCTCAAGGGATGATTTACAATGGTAGGGGGCACCTCTATTTATAGGGGAGAGGAAGATTTATCTACCACTAATAGAACTCTAAAATCTCTCTAATTAAATACATTAAAGACATTCACCTTAAATAGAAGTGTAAGAATCTTCTATTTCATAACACTCCCCCTTGAATGTCTATTCAATGATGTGCCTCATAAAACCTTAAAACCAAAACCCAATGGGAAAAATTAAAGTAAGGAAAAAGAGTACACATGTTTGAATATGCGCCTATTGGTTGCCTCGTTAAAAACCTTGCAAGGAAAACCCAGTGGGACAAAACCTTGTAAGGGAAAAAGAGTGCAACGCGCATTGACTCCCCCTAATGAGTACATCGATTTATATCCTTGAGCATTTGCATTCCAATCTTGTGCATCATCTTCAAAACGATCTTTGGTAGATGCTTGATGAATAAATCAACCATATTGACTTGAATAAATATTCCGCACCTTGAAATCATCATTCTTTATAGATATGAACATCTTCATATAATGTCGTGGAATAGCTCTTCAATATCTCTATAGATGCATTCTCAATGCCATCATGCTTATAGTTATAGCAAGATACATATGTACACAAATTGTACTTAGGATGTGGTACTTCAGGACCAAGAATTGCATATGCTTCAAGCAACTTAAATCTTTCAAGTTGAGTCATATAAGCCATATAATAAACTTTAGCTGCATGTCAATCTTTCATTAGTGATACTAAACAAATAAGATATCGAAAACTGACTATACATACCTTTGACTTTTATCTTTCAAGCATTTGAACTATAGGTTCAAAACTACATGTCTTTCATATGGAATCAATTCTTCTTGAATTGTATATCTTCCATTTAGTTACTTTCTTTGAGTCAGCAAATGCGTATAGCATGCTTTGCAATATGTTGCAATTGCATTTCCCTTTTTATGAACTACAGGTTCATATCATGATATTCGGGGATATACATATACAAATGAAAATTCATCCCATGTAACACTTTCTCAAGTGTTTATCATGTCTCCCCCTCATGTTAGTAAAGCTAACATGTTTCCTCAACTTTGGTAAATCATCTTTGTGCATTATGTCAATATACACAGCACCTTAATATAAGATGAAATTATTTGGTTCCTGACCCTGAACCACTTTTGAGGGGAGAATATACTCTTGTATACAACTTATATCAAACTGATATATACAATTTCGTTCTCATAAGGAACAGTTTAGCTATTAAGTGGAAGCACTCAATAATTATCTTGCTAAACCAACTTTAATATAAACCAACTTATCAAGATGAACTCTCTTGAGTAGAGAATCTGGAAACTATGCTCGAAGTTAGATTACTGAGCGATTTACCTCGCAAGCACAGCCAGGCTGCGGGTTAATAACAATGGCGCATGTAACCCTATCATAGATGCATCATATGTGGTATACATGGCAGGTGAATGGGCCCATACTCACCTTTCATATTTCCAGAATTTATGGGCTTCAACCCGAACTCTTTAGTTGGTCAGTTCATTAATGAGAACAAGAACTTCTAGTTCTTTGATATTCACCTATGTGAATTTGCACATCATACTTCAAATGAGATGGCTAACACGAATGTCAACTGAATAAATTATCAATATTGGTAAACTTCAAATTTACACCATGACATGTGCACTTATCAATAAACTTCGGGTTTATTATGACATGGGTTTTATACCAATAGATATCCACTTTATTGTGGCATTCTTTCGTTTGTGTAGTACAAACTGGAGAACAAAGCGGGTAGCTTTTCATATACAAATTACCCCGCTACAAGTTGTAGTAATAGGAGAATCAAAGCCTTCCTTTATTTATAGTCTCAATATAATCAATCGCTTTCGCGTGTACTTTGGAAACTGAATAAGTTTCTTTGAGACTTACTACAGCACAATACTCAATTGTGTTTCTCCAACATAGTAATAATTGGCTCTTCGAGAGCTCTCAATTAATTTTGTACTACCACAGACTGAGGTTCGAGATCCTCACATTCTTGCATTCCGTATTTTCAAGAGTCTCAGGCTCAATAGATTCTTCGTGAATCTCGGAATTAATCAAATCATGAGCGTCCTCATGTGATTCTTTCATAGTGTCATTTAGATCGTTCTTTTTCCTCTTTCTAGGATTTCGATCTTTGGAACCTAATGGTGCCACGCTTCTGGCGTGCATTTGACTCATTGGATATGACACTAGATATTTGTCCAATAGGGACTTCAATACGGATCGAAACATTTTTCGTGTGAATGTGGGATTTCGTTATCCTCTTCAAGTCCGTAAATGCGTCAGGCATTTGATTTGCTATTCTTTGCAAATGGATAATCTTTTGTACCTCTTTCTTTCAAATAGAGGTATGTGGATCAAGATGAGATAATGATACATTTTTCCACAAAATTTCCCATTTGGTTTCACCGACTTCTCCCCCTAATTTTGGGAAAAGTGTCTCATCAAATTGACAGTCTGCAAATAGTGCAGTGAACAAATCTCCTGTCAATGTTTCGAGGTAGCGAATAATGGAGGACGATTCATACTCAACATATATTCATAACCTTCTTTGCAAACCCATTTTGGTGCGGGATGGCGGTGCTACAGGCACCTATACTGCGCATCCAAAGCTTCTTAAATGGGATATATTGGGTTCATGACCCAAAACCAATTGCAATAGGGAATATTTGTGTCAATTCGTCAGTCAGAGACGAACTAGCATTGCTGCATGCAACATGGCGTGACCCCAAACCGAAGTGGGCAGCCGACGAACTAGCATTGCTTCATGCAAAATGGCGTGACCCCAAACCGAAGTGGGCAGCCGACAAACTAGTATTGTTGCATGCAAAATGGCGTGAACCCAAACCGAAATGGGCAGCCTCGTTTTCATGAAGAATTCAAGATTATTCTCATCTATTATCCATTAACTTTGCAAACGCAAGGTTGCGTGATGGCAACAAGCACACATTAGACCATCTACAGGATGCGTCTATCAAGACCATGAAATACCTAAACTACCCACTAGGTGGGTGAATAGGTCCACAAATGTCCCCTTGTATACGTTCCAGAAACTGGGGTGACTCAGTCCCAACCTTTGTTGGGGATGGTCTGATAATCAGCTTGCCTTGATAACACGAAATGCAAGGATATTCATTTTGAATGATATCTTTAAAACTCAACAAGTTCTTCTTAGACTTGGAGGAGAATATTGCATTCTCTAAGATAAACGTCATGCCTTTGGGCAGAGTTACAGTTGCTCTTCCGGAGCCTTCAATCAATTTACTACTTCCATAGATTGTAGTAATGTTTGCCTTACACAATTACTCTTCTTTTCTTTGAGTATTGTATGTGTAGTACATGAATCAACTAGGCAAATACTTTTACAGTTGGACGTTGATCCAAGTTCGCTTTGTGAGATAACCATATTTGCTATCCCATAGTTTGACATACAAAAAAAATACATAAATATAAGTATAAACAACTTCAATTCTTTTGTTTCGCGTTTAAACAGCGTTTTGGGAAGCAGTTATTTAGGATATTCGAATATTGTATTCTAATATTCGAATATAATGCCTTGCGGAAAAAATAATACTTTAATGCGAAAAATATTAGATATTCGAATATTTAAGCACATATTCTAATATCTTGCCAGATATTCGAATATAGGAATTCTGATATTCGAATATCTGGCCCAGATATTCGAATATCAGACTCTGATATTCGAATATCTGGCCTGGCGGAAAAAAGTTCGTTTTATTGCTAAATATTAGACGATCGACTAGTTTTTAGATTAGTCGATTACCTCTACTGTACAATAAAAATATTTGAGCATATTGAAACATTCTAAAGGGCTAATACTAACATCATATCATGAATTAACTAATACGAGCTAATGCTAATGACTATTAATTTATTCATTGACTAATACAAGTAGAATCAAACAGCTCCATCTTCTTTCATCATGGTTCCATCACCGATTAGGTGGTCTATCTTTCCCTCGGGTTGCTCAAAGAAGTCTGCCACATCCAGGTGGGTGATATCCTCATTGTCGTCATAGACAAAATTTGTTTCAGGGCCTTTTCTCTTTCGAGATGCTTGATAAAGGTCAACCAAGTGTCTTGGTATACGGCAAGTCCGAGACCAGTGCCCATTTCCACCGCAACGATAACATATAGTTTCTGAACTATTTGCCTTAGGATCTTCTGGACCCCGTTTCTGCTTTCGGTGGTTATCTCTCTTTGGGGGGTGACGGATTTCTTTGGAATTTCTTCCTTGTCCACGTCCTTGGCTTTGACCCCGTTTATGACCGTGATCATGGTCCCTTTTATGTTTGGCATAATGCGAGTGCACCATATCTGCTTCAGGCAGTGGTGTAGACCCAGTTGGTCTATTTTCGTGATTTCTCATGAGCAGATCATTATTTCGCTCAGCCACTAGTAAGAGAGAAATCAGTTCAGAGTACTTCGTAAAGCCTTTCTCTCGGTACTGTTGCTGCAGTACCATATTGGAGGCATGAAACGTTGTAAACGTTTTCTCAAGCATATCGTAATCGGAGATGTTATCTCCACATAGCTTCAGTTTAGAAGTAATTCTGAACATAGCAGAATTATATTCAGAAACGGACTTAAAGTCCTGTAGCCTCAGATGGGCCCAATCATATCGTGCTTGTGGCAGAGTGACCAACTTCAGGTTGTCATATCTCTCCTTTGAGCTGTTCCACAAAACGAGTGGATCCTTGACGGTGAGATATTCAATCTTCAAACCTTCGTCAAGGTGGTGGCGCAAGAAAATCAAGGCCTTCGCACAATCTTGGGTGGATGCTTTTTCTTTATCTTTGAGGGTGTCTCCGAGACCCATAGCATCTAGGTGGATTTCAGCATCCAACACCCATGTCATATAGTTCTTGCCCGAAATTTCAAGGGCAACGAACTTTCTTTTCATAATGTCAGACATACTCGAAAATTAAATTAGGAAGAGGGAAAATACCTTGGATTTTCGAGAATGATACTTGAGACGGTAGAGTCTCGTGCTGATAACGTATTATAAACTAAAGCAAAAGACAAGAACAATAGAACAAGAACAATAGCAATAGAGAGAAGAGTAGAGAGAGTTCTTCTTATTGAGTTGAGAGGGGTCTCAAGGGATGATTTACAATGGTAGGGGGCACCTCTATTTATAGGGGAGAGGAAGATTTATCTACCACTAATAGAACTCTAAAATCTCTCTAATTAAATACATTAAAGACATTCACCTTAAATAGAAGTGTAAGAATCTTCTATTTCATAACAAAACACTAGTAATTCCGTTTTCAGACTGAGTCACTATACTAACTTTCATGCCATTCCCATATGAAAACTAAATAGTTCGAATCTAAGTTGAAGCAATTAAAATATCTCCTTATAGTTGGAAGGTCCGATGCTATTTGAGTTAAGTTTTGACATCAATATTAATAAACATCAAATTATATATGGGAACATCAAGCAATTGATTTTATTTATAGCAATTTGGCAGTGTCCTTTACTCTTTGCAGATTCATCAACAAATGAATGTGACAAAGGGACTTTATTCCATACTTCACCCTTCCTCTCTCTGCTTATCCTTAAAAAGTGCAAATGCTTTTCATGCCTTTTCTTTTTCTTAAAATTGTTTTCCCCCCTGCTTTAAAGGACGATAAATATGTCGCATTCATTTTGTTTGGATTTTTTCTTAATCTTATTTTTTTGGTCAAAAGGAAACGAATGTAATTACTACTAAAGGAGTTTGTTACGTAGCTTGATTTATATAGGATAATAAAGCAAAAAACAAGAGGTACATCATATAGCATTCAACTTTCAAAAACTTCTAAAACGATTCTATGTTTGGCTAGATCATGTGCCTTAAACTGTTACGCTCCAAACTGACTCTAATGAATCGTAGGGCGAACCGAGATTTATTGAGAGTAAATATCATAAATACCATTAGTGCAAACAAACCAAAAATAGTTAAATCAACTGTCTTAACAACTTAGTTACGTAAATTTTGTTATCAAACTTTGTACTGCTATAAAATTAATAAAACAATAAATTTTCTAAAAAAATAGAAATAGAAAGTTAATAGAACTAGAACGTCAAAATAAATTCTGAAAACAGTATAAAAACTTCAAAAGAAATTCTGAAAACAATATAGGAACAAATCTAGCTCATTGAACACACAGTGTGTCCTTAAGGAAATTATTCCCCTCAATTACCCGAATTGAATTTTTATTAATTAATTTAATTAATTATTTGGAAAAAAATTTATCCAAAAAGATTAATCAATCAATCTTTGACCAAATCCAAATTTGAAGCCGAAGCCGCAGTCGCAGCCCGAGCCGAGCGAGGGAGCGAGCGACGACGACGGCGGCGCGAGACTTGCCTTCTTCTTAACTCTTTAAGAGCTAAAAGATGAACTTCTCTATATATACAAAAAGATTTTTTTTTCCTTCTACTAATGAGGGACAATGTGCATTAGTAAAGTAAACTCATTCAAAATTTCACTACTTTCCATTTCTTTTCTCACCCATTTTTCATTCACACCTCTTTTATTATTAATAACAAAATCCAACAATCCCCCACATGAATGGGGAATGACTATAAACTTAAAGGAATGTACGAACGTGTGTGTGTTTTACATGCAAGAATTAGTTGCATCTGGATAAGTAGTTTTTCCTTCGAACTTTCCATAGTGAACTTATATCGGATATAGTCGGTCAATCGGTAAATTGATATCTTCGAGATTTTTTGTATACCTGGACAACGCAAGTCACACAATCAATCCTTAACCATCTATGGTTGGCACGATTGTGTTCGTTTTATCCATGAACATCGGTTGGTTCCATAAGTACTTAGAGAATGGGCATTTACTTTCATTCCCTTGAAGCGGCTTACACTTCACACTCACATAGGTAATTTCTAAACGTGTAATCCTAAAACCACACTATCTTGTGATATTCTGCCAAGACTTAGCAAATTATGAAAAAGCTTTAAGCTTTATTGACTCATCAAAAAGTCTTAAAGCTTTACCTCGTTTCTGAACATTGTCTTCATCACAATAATGGGTTGATTATTTGACAATATTGAACCGTCATTTATAACTTTGTTTGATCTTTTTGAACCTAGCTATTGAGATCTCCAGTCGTGTAGGTAGAGTTACCTCCATGATGACTTGTTTTAGGCCTTTAACCCCATTCCTTTTGATGATCTTTCAACTGCCTCTCTAGATATGCCTTTTGTAAGTGGATCTGACAAGTTATCTCTTGACTTTACGTAGTCAATTGTGATAACAGCACTAGAGAGTAGCTGTCTAATGGTATTGTGTATCCATCAAATATGACGAGATTTTTCGTTATGCATAATGTTGTATGCCCTACCTATTTCCGCTGACTATCATAATGTAAATAATTAGGTGCCAAACGTTTGGGACAAAATGAAATATCATCCAAAAAATTTCGGAACAATTCAGCTTCTTTGTCACAACCTAAACTGATGGGCCGCGCGGGTGCCGGAGTTCTACCTGTCCAACACGCTTAAGCATGCGTCTTATATGTAAACCTGAATAACATCTGTTGAATTACGAGAATAATATACATGAAGAAATCTGCCCAAAAAGGCATACATACACATATACATGGAACATACGTAGGCCGAGCCGACAAGGCTGCTATAAATAACTATATAACTCATAACTGGAAGCTGGCAAGGCCACATACTATCCATTTAGACATACTCTCTACATACTTCTCTCGGCGGAGGAAAAAAGGCATATATATATACACACACACACACACACACACACACACACATATACAAAACATATCGTACCAATATAAAAAACAGCTCCGAACCAAGTGGAGCACGCTAACTTTCACTGATCAAGGATCCTAAGAAGGGGACCATGAGCTTGCCTACATGCACATGCGGGCATGTTACGCAGACCCCGTAAAATAGGCGTCAATACGAAAAATATACTGAGTATGTAAGGCATGAAAATCATTGCGTAAAAGATATAGATGAAATATGGAATAAAGAAACACGCCTTTAAATATGACTAACTTTATAAATTCTGAAACATTTATAATGTCATGCACGTGCATGTAAATGTCGTGCATGGATAGGTATGTGTGTACATAAATCATCAATCCACTTAGGACATCTCATCATATCGTCTCGGACACTGTAGGAAACATTATCAATATATACCAGCTGATCAGGTGTTGAGCCGTAGCCTTTTTCCATATCTCATATATATATATTTACATATATACGCATATATAACATCATCTGATCATGGGTCAATGTACATCTATAAATGGGTGAAATGCATGAAAAATATGTAATAAGCTCAATATTTCTTCCGGATAAATTTTTTCAACGGTTGAGACCAATGAACAGAAAATAATAATAGTAATCCTCGTAGAGAATCAAGAATATAGATACCCCTAGTATTTCTATGAATAGAGTAATTTATGAAAACTGTGCTTTTGCTCGTTTTTTGTATAATTTAAACTATGCCAAAAGAAAGAAGGGATGTCATTAACAAACCTGGAGTAGGAAAAGTTTTGTATAATATTTTTGGCGGAAATTGTATTATACTCTTTTAGAACTACAAAATTTGAATGAAATTAAGCTTCTGCTCGTTGAAGTGTTTGAACGGTTGAGCTTTAGTTCTTGGCGTTGAAATGTTTGAAGGGTTATGCTCTTGTTCTTGGCATTGAAATGTTTGAATGATTATGCTCCTGTTCTTGGCATTGAAATGTTTGAACCAAAAAAGAAAGGTCCTTGCTTTTGGAAATTTTTGGTCATTTCTTGGTTCTGTTTTTTAGAGTGGCAGCGTTAGACATTTTGTTTGCAAGCCATCTTTTGGTCTTTTAATTATAGTAAGTATAACTCTATTTTTGGGTGATATATAAATACAAGTATGTGGTGTCTTTTACTTTGATCCTTGGTCGCCACATATTAAATGACTAAGGAGTCATTGGGGCCAACTGTCACATTTTTGGAGGATAGATTTTATAAATTTTTATTCACTTATTAATTTATTGGGTATTGTCTCGTTATCCAGTAATTAATCAATTACCCGAATATTTAAGAATTGTCATAAATTACTTAAAATTTTATTTATTTTTAATATACTTCATATATATTTTATATATTATACTACCGTAGTCATATGGTACCTTGCATGGTACTAGTCTATAATTATCGGGTATTGTCGCTCGATCCGTATTATATCCTAAATTAGCCACTTTCAACGAAAATCACTTTTTTTTAAATTTGTGTACCCTTTATCCTTCATGACACTTCTTTATCTCTTGCTATAAATAGCGTAAATACGTCAACGTCAAGATAATCTCATCCCAATTCTACATAAATTAACTAAAGCATCGGATCTCAGGTTCTCTATTGCACTCCCTAAATAGGGTTCTTTTAAAACGCAAGATGTTACATCCTTCCCCCTTTAGAAAAATTCGTCCTCGAATGTTTAACTCTCCGGAATCTATATAACCTTGGTAGAGCCGCCTTTGTAACAACACCACTACCAACTTTCCCCATAGAAGCTTAATAACCCAATGCCACACAGGACCATAATTATGAATAACGACAATGACCTCACACGACCTATGACAATAACTAATACAAGAATCTGTACACGTACCTTGAGGTTATGACGTTTCACTCGGACCCTTATATGGAGGAGAAAATAAGTAGGGATATCTAGACTTTATGTCTTTCTCGGCCTCCCAGTCATTCTTCCACATTGTTGTTCCTCCTAAGTATTTTTAGGAGGCTATCTCCTTTTTCCGTAGCTTGAGGATTTATCGGTCTAGGATTGCAATAAGAATTTTCTCATATGACAAGTTCTCTGTAATCTGTACATCATATGTGGGCACCACTCGAGTAGGATCGCCAATTCACTTATATAATATAGATACGTGAAAAACATGATAGACAGACTCTAATTTCGAGGGAAATTATAACTCATAAGCTACTTGGTCCACTCTCCGAATGATCCTATAAGGCCCAATATATGGTGGGATAAGTTTTTCTTTCTTTCCAAATCTCATCACAACCTTTCATAGGTGACACCTTTAAGAATACCCAGTCATCAATCCCAAACTCTAAATCTCGTCGCCGCATATCAGAATATGACTTTTGACGACTCTGAGTTGCCAACTGTTGATCCCGGATAAACTTTACTTTTTCTATGGCCTGTTGAACCAGGTATGGCCCATGTTATTCAGATTCCTGACATCAAACCACCCTATATGTGACCTATACTTCCGTCCATAAGGAGCTTTGTATGGAGCCATCTGAACGCTGGAATTGTAGCTTTTATTATATATGAACTCAATAAGTGGAAGATGATCATCCCAGCTATCTTTGAAGTCTATAACACAATTTGGTAACATATCCTCCAATGTTTGAATAGTATGCTCAGCCTATCCGTCTATCTGGGAATGAAATGATGTACTAAGACTTACTTGAGTCCCAAGAAGGACCGCCAGAAGATAGCTACAAATTGAACTTATCTATTTGAGATAATAGATACAGGGATACCATGCAGTCGTACCATTTCCTGAATATAAAGCCTTGCATAATCCTCTGAGGAATATATAGTCCTAACAGGCAAAAAATGGGATGACTTTGTAAGCCTATCAACAATCACCCATATCGAATCGAATTTACGCTGGGTACGAGGTAAGCCCACGATGAAATCCATATTGATTATTTCTCATTTCCAAGTCAGAATCTCCATAGCCTGCAATAATTCAACGAGTTTTTGATGATCAATCTTAACCTACTGATAGTTAGGGCACTGAGCAACAATTTATGCTATATCCTTTTTCATTCCATCCAACCAATACACTTCCCTAATATCATGATACATCTTGGTCGCTCCTGGATGGACAGAATAACAAGAATAGTGATTTTCTGCCATAACTTGCCGACGTAGCCCTGCAACATTAGCGATACATAATCGTCCTCGATATCTGAGGACCCCATCTTCTATAATTCCAAACTGCTCCTTCTCCTTCTGAGGGGTGGTATCCCTTTAATGAACCAACACTGATCCTCTTACTGGTGTTCCTTTACTTTAGTTACTAAAGAGAATGTTTTAGTATCCTGAACAGTAATTCCAATACCACCTGAGTTCAGTAACCGAACTCCAATACCTACAGATCTACGGTTGAGGGTGTCGGCTACTACGATCGCCTTCCCAAGATAGTATAGAATATCAACATCATAGTCTTTAAGTAACTCCAACCATCTCCTTTGACGTAAATCTAATTCTTTATTCTTAAAGATATACTGGAGGCTCTTATGATCCACATAGATGTCAACATGAATACCATACAAGTAGTGCCTCCACATCTTTAGTGCATGAATTACCAGGGTTAACTCTAAATCATGGGTCAGGTATTTCTTCTCGTGCTTTCTTAGTTGTCTAGAAGTATAAGCTACAACCTTACCATGTTGCATCAGCACATGACCCAATCCAGCACATGAAGTGTCACAAAGATAACATAACCATCGGTCCTTTCTGGGAGCGGTAGAACAGGTGTTGAAGTTAAGCTATCCTTCAATGCGTGAAAACTCCGTACGCAAGGATTGGTCCATTGAAACTTAGTTCCCTTCTGGGTTAACTTACATGAGTATCCTAATCTTTTACAATTCAAGAAATTCCCCTCTTCGGAGGCCCAAACTTCATCCTTTATCCATCAGAATTAAGCCTTTATCCCACTATTAGGGCAGCATTTCATCTATTCTAAATGTTAGCTTAGACTCCATTGAGTTTATTCGGGCTATACTGAGCTTTCTATAACTTAGAGAAACTGTCAGCTCTATTATGAACTTATTCCTAAGGACTTATCCATTCTCGTTACCTTTTCACTCATCTTTTTTTACCTTTCTCATGTATTTCTAAAACATTGTCGCTCTACCATACTTTAGCTTGCGACCTACATATATCTATTTATGCTTATTCACAACCTTTCTTATATCATATATTTCCATATGTTATTTCAAAACATTAAGCGAGACACCACATACCATTTTGGTCTAAGGTGCTTAGAAGAGAAGAAAATTCTATTATAAGTTTCCTGTAATTACCCACCACGGAGAAGCAACGAACCTCCATCGGTATTGTGGGTCTAGGCCAAGTCTTCAATGCCTCACTCTTTTGTGTATCCACTCATGTGCCTTCACCTGAAATGATATGCCCAAGGAAGTACACAGAGTTTAACCAAAATTCATATTTAGAAAATTTTGCATACAAGTTCTCCTTTTGTAGAACTCTGAGCACAGTACACAAATGATCTGCATGTGCGGCCTATGAACGAGAATATACCAATATATCATCGATAGATACAATTATGAACATATTTACAAAGGGCCTGACCACGCGGTTTATCAAATCTGTGAACACTGTTGAGCATTTGTCAAACCGAACGATATAACACAAAATTGGAAGTTCTCATATCTGGTCCGGAATGCTATCTTCGGGATATCTTCCTCCTTACCCTTACCTAATGGTACCCGGACCTCAATTCTATATTCGAAACATACTTGGCATCTTGAAACTGATAAGATAAATCATCCACCCTCGGGAGCGGATACTTATTCTTGATGGTTACCTTATTCAACTGTCTATAATCAATACATATCCGTAAAGAACTATCTTTCTTACTTACAAATAACACATGTACTCCCTATGCTGATGTACTAGGTTTGATAAGGCATTTTTCAAGGAAGTCCTTTAGTTGTCCTTCCAACTCTTTCAGCTCTGCGAGAGCCATTCTATAGGGAGGAATAGATATTGGATTTGTATCTTGTAGTAGGTCAATAACAACTCAATTTCTTGCTTTGGCGAAAGACCCTAATACTCATCGAGAAAACTCATTAACTATAGGGAAAGACTGAATGATTGGTAACTCTACTTTCACGTCCCAAACCCAAACTCAGTGATAAATATGATCCTTTCTGATCATTTTTCTTGCCTTGAGATAGGAGATAAATTTACCTCTTGGCGATGCCATATTACCTTTCCACTCTAAAATAGGCTGTTCTAGGAACTGAAATCAAACAATCATTTGATCTACACTTAATGTTAGCAAAAGGCCAACCAATCCATACCTATTATAATATCAAGTTCTACCCAACCGAACACTACGCACTTTATACTTTGTTTATTATCAAATCTATCACGGGCCATTTCGGGCCACATCCATATTTATAGGTAACAATATTAAAACATAACTTGCATACCTAATTTATAAAAGTTTTATATACATAGGGGTCTACTAAGCCGTAGACATATCATACCCAAAACTATATACAGGATAATGTCTGCAAAACCTTTAAGTAGGCATAACTATAATATATACAAGTCAGGACGGGGTTCTCCACGTCCTCATAAAACAACCTAATACATTTAGAACCTTGACTTGGTAATATTTCAAGAAGAGGTGGAAATCATCAACCAAACACTAGCACTTGGAGGAAGTCTAAAGTAGAGGGTCCTTGCATTGTCCTATATAAGAACCTCGATCAGACACACTTCGAAGTGGAATTTTCATATCCTTATCGGTTACCTCCCTCCTCTTGGACTGACTACTATCCTCTTCCTCTGCATATCCCATAACATATACTGGCTAACCTTGATTGACGGACACCCAAGACTGTGGACTATCTGGAACATCAGAAGAGCTTCTGTCCGCAAATGCCTTGACATATTTTTGAGCCTGGGGGAAATCCGGATGTGCCAATCCATGAACTACTCATCTTGTACCTTGATCAGGGGGCTGTGATAATGAAACTAAGGGCCTTGGTAAGGTCAAAACATCTCTCCCCCATTTGTTGCCAGAGTGTTCGAAACAGCTCGAACGGATGACTCATATGGACACTCGGATGGATCCTCCTCAATAGAAACCATGATCTTCGATAGGTCTGCCTCCATAGTATAACTTGTATCTCTTTCTAACACCTTTGTAGCCTTCTGATCCATGCTAGCGGCTATAGTATTCGGAGGCATAGCCAAAAACGTAACACATCATTAGGAACAAGAATGTTTATATCGCATGATCTAAGATAAGAAGAAATGATAACATCTTATATGTCTTGTAGCCTACTATCTGTAAGTATGGTGCACAACATACTCATAAATAAGAATCTACTAGATACGGCTTGTAGACAACTCTAGGACAGAACTGCTCTGACATCACTTTTGTCACGACCCAAGCCGATGGGCTGCGATGGGTGCCCGAGTCCTACCTGTCAAACATCTTTAAGCATGTGTCTTAGATGTAAACCTGAATAACATATACTAAATTACGAGAATAATGTACATGAAGAAAATCCATCCAAAAAGACATGCATACACATATACGTGCAACATACTTAGGACAAGCCGACAAGGTTGCTATAGACAACTATATAACTCATAACTGAAAGCCGGCAAGGTCACATACTATCCAACTAGATATACTGTCTATAGAACTCTACTACAAAATATAATTCTACAAAGACGGAACTGATCCACATCATATATACATATATATATATATATATATATATATATATATATATATATATATATATATATATATATATATATATATATATATATATCCGGACCAAGTGGAGCACACTAACTCTCGCTGATTAAGGATCCTAAGAAAGGGGATCATTAGCTTGCTACCTACACCTACGGGCATGAAACACGGGCCCCTTGAAATAGGGCGTCAGTACGCAAAATGTATTGTATATAAGGCATGAAAATCAGTACGTAAAATACATAAATGAAATATTGAATAAAGAAATACGTCTTTGAATATGAATAATTTTGTAAATTCTAAAATATTTATAATGTCATGCACGTGCATATAAATGTCGTGCCATGCATAGGTATGGTGTACATAACATCATCAAGCCAATGAGGATATCCCATCATATCATCTCGGCCACTGTGGACAACATCATCAACATATACCAGCTGATCAGGTGGTGATGCGTATATAACACTGTAGCCTTTTTTCATATTCCATATAAATATATTTTTTATATATATGCATGTATAACGCCATCTGGTCATGGGTCAATGCACATGTATAAAATATGTATAAATGAGTGAAATGCATGAAAAATATGTAATAATCTCAATATTCCTTCCGAATAAAGTTTTTCAACTGTGTACTATTTTGAAACCAATGAACGGAAGATAATAGTAAAAATCCTTATAGGGAATCAAGAATATAGATACCCCTAGGATTTTTATGAATAGAGTAATTAGTGAAAACTATGCTTTTGCTGATTTCTTCTGTATAATTTGGATCATGCCAAAAGAAAAAAAGAATGGCCTTAATATACCTGGAGTAGAAAAAACTTCGTATAATATTCTTGACGAAGTTTGCACTATACACTTTCAGAACTGCAAAATTTGGATGGAACTATGCTTCTGCTCGTTGAAGTGTTTGAACGATAGAGCTTTAGTTCGTGGCGTTTAAATGTTTGAACTATTATGCTCATGTTCTTGGCATTGAAATGTTTGAACGATTATGCTTCAGTTCTTATCATTGAAATGTTTGAACCAAGAAAGAAAGGTCCTTGCTTTTGGAATTTTTTGGTCATTTCTTGGTTCTGTTTTTGAGTGTGGCAGCGTTATACATATTGTTTGAAAGCCATCTTTTAGTCTTTTAATTGTAGTAAGTATGACTCTATTTTTGGGTGATATATAAATACAGGTATGAGTGTCTTTTGCTTTGATCCTTGGTTGCCACATATTAAATGAATAAAAAGTCATTGTGGCCAGCTGTCACATTTTTGGAGGATATTATAAATTTTTATCAATTTACTAATTGATCGGGTATTGTCCCGTTATCCTATAATTAACTAATTACCCGTATATCTAAGAATTATCACAAATTATTTAAAATTTTACTTATTTTTATATACTTTATATATTATACTACCATGGTCATATCGTACCCTGTATGGTACTAGTCCATAATTATCGGATATTGTCGCTCGATCCGTATTTTATTCCAAATTGGACAGTTTCAACGAAACTCGTTTTCTTTAATTAGTGTACCCTTTATCGTTCATGGCACTTCTTTATCTCATGTTATAAATAGCGTAAATACGTTAACATTAAGATGATCTCATCCCGAGTCTACGTCTATTAACTGAAGGCGAAACTTTTAAAGTATGAAAACGTGAGATGTAACATTCTTCTCTGGCCTTATCTAAAGCTATGAATTCAGATTTTATTGTAGAACGGGTGATGCACGTTTGGTTGGATGATTTCCAAGATATTATTCCACACCCAATTGTGAAAATGTATCCACTAGTGGATTTAATTTCAGATGATCCAGTGATCCAATTTGCGTCACTATATCCCTCAATCACGGAAGGATATTTGTTATAATGCAAAGCATAATTTTGGATATGTTTTCAGATACCCCAAAACTCATTTCATTTCCATCCAATATATTTGATTTGGATTACTTATAAACCGACTTAGTTTTTTAATAGCACATGCTATATCTGATCGAGTACAATTCATAATATACATCAAACTTTCCAATACTATTGCATAGTCTATTTGTGAGTCACTTTCACCTTCCTTCTTTCGAAGTGAATAACTCTCGTCAATTGGAATCTTGAAAATTTTGATATCCAAATACGTTAACTTGTCTAGTACCTTTTCAATGTAGTGAGATTGTGATAATGATAGGCCTTGTGGAGTCTTGTGTTATGATTCCTAAGATCACATCAGCAACTCATAAGTCTTTCATTTCGAATTTTCTAGCCAACATGTGCTTTGTAGCATTTATAGCTGCTATACTTTTGCTCATTATCAACGGGTCATCAACATATAAACAAATAATGACTTCATGACCTGGAATGGTTTTAATGTAAACATATTTATCACACTCGTTGACTTTAAATCTATTTACCAACATTGTTTGGTCAAATTTTATATAAGTCCATAAAGCGACTTAACAAGTTTGCACACTTTCTTTTCTTTACCGGAAATCATAAATCCCTTAGGTTGTTCCATATAAATCTCTTCCTCCAATTTCCCATCTAAGAAAGTTGTTTTAATATCTATTTGATGGATTTCAAGACCATACACGGCCACTAGTGTCACTAACACCCTAATAGATGTTATCCTTGTTACTGGCAAGTAAACGTCAAAATAATCAAGGCCTTCATTTTGTCTATAATCTTTGACATCTTGCCTTATATTTGTCAATAGTTCCATCAGCTTTATTTTTTCGTTAAAGATCCATTTCAAACCTAAAGGCTTATTTTCCGGAGGAAGATCAACCGATTTTCATATGCGGTTATCCAAAATTGATTGAATCTCACTATTGACTGTCTTTTTCCAAAATGCTGAAGCAGAAGACGTCATAGCTGCTTTAAAAGTTTGAGGTTCATATTTAAGCAAGAATGTCATAAAATCTGGTCCAAAAGAAGTGGATGTTCTTTGACGTATTCTACGCCTTGGATCTTCTATACTTGGAGTATTTTCTTTTGGTACTTTTTGAGGTCGTTTAGGTCTTTCACTTAACGACTCTCATTCAGCTGTATATATCTAGATTCTTTTAAAGAATTCAGCATTATTTGATTTCATTGCACTATTAACATGAATCTTGAAATTATCGAATTTATGAACCAAAAACTGACAGGCGTTACTATTTGTAGCACATCCAATGAAAATGTAATCTACTGTTTTTTATCCGATTTTAATCCTTTTAGGCAAAGGAACTTGTACCTTTGCCAGACACCCCCATACTTTGAAATATTTCAAGTTGGGTTTTCTTCCTTTCTATATTTCATATGGAATAGATTGCATTTTGTTGTGCGGTACTCTGTTGAGTATTCTGTTAGCAATAAAGATAGCTTCCCTCCGCAAGCTCTATGGTAATCCGGAACTTGTTAATAAAGAATTCATCATTTATTTTAATGCTAGATTTTTTCTTTCTACAATTTCATTGGATTGAGGTGTGTAAGGTACAGTAGTTTGATGGATAATTCCATATTCCGAATATATTTCTGCACATGGAGATTCATATTCTCCATCTCGATTACTTCTAATTATTTTAATCCTTTTATTCAATTGATTCTCTACGTCATTCTTGTATTGCTTAAATGTTTCAATTGTTTCATCCTCACTATTAAGAAAATAAACACAACAATATCGAGTGCAATCGTCAATAAAAGTGATAAAATGCTTTTTTCTACCTCGAGATAGTGTCGACTTCATATCACAAATGTTAGTAAGAATTAAGTCTAAAGGATTTAAATTCCTTTCAACACACTTATAAGGATGTTTTACAAATTTAGATTCAACACATATTTGACATTTCGATTTATTACACTTGAATTTAGGCAATACTTCTAAATTAATTAACTTTCGCAAGGTTTTATAATTGACATGTCCTAAACGAATATGCCATAAATTATTTGACTCCAATAAATAAGAAAAAGCTGAAATTTTATTGATACCGCCAACAACCATTATATTGAATTTGGAAAGGCCCTCCGTGAGGTAGCCTTTTCCAACATACATTTCATTCTTTCTTACAAAAACTTTATCAGAAACAAATACACATTTGAATCTATTCTTTACAAGTAAAGAAGTAGAAACTAAATTTTTTCTAATAGTAGGAACATGAAGAACGTTGTTGAGCTTTAACACTTTGTCGGAAGTCATCTTCAGGAATACCTTTCCATAACCTTCAATCTTGGCTATTGCATTATTTTCCATGGAAATCTCTTCTTCAGGACTAGCAGTAGATAAGTCACAAATGCTTCTTTAACAGCACAAACATGTCGAGTGTCTCCAGAGTCAATCCACCACTACTTCAGATTTCTAACTAGGTTACACTCCGAAAGCATTGCACAAAGATTATCAATGTCATCATTTTTCTCCACTATGTTGGTTTGTCCCTTCTTTTTATCTTTTTAGGGAGACGATAACCAGAGCTTTTGTGACCAACCTTTTCACAATTGTAGCAGTTTCCCCTGAATTTCTTTTTGTTCTGCTCCTTAGTATGTCCAGAAGACCTCTTCCTCTTCTTACTTTTTGTAGCAGTATCCTCAACGATATCAATTCCCATGATCGTTGAATTTCCACGAGACTTCTTCTCGGTTGTTCTGTTGTCTTCCTCCATCTTTAGACGTATTACAAGATCTTCCAGCTTCATTTATTTGCGCTTGTGTGGGTGTCTTTGATCAACAAGTTTTTGGCACCGTTGCCGGGGACTTTGAAATTAGCTACTTGACTGAATTGAGCTTTTATTGGTTATTTATTCAAGCTTTAATTTTCAGTTCACCTTGTTTGCGTTACTACAAGCTCTTTTCTTGAATGCGGAGAAGTAGAAGCGTAAACAATCTCCTTCCTCTTGATCCTGAAATTGAACGAATACTTCACAGAGTGAGGAGTGAAGTAGATGCTAGAACCAGAATTGAAAGAGAGTTAGACATTCTAGTTCAACCACAGCAAATAGAGATGGCAGGTAATGAAGAGCGTGCGGTGATTGCCCAGTCTGGCTAATATGACTCAGGCTATTGTGAAGCCCGATATCACAGGGTACTTTAAACTCAAACTATACATGGTGCAGCTGATCCAGTCCACAGGACAGTATGTGGGTCTATCTCATGAAGACCTGCAAAGGCATATTTAGAATTTCTTGGAAATTACGAACACTTACAATTATCCGAACATTTTTTAGGACAATGTCAGGATGATACTTTTCCCCTTTTCACGTCTCAGGGAAGCTAAGGAATGGTTGCAGAAGGAGCCCGCTAACTCAATCCACACTTGGGATGATCAAGCAATGAAATTCTTAATCAAGTTCTTCCTTACTAGGAAAACAAAGTCATTGAGGAGTCAGATTCTTGGGTTCGAACAACGGGATGGCGAGACACTTTGTCAAGCATGGGAAAGATATAACAAGCTAATCAGATATTGCCCACATCATTGTCAGACTTACAAGGTATTGGGTCACACTTTTGTTGATGGTTTAGATGATGCATCAAAAATGAATCTTGATTCAGCTTGTGGGGGTAGTTGTATGGCCAGACCGTACAATAAGATCCAACTCTTGCTCAATAACTTCACTGCTAATGATCATAATTGGCAAGGTGATGACGACTCACGCAAGGGAATTAAGCGGAAATCAGCTGGAATACTTAACCTCGATGACTTGTCAGCCATGAGAGCTGAGATAGCAAAACTGGCAAATCAAATGACTAGAATGACAATGCAACAACCACAACCAATGCAACATGTACAACAAATGTCTTTTTGCTGTGAATTATGTGGTGACAATCATATGAGTGACATGTGCCCCACGAATCCTGAATCCATATATTATGTTGAGCAATAGAGCAGAAGTCCAATGAATCAGCATGCTTAGTATGGGAACTCTTACAATCCAAACTGGAGGAATCACCCCAACTTCTCATGGAATTGAAATCATCCAAATCAGAATCATTATAGACCCCAAGGGAATTTCAATCCACCTCATAAGCCACCCTAGCAAATGGAAGAAAGTACGAATAATTTGCTAAAGAAGTTGTTCCTTTACAATCAACAGCTCATGACCGATTTCAGAAATCTTGAGAGGCAAATGGGGCAGTTGGCAACAAATCGAAATACTAGACCTGCAGGCGCTCTCCTGGCGATACAGAGAAAAACCCTCAACTGAATGCAGTTACACTCAGAAATGGGAGGGAACTGGAGGAAGTGCAAAAGAAAAAAAAATACAATCCCATACCTGATGGGGAGTTGATTCCTAAGGCAACAGATGAATCGAAGAATAAGGATGCAATTCTAGAGCCAGTGGAAGCTACAAGGCCACCACCACCTTTCCCCGGAGATTGCAGAAAAATAATGATGATCACATGTTCAGCAAATTTCTCTCTATGTTGAGCTAGGTTCAATTAAATATTTCACTCGTTGATGTACTTAATGAAATTCAAAAGTATTCTAAGTACATAAAAGATATAGTAGCTCATAAAAGAATATTGACTGAATTTGAGACATTTGCACTTACTGAGGAGTGCACTTCACGGGTCCAAAACAAGCTCCCTCAAAAGATTAAGGATCCTGGCAGCATCACCATCCCTATGTGAATTGGTAATATTGACGTAGGTCATGCTCTTTGTGACTTGGGAGCGAGCATAAATCTAATGCCCTTGTCTTTGTTCAAGCAATTGGGTCTCGGAGCTCTAAGACCAACTACTTTGATGTTGCAGCTGGCTGATAGGTCGATAGCACACCTCAAGGGGGTGATAGAAGATGTGTTGTTGCAAATAGGGAAGTTCACATTCCCTGCAGACTTCATTATATTAGATTATGAGGCTTATGAACTAGTTCCAATCATATTGGGGCGACCTCTCTTGGCTACAGGGGATGCAATTATTAAAGTGAGAGAGGGAATAATGATTTTGAGAGTGGATGATGAGGTAGTAGAACTTAACGTCTACAAAGCAATCCAACTTCCCTGCCACTATGAAGAGCTCTCAATGATATCCGTTGTTAAGGTGTATATCTAGACAATTCTCTAGAGAAAGCACTTATGTTGTTCGATAGCCTGGTGATTGATGATGAGGTTGATGAGATGATGCATATCCTAGATACATCTTGCACTTACATGCAAGGGATACACTCCTTTGAGCCCCTGAATAAGCCGAATAAGCCTCCTCCAAAGCCATCGATTGAGGAGGCTCCAAAATTTGAGCTTAAACCCCTGCCTCTTCACCTTCAGTATGCTTATTTGGGTGATCTGACACTTTACCTATTCTTGTTTCTTCTGACTAGTCTAAATTGCAGGAAGATAAGTTGTTGAGAGTGCTACGAGAGCACAAGCAAGCACTTGGTGGACAATGTCTGACATTAAGGGCATTAGTCCAGCTTTTTTCATGCATAAAATCCTTATGGAGGATGGACACAAGCCAAGTGTATAGCAACAACGCCGACATAATTCAATCATGAAAGAGGTGGTAAGAAAAGAAATAATTAAGTGGCATGATGCAGGTATTGTATTTCCAATCTCAGATAGCAAATGGGTGAGCCCCTTTCAATGTGTAGCAAAGAAAGGGGGATGGATGTCGTGGTTAATGAAAATAATGACTTAATTCCCACAAGAGATGTCACTGGGTGGAGGATTTGCATAGATAACAGAAAATTGAACAATGCCACCCGAAAAGACCACTTCTCTCTCCCTTTTATTGATCAAATGCTTGATAGATTAGCTGGTCGGGAATATTATTGCTTTTTTAGATGGTTATTCGGGGTATAATCAGATTGCTATAGCCCCATGGGACCAAGAGAAAACCACATTTACGTGTCTATATTGCACGTATGCGTTCAAGAGAATGCCCTTTGGTCTCAGTAGTGTACCTGCGACTTTTGAAAGGTGTATGATGGCTATTTTTACTGATATGGTTAAAATATTTGTAGAAGTGTTCATGGATGATTTTTCTGTATTTGGGTGCTCTTTTGATAATTGTTTAATGAATCTTGATAACGTGCTTGTTAGATGTGAAGAGACGAACTTGGTGCTAAACTGGAAAAAGTGCCATTTGATGGTACGTGAAAGTATAGTCTTGGGGCATAAGGTGTCCAAAAATGGTTTGCAGGTGGACAAATCGAAGGTGGAAGCGATTGAAAAATTTCCCCCACCGACGTCTGTCAAAGGCATCCGCAGTTTCTTGGGCCATGCAGGTTTTTATCGTCGTTTCATTAAAAATTTTGAAGCCTGTCTGAAGGCATTTGAGGAGCTGAACAAAAGGCTTGTGACTGTACCAATTATAATTGCTCCAAATTGGGAGCAGCCATTTGAGTTGATGTGTGATGCAAGTGACACAACCATTGGGGTGGTTTTTGGGAAAAGAGAAATAAAATCTTTCACTCCATCTACTATGCCAACAAGACTTTGAATCCAACCCAGATGAATTACACAGTTACTGAAAAAGAGTTATTTGTAGTGATGTGGGCGTTTGACAAGTTTAGATCATATCTAGTGGGGACCAAAGTCATCGTTTACGCAGATCATTCAGCTATCAGATATTTGTTTTAAAAGAAAGATGCCAAGGCGAGGCTGATTCGTTTGGTCCTCCTTAAGTGTTCCATGTGCTCCTCCAAGGTGTTGATGTATATGACTATGTCGTCTAGGTAGACTACCACGAAATGATCAATGTAGGGATGAAAAATCTTGTTCATAAGGGTGCAAAATGTGGCTGATGCATTTGTTAAGATGAATGGCATCACCAACTACTCAAATGCTCCATATCTCGTTACACATGTTGTCTTTGGCTCATCCCCTTCCGCAATATGAACCTGGTAATAGCCCTTTCAAAGATCCACCTTGGTAAAGTACTTGGCTTGCCCAAGTCTATCGAACAAGTCAACAATGAGCGGGATCGGGTACTTATTCTTCATTATGACCTTATTAAGTGCTCGGTAGCCTATCCATAAACGCAACGATCCATCCTTCTTCTTTTGAAACAATACTGGTGCGCCAAATGGTGTCTTTGATGGGCAAATTGACTAGCATTTAGCAGCTCTTTCAGTTGTTTCCTGAGCTCCTCTAGCTCGGGCAGTGCCGTACAATATAGGTCAAATGCGGGTGGCTTAGACCCTGTCTCCAACTCAATCTTGTGATCCACCTCTCGTCTAGGAGCCAGGTGCTTAGGCAACTCCTTGAGCATGAAATCTTTGTTTTCCTCAAGCAACTTCTCTATTCAAGGTGGCAGTGTCTCTTGAAAACTCTTGTCTTCCTCTAGACTTGAAATGGTGCCATGAACGTCGGCTCCCCCTTCTTGATCCTCTTGACAATCTGCATAGCTGAGAGTTGTGTTTGGATTTGTCCATGTGGCATAGTCACTGTAGATACCATGCAAGCTTCTTATCGTTCTATAACCAAGAGACGTTGGAGGTAGAGGTCGATCAAAGTATGACAATGTCTAAAGAAATCCTACCCCAGTATGATGTCAAAGATATCTATACCGGTTACGGTAAAGTTTTTCATACCTTTCTAAATTCCCAATTTGAAACCAACACCATTAGCTACCCTACGAGCATTTTGTACCTCGACATTCATGGTCTTGACGTGAGAGTTGGTTGGAGCAAGCTTCAATTATAGTCTCTTTGCGGCAGCCTGAGTCACAAAATTATGAGTTGCTCAAGTATCCACCATTGCACGAGCGAGCTTGTTGTTGATGGTGAGATCCACGTACTAATTGAAATTCTCAGTAGGTTGGATAGCTTGCTTCGCGACAGCACCACATAATCCGATCATACCCAACTGTTCAGTTCCCAAACTCTCTCTTTGTGGCTGCTCCTTCCGTTCATGGACCATGGCATTGAGGCTCTTGAGGTCAGGAGAATTCCTGAAGCCGTGTGGCCCTCCACATATATAGCATCCCTTCTTCTCGGCCTCCGCCTTCTTCTCGGTGTATCCCTGATGGCTACTCGACCTTTTGGATTCTTGAGTCTTTGAGTATTATTGTTGTATCTCATTGCCTTTGCCACGGTCTCCCCCACTTTTGACATAGCTAACCTTTAACTCGTTGCCTTTGCCTTTGCCGTGCTTGTCATGCCTGAAATCCATCAATGATTCGACCTCCACTATGGATTGGTCTATATCAATGACTTGTTGGTGTTGCAACTCCTACTTAGCCCAATTTTGCAACCCGTCCATGAAGTGGAACAAAAATTCAACATCGTTCAGGTTGGGGATTTGAAGCATAAGGGTAGTGAACTCCTTGACATAGTTATGTATGCTCCATGTTTGCTTCAATTCCCTAAGCTTGTGCCTTGCCTTGTATAAGATATTGTTCGGAAAGAATTGTTACTTGAAATCGGCTTTGAACTGATGCCACGTGCTAATAGTACATAGTCCACGCCGGCCATCTTCCTTCTCCACCAAAGCACGGCAATCTTTAAGAGGTGCAATATCGCAGTGTTGATCTTGGATTCGTCGTCCCTCACTTTGCCGTGTCTGAAGTAGTTCTCCAAGTTCTAAATGAAGTTATGCAATTGTTATGCATCACGAACACCTTTGAACACTAGGGATTTGGGAGCCTCAATCTTGGCCTCTCTCATCACCACAACATTGTTGGCTGCCTCGGTCACGCCAGAATTGACATGATCCTTGAGTGAATCTATCTTTGGCTTCACAGCATCGATAGTACTCAAAGCCTCTATGAGTCTACACTCTAAGGCAGTGATGGTTTGGCTTAGTTTCATCTCGGTTGGTGTACGTCCCTCCCAGTCATTTTGGATACTCTCAATCTCTTCAAGAGTGTGCCTATCAAGAACACTAAGGGTGCCTTGAACCTTTCCCAAGCGATGGCCCAAGATCTCCACGGCGTCCATCTCCGCATTCACCTTTATCACCCACTCTTTACCGAGCGAGACGTCCTCGGGCGCACTTCATCCTCGCTCGCCTCAGTGGTAGATATTCCTTGGGATGTAAGCCCTTTGTTTGACACATCCTCGGGTAGCACCTCTTGGCTCTTGTTAGTGGCATTCCTCTTTTTGCCACGACCCTATTACCAGCAGCATCTTGGATGACGTTGGCAGCGTTAATTTCTCCTTCGTTCTCCATTCCCTTAGTTGAAACCTTGGCTCTGATACCATGCTGTCATGTCCTTAGTTGTTAACTAAGTACACGTGCGGAAATTGACAACTTGCTCACGATCTTGCACAACTTTCTCACGTTCTTGCTATGCCAAGTCAGCCTTACTACACTCAAGATTGGTAAAATAATGGAAGAAAGGACACAAGGGAATTGTTAAAGGAAGTTTTGTATTAAAGAGAACTTGAATTGTTTGCTTGATGAATTAGAAACGAATGACCCCCTATTTATACTAATCACCTAGGGTCTAGTGTGTAAATAATAATTGTTTCACAAATCCTTAATATTTACAAGTAAATCCCCTTTTCATAATTTTCTACAAGCCTAGAAGATTCCAAAGACTTTCCTAGCAAATATATAAGGATCTAGGGTCTTCCTAAGAAAATATCCATATTTTTCTAAAATCTTCTCACATATGTTAGCCTTCCTCTTATTTAAGCTTTCACATGACATTAATATATGCCAAATGGCACATATGTAGCATGATGACATAGCATGTCATCACATCTTGCTTTTAGAAAACAGGCAATCCATCCATCTTATTTCGTATTTAAAAAATAATCATATTTTTATATTTCAAAATTATTCAATTATATTATTTCTCTTTTATCTTTATTGACATAAAATATTGGGATCACTTGAAATAGAAGTTCACTTCTTATTAATAGTGAAAAATATGAAAACATATGTTAAAACTGTTACCACTATTCATTTAATTGTGGGAGAAAAGAGCAATTTTTAATGTTTGTATATATTTAGGTTAATTTGTCAAAGTATATTCTTCTATCTTAAATTTAAGAGATTTTTTTTTCTTATACCATATATGAAACCTTATTACTAAAAATGTGCATGGTTTCTAATTTACCCGCCTTGTGCATATTTTTTCTACAGTTATTATATCAATCATTAATACTAATTAATAGTAGCTGAATCTTCCTAATTTGTCGAGCTAAAATTGAGGAACAGAATATTCTAAAAAGATTTGGCGTAAATTAAATCAAATCATATTCTTCTAGATATTCATATTTAGTCGTGCTACAATTATGGAAGTAAATATTCTTCCAGATTTTTTTCACTGTTGATAATCATTTAAAAACTTGAAAGCTTTGAATTCAAATTTGGGGTTTCAAAAATCATTATTTATTTGGATTGGGTGTTGTTGAAAATAATCGAGTATATGGTTTAGCGTTTATATCTCAATTTTGAGGGTTTTGGTGAATATTAGACTTGGTATTGACTAAAATTCAGATTGAAACTCGAAGAAGAAGAAGAAGTAGTAGAAGAAGAAGGCATATTGCAGAAATAATAGATAAATTATATATAATTTGTAGATTTTTTGTATTCTGATTGTAGACGATTTATTATTTGTTTTCACAATTAAAAAATGCCTAAAACTTCTACAAATCTTTTGAAAAAATATAATTATGTCAAAAATCACAATTATGCTACAATTGGATGGGAATTGGGATATAAAAATTTAATGTAACCAGTTTGTAGATATTTTGTAGAAAATTATAGATTATTTGTATTCTAATTGTAGGTGCTTTGTTTTCTGTTTTCACAAATAAAAAACGACTAAAACTTCTACAAATCTTCTATAAAAATGCAATTATGTCAGAAATGCCAATTATGCTATAATTAAAATGGGAATTAGGACCCATCTCAATGCAGCAAGATAGAAACTACAAACCATACAGTTAGAATTGACAAGGAGGAATCTGGACCAGCAGCTGATAGACCAAGAAAAAAACTTTAACAGAAGGAGAGAAATGGAGCACCATAGAAGAACAGATTCTTCATCAAAAATCCAGGGCACAGTGGATCACATGTGGAGACTCAAACTCCAAGTACTTCCATGCGCAACTGAAGTAGAGGAAAAACATACAATAAACTCATATACACTGACTCAGGGGTGATATTGTTTGATCCTAAACTAGTGGAAGCAGAGTTTTTACAAGTATTCAGCAAGATAGTAGGGGAAACTCAACCATTTTGTAAATGTCCAAATACTGTCCTTATTCAAAAAGGACCCTGTCTTAACACACATCAGAAGCAGTTTCTGGTTAGGCCAGTTACAAAGGAGGAAATTGATCAGGCAATACATGATATGCTCAATGATAAAGCACCAGGAGTAGATGGCTTCCCAGTCGAATTCTTCACTAAACACTGGGACATTGTTGCTGATGATGTCTATGACGCAGTAATGGAATTCTTTGCAACAAGGAAAATGCATAAAGGTGTCAGTAGCACAGCAGTAACCTTGATTCCTAAAATACAAAATCCTTCTACTGTCAAAGACTACAGACCCATTGCTTGCTGCACGACCCTATATAAAATTATCACAAAGGTGCTCACAGCAAGAATCAAAACAGTCATAGGGGACTTGATTGGTAATTCACAGTCAGCGTTTATTGAAGGCAGAAGTATAAGAGACAACATACTATTTACCTAGGAATTATTTAAAGGGTACAATAGGAAAGGAGTATCCCCTCGGTGTGTACTAAAAGTTGACCTAAGGAAGGCATATAACACAGTGGAGTGGAGTTTTATTGAGAGGCTACTGCTGGACATGGTGTTCCCCTACAAATTTACAAAATGGATAATGGAATGCATCTCTTCTGTCACGTATGCATTAAATCTTAATGGAGGGCTGACCAATCCGTTTAAAGAAAAGAGAGGTATAAGGCAGGGAGACCCAATGTCCCCATACCTTTTTGTCATTGTCATGGAATACTTGCACAGGGAACTCAAGCATATGATGGGCAGAAAGGAGTTCAAATTTCATCCTAGATGCAAGAAGCTAGGAGTGGCATATCTGTTTTGCCGATGATCTGCTACTATTCTGCAAGGCTGATACCCAATCTGTAAGACTTTTAAAACAGACGCTCCAAAAATTTGGGGACACCTCAGGACTTCAATCAAATGCAGATAAAAGTGCAGTCTATGTAGCAGGAGTATCAAACTGGCTGAAAGAGGAAATCTTACAAGAACTAGATTTCCCTGAAGGTTCTCTACCTTTCAAATATCTTGGGGTTCCATTGGATTCCAAAAAATTATCAGTTACACAATGCTGGCCAATAGTAGAAAAGATAACACAGAAAATAACTGCTGGACATCAAGACTACTATTTTATGCAGGCAGACTCCAGTTGATCAAGTCAGTCTTATTCGGGATGCAATCTTACTGGTCTCAAATCATCCTCCTACCAAAAAAGGTAATGAAGATGATCGAGGCAACCTGCAGATCTTTCTTGTGGACTGGAGCAGCAAATGTGTCAAAGAAGGTATTTGTAGCATGGAAAACTATCTGTCTACCATATAGTTCTGGCGGCCTAAATGTGCTGAACCTGCCAATATGGAATAAGGCAGCTATCGCAAAACATCAGTGGGCAGTAACAATGAAGAAGGACAGCCTATGGGTCAAATGAGTGCACACATACTACATAAAAAATTTTGCTATAGAGGACGCACCAACTCCAAAAAGTGTTGCCTGGGCTGTGAGGAAGATCTTTGAGACTCGATCATTGATAACAAATCTACAAGGAAATTAAGAAAATCTGGAATGTAGACTGCAAATGCTACAAATAGGAGAACGTTTCAGCATGAAAAAACTCTACTTTTTGCAAATCCCTGAACACCCCAAAGTACATTGGAAAAGCATTGTTCTGCAGACAAAACTACACCCACGATTCAAATTTATCGCCTGGCTAGCTTTGCGCAGAAGACTAGCAACAATGGAGAGGCTAATGAATTTTGGGATACAGATTCCACAACAATACGTATTATGCAGGCAAGTAGACGAATCCTTTGACCATCTCTTTTTTACTTGCCCGACAGCTTGGGAGCTATGGAATAGACTGCTAATTTGGCTGGGATACTAGAGGGCCATATGTGATTGGAACAGTGAAGTAAAATGGATTAGCAACATTGCTAAAAGGAGAAATGAACATGCTGAAATAACCACCAGTGTGTTTCGGATGCTAGTATACTGTGTATGGCGAGAAAGAAACAAGATTAGATTCCAAGGCGGAAGAATGGGTATAAATGATACATGCAAAGAAATAGCAGTTCACATACATATACAAGGGACCTCTTTTAAACACTGGAATGATGATTTGCGAAGACTGGATCACTACCCTTAGATATTGATGTATATATGAATTACGGGAGTGAATCCCTATAGACTAATTGAGAACAGTAGCTGGTCAGCAGGTATTTTATTCTGTAAATGGTTTGATCTTTGATGAAATGAAGCTTTATTTGTTTTTAAAAAATGGAAATTAGGATATTAAAATTCAATGTATCTAGTTTGTAGATATTTTGTAGATAAATTATATATTTTTTGTATTCTGATTGTAGATGTATTATTTTCTGTTCACAAATCCAAAAAGCCTAAAACTTCTACAAAATCTTCTGCAAAAATACTCTACAATTTATCTATAATTATCTATTATTTTTTCACCATTTATCTATATTTTCTGCAATATGTATTCTTCTTCTTCTTCGAGTTTCAACCAAAATCCCTCAAAATTGAAATATAAATTCCAAAATATATTCCCAATTATTTTCAACAACACCCAATCAAAACAAATAATGATTTTTAAAAACTCAAATTTGAATTCAAGGCTTCAAATCTTTTTAATGGTTGTCAATGATGGAATTGCTGTTCTCTTGTCTCTTTGAAGGTTTGTTCTTCTTCATTCAGAAAATTTGAAGCTGAAGGTAAATGTGTGTATGAACTTTGAAGATTTGACTTCAATTATGATGAACTTTGTTGTTCTTCATTGATGAACTTCAACTGGAGTAAAATAGAGAACCAACCTTGTTAAAGGATTCCTTCAATTTTTGTGAATTTATATGGAGAATTTGGTTTCAGAAGATGAAAATGATAAGAAGAACGTGCGTATGGATAAAATATGGATATGACAGGTGGTTAGGAAAGAGAAACGTGTAGATTCCTTTAATTAACGAGTAAAAAATGAACAATTAATTATACCCTTAATTAATTATATTATAAAATTAATAATTTAATATATTAAATGTAATTATATCAAACTTTAAATATTAAGGATAATAAAAATTCCTATATGGCATAAGAATATAAAAATTTCTAAATTTAATGCAAGTCAAACATACTAGGTAAATACGACGAAATGAGCTATCCCAGAGCCAGCATTTTGAATTAAAAAATTACTAACATCCAAGGGTAAATTAGCATAGATGCTCATGTCTTCAAATTTTAGTGAACAAAATTATATCTTATGGTGTAGATAACATATATCAGTAAGATAAATTTAAATTAAAGAGTAATATAGTGCATAAAGTATTTCGCATTCATACAGAATGGGTTAAAGGTTTGCTGACATAATGTAGATACTACTATAATACAAACATTAATAGTTACTTTTACGATTCGAAGTTATAACTTATAAGTCACACAATGACAATATTATTGGTACTCCAAGTTTCTCCTTCATACTTTATACGTACAAAGGACAGCCCAGTAAGCTTTTGTTGTACGTGAGATGAGAAAAAGAGTCGGACCATAAAAATCTATAATACACCATATTACTTTATATTTTCACAAAAAATTGTTTTTATAATTGGAATTCGTGACCTTTCGCTAGGAGTACGAATGTATAATGATGACAAGGAGCAAGCAGAGCAGTATAGTACTTTGTGTTGGTTACATCTCATTAAAATCCCCCACCAACTACAAACTGAAATTTGCAGCAAAATTCGGATGAATTAACATCAATGTCTCTTCAACTTTTAATACCCTTTACTTACCTCATTACCTCATGCCCCTGAAACCAAAATCATCACTAACTTATTTGAGGCTGAAACGTAATCATTATTATTATTGTAAAATAAGTAGGAGCTTTTCAAAAAATGTACTCCTACTTTCATAAATAAAGTAACACAACTTATTCTTATCCCTTATTTAGGCAATTGGTAATAAATCAGCTGTCTACAAGCCTATCTATAACTAGGGGTGTTCATCGGTCGGTTGTACGGTATGATATTTAAATATTTTTGTTCGGTATTTAGTGGATGTTTGGATATAAAAATTGTAAAAAATAATTTTTTTTTTTGTATTTGAAAACTAGAGTTATGTTTGGATATGATATTCTGGGTTGTTTTTAAATTTTTGTGAGTAATTTGAATAAAAATTTTATAAAATACCTTTTGTAGTTTTTCAAATTTTCGAAAAATTTCAAATTCATCTTCAACTGAAAATTAAAAATTTTATGGCTAAAGATAATTTCGAAAAAAATTGAAAATTTTCAAAAAAAAAGTGAAAAAATTTCATGCAAAATGGGTCATTAGTATTCGATTTCTTAAAATATTATGCAGATACCATACTTAATTAATTCGGCATGAATCGGTTTTTCTCCGTTCGATTTCAATTTATTTGATCTGGTAACTTCGGTTTGTTCGAGTCGAATATTAACTAATGCATAAAGTCATTGATAATAATATTCTTACGTAACTACTCACAAATACGAAAATAAAAATATTATAATGTACTGAGAAAAAAATTAGATGGAAAAAAAAAATGCTAAACGTAGACAATATTTATGCTATAATAAATTATACGTGTGTTATATCAATTATATATTTTGGTACGTTATCAATATTTCGATATTTTATTTTTATGTTTCAAATATTATATTTAATACTAATATTTATATTTCTTTTAAAACAAGTAACATACTAATTACTGATAATATTAAATATCAAATACCTAAATTTTTTATTTTTATATGATAATTCGATATTTATCAAACTATACGCAATCCTATCTACTACTGTTAGAAAGAATAAAGATGAATGGAAATTTTTTAGAATAGTCTAAAAGAAGGTGTTAGGGAAAACATATTTGTGTAGATAGAATGATAATGAGGGGCAATGATTCCAACTTTGTGAAGAGAAATAATGTCTTAAATTGTAGAGCACTGTCAGGTTTAAGGTTATGATGATTTAGTTAAATCTTAGTATAAAATGGTCCTTTTTCTGATTTGGTAAAGGCTATTTACTCCCTGTCAAACAGTTATATATTGAATTTCAAATAGTAAATGATATCTCGACATTGATTCTGGTGGGGTATGCAGTTTTTTCAATTTGAATGTCTAAATATTTTTATATTCGAATATGTTTAGGAGTATTTGGATATAAAAATATAATTTAAAAAAAAAATTTGAAGTAAGTTGAAAAATGCTACTTGAAATTTGAAATTATATTTGGACATGTATTTCACTTGAAAAAATAATTTAGTTTTGTAAGTGGAAAAAAATAATTCTGAAAATTTTGAAAAAAGTAGCCAAAATTTGGTTTTTGGAAATTTTATTTTCGAAAATCTCTCAAAACTTACAAAATTTCATAAATAAACACGTTTTAAAAAAAAATTGGAAAAAATCTATGAAGTATGAACTAATGGATCCTTAGTATGGCCAAAAATGTTATACGTAAAAAATAGTTTAAGATCAACCTTTTTGACAATTATGTTGGGTATTCAAGATAGTAGTATAGCTTATATCAATAGTATATAATGTTAGACGAGAGTGTCTATATGTTGGTTGAACAGGGGGAAAAAAAAAGAAGACCAACAATTAAGATAATTTTAAGGAAATAACTAAAATCAAACCACAAAATGATGTGGTGGATAGATGTAATTCATTCACACTTAATCGGATTCATTCTTATAAATAAATAAATTTTTGGTAGAAACGTTTCTCCCCTAATGAGTTCTACATAAATCAAATTAGTCGGGCAATTGGTTTTGCATATCAGATAGTTAAACAAAAAACTGATACCAAAGAATGATTAAGTCATTTTCTACTAATATATATTTAAGAAAATTTTCAGTATCTCAAAGTATAATCAAAAGTACTTGATTATACAAGTTGAAAGATCTACACCAAAACCATTTTATAGTTTTATGTGTTCAACTTTTTATCCAGTTCGACACACAAAAACCAAGAAGATCATAAGTCTAAGGGTGTCTAACAGGTGAGCCGGACAATATAGGGAAAAGTTGAAATTATTTGGGTTTTGAATCAAGCCGATTAGTTAGGAGTTTACCAGATTTAACAGGTTCAAGTTTAACCGGATAAAAAATAAACCATAAGAGTTACAGGTCCAAGAGGCCGGGCTGGGCCGGGTTAATATTTTTTTTATTCTTTTTGTGTTTTGTATAACTATTAAAATTCATATTAATATAAGAATACAATGAAATGAAGACGGGAAAAAATTTACACTTATAAATTGCAAGTGCTTGCATTTATTTCAAAGTTCAAACTTATAAATTGAAAAGTTTTACATTTAACAACAAGTAAATTAACAAAAAAGAGTAAATTTAAAGGTTTTGCATTACCTTAAACTGTAAACCTTTTTAAAAAAAATTAAATATAGCATTTAAGCCGGTCTGATTCGGGCCAGACCGATTAACCTATTTTACGGAGATTTTGGTTAACCAAATTTGACCGGTCTAATTAACCGGATAAATTAAAATGAACGGACCATCCTTAACCCTAGTAACTTAGCCTATTCGAACTCCTAAGTATCGGGCCGAGCCGTGTTTCAACCAATCTAGTCCAGCCCGATCCCCCGTCAACTCGACCCGTTTGACGCACCAAAAGCATAAGAAGATACCATAATATGGGAATGCTTGTTTTAATGCAATGTAAATCACTATCATCATAACTCTTCCTTGTGTTGTCCACTTCACCCCCAAATTTTGTACTCTTCCTATATCCTTTGCCTCCGTTGTTTCCTACAAAATAATTGTCCTTCCCTTAAATAATGCCAATCCCCTAAAAATTAATTAAGAGCCTGTCTAAAAAGTCACTTTAAAAATAAATTTGGGTGTATATGATGTAATTACATAGTTTAGTATATTTGTTTGATCAAATAATTATTTAATTAGTATAGAGTTTAATATAATTACACTTTATAATTCTCAAGAGGAAGATGAAAATTGGTGATAATTAAATTAAGTAATTACAATACTGCTTTTTGGTTTCTTTTTTTATATTTTATTTTAATATATTTTCTTTGTAATTTTTTATTCTATTATTTTAATTTTTTATTTTATTTTTACTTTTAAATTTTTTATTTAAAATATATATTTTTACATTATTTATCTCTTTTTTTCTCTATCTTTACTTCTTGCAATTCTATGTAATTGCTTATATTTTATTTTTAAATTTTATATTTTGAAACTACACCTCCTAATATTAGAAATAATGAGTCATATGATAAACTTGGCATATAATGAATGATGCACTTAAAGTAAAATTTTATTGTAGAATGTTGTTATAAACTTATCATATTTTCTAATCTTAAGCTGTAGTGGGACTTATTATTACTATGTTAAAATTTGACATATATTAAACTATTTTATTTATTTATTTGGATTTTAATATTGTGGTATATTTCCGGTTCTAATCTACTTGTTTTAGTAGTATTGGTTCCTATTGCATGTTGTTCACTTTTTAGTTAGAATTGATAGATTAGTTTTGTCAAATATTTGAATAATGTTATGACACTATATCTATAAAATTTAATTTATTTTATCAAACATGAATTCCATGATATTTTTACAAAACGTATATTTTTAGTTTTTGTAAGTATCTAAACTAAATGTTATTAATTTAAAAAATACAGAGTATATAAATTATGTTTCCAATATTAGTTATAAATATATGACTTAAATACCAAACATAGTATTATTTATACTCATAAAAATTTATACGTATATCTTTATTATATTACTTTTTAAGTTTTGATAATTACTTAATTTAAAATTTAATTTAATTGTGTAATTACAGTTGTGCGACCAAACAATAAACCTGTAATTACATTATGACAAACAAACATATTGACATAATTATATAACTGTGTAATTACTAGGTCATGTAATTACTACCTTAATAACTACTCAAATTCCAATTATAGAATAGCTTTCCAAACAGATTCTAATTGTTTGAACGGTGTGTTTCAATTCTATAACAATAAGGGTATGTCCGAAAAGCCCTGTGTAATTACAGTAATTACACAATCTGGTAATTATATAGTATTGTAATTATATATTTATTTGTTATGATGTAATTACATGTATCATATTTAATTGTACATGTAATTACATAAATAAATACATATTTTTTTATATTAACAATGTGATAAGTATTTATATGTATAATATATATTAAATATTACTCTATATATTATCATATATTAAAAATGCATTTTCTTTTATAAGAAATTATATTATTATAGAGTAATGCATAATATCATAAAAATTATTGGTATTCGTGTAAATAATATTGTAACTTAAAAGAGAACGATCAAAATTTCAATAACAAATTAAAATTCTTTACCAACTCATGTGAATGTTATCATTCTTTAAAAAAAAATTCTTCTACCAATATTTTACCCTTCAAAAATTGAAAGGTAAAAAGTTCTAGCGCACAATACCATAGCTCAAGACAATATGAAGTCGAGCAATTTATCTCGATGTATATCTCCTTATGTGAGCTCTATGTGTGGATCGGGTGGCATGCCACCATAGTTATGTTGTCTGGATCAGGTTGCGTACCGCAACAAAGTGATGCTGAGTATAGTTCCCTGTATCCATTTTTACTTGTTTGGTTTCCTATTTTTCTGAGGAAAGGTCATATTAGTTGTGCGCCTGAGTCGCATGTAGGATCTGCGAGCGGGGTGTTTGTTAAATTATGTTGACTGCATTGCATGTATGATTCGCGAGCAGTGTAATTGGATTTCCTTTCCAAAGTTCATTTTCCTTTTATATCGCGTTCAAATTGGTAGCCTATTGGCACATTGTGCTATCATATGAGACTTTTGTTCGTGTCCGGGGTGGGTTATTGCCTGAGTAGTTCATACTGGGTGAGGCGAGATCATTGAATTCGAGATCAGTGCAATCTAATTATATGAAGTATATTAAGGAGCTAAGACCGTTATTTGGTTTAGAATGGGGTGATAGTTCTTCTCAGGAGTATAGACCCAATGGCTTATTGATTCAGCAGTTGGTTATGAATTTCTACATATCTCATCCATCGTGTCGGTAGTTTAAAAGTAAGGGAAAGACCTATGTATGTCATGAGGGGAAATGGGAGCATCAGATTCGTAGAATTTTGACTAATTGGATCAGAGAATGTTATTGTGGTCCTATGAGTAAAGTCGTGAAAGGTGTGAATTCAGCAAAGGTATGTAGTCATGTTCTGGTGCATCGTGTGGTGATTGATACGGTGTTCATATGTTGGAAACATGCCCGGTAAAGAATTTCAGATGTTGAAATTGGGCTCTATGGCTTATTTGCTTGAATAAAAGGGAATATCTTTAGAATTGATCGAGCTAATATGCCCAACTGAGTTGTGATAGCATGGGAAGGTTCATGAGGTGTTAAACATTGATTTCTGACTACTTCAATATAGTTCTCAGCACGTTCGAGGACGAACGTATGTTTAAGCGGGAGAGAATGTAATGATCCGACCGGTTGTTTTGAGCTCTAGCGCATCATTAAGGAGTCTGAGGCTATGAGCAGCTTCATTTCAGGTGTTATGACTTGTATGCATGGTCGGAATTGAATTTCAGGAAGTTCGGAGTTGATTTGGAAAGAGAATTCTCATTTTGGAAGCTTAAAGTTGAAAGAATTACATAAGATTGAACTTTTAAGTAAACAATCTCGGAATCGAGACTTGAATGTTCCATCAGGTTTGTATGACGAATTCGGACTTGAGCGTATTCCCGGATCGGGTCTTGGATGACCCCAGGAGCATTTTAGCGACTATTGTGGAAGTTAGCATTTTGGAAGAAATTTCATAAGTTTGGCTTGAAGTGCATTTCAGCGTTATCAAATTCTGTTTGGGATTTCGAGTTCGTGAATAGCTCCGTATGTTGATTCTGGAGTTGGGAGCGCGATCGGAAGTGAATTCAGAGGTTCGTAGGCCATTTTGGAGTCATTTGGCTAAAGATAGAAATTTGAAGGTTTTTGAAGAGTTTGACCGGAAGTGGACTTTTTGATATTGGGGTCGGAATCTGATTCCGGAAGTGGCAGTAGGTCCGTAATATCAAATATGACTTGTATGCAAAATTTGAAGTCAATCGGACGTGATTTGATAGGTCTAAACATCAAAAGTAGAAGTTGGAAATTTCAAAGTTCATTAAGCTTGTATTGGGGCGCGATTCATGGTTCTAGCATTGTTCGATGTGATTTGAGACTTCTATCAAGTCCATATTATGTTTTTAGTATGGGTATTTGTTTTGGAGCCCCCGGGGCTCGAGTATGATTCGGTATAGCTTCGGAGTGATTTGCTAAGAAATAATATTGCTGGTACTGGTATGATTGCATTTGCAATGCATTGCTCACAAATGCGACCTCGCATTTGCAAGTTTCCATTCACATTTGCGAGCCTGGGCTTCAAGGGGAAAGCTCGCATTTGCGAACAAGGGATCAATTTTGCGAGGCTGTCACCTTCACAATTGTGAAGGATATTGTCACAAATGCGACCAGGATAGGGTGGGCTAGGCTTCACATTTGCGATGCAACTGTCGCAAATGTGACATTGCAATTGCGAGCCCGGAGTTGCAAATGTGACTTTTGTGTCTGGAGCTATGGCTTTTTATTTCGAGACTTAGCCCATTTCACCATTTTCCACTTGGCCTTAGGCGATTTTTGAGAGCATCCGATGAGGGATTCCATTATCATTAAAGAGGTAAATAATTTCTACACATTATAAGTTAAATAGATAGATTATGGGTTGATTTAACAAGTGAAAATTAAGGAAAATCAAGGGTTTTAGATGAAAAACCTAGAATTTGGAAAAAACGAGATTTAATTGTTAGGGAATGAAGTAAAAATCATATATTCTTGATCCTTAGGTTATGTGTAACAATTTTCTTCAAATATTTCCAGAATCCAGGCTTGTGGGCCCGGGAATGAATATTAGAACCTTGCATTAGGGTTGGAAAATTTGTTTAATAATTAGAATATGAACTTTTGATCATGTATTGACTAGTTCTTACCTATTTGAATAGTTTTGGAGTGTTCGGCTCTAAATGTGAAAGTCTAAGTGCATTCTTGAATCGGAATATAGGCTTCAGAGCGAGGTGAGTCTCCTTTCTAACCTTGTAAGAGGGAATTATCCCCATAGGTGAGTTAGTTTGTTATGTGCTCCTATTTTTGGGGGCTACGTATGTACGAGGTGACGAGAGTGCGTGGTAGATACTATTATGCTATTATCCGGATAGTCTAGGACCCAAAAATATGTTGTACTTAGATTATTTGTAAACTCCTTGACAGCTTGAATTGCTTAAATCACATCGATTCAGTAAATAAATTTCAAAAAGGATTAAACTTTATTTTTCTTAAATCATTAAAGGAAAATTGGCTTTTATTGAAATAAATATTGTCCGATAAACTTTTAATTGGTTGTTTGACTCTTTGTGTGTGTGTGTGTGTATGCCCACGTCGCATGTATGATTCACGAGCGGGATATTTGTTTATTTAATGTTGACTGCGTCGCATGTATGATACGCGATCGGGGTAATAGAGGCATCTATAGTTCGAGCTGTTCGACCCTTGGCAATGCACAATTTATATTTCTGTTGGATCGGGCCGTACGACCGCAGCATGATTTGCGCATGCTTGTATTGCTTGCCTTGAGATTATGTTAGATTGATATTTGCTCTCCCAGACTTGATATAATTAGAAACTATTGGATCATGAATCCGGAGACTTTTAATATAAAAAGGAACTTTTACCTGTTCATGCCTTACCTGAATTTACTGTCATTCTTAATAATTCCTTGGTTATTCGCATTAATAATATATTATTATTGGACCAACAGTTCAATGGAAGTTGCAGCGAACATATAAACGCAAATTTACTACATGATTTTCTTTTTCCTATTATAGCATCCAGTTCAATTTATATGATATATACAAACCACATTATATTCAAGACGAGTTCAATTTAATCATTTTCACATAATGGAAAGATCTCGAAGTGATTGTTTGGAAGACATCATAAATCGTTGGACTACCCCTAATTTTTCATCCTACATTATTGTCAAGAAAATCATTGGCTTATTCTAGGCTTTTTTTATTTGTTTAATTTGTTCATAAACTTTTATTCGATGATAATGCTATACTTGAGATTAATCAATGAAATAAACACATATAAATCTATGGGTTAGATGGAAGTGGAGCAGTTTTTATATAATTATTTTAACTTTTTATCAAAGTCAGATTAGTGTTTGTAGCATGTTAATCTAAAAAACAAGATAGATATGGGTGGGTAATTCTTATAGGTTAAATGTTTTAATTTCTACTAATAAGAAGTTGACACGTGAAATTTAAATAATTATTTTTTAATTCAGAATGATCTAACAGGAAAAAGGTATAAATAAACCGAAAAAGGTAGATGAAAATATATTTTTAATCCCATATATGGATGAAGTGTATTTTTAGACCCTTTTAATAGTTAAAGAGCATTTTTACCCTTCTCGAATATACAAATTGTTCTTTATTTTTCATTTCAAAATAATAATGTAATACATATCATATTTTTAGTCAACACATTCTTTTTGGATCAAGCTTAAGAAACAAAACAAATACTCTTTACCTCCCAATTTATGTGTCATATTTCTTTTTTAGTCCGCTCCTAAGAAATGTCAAACTATCTTATTTATAAATAATTTCACTTTAAAATTTCTATCTTACCCGTAATAAACTAATTAACAATATGCAAATATTTATGAGTTATTTGAGATCACAAGTTTCAAAAGTATTTTTTCTTCTTCTTCTTAAGTTGCATGCCGAATCAAAGATGACTATATAAATTAGAACATGGGGAATATTATTTTGTCGTATGTTATACGATGATATTTGATGAATTTACATTTTAATAAAACTCAAATTTTTGGTCACTCCTGTATCTACCATAGATATTAACGATTGCCCAATTAACTGGCGAATTTCAGTTTTAAAGTTGAAGTTTTTTTTTGTAACTGACGAAATTTAGCAGAGATGAAGTTTTTGTTTTGTAATGTAACCAGCGAACTTCAACTCTAGAACTGAAGTTTTTTTTTGTAACTGGCGAACTTCAGCTCTAGAGCTGAAGTTTTTGTTTTGTAATGTAATTGTCTGAAGTTATTTAGTTCATTTGTAAAAACTTCAACACAATATAAGCTGAAATTTTTGAAAAAGCTTTCCAAAATACTAGATAAATAATCGGATTGCCAACAGTATCTAAATCATAGATTTGCAAAACAATAAACGTGAAAAGAATAGAATTATCACTGTCTACTAACTTACGTACGTGAAAATATTCAGAAAGTATTATTTACTAACTTATGTAATTATTTATAATTTATTTTTTAAATAATCTGATAAACATATTTATGGCAATCATCCATCAATTGAAGGTGTATAGCAGCACCAACAACAACAGAAGAAAAGAAGAAGAAAACGAAGGAGGAAAAGGAGGAGGAGAAATGAGGTTGAAGTTATTTAAAAAGCGAGTATAAATTAAAGATTTTAAAAAAATAAGTATAGGTTAAATGAGGCGACCAAATAGGACGGGTACAATTTTTACAAATTTTGTTGACATACAAACTAAATGTAAATAAAATCTGACAAAAAAAATGTAAATAAAATACCATATAAAGTACATTTAGTATTTAATGTTTCAAATCTATCACAGTATCATAATTTAATAAGAAAAACAAGAGTTTATAGGACAGATAGAGTAGTATTCTAGCAGGAATAATACTTTAAGCTGACACTCGAATGGCCAAAGTAAAACTACTTAAACATAATCATTAAATATTTCTAACGAATTTAACAAGCTAACCAAATTATTTAAAGAGTCCTAGTTGTGGTATAACTCAGGAGATTACATGAATCGAGTAGTTTCCTCCAACAGAATCTATTCTTTATATAAAATTTAAAATTGGACCCCATTTAAACAGACAGAGAGCAGCGCTGATCTGAGTGGTTTAATATGAAGTTACCATTCCATTTTGAGTTTTGACTCTCCCTGTTAGAACATGTGGACCCAATAACAATGGCATATCTGCAATAAAACCAAGAATCAAGTCCTTTTTATTGGTAAAACAAAGTACAACTTTCAAAAAATTAGACTAAAGAAGCTCTATCGACAGGTTAGTTTTGTTTACTGAGGTTTCAGGTTAGTAAAAGTAGCCGTAACAAGTTGTCTAACAGCTTAATAACTTTCAACATATAATATTCTTGAGTTATTCTTTTTCTTCAATAATTTATTACTGAGGAAGAGTGAAGAGAAGGAACAATTATTCCTTGTAAATTCTAGTTAAACTTATTTTATGTTTTTTTTTTCAACTGGTGGTGTGTGTGGGGGGAGGGGGAGGGGGAGCGGGGGGGGGGGGGGCGGTGTAGTAGTAGTGCTGTTGCTGCTGGCTGGTGCTTTACTTTGTGCTTAGTTCTCTACTTTCTTCCTTATATGCTCTCACCCCCTCACAAATATTCTCTTTTTTTTTCTCTTTTTGAGTGTGTATTGATATTCTTTCTTCTTTATGTTATTCTTCTTCTGATTCTCTTTAAGGGAAGTATTGAAGGTTCACCACCCAAATAGCAATGGCTGACATTACACATCCTCCTATGGAACAACTTCAAGACCTTGAATACTGCATTGACTCCAATCCTCCTTGGCGTATACCTCTCTCTCTCACTCTTAGTGTGTGCTTTTGTGTGTAAAGTTTGAAATTTTTGTGTTAAAGAGTTGAAGTTATGATATTATTACAAGTATTGGTTCATGGGGATGAAATGAGAGGCTCATTTATTAGCTTTTTGAATAGGCTATGTGGCTATGGCATTTACTGGCACTGTTCAATGTGTTGAGAGAAGTGAAGGAGAAAGGATATTCCTTTATGTTTATTACTTATTCATCTTTTATTTTGTTGGGTTGGTTTTCTCTTATTGAATGGCATTGTTGAAGGACATTCTCTTATTGAAGAATGTGTTTTGTTTAGGTTTGTGTCTTTATTGATTTGAGTTTTTTTGGTTTGGAGGAGGCATATTGGAATGTGAAAATCAATGCTGGGGACATTCTTTTATTATTTATTTTCCTATCTCTTTCTTCCCTTCATTTTTTTTGCCCTCTAGGAGTGGACTAGAGGGTCCATTTGGAATTGATGAAAAAAGTTTCACATTTGAAAGTTGGCAACTTTTGCTACATTTCTTAGGTTTTCTATGTTTGTTGTGCCTTAAATATGCTATTTTTAATTGTCTTTACAAAATGTATGATGGTTCAAAATGAGGGGACTGAGAATGTTTGTTAGCTATTGATATTTTCTTCTTCGGCTGCTTTCTGATTTGTATGAAAGATTGTAACTTTGACATCCAATTCTTGTTATGGCTGCAACCTTGCTCAGTCTCGGGCTTTGGGGTTGACAGAAGAGTTTATTTTCATAGCATTCTTAACCATCCAATATTAAGGCTTCTCTTTCCTTAAGTAATATCGATTTCAGGTAGTTTCCCAAAGAAAAGAAAAAAGGGAATTTTTGAAGTATCCAACAACAATGCAACAACAACAACAAACCAGTATAATCCCACTTAGTGGGGTATGGGAAGGTTATTGTGTACGCAGACCTTACCCCTACCCAGGGGTAGAGAGGCTGTTTTCAAATAGACCCCCGGCATCCTTCCCTCCAAGAACTTCTCACCTTGCTCTTGGGAAGACTCGAACTCACAACCTCTCGGTTGGAAGTGGGGATTGCTTACCATCAGAGCAACCCCTCTTGTCTATCCAACAACAATGCATTTCTTGGGAATAGCCTGTGTCTCTATAGAGGAGTAACCTAAGAATGTTAGTGAAACAAAATTGAATGAATACCAAAAAGAAGGACAACTGATATGAGAGAAATGTAAATGCAGAGAATGGAGTCTCCGAATTTCAGTATTAATGGTTCTATGCTGCATTTGAGGACATCCATATTATACTGCATTTGAACATCTCATTTGCATTGTTGAGTGGGGATGTGATTAGGTGAGTTGCTTACAAAGTTATGGTCTAGGTCATCCATTATGAATTGAAACTGGAAATGAGGACGCAAAACCTTCAACCTGGTATTTCAGTTTAAGCCAAATATGCGGTCCAATTCAGGATCGCTTAGTTAGTATTAGGAGTTCTAATGCCTGATGAAAATCTCTGGCCAGTTAATCTCTTAACTGGTTTCCAGAAAGATGCTACCATGCTAGAGACAGTTCGTTGTGTAGAGTTGTGTGATGATTCAATTATTGCCACAAAATATATAATTTCTTCTGCGGATTCTGTGTGTAGTTAAGTAAACTTGGTGAAACTATTGGTGGGAAAAAGAAAATCGAAATCTTTTTTATAAGTTGGCGAAGTGATCTAATCTTTTTCGCTCTTTGAAGCATTGTCACTCTATCACTTTCTATACTTGCTAATGCAGATTTTTTTATCTGCAGCCGAAACCGTCTTGTTAGCCTTTCAAAATTACATATTAGTGCTTGGCACAAGTGTGATGATTCCCTCGTGGCTTGTACCCTTAATGGGTGGATCAGATGTAAGCTGATTCTCTAGTTATCTGATTATACATCTACATTCGTAGTGCAGCAAAGAGAAAAACAACGTAATCATTGCATTAGCAGAAAACAGCGAATCTGAAGCTCATTTACTCATCAAAATGATCTGTTATTTCTCTATCCAGGGGGATAAGGCAAAGGTTATACAAACTCTGCTCTTCGTGGCTGGAATAAATACTCTTCTCCAAGCACTGTTTGGAACCAGGTTGCCAGCTGTTGTTGGAGGTTCATTTGCATATGTTGTTCCGATTGTCTATATAATTAGTGACTCACATCTTCAACGAATTAGTGAGCCACATGTCGTAAGTCTTACAATCTCAGTCATTCCTCTATCCATTTTGCTCCAATGATGAACATACTTGTTCAAAGCTGAAATTTTGTATCCTAGGCTGCCTTGCTTTTGTAAACCTGATCAATTGAGATATTACCAAATTGATCTTTACTTTCTTTTTCGTGATATACCCTTAATTTTCTGTAAAAAAAGAAGAGGTTTGAGGATCTAAACTTTACTGCAGAGATTTGTACATACGATGCGAGCTATTCAAGGAGCATTAATTGTTGCATCTAGCATTCAAATTATTTTGGGATACAGCCAAGTTTGGGGGCTTTTCTCACGGTATGGTACCAGTAGTTTATTGTTCAGTAAGGCAGGGTCCATACATGGCCATATTCTTGACTGTCTTACTTCATGTTTACAGCTTCTTCAGTCCCCTAGGGATGGCACCCGTTGTGGGATTAGTTGGTTTGGGCCTATTTCAGCGAGGATTTCCTGCAGTAAGTATTTGTTGCTACTGTTGGACATTTGTCTTGAATTCTAACGTTTGTTTGTTCCTTGTCAATATTTGATAAATATTTCTCACCATAATTGGGAACTTGACTTGACGCATTCTTAAGCTCTATAAGGCTTCTCTTGAGTTTGCCAGCACTTGAGAAAAATTCCAGATTTCAATACGAGATGGAGCTTTTCACTTGTTTATAAGTTATTTCCTGTCCCTGTTTTCTTATTATGGCATCCTATCGAGCTGTCTATAACCAAAAGATATTATAAGCTGAATTGCCTGGTTTACATTGGCTTTGAGTCTTCTTTAATTCCATGCAAATTATGTGCAATTATTTCTAGAAAATCTGCCTCTTCCTTGTGTCCAGTTTTTGATTGTTGGATAATAATATGCTCACTTATTATGCTCACTAATTCCTTGTAAAACAGGTGGTTAGCTCAATCATCTTTTCCGCTTTTATAATGAACTATTTCCCAATATTTGCAGCTAGGGAATTGCATTGAAATTGGGCTTCCAATGCTGTTGTTGGTGATTGGCTTATCACAAGTAAGTGGTGCTTTAAATTGGTTGAACATTTCTCTCCCATGCTCTTGAGTTTACTTAGGTAACACGTGTTTTTGCAGTATCTAAAGAATGTTAAACCACTGAGGGATTTTCCAATTTTCGAGCGGTTTCCTGTTTTGATTTGTGTTACCATTATCTGGATATATTCCATTATTCTGACGGCTAGTGGGGCTTACCGTGACAAATCAAATAAAACTCAACATAATTGCCGCACTGATAGAGCAAATCTCATATCTACTGCTCCATGGTGCGTTTAGTACTTGGCTTCTCTTAGATACCGTTGTTGATTTAAGCCTATGGTTTTAAACTAGCATTTGGATTATAATTTCAGGTTCATGTTCCCGTATCCTCTGCAGTGGGGTCCTCCTACTTTTGCAGCAGGGCATTCTTTTGCTATGATGTCTGCAGTTCTTGTGTCAATGGTTGAGGTACTTACATGTCCTGCTTCTTTTCTTCTTTCATTTTGCAAATTGAACAGAAATGATTCAGTTGACGGGGGCATTCTACGAGTTGGGGTTGAGCCATACTTGGTTGTTGAATGATTGATCAGATCAGCCGTAGAAATAGCCTCTTGCGCAAATGCAGGGTAAGACTGCATATAATAGACCCTTGTGGTCCGGCCCTTCCCCGAACCTCGCGCATAGCGGGAGCTTAGTACACCAGACTGCCCTTTTTATTTCATTTTATTTCTATACAATTTGTCTTGTCCAAATAAATTTTTTAGCTTGATGAAGATACACTTTTATTGTCTTATGGAAAAGAGTATATTCTGACCCAAACATTATGTGCAGTCAACCGGAGCTTATATGGCAGCATCTCGTCTGGCAATTGCCACTCCACCTCCTGCCTATGTACTAAGCCGTGGCATTGGATGGCAGGTGAGGTTTTCTTAACAAATTTAAACAGGAACCCTCATATCTGAATAGAGTACACAATTTGTTTTCTTATTGTGTATAAAGAAAAATACTCGTTTGAGGAGAATTTAAACCCGCACTTGTCGAAATTGTCTTATTTTAGTATTTTGGTCACCTTAAAGATAATGTCATTCTTGTAACGAACAGATTCTCTATACCATTCCTCTTAATTCTATATTAGTTGTTAATTTGACCAAATTCATTTCTCCTAAAACATTTTATTTTTCTAATTATCTTTTTGTAGGGAATAGGCGTTTTGCTTGATGGACTTTTCGGAACAGGCACTGGTTCCACTGTTTCTGTGTAAGAATTCAGGCAGTACATATGTAGCTCTGTATTTTCGGTGATATTTAGGTAACAAGTAATGATGGCGCTTCATTTCAGGGAAAATGTGGGACTTCTTGGATTGACTCGAGTTGGAAGTAGAAGAGTCGTTCAGATTTCTGCTGGTTTTATGATATTCTTCTCTATGCTTGGTTAGCATATCCACACATGGTCTATCTATCAGTCAATCGCTGTACATTTCCTTTATTTGTCCAACTTATATTTTTCTGTTTTATGCAGGGAAATTTGGTGCTGTCTTTGCATCAATACCTTTCCCAATATACGCTGCACTATACTGTGTTCTGTTTGGCCTTGTAGGTATGCGATTATTTTCAGATAACATCAAATTCGTTTATGACTTTCTCCAGATAATAAGGTTGATTTCTCCTTTGCAGGCTCAGTTGGATTATCATTTCTTCAATTCACAAATTTGAACTGTATGAGGAATCTCATAATAACAGGTCTTTCACTTTTCCTTGGGATATCAATACCACAATTTTTCAATGAGTATTGGTATCCAGCTCGTCATGGTCTTGTTAACACCCACGCAGGATGGGTGAGTACTTTTTGATTTGCATGCAACTTCAATTATAGTAGTAATTTGAAACTGTTTGTTCTCTTGTCTAGTTGTCGTAACTTAATGATTATCGTTACTCCATAAGTGTTGCATGATTTGTACGTAATCGATTAACTTGATGAAACTCCTATTCAGATGTTTATTCTTTTAGGCCATATTGACAAAATAGTTGACCTAAAAAAGTTCAATGCAACTGGTTAGGATTCTCTTGATCTGAGGGTCTATCAGAAACAGTCGCTGACCTCTATGAGGTAGGGGTAAGGTCTGCTACACATTACCTTCCCCAAATCCCACACTGTGGCAACATATTGTGTATGTTGTTGCAACTGGTTAGAATTGTCGATGGATTACACCAATATCTGAACTAAGTCATCAGATAACTTCGTAATAAGTTGCATTAAAACTGTCTCATAAGCATGTATCTTTTTATAAGTTTTAACATCTCAAAACTGGTTTGAAATGTTGGTGTTTCTCTTTGCAGTTCAATGCAATGGTTAACACCATATTCACGTCGCCTCCAATGGTGGGGCTAATAGTTGCTGTGTTTCTTGACAACACACTGGAAGTGGAGAAAGCAAAGAAAGACCGAGGCATGCCATGGTGGGTGAAGTTCAGAACTTTCAGAGGTGATAATCGAAACGAAGAGTTCTATACGTTGCCATTCAATCTCAATCGATTCTTTCCACCTACGTAGCAAGTGTGAAAATAACTCCAGGGAAAAGCTTAGTTCTCTTTTCGCAGTTAACACGATAGATCAAAGTCTCAGAATGGGTCTCTAGCATCATTTTATTTACAGACACATATGATCGATCACAAGCTAATTTTTGTAACATGAATTTCTTTGATTTTTTGTGGGCATTGGGTAGCAAGGTCCCAGGTAGGAATCTGTAGAGCTTACTGATGCTGTGTAGCTATTGCACCTCGTTGAATAAGGAAAAAGAAAATCTCCTTCTCCCTCTTAACTTTAAGCATGTTTTTGTTATGTAAAGAATTAGATTCATGCTATAAATTCTGAGGCCTAACTGATTGAAACTACATCTATTTTTTCACTTGAAACTGAGGAAAAATTTGAGAGTTTGTATTGTTTGTCGTTGTTTCATGATATCATGCACCATAATATAAAAAATAAACTTATAATATTATAAAGAAAAAGTAAGGCACAAGATATATTATTATATAAATATTCAGGGTAAGGATTAAATAAAGTTATTTATTACTGTAGTAAGGAAGCGTAAGATGAGAAAAAATAGGTAGCGATACGGCCATACCAAATTGGTTGTTCTATAAAATTACTTTTTAATTATTATGTAATTACAGATTTAATGATACAATATAATAAAATTTAAATAACAATCAAAATAAACATTATATTTAAAATAATAATACAATACAGTGCAACAGGTAACAACCATCCAGCTGAAAAAGTATCATGTATTTCTGACCATTATTATAATCCTTCGTCACTTCGTCTTGACATTCTTGGCCAAGTGAGAGTTGATACATTGCATGAATATCTTAATCACATCTAAGCTATTTTTCTACTTTAGAGCAAATTTTACTGATCTAAAAAAGTAGTTAAAGAACGTATACACGTTGAACCAGGAGGAGACCAATATGTAAAACAGTAAATATGTTCTTCTATATATATATTTGATCTATATACGTATTGTAATTTTCTGATAAAAGGTAATCAATTAACTATTTTTCACATAAACCATCAATATTGATATTTTACCGAGCTTTTTATTGTGTAGCATACATATAATTAATTACACTATACATATACATACGATATCTTGTATTTTATTTTCTTAATTTTCCATTGCTCAATTTGTATCACTCCACTTAGGTAAATCTAGGTATACCTTATAAATATGTTCATTAACTAAATAATCATTATATTAAAATATAGTAATCAGTATTTTACACGTTTATCTTGCTTTCTTACACAGTTTTAGTAAATATTACATAAATCAGGTTGGCCGCAATGGATGAGATATTGTAAACTATATGACTATTTATTATGTAAAAATAGAAAATAGGTATACATGTTTTCGTAGCTATTTTACAATCCAAGATCGCGTGGTAAAGTGATAACCCATCCATCCCCACTATGACATCAAAATCAATTATATCCAAAAGTAACAAATCTATACGAGTGTCAAGACCCCTAATCACAACTATACATGAACAATGGACACGATCTACCACAATAGAATCACCCACCGGTGTAGACACTTAGGAATATGTAGATCCCGGATCAAATAGAACTGAAACATCTCTACTACAAATCAGAACAGTACATGTGATAACTGCATCGGAAACCTCAGCCTCAAGCCTAGCTGGAAGAGCATAACATCGGGGCTGGGGCCCACCACTCTAATGCCTCTAACTATCTCTCTGGGACGGCCTGCTGCTGGCTGGCCTCTACCTCTAGCAGCCTAAACTCCACCTCTAATACCTCTAACTCCACCTCTAGCTGGCTGAGCGGGTTGTGGAACACTCGGTGCTTGAATCATGGCACGAGAACCCTGATGCTAAGAGCTACTCGATGCTCGAGGGAAAAACCTAGCAATATGTCCCGTACTGCCAGAAGTATAACAAGCCCACAACTATTGAGACTATTGATTCTGACGACCTGAATGACCACCCCAAGACTCTAGAGTGGTGGTGCACTGATAGGAGCTGGTGGTGCACTGTGGGTCTGCTTATCAAAATACCGCATAAAAGAACCACGGCCACCTGAAGCACCATGAAAAACTGAAGTGCTGACTGAAAAAGCCTAGGAGGATGGCCTCTACCAAAAGAATTCCTGCCTCCAAACGAGGCACTATTGAATCTGCCTGAATGACGAGGCCTCTTGTCAGACCCCTGACCACCCCCTATGATAAAACCATCTCAATCCTCCTAACCACATTGGCCGCATCCTAAAAGAAAATCTCGCTCCCCGTCTCCTTGGCCATCTGAAGTCGAATAGGCTGAATGAGTCCCTTAATGAACCTCCTCACTCCTTCTCTCTCTCTCTCTCTCTCTCTCTCTCTCTCTCTCTCTCTCTCTCTCTCTCTCTCTCTCTTTGTGGGAAGTATAAGAAGAGCATGATGACCAAGTCAATAAATCTGGTCTTGTACTGAGTAACGGTCAAAGAATCCTGATGGAGACGCTCAAACTGCCTTTGATAGTTCTCCCTCTGAGTGATAAGGATAAACTTCTCCAGAAATACCTGAGAAAACTGATCACAAGTCAAAGCTGGTGAGTCAGATGATCTAGCCAAACAATAATCTCTCAACCAAGTCTAGGCGGATCCAGACAAACAAAGAGCAGCAAAGTCGACCCTATTAGTCTTCACTATCCCTATGTTCCTGAGAACCTCATGACAATTGTCCAAATGATCCTAGGGATCCTCCGAAGATTCACCACTGCAAGTGATACTGAAGAGCTTGGTGAACCTGTCCAACCTCCACAAAGCCTCCGAAGACGTAACTGATCCATCACAGTTCTTGCCACTGCTCAGCTAAAGAAGCGGTATGTGACCTCGCCATTCGCAAAACAGAGTAGAATTTCAATTGCGAACCTTTCAGAACCAATTCATTTGTAATAACTTGAGAATTAATTAAGATATGACAAAAATTTGGCATGACACCGGAAAGGTTCAAGCTTCCAACCTTTGATTTGGACACAATCTTCGTACATGTTTCAAACAAAGAAAACTTGGGAGTTTAAAATGTGGTGGTTGGTTTGTGACCTTGACTTTGAGGGCAATTTCTCCTACACTTGCCATGATAACTTTGATCTCAGATTGGAAGACCTTAATTATTATTGACTAACCACCTTTTCTGTTAGCCCTTATCATATAAAACACCTCAGATCCATTCAATCCCAATACCCTATATTTGTTATATTTTACTTTTGGCTCATGAGTTGACATTTATTGAACCTTTGCATTTCACATGAATTCCAAAGTATATTAATTGTCGCCCACTGAGTGCGCATAATGCTCTTTATTGACTTATGCTATTTTGATGTGCTGGCCAGCCTCCACTTTGCGTAATAGGAAAGTTGGTAGCCAATTTTGAAGTCATTTTTCACTTGTTTTGACCAAACAGACTCAAAAGGACGACTTAAACAACACAAGAAGAACAGAGTCATGGGACAATGGAAAGAGGTGACATTTGACAAGAAAATAACCAAGTAGAAACTTATCAGATGTGGGTACCAACTCTAATGACCATGACACCCATTTTTGGATTAAGTGGCCTAATCTATCCAGCAAGTCTGATGTTCAACTCTTATTATACCTCTAAGTCGTGAAACTGCGCTTTAATGCTCCAATTATCCTGTTAGATTCACGATTCTCATTAGACTTATGGTGCCACAAAGTTTTCACCATTAAGCCTCTCTTTTTTGTACTTTCTCCCGACTCACCATCGCCTTATAGTGCCCGTGAGATTTTTCACCAATAAGACTCTCTCATTTCTAATTTTCTTTTCATTTCATGTGATGATGCAATTGACAAGGCATTAATCACGGTAAAAATATCATATGCTTCTGGCATGGCTAACTTGGCACTCTCAAAGGTTAACTACGAGGTTTTTTTTTTTTTGGATTGTAATGTGGCTTTTAAACATGGTTAGAAAGAAAGGATATCATAAAGGCTCAAAATAACTAAGATAACAGGGTTAATTTATTTATAACTTTTGGAATCCATTTTAAAACATTGCCCCAATTTCTAAAATAAGAGAATTTGATTCTCTCTTTTCTCTTCTTTTTTTTTTGTGATGGAATTCCTAAGAAAAAGTACCCCACTCTTGACTTCATAGGATTATGAAATATTTTAGTGTGACCGAACCGTGAGGCTGCCTACGTATGCTGTGGAGACAAGAATCAGGTCGAACGTAGTTCACAACTAATTCTTTCTTTGTCTTTCGTTGTTTTTTTTTCTTTTTGATTTTTTTGGAATGAACTTTCTAAAACAAACCTTATAGGGACATGATTTTTTTGATATATATTTTTTAATGACTCTAACTTGATTCTAAAAGAGGTGAGGTCAAGGAAATCAGCACAGGCTCGAAGGGATATCAAAGGGTATAAAGTGTTTGGATAAATGAAAGAGAGCCTCCCAATCTCTAAGAATACCAAATATAACAGATGCAACTTGAAGATGAAAAATGAAGATCATGCATAATATTTCTTTTGCAGCATCGGTATTGGTATCACATATATGCCTTCCACCTTTCTTTAGTACCTTTCACGCCCCTTTTTCCTTGCGAAATCGGGGTTTTGACATTTGGAGGGAAAACTGTTCCCCTTTGGGAATTGGGTTTAAGAGAGTTGAAGAGTCACCACCTAATGGTTATTATGCATTAGGACACTAAGGATGGTTCAGTTTGGATAAACAGGGATTGGGTAAGGTCTTGTAATTATCCCGAGGGGAAGGTGTTAGGCAGCCTCAAGATCTACTAGTGTGGTTTCCGGCTAAGCTATTGTTATAACTTAAATATAAACAACACGTAAGCAAATAATGGTATCACATAAGAGGGCATTTTCACATAAAAATGTTGAAAAACAAATGAAGTTGGAAAGCATAGGAAAGAGTTGGTGTAAAAGAAGCATTTTAAAAGATGTTAAAGAAATAAAAAGCAAAGGAAGAGGTCCTAGGTTTAATAACAATATGGATCACGTTAATGCAATACCCAGTAATCAATCCTCAGAGAGGGCTACACGTGGTATTTAATGCACTATTCATCATATCCATTTCTACCATCCCCCCTCCCCCCCGTTAAGGTATCAAAGCAGTAAATGGTCTCGTTCACCTATTGCATGCTATTACTCGTCCTGGTCCTGTCAATCTCGGAGGTAGTTGGGATTACTAATTCTAAAGGGAGAAGATATATGGATTATTTGTGGTTTCTAAAGGTTAAAATACTAAGGAGACAAACAAAACATACAACGAGTATTATGAAAGCACATAAACTGATAGAAAGGCTTGAATAAACCTCCTCAAATCAAAGAAAAGCATATAGTTTAGCATATCTTGCACGTACTGATTAGGGTCTGATTAAAACTTAATAGGATTCAAGGCAGGCTGATATGCTACATAATTTAGATAGGAAGCCTGAGTCAAGCCTGCCTGCTGGTTGTAGTTTTTAGAAAAATGGAAGTGATTCAGTTTATGAGTTACCCTAAGGCTTGCCTAAATGATAGACGGAACCTATAGGCATGGTATCTACAGATTTCAGGAATATGGGCATGGACTGATATTATGTTAACTTAAGAAAAATTTGCCAGTTTTAACAGAAAGAATGCAAATTCTGCAATGACAACACATTGTTACTTCCAATTTAACTTACAAACGAGCGGGAGTATTCAGATTTGAATTATGATCCCTATAGGCATGCTTTCTAGATGTTCGTTAACTTCAGAGCACATTCATAAACACAGTAAAATGCTATAGGCATAACATCTACATGCTTGGTCTTATATGAACATTACATCTGATTGCATTCTTTGGTTGTTAAGACCTATAAACACGTTTGACTAGTGAGAAATGGATATGCAATCATTAGAAAAGACCTATAGGAATATTTTATACCTGCGTGTACATCCTATAGAGATGGTATCTATATATGAGAGCTCAGAGATTAGAAAACCTATAGGCAGGTTATGTAACGTTGTTAGTTATTTAAATCCTATAAACAGGTTTTCCTAGTGAGGAATGTGTATGCAGGTTTTGAATTTCTAGTTAAATATGAGCATGGTATCTATATGGGAGATGCAAAACTTTCTGATAGATATGGTATTCATATGAATGCATAGACCTATAAATATGGAATCTATGTAATGCAGAAGTGCAGAAACCTTATTGACGGGTAATTATATGAATACAGGAGTTCTTATAGTCATGATGTCTCTATGCAAGTGCATAATTCTGTAAGTAAACCCATAAGCTGATATCTACATGGATGCAGGAATTCATAAACCTATAAGCAAGTTATCTATGTGAATGCAGAAATTAATAAACCTATAGGCAAATTATCTACCTATTTTTGCATGTAGCTATTCCATTCCCTTTTTACTAGCCATCCCCGATAATTTTATTACATAGTTATTACAACCCAGGAAGAAATTAAAGTACAAAATACACTCAGAAGCTAAAGTTACGACCAAGGAAAGCTCGATTCAGACTTCCTGTCCGATTTATGAAGTAAACCCTCCAAAGATCAATGTTCAAAAGCCTTTATCTCATTTGGATGTGTCAGAGTTCTCTAAGAGCCTCACATGGACTCCGGGCAGTGCTCACACCCAAATGCATTATAGGGTCAAGACATAGTGCAGTGTAGAAGGGACAACCCTCGAGTGTCCAAGTTAAGAGGGAGCTCAAGGTCCTAAGGCAATGCTAACAAGAGGGGGGGGGGGGGCAGAACTTAGAAACTAGGAGAAAGTATAACTTAGAAAAAGTGAGGGGGGAAGTGATAAAGAAGCAGGGATATGCTAGTGGGAATACCTAGAAATGAGAAATGCTGGCACACCCCACAAGCCTGTTAAGACACATTTGTTTTGGGAGTCAGGATCCCCTAAGGGATCAAGTCCAAACATGAACAATAACTTGCTTATTGCTATGTTCTGAACTTCAACTCAAAGCACATACAAGGAAGCAGGGGTGCATGGATTCACAACAGAAACAGGTAGAAGGAATTAACATTCTAGTTAAACATAACTCCATATAGATAATAAAGCAGACATGGATATAAAGGCTGTAAGTAAACACATTGGGATGATGCTGAAACTAAACTAGGACATACCAGTCTTAAAGGAACAAGTAAGAAGAAGGCAGTAGCCTTGTAAAACCACAGTGCAAATAAGCAGTTGGAATACTATGAGTTTAGAAGAGAATTGTGAGATTGTAAGTGTCTGAGGTGTGTGTGATCTCTTCTCTAAAAGTACAGAAGGATCATGCCATTTTTATAGTGTAGAAAAGAAGCAGAAATAGGTAAGAAAATAGTTTAAAAATCAATTACACAAGGTTTACCTTTAATCAAGGGATTCTGATTTCAAACGTGGTAAACTAATTAAGGCAAGAGGTCAATCAAACACTTTTCAAAGCAGTATAAGACGGGTAAATACATAGAGGTCTATTTAAGGACAAGGTCTTGACAACACACGATTTATGCAAATAAGTAAAGGAAATCAGTTAACAGCCAAGAAATCAAAAACTCAAGATTTTGTATGAATGAACCAAGTCAAAAAGATGGGAAAGATTTTAACTTAAGGAAAATCAGTAACAATCAATTTAGACTTATTAAAAGGAATTCTGAATCAATCACAAGTTGGAAAACCCTTTTGAAGAAAGATTCATCATATATAAAAGCATAATGACACGTTAAACATGAAGAAATTTGTCATGCTATTCGATAGAAGAGTCTAGTGTAGGAGAATCAGAATTGTGTGCAAACAAAGAAGTTAACACCTAGTTCATGGACTCAGAGATTAGTCTGAAAGAGTCAAGGGTTCTCAAATAGAACCCTAGTTCAATCGTATGACCAAACTCGGAGGAATGCCCCAAATTCTAGGGTTTTCACCTCGAGTCGGATGCAGAGATGAGGTGGCAACAGGCTCAGAGATTTTTTTTCAGAATCTCATGAGAAGACAAGCAAATATAAATAAAAATTCAGGACAAATAGAGTGAAGGAGCATAATGAGAGAATAGTCATGATAGTAGAAGAAACACGTTTGAGAAAAAAGAAATTTCAAAAAGGACTTAAACAGTGTTCAATAAAAGGAAAACAAAGAACTTAAGAACTTAGTAGAAAATACAGCAGAAGAACACAAGAATACCGAAAAAGTATAGTAAAAGAATATATAGGGAAGAACAGCAAGATAAATACGTGAGAGCATAGTATAAGAACACAATAGGAAAATGAAACATAGAAAGCACAGAAGAACATGTATGGTAGAAAGAAAGTGTTGGAAACACGTTCTCAAAGCATTATACTAAAACGTGTGTTCATATGTGTAGGTTTTGATGAATGACAAACAAGCGCAAATTGACATATGACGAAGCTCAAGTACAAGCGCACAATTGATATATAACGAGATTCAAGCACAAGACCAAGTTTTATAGTTTTACATGAGTCGTTCTTAACTGTGATCTTGATCCGACAACTTGACTCATGACATGGCTTCTCTCGTAAAATTATTTTTACAAAATCATGCATATTTAATTTAATGCTAAATGATTTTAAATCATGCATATTTACATTAGTCAAAATAATTTTTAAACATGCCTCTAAAATCTGGACTAAGAAAATCGATTATGTACTTATGATAATCGATTATGTTAAGCCAAGGCTGCATGACAATCGATTGTGAACTAATGACAATCGATTGTGTTAAGGCAGTGAGCATCAGATTTTTCAAATCTGCATGACAATCGATTGTGAACCTTATGACAATCGATTGTGAAGAGGCAGTGTCCATCAAAGTTTTTCAACGCTCAAAATAATCGATTGTGAAGTTAATGACAATCGATTGTGAAGAGATAGTGTCCATCAGATTTTTCAAAGTCACAAAATAATCGATTGTGAACATATGACAATCGATTGTGTTGAGGCAGTGTCTTCCAGACTTTTTCAAAGTTATTAAATAATCGACTGTGAGTATATAACAATCGATTGTCACGAGGCAGTGTCTAAATTAATTTTTCAAGACTGATATATAATCGATTGTTAACTTAGTATAATCGATTGTATAACTAACCATTGCCAAAATATTTTCAAATACCGTCAGGTAATCGATTGTTGATCTTCTATAATCGATTGTTGAAATTAAAATCTGGAAAGGATTTTTTGAACGTTGCTGAATAATCGATTATTGATTTTGTATAATCGATCGTTTTACGTAAAATCTGGAAATGATTTTTTGAACGTTGCTAATAATCGATTGTTGATCTTAGATAATCGATTGTTAAGCGTAAAATCTGGGATTGATTTTTGGAACGATTGGCAAACAATCGATTGTGGATTCTTGACAATCGATTGTCACAGAGTAAAATCAGCAGTTCTTAATTGGCAATTAGGCAACGGTAATGCCAAGTTTTTCAACTATAATACAGCTTCAATTCAGTCTTTTGAGTACAACAACACACAACAACTGATCATACAATTGCTATAAGCTTGCATACTCTATTTCTTATCATTTTATATTCATTACATAAGTTTTTGAGAGCCAAACTCTTGTCGAAAGTTGTTGCGATCTTGAGCGTATTCTTTTACTCATATCTACTCATTAAGGAGTGTCTTGTTTGAGTGCTTAGTGTGTTGTACACTTGAAGAGAATTGTTATTTTCTTGTTGTAAGAAGGAACTTGTGTTTCCTTGGTTGAAGTCCTGGAGTGTTGTATCTCCGAGCAAAGGTAGTTGAGGCTTGTGTCCTCAAGTTGTGAAGGAACTTGTGTTTCCTTTGGTTGAAGTCTTGGAGTGTTGTATCTCCGAGCAAAGGTGTTGAGGCTTGTGTCCTCAAGTTGTAAAGGTTTGTTAAGCACCCGGAAGCTTGACAAGTTAGTGGAAATCTCGAGAGAGTCTCTCGGGGACTGGACTAGCCACGGGTTGTGGTGAACCAGAATACTTCGGTGTGTTCGTTCTTTTTTATTTACTTATCGCACTCATTTATTTCCTGCAATTTTTAAATTCCGCAAGTTTACGCTATTTTTATTATAACGCTATTCACCCCCCCTCTAGCGTTAAGCGTATTATCTAACAATTGGTATCAGAGCCCAACTCTCTGAAGACTTAGCCGTTTGAGAGAAACATCCATGGCTTCTACTCGTGATTCTTTTGCAGGAATAGGTGAAGGTCACTTTAACTTGTTGCCGCCAATATTTGGTGGAAGCAATTACACATATTGGAAAGAACGGATGAGAATTTTCATCACAGCCAACAACTTTTATCTATGGCAAATCATCAAGCATGGTGAACAGATGACGACAAAAGTTGGGAAAGCCAAGGTAAGTGAATACAACACTAAGGCAATAAATATGTTGTATATCGCCTTGAATCAGGAAGATTATCAGAAAATTTCCCACTACAAATCTGCCAAAGAAATGTGGGATAAGCTTGAGGAAATGTATGAAAGCACACCTCAAAAAGCGGACAGCTCATGTGGTGAATCGACTGGCCGATGTCTCATGGCAAACGAAGAAGAAGAGGTAAGTACGTCTAACTCTCACTCACTTGAAGAAATGCAAAATGCTTATAATAAATTATATAGTGAGTTTGTTAATGCTTCCAAGACCAATAAAGATTTGCAGAAAGCTCTTTCATTGCAAGAAACAGTTTTCAAAAACAACTCTCATTGAAAGAAAAGGATTTGGAAAAATTGATCTTAGAAAATGAGAAGTTGAAAGAGGAAAACAAATTTTTCGGAAAGAGAAGCACCGACAAGCCCGAAAGTTCTATTAAAAATTGTACTTCTTGCATGCATCTCAAAAATGAGGTAGATAGACTTAAGGGCACCTTAGATAAGTTTAATTCTTCTCACAAAAATTTGAATGAGGTTCTTGTTAATTTGAAGTCAACCAAGCATGGCATAGGTTTTAAGAATGAGCCTAAAGAAAAGGTTGAAGCCAAACCACAACCACCTAAGGCTCAACCTAGGATTAATAAAACAAATGCTCATCCTAGAAATAGCAATCCTAGAACCAATATGCATGCTAGACCAAATACTAGAAGGAATGTTGAACATTTTAGGAGACCTAGAAATGATTTTCCACCTAGAAATAACTACCCTAGAAATGATGCATATTCTAGGCCAAACACTAGAAGGAATTTTGAACAATTTAGAACACCTAGAAATGACTTCCAACCTAGAAATAATTGTTCTAGAAATGCTGTACATCCTAGAACAAATAGTAGGAGAAATGATTTTCATGAAATGCGCAATAGCCATAGTGTCGAAAATAGAGTGAACAATTTTCGTCCGTCTAATTACTATGAACCTAGAAGGATGCATAATCCCAACATGACTTGTCATTATTGTAGACGTATTGTTCATATTGCTCCTGCTTGTTTTACACGACATAGACATATCATTCAATTGCATCACTATGATATGCCTAACTCCCAAGGACCCAAAATGGCATGGGTATCAAAAGATCATTAATCTCTTTTGCAGGTGTGCTTGAAGGCTACAATATTGTAGTAGATGCATCAAGCACAATACCTTATCGCATCAAGGGGGAATTTCGGTTAGTTATCCTTTTTGACAAAAACCGGATTGATAATATATGCAAGCAACCGATATTAACATATGTGTTGTTAATTTGGCCTTATATTGTTAAAATTTTTTGATGTGCTTAATCATAATAGTTGATATGTGTTGAGATATCCTTGTTAATAATTAATATCAATTATCCATGATGCATATGTTGAAAATTCATTGTTAAACAACAATTGGTATATTAGCTTGCTTCTAATAAAAACATTTCATTTATGATTTGATAACTGTTATTTGTGGTTTAAATAAATGTTAGTATATACCAGAAAAATAAATTATTTCCTCTGGTGTGTATTAACTGTTAGCATATTTTTGTCAAAAACTTTTCACTCATGTTTTTAATAAATGCTATTTTTTGTTTGAAAAATAATTGATATATTCCTGAAATAAATGATTCATGCTTTTAACAGTTGATAAAAGTATTTCTGTTGAAAATTGACTCTTGATGAATGTATCTTTTGGTCTGAATAATGGTCGGTATATTCAACTTTTGGATTGACTTGTTATATATTAATGTTTGATATTTTTTAATATGTTTTCTAAAAATAACATTTAGTATCACTGTTAATAAAATAACATTTGATACATTTGTTATGTTTGCCAACAAATGATTTTATCACTACTTTATAACAATTGGTATATCTATGGTTTGTTGGTATGTTTTGATTAACTTCTCATTAAGGAGGAATAGATTGCATGAATTTTATCTTGATGACATTATTGTTGTATTTCAAAACAACTTTCCATATTGGTAATATCATTCTTCAAAATTATGTTGATAACTTTTATGCTATTAATATTTTGCATTCCAAAACATGTTGAAAATGATATTGTATTAATTTTTGAGCAACTAATGAGTTTTATGCAAGGAGTCTCTAAAATTTCATTTGAGATGTCCATGATGGACAAGCGAAATTTCCTCTCGGAGCTGCAAGTTAAGCAAATGAAAGTGGGAACTTTCACTTGTCAAACTAACTATTGCAAGAAATTGCTGAATCAATATTGAAAAGAGCAACACCAAAGCAATGGTCACTTCAATGAATTTATAAGACCATCGTGACAGAAAAGTGAAAGGTAAGAAGAGCAATACCAAGAACTACAGAGGTATGATCATTCCTTACTTTACCTTATTGCCAGTAGACTTGATATAATATTTAGCGTTTATTGATGTGCTAAATATAAATCATGTCCAAATGAAGTGTCTAATGCGGGTAAGCGTTGATCTAAATGCATACTTTTTAGGTTGCTTTTATATGTTGAATATTACTGACTTGAGCGTCGGAGACGCGTATTTCCTTTTGCAGGTATCGCCCTAAAGGTAGGGGGAATTATAAAGATATGGCATAGAACAATCGATTGTTACAGCAAATAATCGACTATTTTACTGTGCAAAAAATCGATTAGCAAGTATCACTAATCGATTATTTATGGTTTATGCTTATTATGAAGTTTTGTTTAATAATCGATTTTTAACTGTTTAATCGATTACCGTCTCAGCCATTCGGTACTGCTTTTCTAAGACAATCGATTGTTTCATATATATAATCGATTATTTTCAGAGTCAAAAATCACCGTGCACACTATGTCACAACAATCGATTACCATAATTTAAATCGATTATTTCATGTCAGTAATTCAAAAATTTGTTACCGTTTGGTCCTGAAATCGATTTGTGTCAGTTCCGAGATTCAGTCAAATCTTCATAACAATCGATTATTTCATTCCAATAATCGATTGTCTAACGGTCAGTGCAATTTATTTTCGCCGTTTCTGACCGTTTTGGCCTTCAATTTTCTGCAGATTTTCACCATCAATGAAAAGCCACTATCCCCATTATAAATAGTCACCTCATATCTTCATTTCATTCACTCAAGCATCATTTTAGCTCTCAAACTATCAAAACTCTTTTAAGTTTTCTTGCAAAGCTCATTACCTCCTATTAAAAATGTCGGGCCGTCACTCTAAACGTTCCCGTTCAGCTAGGCCTGGTGCATCCTCATCTGCTGCCCCACCTCCTCCAAATTACCCTTATCAAGATGGGTCCATTTTACAATTTAATTCTGACACCGAGCTTACTCGGTTTTGACAAAATTTGAAAAGCGCGACATTCTTCCTCCCCGCTTTTCAACAAGCAAGTATCTTGAATCATACGCCCCTGCTGCCAACATGCTTAAAGAATGTCAACTTCTTGACTTTTTATATCTTACCTACCCTTATATTAATCCTCCATTGATTCAAGCGTTTTATTCAAACCTTCATGAGGATGATGATGGTGAGCTTGTGACAAATATTAATGGTGTTCAAATTTTTTTGTCCGATGAAAACCTGCATTCCATTGCCCATCTTCCTCGACGTGGCGAAAACATTTCTCGCTACATTAGAGAGGCTGGCGCCTTATTTGATGAGAAAACTCTCCTAAACCAAATAGGTCTTACATCTTATGATCCTAATCTATCTATTCGGCGCCCTACTATCACGGGAATGCTCCCCGAGTATCGTTTGATTTTCTATTTCATCACCCGAGTCCTCAAGCCTCGGAAGCATAATCATACCACTCTTTCCCAAGAGGACGCCAAGCTCATGCATGCCATTATAACCGGAGCTAACATCAATTGGTGTCAGTTCGTCAAGATTCACATGCGTGATGCCATCGGAGATGATAGGCCACTTCCCTATGCCCTCCTTATTATGAATTTTCTTGAAGCCTCCGGATTCAACACTTCCATCGGTCCTCTCAAAAAGAGCACCAAGAAGTGGGAAATTTCAGAATCCTCCTTTCATCATGACGGTGATCATGCAGCTCCTGCTCCTCCTCCAACCCGTCAACCCCGTCAGCCTCAAGAGCCTACTCTCCAATCTATCTCCAATCAAATTGCTTATTTGACCACCTCGTTCAGTCAATTGACACATGAACTCCATGGATATTTTGACCATGTTTATTATCCATATGCTGGTCTTGTTCCCTATGAAGCAGTGCCGGATGATGAGGCGGGAAATGATGAAAATGAATAATGTATTTATTTTCTTTTTAGATTATTGTTCTATGCTTTATTGTCTTCTCCTTATGTAATCGTCTTTTATTTTCAACAAATAAACAAGTTTTTTTTCAATCCTTGCCATCTTATTACATTTTTTTGCTAATGGCAAAAGGGGGAAGATAACGGGTATGCACTCTCAATACTTATCGGCATAAATTGAGGGGGAATTCATATATTAAGGGGGAACAAATTGCATATCCATATACTTGTTGCATATCTTTTCTTGTCTTGAATCATCATTATGAATTGCTTAATATGCATATCCCGCTTAAATTTTGCCATTATCAAAAAGGGGGAAATTGTTGGAAACACGTTCTCAAAGCATTATACTAAAACGTGTGTTCATATGTGTAGGTTTTGATGAATGACAAACAAGCGCAAATTGACATATGACGAAGCTCAAGTACAAGCGCACAATTGATATATAACGAGATTCAAGCACAAGACCAAGTTTTATAGTTTTACATGAGTCGTTCTTAACTGTGATCTTGATCCGACAACTTGACTCATGACATGGCTTCTCTCGTAAAATTATTTTTACAAAATCATGCATATTTAATTTAATGCTAAATGATTTTAAATCATGCATATTTACTTTAGTCAAAATAATTTTTAAACATGCCTCTAAAATCTGGACTAAGATAATCGATTATGTACTTATGATAATCGATTATGTTAAGCCAAGACTGCATGACAATCGATTGTGAACTAATGACAATCGATTGTGTTAAGGCAGTGAGCATCAGATTTTTCATATCTGCATGACAATCGATTGTGAACCTTATGACAATCGATTGTGAAGAGGCAGTGTCCATCAAAGTTTTTCAACGCTCAAAATAATCGATTGTGAAGTTAATGACAATCGATTGTGAAGAGACAGTGTCCATCAGATTTTTCAAAGTCACAAAATAATCGATTGTGAACATATGACAATCGATTGTGTTGAGGCAGTGTCATCTAGACTTTTTCAAAGTTATTAAATAATCGATTGTGAGTATATAACAATCGATTGTCACGAGGCAGTGTCTAAATTGATTTTTCAAGACTGATATATAATCGATTGTTAACTTAGTATAATCGATTGTATAACTAACCGTTGCCAAAATATTTTCAAATACCGTCAGGTAATCGATTGTTGATCTTCTATAATCGATTGTTGAAATTAAAATCTGGAAAGGATTTTTTGAACGTTGCTGAATAATCGATTATTGATTTTGTATAATCGATTGTTTTACGTAAAATCTGGAAATGATTTTTTGAACGTTGCCGATAATCGATTATTGATCTTAGATAATCGTTGTTAAGCGTAAAATCTGGGATTGATTTTTGGAACGATTGGCAAACAATCGATTGTGGATTCTTGACAATCGATTGTCACAGAGTAAAATCAGCAGTTCTTAATTGGCAATTAGGCAACGGTAATGCCAAGTTTTTCAACTATAAATACAGCTTCAATTCAGTCTTTTGAGTACAACAACACACAACAACTGATCATACAATTTCTATAAGCTTGCATACTCTATTGCTTATCATTTTATATTCATTACATAAGTTTTTGAGAGCCAAACTCTTGTCGAAAGTTGTTGCGATCTTGAGCGTATTCTTTTACTTATATCTACTCATTAAGGAGTGTCTTGTTTGAGTGCTTAATGTGTTGTACACTTGAAGAGAATTGTTATTCTCTTGTTGTAAGAAGGAACTTGTGTTTCCTTGGTTGAAGTCTTGGAGTGTTGTATCTCCGAGCAAAGGTAGTTGAGGCTTGTGTCCTCAAGTTGTGAAGGAACTTGTGTTTCCTTTGGTTGAAGTCTTGGAGTGTTGTATCTCCGAGCAAAGGTGTTGAGGCTTGTGTCCTCAAGTTGTAAAGGTTTGTTAAGCACCCGGAAGCTTGACAAGTTAGTGGAAATCTCGAGAGAGTCTCTCGGGAGTGGACTAGCCACGGGTTGTGGTGAACCAGAATACTTCGGTGTGTTCGTTCTTATTTATTTACTTATCGCACTCATTTATTTCCTGCAATTTTTAAATTCCGCAAGTTTACGCTATTTTTATTATAACGCTATTCACCCTCCCTCTAGCGTTAAGCGTATTATCTAACAAAAAGCACAAGAAAGCAATAGAACCACATGTGTGGTAAAAATATATGAGCCCAATGGAGACAAATACACGCAAAGAGAGGAAAAGAAAAGTCGGAGAAACATTTGAGCATTTCAGGAAACCCTAAATCGGAAAGAAGTAGCTTTGAAAGTAGTTTTTTGAAAGAAAAGTTGAGGAAATCGCTCAAAAACTCAAATATAAACTGGATATATAACAAATATAGGAAAAATCGAAGAAAATCTCGAATATTTAGGGTTTTAGAGGAACCCTAGAATGAGAAAAGCTTGGAAAATTTTTGACTTGAGTTGGATAGGTCAGAAACAGGCTCAAAACACCATAGTATGCCGAAGTAGGGCCGGAGATGGCCCTAGGGCCTCGAATCAGCGAAGATATGAACGGACACCTTCGAGGTTAGTCCTCGAACCTTCGAATACCAAGTGTTTGAGAGCAGAGGAAGATGAATTTAGGCCATCCATGGCTTGAGAGGCCACAGATTCCGGTGAGCTTGAGGTAGAAGACAATAGAAGAAGATTAGGGTTTCGAGAACATTTGAGAGTATTTGAGAGGAGAGGGATTTCAGAGGTGGAAGTTTGAGTGAAATGATTTAGGGTTAGGGGTATGGGTATGGGTGAATTAAAAAGGAAAGGGGGCAATTGTGGCCATTGATCAGAATGATCACATGGCCTAGATTTAAAGGGGAGGACGGGTGGGTTTAATTAGTTGGGTCGGGGGTCGGGTTATATTGAAATTGGGCCGTTCCGTTTTGGGCTTGAAATTGGGTCAATTAGGGGATTAGTTTTAGCTAAAATTGAAATAAAATAAGGCTAGATTTTAAATAGTCACTTTTTTCATTTCTATTTTATAAAATAGGTAAATAATTTTGAAAACACATTAATGGCACTGAGTCAATTAGTAACATATAAATATTAAATTAAAAATATTAGAACCTATTTCATAATTATAAAATGCTATTAATTCTTAAAATATGCTAAAATTGTAATTATATGCAACTTAGCTTTTAAAATACCAAATTAATCTACAAAATTATATAAAAATTAATAGCTATATTTTGGTATAAACATGAGAATAAATAAGTTATTCACCAAAAATGATAATTTTAGGAATAATTTTTGATTTTTGTACTGCTAAAATGGGAAATAAATCGATTTAAAAATATTTAAAATTTTGGAAAAAATACTAAAATACTTGGGCATATATATATATATATATATATATATATATATATATATATATATATATATATATATATATATGCTATTTTAAAAGTATTTGGATGTAAAAAATACATAAGAAAGAATTGGGTCTCAACAGCTGTCCCTCTTTACCCGGGAAGGATGAACGAGTTGTCGGATAAAGATATGATGCCCAATATTTTCCGAGTGAAGTGGTTTGAAAAGGTTGGTCGTGCTCTGGTTTCTGGGCTTCCTACATATCCTGGGTCTTACAGGGATCATGCTGTATGTAGTTCAGGATCTGTTGGCGGAGGATGCCGATGGCGTTTTTCCAAGAACGAATGCAACGTTTAGGTTGGGGTGGATGGTTAAAGTCTAATAGGGTTGCGGGAACTAGAGCGAGATCGCTCCTACTGAGACGTTCGTTGTTGGCCGGTTTACCTGCAAATAAACAAGCATATATTGTGCATAAATTTAAACGTGATGCAAGTTCCTGTCGGACCATGAATGCTGTCTTCGGACGGTTAGGATGATGTCCTCAAACCATGAAGTCCTGGACCATGAAGCGTATAATAAAGGATTCGCTGGCCATGAAATGATGCTCTCGGGCTATAAGGATAATGCCTCCGAGCTATGATGCCTTTGAATAATTATGTGATGAGATAAAAGGAGTCCTCAGGCCATGGCATGGCGTTCTTGGGCTATAAAGATGGTGCCTCTGAACAATGACGCCCTTGGAAAGTTTGGCGATCTTTCAACCCATGAGATACAATAAGTGGCAGTATTTCAGCCGATGCAAGATGTAAATGAGGTGGAAATCTTTCAGCCAATGCAATGAGGTGGCAATCTTCCAGCGAATGCAATAAGGCGGCAATATTTCAGCCAATGCAAAAAATAAATGAGTGGCGATATTTCAGCCATGTAATGAGGCGGCGATATTCAGCCAATGCAAAAAGTAAATGAGGTGGCGATCGTTCAGCCGATTCAAAAAGTAAATGAGGTGGTGATATTTCAACCATGCAATAAGGCGACGATATTTCAGCCAATGCAAAAAATAAATGAGGTGGCGATCTTTCAGCCGAGGCATAATGCAAATGAGTAGCGATATTTTAGTCGATGCAAGATGTAAATGAGGTGGCAATCTTCAGCCGATGCAATGAGGTGGCGATCTTTCAGCTGATGTAATCAGGCGACGATATTTCAGCAAATGCAAAAGGAAATGAGTGGCGATATTTTAGCTATGCAATGAGGCAACGATATTTTAGCCAATGAAATAATTAAATGAGGTGGAAATCTTTCAGCCGATGTAATGAGGCAGTGATATTTCAGCCAATGCAAAAAGTAAATGAGGTGGCGATCTTTCAGCCATGCAGATGGAGGTAGAGCTTAACCTCAAAAGGCAAAATGGTAGCCTTATGCAATGCAGGAAATGTAAATGGAGGTAGAGCTTAACCTCAAAAGGCGGAATAACATCCTTATGCAGTGCAAGAAGTTTAGATAGAGGTAGAGCTTAATCTCGGAAGGCAGAATAACAGTCTTATGCAATGCAGGAAGTGCAGATGGAGGTAGAGCTTAACCTAAGAAGGTAGAATAGTAGCCTTATGCAACGCAAGAATGCAGGTGGAGACAGTGCTTAATCTCGAAAGGCAGAATAGTAGCCTTGTACAATGCATACAATGCAAGAACGTAGGTGGAGACAGTGCTTAGTCTTAGAAGGTAGAATAGCAGCATTATGCTGGAAATAAAGGGAAGAATAGTAGAAGTTTCTTAGCTGATAACTAATAGCTGATTGTGTTATCGTGGTCTGTGGGGGTATTGGATAGTGAATGCAAATAGGTGAAATGGTTCTGAGAGTTGTGTTCCTGATTGTATAATATGCGACTTGGGTTCCTGCATCCAAAGAAAAATCACGAGTTTGTAAGGGGAAAGGTTAGTTCGTGTCCCTTTCGACTTTTCTTGCCCTGTCTGGCTTTGATCCGATGATATGGTGTGTATTATTAGGGTAGCGTTGCTAAACAAAACAGACATGAAGGAGTTTGTAAAGAAAAATATGATGAGAGTATATATTTACAAAATAAATTTTTGGATGAACCGATGACCATGATGTGGTTTAGGACATTGCAACCTCTCTCGCTTCAGAATTTTGAGGGTCCTCCTCAAAGTTCTACCCCACTTTGCTAGATTTCCGCTTCTGATGGTTGCTTGCGATGATCGGCTAAAGTTACTTCAGAATTTTGAGGGTTCCCAAGTTTCCAATTGCGGTAAAAATAAAATTTTATTAAATTGTGACTGAACCCATAGGGCTGCCTATGTTATGTATCCCCTCTTAAATGGGAATCAGGTCATATGTAGTTCAAATTATATCACGTATGAAAGCATAGAGATCACACGTAGTGACACTTGACTACATCTGAGTTGATTAGTTTTGGCCAAACTTCCCCATCCATTTCTGCAAGTATGAGGGCTCCTCCTGTTAGAACCCGATGAACCATGTGCGGATCCTGCCAATTAGGAGAGAATTTTCCTTTGGCTTCTTGATGCAGGAAAATTTTCTTTAAAACCAGTTGTCCTAGTGTGAACCGTCTTGGCTTATCTCTTTTGTTGAAGGCTCTGGACATTCTGTTCTGATTAAGTGGCAAATTGCGTTCAATTTCTTTCCATCTATAAGAGCTAGCTGCTTGTAACGACTCTTTACCTATTTTGTGTCATCGAGCTCAACTTCTTGTATGATCCTCAAGGAAGGAATCTCTACTTCAGCGGGAATGACTTCTTCTGTACCATAAACCAACATATAAAGGGTTGCCTCGGTTGATATGTGGACTATGGTGCGGTACCCCAATAAATCAAACAAAATTTCTCATATCATTGTTTATGCTTCTCTATCATTTTCCTTAGTATCTTCTTGATATTCTTGTTGGCGACTTCTACGGCTCCTTTAATTTGGGGCCTGTAGGCCGTAGAATTCTTGTGTTTGATCTTAAAGATTTCACACATGGCCTTCATCAGTCACTGTTGAGGTTGGAACCATTATCAGTGATGATTGACTCCGGAATCCCGAATCAATAACGACACGGTCACAGACAAAGTCTACCACAACTTTCATAGTCACTGCCCTGTAAGATGCCACTTCAACCCATTTGGTGAAATAATCAATTGCTACTAGGATTGACCTGTGTCCGTTGGAAGCGGCATGTTAGATTAGTCCAATGACATCCATCCCTCATGTAGCGAACGCTATGGGGAGCTTGTTTCATTAAGGTCGTTTAGGGGTACCTTGATCATGTCTACATGTACCTGATAGCAGTGGCATTTTCGAACGTACTGGATGTAGTCTGTCTCCATAGTTATCCAGAAGTAACGAGCACTGAGGATCTTCTTATATAAGACAAAGCCGTTCATATGTGGCCTACATGTCCCAGCATGGATTTCTTCTAGCAGCTTAGATGCTTCTTTTGCATCGACACACCTTAATAACCCCAAATCAGGAGTCCTCCTATATAGGATTCCTCCGCTATTAAAGAAATTGTTGGCTAACCTTCGAAGTGTGCGCTTTTGAGGAGGATTTGCCAGCTTTGAGTATTCTCCTTTTGTCAAGTATTCCTTGATTTCATGAAACCAAGGCCTTCCATTTGATTCCTCTTTGACATGAGCGTAGTAGGCCGGGTGATCGTAGATCCTCACCGGAATAGTATCAATGACATTTGTATCTGGACGCTGTATCATGGATGATAAGGCAACTAATGCATTAGCGAACTCATTCTGGATTCTGGTGTCTTTGTGAACCTCTTTCTCAACTTCTGCACGTGGTGCAGATAAGGGAGTACCTTGGAGTTCTTGGTTGCCCATTCTTCTCGGACTTGGTGTAGAAGCAAATATGAATCCCCAATTACTAGCAACTCTTGGATGTTCATGTCAATAGCCATCTTATGCCCTAAGATGCAAGCCTCGTATTCGGCCATGTTGTTGGTGCAAGGAAACCTGAGTTTGGCAGACTCTGGATAATGTTGACCTGTTTTTGATACTAGGACCGCCCTTATGCCGACTCCTTTGAAATTTGCTGCTCCATCGAAAGACATTCTCCACCCGTCATAGGATTTTGCAATATCTTCTCCTATGAACGATACTTTTTTGTTGGAAAAATATGTCCTTAGGGATTCGTATTCTCCATCTACGGGATTCTCGGCAAGGTGATCTGCTAGGCTCTGTCCTTTGAGTGCTTTCTGAGTCCCATAGACAATGTCAAATTCACTCAACAGGATGTTCCACTTGGCGAGCTTGCTAGTGGGCATGGGCTTTTGAAAGATGTACTTCAAAAGATCCATCCTTGATATGAGATACGTAGTATAGGCCCAGAAGTAGTACCTCAGCTTCTGGGCTACCCAAGTTAGAGCACAACAGGTGCGTTCTATTAGAGAATATCGGGCCTCGTACGGAGTGAATTTCTAGCTGAGCTAGTAAATGGCATTTTTCTTTCTTTCCCATCTTATCATGCTACCATAGGACACAGCCGAACGCTCCATCCAATACTTCAAGGTAGAGTAGTAGGGGTCTACCTAGTTCAGGCGGGACTAAGACCGGCGATGTTAACAAATATTCCTTGATTCGGTCAAAAGCTTTCTGGCATTCATCGGTCCACTTGGTGGCGACATCCTTTTTTAACATCTTGAAGATCTTCACAGATGACAGTAGATTGTGCTATGAACTAGCTGATGTAGTTGAGTCTTCCTAAGAAAGTTATTACGTCCTTTTTGTCTTTGGCGGTGGCAATTCTTGAATGGATTTGACCTTCGATGGATCCAGTTCTATTCCTCGGCAACTCATAATAAACCCGAGCAATTTTCCGACGGGAACCCCGAATGCACATTTCACGGGATTCAGCTTCAGGTTGTACCTTCTCAGTCTATTGAAGAACTTTCTTAGATTTTCTATGTGATCAGTGGCTTTCTTGGACTTGATAATGACATCATACACATACACTTCGATCTCCTTGTGTATCATATCATGGAAAATAGTAGTCGTGGCCCTCATGTAGGTGGCCCCTGCATTTTTCAACCCAAACGACATCATCTTGTAGCAGTACATCCACCACGGTGTAATGAAAGCCGTTTTCTCACCATCTTCTTCATCCATTCAGATCTGATGATGACCGGGGAAACAATCTACGAATGACTGCAACTCATGCTTGACGCAGTTGTCAATCAGGATGTGTATGTTTGGCAAAGAAAAGTCTTCCTTTGGGCTGGCCCTGTTGAGATCCCGATAGTTGACACAGACTCTAACCTTCCCATCATTCTTTGGCACTAGTACACTCGTCGAATATTCAACCACCCTGAGAACTTTAGCTTTGATGTGCTTAGTGACTTCTTCCTTGATTTCAAACACATGTCAGGCTATGGGTGTTAAACGGACTGGGTCATACCGGTTCCAGACTGGCCCAGATCGGTAGAACTCGGAACCGGCCCGGACCGTTAAGGGGGGGCTGGGCTGGGCTGGGTAGGGGGTTTGGATGGTTTAAAAAATTTTAAACGGGTTACCCGACTCGGTAAAACCCGTTATTTGAACATTACTGTTAAATCGGTTAACTGGCCCGGGCCAGACCGTGAATACAACATGAATATACTGTAAATATACCATAATATACCATGAATATACTATACATTTAGCGTTAATATACCATAAATATACCAATTATTGTATACTAATTAACATAATTTAAAATTGTTGGAATTTAACATATAGTGTATATATTAGGGTATAAAACTATAAATGCTCAAATTATATAATATTATTGTAACGTATTATTTTTAAAATATGCTATATATGTGTTTTTTTAAGATTTTAATATAATTTGTGTTATTTAAATTATTAGACGTATTTTAGATTAATGTTTTAGTTTGTTAAATTAATTTGAAGTATTATGAATTTATTATGCATGCAAATTTGGTTTACTATTTATTTATTAATTTAAAATTATACTAATCCTGGTCCGGCCCTACCCCCTCAACCTGTAACCCGTGCGGTTCAATTTTTACCCGGATGACCCGAACCCGTTAAACCCGTTAAGACCCAACCCGTAGCCGGCCCGGACCGTAACCCGTAAAGGTCCAAAAAATATAGGCCCGGCCCGGCCCATCCGTTAAACACCCTAATGTCAGGCTTGAACTTTCTGAGTTTCTACTTCACTGGTGGGCATGTCGGGCTAGTTGGGAATTTTGAGCCACAATAGATGTGCTCAGCTCAGTCATGTCATCATACGACCTGGCGAATATGTCTTCATATTTTCTCCTAAATTCTGTGTACTCTTCCTTTTCTAACGGTGACAAGTGAACGCTGACTCATATTTCTTTGATGTTTTCTGCATTTCCCAGGTTAAAAATCTTAGTCTCGTCCAAGTTGGTTTTAGGTCTGTTCTCGAAATTCTCAACTTCATTAATAATCTCTTCTGCTATGTCATCTTTCTCTAAGTCTATGTTCGCTTATTGCGTTGTCTCGTTGCACGTCATAGTCATTTGTTCATCAAGATAAATAACAGTAATGCTGTATAAGTAAAGTAATGAGAGAAAATAATAAGAGTAAGATTTATAAGAAAATCGAAATGCTTTGATAAATTCCGTAGCTATTTTGAACATTGGAGCTCTTTCTTGCAAAAATTAAAATGCAAAAGGAAAGTCAACTAGTAAAAAAGAATAAAATAGTGCATGATGCTTGTTCAGCCTTGCTACCCCGAGGCTCGCCGGGCTTTGGTGGTTCTGATAGTCCAGTTGTTGAGGCATTATCCTCCCCTCACGGCTTGTATGGAAGGGCCTTCCACCATTCCTCCTCGAAAATGAAATAACAATCTATGTTATCGTCTTCCAGGAACAAATTCCTAATCGCTGCCAGTGCTTACTTTTCTTTTGACCCGTAGACAACCTCGGCCGGCTAGAAAGTCTGCTCTAAATAGGGTATTGGCTGCTCCAAAGGATAGTAAAGACCGTGCCATGGTGGCAACCAATGGTTGAATTCCTCCTAGGTGTACTCATATCCCAATCCGAAAGTGGTCCCATGTTTCTTGAGCTTGATGGGCTTAGCAATTCCTTGGAGGTTCTTGCCAAGTCCCTTGCCAGGTTCATACCCGCTCCAATTCAGTATGCTTTCAATCTTGTTGTCCCACCATTTGTCTTTATCAACGGCATTGACTCGCTCGATGTGGATATAAGTTTCTCCGCCTATCCTTCTTCTTCTTCCTATTGCTGGAATGGTCTGGCGACTGTATATGGGATTGCTATCGTCACTGTGTATGATCACCTCTTGGTGGTTCCACTCAAACTTCACCACCTGATGTAGTGTTGATGCTATGGCCCCAGCGGTATGAATCCACGGTCGTCCCAGCAACAGATTGTAAGAGGCCGGCATGTCTATCACTTGGAAGTCAACATCAAACCAAGTAGGCCCTATTTGAAAACACAAGCTGATTTCCCCAATAGTGGACCTTTGGGATCCGTCGAAAGCTTTGAAGTTAATGGCCCCGTCCTTGATCTCGTGTCTCCCCTTTCCAAGTGTCCTGAGTGTTACCAACAGACAAATATTAAGTCTGGACCCTCTATCAATCAAGATCCTGGTGATATAATAATCTTTGCATTACACGGTGATGTGCAATGCCTTGTTGTGACTCAAACCTTCTGGTGGCAGCTCATCTTCATGAAAAGTGATCTTGTGACTTTCCAATACCTGGCCTACCATATTAGCCATTTCTTCGCCGGTGATGTTTCTCGGTACATATGCCTCACTCAGCAGTCTTAACAGGGCATTCTTGTGTGCATCAGAGCTTGTAGCAAAGAAAGGATGGAAATCCGTACCGCTGTTTTGTTTAGCTGATCAATGACTGCGTATCCTTTGGCTTGTATCTTTCTCCAGAGATCGTCAGGCCCTATTTCAGTGATAGTCAACCGATTAGAGGCCTGCTTGCTTGACTCAACCAAATACTCTGGGGTATAAACCCTGTCGGTTCTTTTCATACCCTGTGCCGCAACGGCTTCCCCGAACTAGGCTTTCCCCTTTCTTCTTGCCTCGGCTGTGTAGTCCCAAGGTATGGCATTGGTGCGAAATGGTGTTTTTACGGACATGTCCACTGGTATTGGTGCGACTATCTCTACCTCGAACACAGTAGGCTCTTTAGGTGGTAAAACCACAACCTCGAAAGGTGTATGTGTGTCTGCTAGTGACATAAACTCAACCTCAACCGGCGCTGGCTTCTCTGCAGAGTATGGTGCTTCAAAATCGAGTGGTATGGACATGTTTACTTTGGTGTCTCCAGAAGGCTAAATCCTGACTACAATCGGATTAAGGGTGACTATTGGCTTCTTTGGATCGTCGCCTTCTGTGATCAAACCAATCGATCCCTTGGGTCCTAGTCATCCTATATCTCGATCATGTGATACATACGCCCTTGTGGTATGGCAGAGGGTTATTGCAAACAACAGAGCATGTTCCTCTGCTACAATGATCTTATTGTCAATCAAAGTCTGAATCTTATCCTCAGAGAGCATCATTCATTAATGGTATGTCCTTTCATGTCAAAATGGTGTGCACAAGATTTATTTGGATTGGACTACTAAGAGGAGTTTTCTGGGGTTATGGCAGGGATATGGTGACATATCTAGCAATTTTAGTCTATTGTACATCTGGTCAATTAGTTCAGCAATGGCGGTATACTGTTCGTGAGCTCTACAATCGAAATTTGGTTGAGGTATAGGGAAGTTTCGACGTGGTGGAGGTGACTGGTAGTGAGGTGGTTGAGTATTGTAGGCTTGGTACCATGTGATGGTTGGGGGTAGTTGGGTGAAGTGGGTTGGTATGTGTGAGGTAGGGGTGCTTGGTAATTTGGAGTAGGCTGATATGTGAGTAGAGGCATTGGGTAGGTTTGGTACTTGACAGGGAATTTGGTTCTCTGCGCAACTATTACGACACCTATGTCCCTTTTCTTGGACGCACCTCCAGACTGTAAAGCCTTGTTGGTGGCATGTAAAGCTTCAAAATTCGTGAACATGCCACTCTTAATGCCTTCCTCGATCCTCTCACCTAGCTTGATGATGTCGAAAAATTTTTGGCCTTCAATCAGCATCAATCTTTCATTGTATTGGGGATCCTGAGCCCGAGCGACAAACTTGTTCATTTGTTCTTCCTCTAGAGCGGGCCTGACTTTAGCATTTTCTGACCTACAGCAATTTGCATGCTCGTGGAATGTTTCCGTGGGCTTCCTCTTTTGGTTCTGAATGTATAACATATCTGGTGCATTTTTTGTGTTGAACCTGAACCTATCCATGAAATCCGATGCCATACTCACCCAATTAGGCCATTTCTTCGGGTCTTGGCTAATGTACCAAGATGGAGCATCTCCTTTCAGACTCCTCATGAAAAGCTTCATGCAAATCCTTCCGTCCTTCCCTACTCCGACCAGCTTGTTGCAGTATGTTATCAAGTGAACTCTAGGATCCCTTGTACCATCAAACATCTCGAAATTAGGAGGTTTGCACCCCTCAAGAAGTTCGACATCCAGTTGTATGCAAAGATCTTCGTAGTTCAATCCTTTTGCTTCCTTTGACACCCTGAACTCGACTAGTCAATTTCTTGAGTTCTGCAGCCAGATTCCTGATGAGTGAGTCTTTATCCTTAGATTCAGGTGTTCTTGAGATAGGTTGGATGAGGTGTGACACATTTTCCACGTAGATGGGTGTATTGTGTTAGGTGTGGTAGTGATCATTGGTGGAGTTCTGGAATAATTGGTGGGGTGGTATGGCAAGTATTGCAGTGGTGGTGAAGAGCGGGGTCGTTTTGTTGCTTCAGGAGGTTGTGTGAAGGTACAAGATTCTGAGTAGTTGGAAAGAAACCTCTGGAGTGATAAGGGAAAATGACAGATTTTCCAAATTTCGGACTTGATCCAATTCTTCCTGAAACTTCAACAACTTTTGTTCCAATTGGGACGCATTTTCCTTGAGAACCAGAGCACCATGAGTGACCTCTACCCATTCAGTTGAGTTGCTCAAATCTTCCATCTTCCTTTTGTTTCTGTTGTAAACATGCGATTTTTGACCTAATTCTTGAAATTAAAGTGTTGGATCACAATTTTAAAAGTTTTAGAGCCCAATTTTTAGCCTAATTCGGATTAGTCCATTGAGCCTAAGGACCCTTCTAGACTCTTCTTCGGAACAAAAATAAATAAAAAAGATCCTAAGGACTTAACCTAAAATGACCTAGGGACTAATTGATAAAATACACAAAATAATAACCTAAACCTACACTCTACATATAGGAAGATCAAAATTAGGAAAATGGACAACAAAAAATAGACGCCTGAAAAAAATAAAAAGATAGACATTGTGAAAAGAAATCAACGCCGCAAGAGAAAAAGATATACACCCCCCCGAACCATCGTCCTCTTCAACCCCTCCGTCAATACTGTTGTTCTTGGATCGACAACAAAATTCCCTCACCCCATTCTTGGAATGGAGGCAAGCGATACCCATCATCCTTTGACCCAAATTTCCCAAAGACAAAAAAGAACAAATACTTCCAAAAATAATTCTCCAACTTCAGAGACAAAGAGGCCACACACATACGCACAGTAAAGGGAAAGCATGAGTTCATGACTGTTTGAAAATAGAGATTTTGAAATATGGAGATTTTTGAGAGTTGAAGCTCATTTTTCCGTCGAAATTGTCGTTTATGGGTCGTCGTAGAGATTACCATTATCCGGTTCCGCTCGGTTCAAAGGTTGACTTTGATTTTTGCCCCGATAAATCGTAATTCCCGGATTCTTTGTACATCGCATCGACAAAAATTCTTATAAGAAAATATTTCAGCTTTCAAAAGTCTTTTTCTTTGAAAAATATTTCAGCTTTCAAAAGTCTCCTCAGTCATGAGATTTTCAAAGGTTACTCTAGAAAAGGTGTTTCTCCTCGATTTGTACTGAAAGTTGACTTGAGGAAAGCTTATGACACACTGGGATGGCCCTTCTTGCAGCAGATTCTAATACCTTATGGATTCCCAGCCGAATTCATTGACTGGATTATGGCCTGTACCACTACTGTAACTTTTTCCTTAGTAATGAATGGAGGACTCACTAAACCATTCAATGCCAAGAGAGGGATAAGACAAGGAGATCCAATGTCTCCATATCTATTTGTGCTAGCTATGGAGTATTTGAACATAAGCATGGGACAACTCCACAGAAATGGAAACTTCAATTTTCATCCAAAGTGCAGGCAGCTAACTGTACACATATTTGTTTTGCAGATGATCTACTTATGTTCTGTCGTGCATACACCATCTCCATCCAGATCTTACACCATCTTTCCTTATGTTTTCTAAGGCTTCTGGTCTGGAAGCAAATGCAAGCAAGAGTGCCATCTACCTCGCAGGGGTATCACAAGAGGTTAAAACAGAATTGAGAGAACTCTTGGGCTTCAGTGAAGGCAAACTACCCTTTAGATACCTGGGCATTCCCCTGGATTCTAAGAAACGCTCTATACATCAGTACCTGCCTCTCATTGAGAGAATCACAGCCAGGATCACCTGCTGGTCTGCAAAGCTACTATCCTATGCTGGAAGATGTCAGTTATTAAGGCTGTCATCTTTGGCATACAAGCCTATTGGTCCCAAGTCTTCCTCTTGCCGAAGAAAGTATTAAAGGCCATTGACACATATGTAGGACTTTCCTCTGGACAGGAGCTGCTAGTGTATCAAAGAGAGCCCTAGTGGCTTGGGATAGAGTATGTAGACCCTTAACTGCTGGAGGCCTAAATATATTGAATATAACCATCTGGAACGAAGCAGCAATTACAAAACTACTTTAGGACCTTGCTAGGAAGAAGGACTGCCTATGGGTCCGCTGGATTCACTGCTACTACATAAAAAAAGCTGATATTGGCACAGTCAATGTACCCAAGCAAGCAGCATGGGTCATCAGGAAGATCCTCCAATGCAGAGATGATCTTATGGCCAACCAGCAGCTACAAGGCACCCTTGAAGACAGATTCAAGACTGTGTGCTGCCTTGACAAACTTCAAATCCAGAAATTGTATATCAGTATGCTCCCTAGATTTGATAGAGTCGACTGGAGAAATTTACTTCTGGTTCAAAATGTCCTGCCTCGACACAAATTCATTGCTTGGCTGGCTGCCCAAAGAAGGTTACCTACTGTGGGTAGATTAGCAATCTATGGTATTCAAATCCCTTCACTATGTGTGTTTTGCAAACAACAGTTGGAAACTTTCCTGCACCTCTATTTTGAATGTTCTATTACTAAGAATCTATGGTCCAGAATTGGTTGCTGGTTGGGCCATTCGAGACAAATCCTTGACTGGGACAGTGAACTGCAATGGATCTGCAGTAAAGCTCGTAGTCGTGCATAGAGGAATGCTATCACTGCCGCTGCCTTTGTACATGTCGTAGCTTTAATATGGCAGTCTAGAAACAAAATACGATTTCAGAACTCGGTATATAATGAAGATAGAACCACTAGAGAGATTGCACTGCTCCTTCACATTCGTGGGAGACATAGCAGAAGCTGGCAGATTGGTCTACGACAACTAAACTACTTTCCATAACTCTTTTTGTGTCGTTACTTGTGGAACTCAAATACATATGAGTTTGCGCTTCTTTTGGTAGTTTCGTAGAAATTGAAATGTAAATAGCATCAATAGCTGACTGTCCAATCGGCTACTAGTAGGAACACTTGTACATCTTTTTGCTATATATAAATACCAAGCTTTTAACTAAAAAAAAAAAATATTTGGTTTATTTGTTGTTCATTACTATGTGCAATTAGAGGCACAATTTTAGTTTATTTGAGTTTGCTGATTCTGGCATGTTTTGTGTTAAGATTAAAGTCTTTCCTTCCTTTCTCCTTGGTATTTAGCCTTTATTGAATTTAAAATATAGCATCGAAGAAATGTGTAGAGATCAGTGGAATTGAGCTAGTAAGAATCCCTACGATTATTAAGGAATTCCAAAATCAAATTGTAACCGAAGTCAAACTGCATAATGTATCCATACAATTATTCTACCAACCAGTGGCCATCAGTATTTGAAGGGATTATTTAGAATATACCAAGTACTAGAATTATAGGGGGGATGGGAGTGTTACATTATCTTAGCTTAAAGTTTCAAAAACGTAAGTGGAGTTTTTCATCATCCGGTGAAAGATAAAAAGGGGAAAAGTTGATGAATAATAGTTTTGTTTAGTTTAAGCTTATAGCAGCATTTCATTTGTTCTATCATTCCTTTCCTTGTAATTATCATTCATTTTAGTCTCCTTGTTATAGTACACTATAGCCGATCCAAATCGATCCAAATTTATTTGGGATTATGGTGTGACATGCTAAATAAAATCCTTAAGCTATGACCCTCATATAATTAGCTTATTCTAGTAGGAAATTTGAGGTGTGCCATTTAGTTGAATATTCCATGGCCCTCGCAAAGTTAACAATGCGTAGTTGCTTTAGGCGCGCTATCTAAAAATTACTTTCCTAAACTCGGGTGTGCATTTATGTGACCCAAATCCAAATCTCAATAGCGTTAGATAAAATATGTCATGGACTGCTGGTACATTTATGTGACGTGGTTCAAGACGTGTTTTAGATGATGTTGAATCTTTCCTAAAAATAATTAAACAAAAGCGATTATAAAGTTAAAATTGAACCATAAGCTAAAACATGTATTAAAATAAGATAATAGGCCAAATATAACAGTTGAATGACCGTGCTAGAACTAAGAAATTAGGAAATGCGTAAAACCTTCTCCCGAGTTAATAGAATTCCTTACCCGGATTTCTGTATTCACGGATTATAAAATAAAGTCAATATTTTCCTCCATTCGGGATCTGAACTTGTGACACCGTAAATTATCCAATGTGGTGATTCTGAATTTAATAAATAATTAATCTCGTCTCGATTGTCACTATAAGTTAAAGAAAAACCCTAATACACATCCCTTCGGGGGATGTAGGTAATAAAGAGGTGTGACAGCTCTGGCAACTCTGCTGAGGATCGAACCCAAAATCTCTGGTTCATGGTTCAAGAATTCGAGCTTGGAACAATTGTTGTATTCGGCTTTATTTATTATCTAATTTTATTACATGTTTAGGTCTAATGTGCTAAATGTTGCTTTTTACCGCTTTGATATTATCTGAATTGTATCTATAACTGGCTACGAAACTCCTCTCTTCTCTCTCCTGATAAGTGCACACTAGCCGTGACTTCTTTCTGTTAATGTCATATCCCGAATAGAACGAGGTTCGGAAAAGTTGCAAAGTCGGATGATCTTTTGGTTATCGATACGCAGCCCCCCTCCCGGCTCGAGTTGTCCGCTCGGGGATACAAGTCTAGAACAAATGCCTAGGTTTTGAACCTAGAATAACTCTGCCTCATGCCAGATCCCTAGTAGGAACGTTTGTTTGCATCATGTGCACTTGACTTAGGGGAGTCAACACAGGGGTTGGTTCCGTCTAGGACATGTATACCCCAAAAAATAAAAGACCATCCTGATATATCTTATGTGCTACATGTTGCATTTATTCAAGGGTGAAATGATCATTTGGCGGACCAATAATAGATGAGGGTAAATGAAAAAAAATAATTAAAAAAAGGAAGAAATAAAAAAGGAAAAAGAGAGGGTGAAGTGTGATTATAAAGCGAGTGGGGCCCAATTATGTTTTCTGCCACATTTTGTTAATAAAAAAGAGCTTGAAAATTTAAAAAGATTTTACACTTTTTGTCATTTTTCAAAAATAAAAAAATAAAAAAAAAGAGAAAAAGAAAATCCAAAAAGAGTTTACATGTTTCATGATTTTTTTTTTCAAAAAAAAAAAGATAAAAAATATTTTCTCTAAAATTAGTTATTTTTTTTAACTCTTGCCAGTATCCAATTTGCCGAACTACACAACCTGATTCTCGTCTTTTGGGGCGTGATACGTAGGCAGCCCACATAGGGTCTGGTCTCCCTAGTAGATCTTAGGTTCTTGGCTTTGCGGGGTCTTAGCCAAATTTTGTACTTCTAGCCACCTTTTGGCTAAATAAGTCATTTTGCAAAAATAATCGAAACCATATCTTGCATGTGTCTAATAGGGAATGTTGTTGTCTCATATAGTGTTGGTTTAAGTTTTCTCATACATGTGTAGATCTACTTACCGGAGTTTGAGCATGGCAGATACCCCAGGACCATTGCATTCAGGAGTTGCTTAAGGAGATTTTATTTTTATTTTTGTTTTTTGAGTATTTTGTTTATGTCGTCTTTTACTTTCTAGTTTTGTACAGTAATGTCAAATTTTTAGTTATTGTACTTTTGTTTTGTATTTGAAAAATGTGATGTAACTCAAAAATCCACAAAAGATATTTTGTATTTTTATATTTCTGTTAGACTTTCTCTTTAGAAATACTACTCCTAGAAATCAAGAGAAAGAAAAGAAAAGAAAGTTTGAGGTGGTTTTATTTTAGGAAATTAGTATCTAGAAATTAAAAAAATTATTTTTATACTTCCTTTAGTAGATTAGCACTAAAAATTCAAAAAGAAGAGAATTTTCTTTTAGTATCTCTTTAAAAGGTTTTCTTTAAGGTATTAATCCCAAAATCCAAAAAAGATTTTTTTATGAGGTGTTTCTTTGAGAAATTATTGAAAAATAAAAAAAATTCTTTTTATTTTCATTATAACTTTAGGATATTGTACACAGAAAAAAACATCTTTATCTTTGTTTATCATTTGAATTTCTCCTTTAAGCAATCAAAATTGAAATACAAAACTATTGTATTTTATTTTTTGTTGTTTGTTTCGAAATCTCGCGTCTGGATATCAAATGAAAGTTCAAATACTTTTCTGTGGTTTACTCATTAGATTTTCTTCCCGAAAAAAATCAAAATTTGTTTTTCTCTTCTACGGTTTTTCCTTAATAGTTTCTCATAGAGTGTTTGTTTCAAAAAGAAAAAAATATATGCTCGTTAAGCTTGAGTTTTGAATAGGTTATAGAACATTAAATCTAGAAAATTCAAAAAGGGATTTCTTCTTTAATTTCTCTTTTCTCATCAGAATAATCGTTAAGGTAATAAAAAACGAAAAAAGAAAAGAAAAATGAGAATCTTACTTTGTTTACTTTATTCATGATCTTCTAGAACTACGCAAAGATCTGATTCATGTGGCATCATGATACGTAGGCAACCTACATAGGGTTCGATCGAATCATTTTTTTTAAAAAATTATTAAAAGACAAATGGAAAGAAAAGAAAAAAAGAAAAAAAAGAGAGAAACGAAAAAAAGGAGGTGAAATCATGTGATGTGAGAAATGAGAGGAAAGAAAGAGTAATAATTAGAAGAAAAAAGAGGAAGGAAAATGAGCAAGCAAGTGCTAGAAAAGCAAAGAAAAGGGAGGTTGAAATGAACAATGAGGATGATGACAATTGACCTTTGTACCCTCAAAGTCATTTTAGAACCGATAACAATGGCTAGGTGCATTGCACATAAAGTGAGATTATCTTATGTTAAATGCCGTAACCTAACGTGATGGCTTCATTTTGTTATATTCATAGTAGAAGGGTGGTTGGTTTGTGATTTTTAAAGTGGTAATTCTTCTCTACAACATAAAGTAAAAAGACAATGGCAGAAAACAACAGAATTGAGTTAGTTGATACCGGTGCCCGAAAGCAGTTGGTTGAATAGAAAAATGAGTTGGTTGAAGAGGTAAAGATGTTAAGACAACACATGGAGGACATGTATCGGGCTTGGATGACTGGGAAGGCACCACCCCGCCACCACCTGGCTTCTTAGATGCTACTCATACCTAAACTCCGGTCATAGTGCTGGATGATCCTCCGTACTCTCCAAATCCACCTGTTTATCACAGATTTTCTAACCACCCTAGTACCTCCATCTCTCATCCTCCAATTACCTCTCTCCAATTGCCCTCATGTCATATCCACTATTCCCAACAATGAATACCCACTCAAAGCCCATGATGCCCAATATTACCCCTCAAAGGTCGCCCACAAGGTTCTTGATTCATACAAGAAGAGCTCCCGGGATGAGCTTTATGCTTAAAATGAAAAGGTGACAGGGCGAGATAAGATATCCAGGGAGTTGAAAGGCGTAGAACAGTCCTTAAAGAACAAGCAAGGAACGGGGGACCAGGGTAACATGGCTTACAAAGAATTGTCTCTGTCCCCTGACATTCGCCTACCCGCGGGATTTAAAGTGCCAAAATGTAACCTGTATGATGGGTGTAGAGATTCGGTAGCCCACCTCAAGGTTTATTGCAGTGAAATGAGAAATATTATAGAAAAAGATGACATGATAATGACGTATTTCAGTGAGAGCCTGACTAGGATAGGTTTGGACTGGCATACTCGTCAAGATGTTGGTAAGTGGCCTACATTGGGTGACATAGGTCATGATTTTGTTCGGCTCTTTCAGTACAATGTAGAAATTGTCCTAGATCTCTCCTCCCTATCTCAGATGGAAAAGAAACCCAAGAAAAGTTTAAGGATTTTTGGCTTAGATGGAATGGTCAAGTTGCTCGGGATGGTCCTCCCATTAATAGAAAAGATATCGCTAAGCCCCAGCGACGACAGGGTCCAGTGGTCGTTCTTGCCAAACGTCTTCAGCCTCAACTCCAACCCCAAACCCATCCCCGAGCCCTACATAATCCACCTTATCATTATCCTCCAAACAAGGACTGGTCATATGTCCATCACTTGGTCACTCCCTCCGCCAATGACAGGGATCGGTGGGCATTCCTACTCAACACTTTTAGTCTCTGCATTGGCCCCATGGAAATCCTTGTGCACCAGATGACCCTCTCTAATGCTACTTCCCTCCACAGAACTCCCAATGTGTTGCATCACTTTCCCAGTACCCTGTCCACAATGCACCACCATATGCTCCACACCCACAAGGCCTACGATGGCTCGCACCGCTTCCCCAAATATCTTACCCACGAGCCTACTTATATCCTCCTGGATAAGATTTCCGGTCCAATCAAGCGTTTAAGAACGAGAGGTTGCAGAAAAAAGAGAGGCTTTCACCCTTATTGGAGAATCATATGCCAGTTTGTTCCAAACGTTGAGGCAATTGGACATATTGAAGTCAATCCAAATAAAAATGCTGAACCCTCTGTTAAAGAAGTTTGATTTTTCTCAAAGGTACGTATATTGCTCCGATGCCCTGGGTCACAGTACAGAAAAGTGTTGGTGCCTGAAAAAAGCAATTTAGGAGCTTATTGATGCAGGTGAAATTGTCGTGCAAAATCCAGATGTCGCAGACACTAGCCAAAGTCCATCGCCTGTGCATAATGAGACGCATATGGTGGGTATGACTTATTTTGAAAAGGAATATGATAATTCTTCTGAGATCCTTGGAGGTCTATGTACTACGGAGCTTTCAGCACTATCAGGGGATGATCCTAAGAACGAGCATGCAAAGGAAACCCAAAGGCAATCTGCTAAGAACAATGTGATGGAGACTTGTAAATGTCCTAGTATTGTTGATGCAGAAGTCCATGGTTGTGATGACCCAACCCATCGTCACGTGAGTTACCTCTTCGTTTTCCCTATTTTTAGATTCTTTGTGCTTCGTTATCTGTATCTTATGTGGTCAAATTGGACCGGAGAGGTTTTGGTAGGAAATGAGACACTTAGTCTCTTTAAGAAAAGTTTGATTTGGAAAAGTTAACTGGATGTGGACTTATGAGTTAGAGAGTTCGGATGTGATTTCCCGTGATTCGGCTAGCTTTGGGGGATGATTCATGACTTAGGGGCGCGATCGAAATTTATTTTGGAGGTTCGGAGTAGAATTTGGCTTGAATTGGCGAAGTTAGTATTTTGGCGAATTCCGGTTGATAGGTGAGATTGATCCCGGTGTTGGAATGAAATTCCAAGAGTTTCTGTAGCTTCGTTAGGTGATTTGGGATATGCGTGCAAAATTTTAGATTTTTCGGACGTTGTTTGGTTGGACTTTTGATCGAAAGCATAATTTATGAGATCTTAGAGTTCTTAGACTTGAATCCTATGTTAAATTGGTAATTTGATGTTGTTGTGAGCATTCCGAAGTTTTGAAAAAGTTTGAACGATGTCATGGGATGTGTTGGTACAATTAGTTTGAAGTTCCGAGAGTTCCAAGTAGGTTCCGGGATGTTTTAGTGCGAAAATCATAGTTGTAGCAGGTCCAGAAGGGTTGCAGGCCTCGAAACTCACTCACGCGATCCGTACAAAAAGAAGTGAGCCCACGGTGAGTACTATGAGGACCACAAAAAAGTGTGTGCAGCCGTGGTAGGTGTCGTGCGGACCGCACAAAAGTGTGTACGACCGCGGTAAAGAACCTTCCCGCTGGTCCTACTTCGGAAGTTCATATCTTTTGATACACAAGGAATTTGAGATGATTCAACAATAAAAGTTATATCTCTTTGAATCTAATTTCCATAAATATATTATAATAGGCATTTGAACATCTGTAGCGAAAGTTATGGCCAAAACACTAAAGCCTGTCATTTCAGAGAAACAATATGCGGCTGCGATCATTTTGGCGCGGACCGCGCTAGTTTTTGCGATGCCGCGGTCGATTTTGTGCGGCCGCTGAGATGGAAATTTGAGGGGTTACTACATAAAAACGAGGTTTTGGGTTTTATTTGATATTTTGACCTAGTAAGCTCAGATTTTTGCGATTTTTTGAAGGTTTTTCAAGGAATTCATCGGGGTAGGTGATTCTAACTTAGATTTGGCTAGAGTGCATAAATCTATCATTGAATTCACCATTTAATTCATTATTTGGGATGGAATTTGGGAAGAAAATTTTGGAATCTTTCAAAAATATAAAATGATAATTTGAAGGACTAAATGGTGTCAGAATTGGATAATAAAGTTAGATTCGTGTCGAGATAAGGAATTCGTTGATGTAAATTTTCTTGAATTTGAGAAGTGGGACCGGGACTTGTGTTATGCTAATTTTGGGATTTTTGATGTTTTTCAATTATTTTCGATTGGGTATTGATCCTATAGTATAATGTGGCGTATTCGTTGTGGTTTTGGTTAGATTCGACGCGCGAGGAGGTCGATTTGAGAGGCAAGGGCATAACGAGCTAGGATTTTGGCCATCTTGAGGTTAGTAATAGATGTAAATGCTGTGTTGAGGGTTTGAAACCCCAAATTTGTACATCGTATATCTATATTAAGGTGACTTGCGCACCAGATAACGGGCGTGGGGTAGAGCACCGTCGGGGATTGTGACTTGGTCCGTCCCGCATAATAAAATTACTACCTAATTGATTGAAGCTTAGTAGATATCCTTATAAAAATGGATTAACTATCATAGTTGGGATTTGTGCCAGCTGCTTGAATCTTTCAGGGATTGTTTTACTGGTTTCTTACCATATTTACAGATAATTGAACTCAGTCCTAGTATTTAATACTGTTTTGCAAACTCAGTCACTTTTCTCAAAACTTGGAACTTAAATAATATTTTTACTGAAGTTTGGACTGAATATTTCATATGCTATTGTGCCTGAGGGGCTTATGTGATTCTGGTTTGAGTGTGGGATCGGGCTGCGCGCCGCAACAATATTATATTGATATTGATATGAGGCTTATGGATTAATAGATGCCACGAGATGACTTGATATTGCACATGGGCCGTAAGAGGCCCCTCTCGGAGTCTGCACACCCCCAACAAGCACCGTCGACGATAAATAAATAGAGCGGGTTGCACGCCGCAGCGGGTACTAGAGAGTACCATACTATTTGTTGCATTTCGTAACTGATTGTCATTCATTTACTCATCTGTTGCAGCATCATTGTTTTTATTGGTTTAGTGAGTTGATATTATCTAGGTTAAACTGCTGTAATTATAGCTTACATTGTGCATATCCAGGATTTCTTACACTCATCCTTTATTTATGTTTATTACTCTATGGGTTGGAAGTACTCACATTACTCCCTGCACCTTTGTGCAGATCTAGGTGCACCCACTGAGGCTAAGTGAGGATTTCTCTGCCGAGCATCATACCTGGGAGCATCAAGGTAGCTGCATGACGTCCGCAGTCTTGATCTTCCCACCTAACCTATTTGCTTTATTTTCGCATTTCTTTAGAACAATATGTAGTAGGTTGACACCCGTGTATTAGTGGCTCAGACATGTGACACCAGATTCTTCGGGCTGTGTAGTTATTTTTATTACTTGGATTTTCCGCATGTTTTAACTGCATTTCAGAGTTTCAGTATTATGACTTAGTAATTATTTGTGTTAGTTGAATCATGAACTGTATAAAAAGGGCTAAGGTTGTTGAATTGGTTGGGCTTGCCTAGCAGTGTGTTGGGCGCCATCATGACCAGGGTTGGGGTCGTGACAGTGGCTAAGATGTTGAGTTTGATCATTGGAAAGATGATTTTTTTCTTGGTTAGCTAGAGAGGATTTTTGGTGGTTTATTTTGTTGTCATTTCTGTTGTCTGGATTAGTTCAGGGTTGTAATCTTGATATTGTCTTGTGACTCAAACCCTTCTATCCTTTCATTTTGACTAGTTTGTTTAGTCGCAGTATCTCATTTTGTGTTGTATAGGTTTGTTCTATGTTTGTGAACCCAGTTTAGTTTGCTTGTTTTGTTGTCCAAAACCTTTCACCATCCGTCTAATGCAATTTTTTATTTTCTGTAATTTCTAGTCATTTTCGTTTAGTTCTCTTCTCTTTTTATAGTTCTTTTTATGTTGACTCTAGTGACATGACATGCACACATAATTCTCAACCTGATTTTAAAAGTTAGTTTAGTGATGAAGCAATAAAACAATGTTAAATATGTATGGACATTTGAGGGAAATAAGTAAAGGCATTTTGAGATCACTTCAAGCCCGAATTGTGTGAAACTAGGGCAGATGAAACATAAACAAAAATACTTTTGAAATGTATCATGCCGTATCGGGTTGAAGCTAAAGGCAAGTTTTCCCAAACTGTCAGGGCCCGTTCGTAGTAATAAGAGTAAGGGTGTTGTCCAATGGTGCTTTGTAGTTAACATATGTTGAAGGTGGATGTGTGGATATGGTTATCAAGTCTGGTACAATCAAAAGATGTTATAAATGTTTTCCTTGGTTTGTTTAATTGTGTTATTTGTACTTGGCATATTTTGGAGATTGGAACGATGAAGGCATTTGGTTCTGCCATCTAAACACTTTATCCTTCGTTACCCCTTTGAGCCTTATTTATTTTCTTTCATAATCCTTTTTCGGAATAAGTAGCAAAGATCAGAAACACAAGCGTGAAAGATAAGTAAAGGAAAACGATAAAAGAAAAAGAATAAAAAGAGAGAGAAGAAAAAGGAAGAAAAAAAGAAAAAAAGAAAAAAAGAAGAAAAAGAGAAGAAAAAGAAAAAGAAAAAACAACAAAACAACAAAAAGAGAAAATGAAGAAAGAAAAGAAGAGAAGAGAAAGAGGAAGAAAAAGAAAAGAAAAATCACAACGACAAAGTAATTTCTATGACATGAACTACGTTCGAACTGATTCCTTTTAAGGATATGTAGACAGTCTCACGGTTCGGTCCCATCAAAATAAAAATTTAAAAGTCCCCAAGCAAAGAAACTAGGGCAGAAGCTATGGTTGTGCAAGAGATTGATTCAGAAAGTTGTAATTTTGAATTGTTTTGAGCCTTTTGATACGTTTTCTTTCTAATCCCATCCAAAAGCCCACATTACAGTCCAGATAAAGACATTCTGATTAGTCTTTGAGAGATGCCAAGGAGAGCAAATAAAGGTGAATCATATCAGGGGCAATACTCTGGTCCAAATAAGGAGAATGAAAAATGAGAGAGGCTTATTGGCGAACACCCTCACGGGTACCGTAATACGACGAAAGCTAAGAGGAATAAAAAATGCGAGAGTCTTATTAGTGAAAACTCTCACGGGCACCGTAAGGCGATGAGAGCTGAGAGAAATAAAAAATGAGAGAGTCTTATTGGTGAAAACTCTCACGGGCACCGAAAGGCAACGGGAACTGAGAGAAATCAAAAATGAGAGAGTCTTATTGATGAAAACCTTCGCAGGCACCTTGAGGTGACTGTAAGTTGAGAGAAAGAACAAAATGAGAGAGGCTTGATGGTTCCACGGGTCGAATAAAGAGCGTGAATCGGATTGGATAATTGGAGCATTAAAGCCCAGTTTTATAGTTTAAGGGTACAACAAGAGTTGAACATTAGGCTTGCTTAACAGAATAGGCCGCATGTGCATGCCATGGTCATTAGAGGTTGTATCCACATCTGATTGGTTTCCACTTTGTAGCTTTTATGTTAGGAATCATCTCTTTCCTTTGTCCTTTGCTCTGTTCCTTTTGTCTTGTTTACTTCCTCTTCCTGAATCTGATTGGTCAGAACAAGTGAGAAATGACTTCAAAATTTGCTACCAACTTTGCAATTGCACAAATGGAGTCTATCCAGCACATCAATTGACATAAGTCAGGAAAAGACAACGAGCACACTGAGTTAGTAAAAATCAACGAGTTTTGGGATTCATGTGAAATACAAAGATTCGATATACGTCAATTCATGAGCAATGCAACAGATAAAAGGTGTTGGATGAACGGATCAAAGGTATTTTCTATGATAAGGTTGACAGAGAAAGTGGTTAACCAATAACAAGTAAGGTCTTCCAAGTGGAAATCAAATTTATCATGGCAAGTGAAGGAGCAATAGACCTCAAGGCCAAGGCTAGTGGCCTACGTTAGGAAAGAACATCAAACGTACTAAGTCGGTAAAAATCAATGTGTTTTGGGATTCATGTGAAATACAAAGATTCAGTAAATGTCAATTCATGGCCAAAATGCAACAGATAGAGGATGTTGGGTCGGAACGGATCAGAGGTATTTCTGTGATAAGGGTGACAGAAAGTGGTTAGTTAATAAACAAGCAAGGTCTTTCGAGTTGAAAACAAAGTTATCAGGGTAAGTGAAGGAAATACCGCCCTCAAAGTCAAGGCCACAAAACAACCACCATATATAATCTCACAAGTTTTCTTTGTTTGAAACAGGGACGAAAATTGTGTTCAAATCAAAGCTTGGAAGTTTAAATTTTTCTCAAGTGTCGAATTTTTCCAGCACAAAGGCGGTTTGAGAAAGGGAAAGAAAATTCGTTCGATCCTCAGGAACCCTCCATGAGGAAAGGCATGGTTCAAGGGCAAGGAAGTTTATTCGTTCTGCAAAGATTCTCCAAGAAGAAAGCATGACTCAAGTAAGTTCATTCTTGGCTTCTCAGGACCCGCCTAGATAATGGGATTTAATTTGAATTCCTCACGACCCTCCTGGAAAATGGTACCTAATTTGAAATTCAAAATAATCATGAGTAGCATAAGCTAGAATAAATGTACCCCCAAAGGCATATAAGTTGGTTTCGAGGTTTTCATTCTTGAGATAGGATTTAATTAGAAGTTTCAGGACCCTTCTGGAAAATGGGACCTAGTATTAAAAAAATGAGTAGAAAAATCTAGCATAAATGTACCCAAAGGAATATAAGTCAGTTTCAAAGTTTGCATGTTTAAGATAGAATTCAGTCAGGAGTTTTCAGGACCCTCCTGAATAATGTGACCTAGCTTTAAGATTTTCGTTAGCAATATTTAGCGTAAGTTCTACTGTAGGGTAGTATAGTTCAGCCGTAAAGAATTGTCACTCTTAGGATGAAATTTGACTTTGGATTTCAGGACCCTCCTGGACAATGGGATGTAGCTCTAATAATTTCTTAGATAACAAAATATAGCGGAAGTAATACCTTTAGAAGATATAGCTTTGTTTTAAAATTGTCGTTTAATTAAAAGTTATTAGGACCCTCCTAGATAATGGGATATAGCTTTAATACTTTCTTAGATAACAAAATATAGCGAAAGTAATACCTTTAGAAGAAATAACTTAGTTTTCAAATGGTCGTTTAATTAAGAGTTGTCAGGACCCTCTTGGATAATGTTATCTAGATTTTAAATTCTAAGTAATATTTGATAACATGATTCAGCTTAACACGCACATATGTGCCCAACTGCCGAATTGGGGCAGAAAATTATCAATTTTATTGAAATCATGTACCCACCTTGAGAATGAGGGAACACATTTCGAGTTTTGGTAATCAGGCACCCACCTGAAGAACGAGAGAATATAATTCGAGTTTTGGTAATCAAGCACCCACCTGGAGAATGAGGGAATATAATTCAAGTTTGGTAATCAAGCACCCACCTGGAGAATAAGGGAATACAATTCAAGTTTTGGTAATCAGGCACCCACCTAAAGAATAAGGGAACACAGTCCACCTGGAAAATAAGGGAATAAAGTTCACGTTTTTTGGAAATCAGGTGCCCACCTGAAGAACAAGGGAATACAGTTAAAGTTTTTGGCAATCAGGTGCCCACCTAGAGAACAAGGGAATATAGTTCGAGTTTTTGGCAATCATGCGCCCACTTGGAGAATAAGGGAATACAGTTCATGTTTTTGGCTGTCAGGCGCCCACCTGGAGAACAAGGGGATACAGTTCAGATTTTTGGCAGTCATGAGCCCACTTGGAGAACAAGGGAATACAGTTCAAATTTTGGTGGTCAGGCGCCCACTTGGAGAACAAAGAGATAGAGTTCAAGTTGTTGGCAGTTAGGAGCCCACCTGGAGAACTAGGGGAGACAATTCAAGTTTTGGCAATCAGGCACCCACTTGAAGAACAAGGGAATACAACTCAAGTTTTTGGCAATCAGGCGCCCACCCGGAGAACAAAGGAATACAATTCAAGTTTTGACAATCAGGCGTCCACCTAGAGAACAAGGGAATACAACTCAAGTTTTTGGAAATCAGGAGCCCACCTGGAGAACAACAGAATACAGTTCTAGTTTTGGCAGTCAGACGCCCACCTGGAGAACAAGGGAATACAACTCAAGTTTTTGGCAATCAGGAGCTCACCTCGAGAACAAGAGAATACAGCTCAACTTTTTGAAAATCAGGAGCCCACCTGGATAACACGGGAATACAACTCAAGTTTTTCCAATCAGGAGTCCACCTGGAGAACAAGGGAATACAGTTCAAGTTTTCGGCAATCAAGAGCCCACCTGGAGAACAAGGGAATACAGTTTGAGTTTTGACAATCAGGCGCCCACCTGGAGAACAAGGGAATACCGTTCAAGTTTTTGGGCAATCAGTCTCCCACTTGGAGAACACGGGAATATTGTTCAAGTTTTTGGCAATCAAGCCCCACCTAAAGAACAAAGGAATACAGTTAAAGTTTTGGCAATCAGGCGCCCACATGGAGAACAAGGGAATACAACTCAAGTTTTTGACAATCAGGCGCCCACTTGGAGAACAAGGGAATACAATTCAAGTTTTTGGAAATCAGGTGCCCACCTGGAGAACAAAGGAATACAGTTTGAGTTTTGACAATCAGGCGCCTACCTGAAGAACAAGGGAATACAGTTAAAGTTTTGGCAATCAGGCGCCCACCTGGAGAACAAGGGAATACAACTCAAGTTTTTTGAAATCAGGCGCCCACCCGGAGGACAAGGGAGTACAGTTCGAGTTTTTGGCAATCAGGTGCCCACCTGGAGAACAAAGGAATATAGTTTAAGTTTTTGGCAATCAGGCGCCCACCTGTAGAACAAGGAAACACAATTCAAGTTTTTGGCAATCATGCGCCCACCTGGAGAATAAGGGAATACAATTCAAGTTGTTGGAAATCAGGTGCCACCTAGAGAACAAGGGAATATAGCTCAAGTCTTTCGCAATCAGGCAGCTGCTGACAGAACAAGGGAATACAGTTCAAATGTTGTCAATCAGGCACCACCTGGAGAATAAGGGAATTCACTTTAGAATACAATTCAGATTAGCAACAAAAGAAGCTCGCGTCAAGAAAGCGAGTCAACAGTCCGAGGTGATCAACATAAGTTAGTCACAATAAAGAAAAAGAGAAAGGTAAGAAGTTAATCCAAACACAGAAGTTGATGAAAGATGTGAGCTGCTCAAGACATGGCCGAGGTCACAAGCACTGCATGCATGGTCTTGATCTGAAAACCTGAAGAAGGATGAACTAGCACCTGCAACTAGCAAGCATCAAGGTTCAAATCTAAAGTCCACATGAAAAACCATTCAAGACTTAAGATCAAGCTTCAGAAGACTTATAGATAGGAATCTTGTAACTCATAGTTGACAGTCTTGGTTAGTCTTTTTAATCTTTTGATTTGGATGTAATAACATGATCGCGAACTGAAACCTCAGTGGAATGGCACCTCGACTGGATCTCCACCTCGGCATACTCCATCCTCTCACTCTTTTCTGAACTACACATGGCTTGATTCCTTTATAGCTAAGGATATGTAGGCAGCTGAAATACCATGGCTCGGTCACATTCTTTTTTCTCTTAGTTTCAGTCTCCTAAAATAGGGGTCGGGTCAAAAATTATGTCTAGTCGTTCTTTATCTGAAAATACTTCGCCTTTCCGATCAAAGGGTGGCAGCAGTAGACATGTGATTTTTGAACCTCCCCAAGATTTTTTTTATATTTTAGCATGTAAATATTTAATTTAAGTCCAAAAAAATATTTTAGTATGTATCTTTCATAATTTATATATATATATATATATATATATATATATATAGTAACTTATTTTTATCTTTATATAATTTTTAAAATACAAAAAATATATAATAGTTTCATGTTAGCTTTTGTATTATGTAGTGTTTTTATCTGATTTTAAACTGAGCAAGTAAGATGTTGGATAACAATTTTAAGAGTTTTAGAGCCCAATTCTCAACCCAATTTAAATTAGTCCATTAAGCCTAAGGACCCTTCTAGACTCTTCTTTGGAACAAAAACAAATAAAAAAGATCTCTAGGGAAGTGCTGCTTGGTTCTCAGGCCATCGCCAAGAGGGACAGTGTAAGATATCTGGGGTCTGTGATTCAGGGGGACGGAGAGATTGACGGGGACGTCACCTATCGGATAGGAGCGGGGTGGTCAAAGTGGAGGCTCGCTTCAGGGGTCCTGTGTGATAAGAAAATTCCACACAAACTCAAGGGGAAATTCTTAGAGCCGTGGTTAGACCTGCGATGTTGTATGGCGCGGAGTGCTGACCCATGAAGAATTCGCATGTTCAGAGAATGAAGGTTGCGGAGATGAGGATGCTTAGGTGGATGTGTGGGCACACCAGGCTGGATAAGATCAAGAATGGAGTTATTCGACAGAAGGTAGGGGTGGCCCCTGTGGACGAGAAGATGCGGGAAGCGAGGCTGAGGTGGTTCGGGCATGTTCGGAGGAGGGGCCCGATGCCCCGGTGAGGAGCTGCGAGCGGCTGGAGATTGTTGGTGGTCGGCGAGGGAGAGGGAGGCCTAAGAAGCATTGGGGAGAGTTGATTAGACAGGACATGACCAGAATGCAGGTTACCGAGGACATGAACCTTGATAGGGGAGTCTGGAGGTCTAGAATCAGGATTGTAGGCTAGGGGCTCATAGAGTTCTCCGTACGCCTTTGCCGGGGTTGGGTGTGGGATAGTAGGGTTACCCATAGGTGATTAGTGTTTTAGCTTATGTCCCCAGAGGGTTGTTAGTATGGTAGTTACTGCTTGTTATTATTGCATGCGACTGTATTTATGTTGCTTATGTTTTCATAATTATTTACGTTATTTCTGCGGGAGTACTTGTGCTTTATTATTTTGTTTTGTCTTGCTTGTGTTTCTAATTTTACCTTTGTTTCTTAATGCAGCTTTCCCTTTTTTATCCTATACGCCGAGGGTCGACTGGAAACAGCTCTCTGCTCTTTCGGGCAGGGGTAAGACTCGTCTACATATTACCCTCCCCAGACCCCAACTGATGGGAATATACTGGGTAGTTGTTGTTGTTGTAAGGTCTTAGCACAAAAAGACCTTGGGACTACTTGAAAAAATGCATAAAATAATAATCTAAACCTAACCTCTACATATTGGAAGGCCAAAATCAGGAAAATGTATAACCAAAATAGACGCCTGAAAAAATCAAAAAGATTGACATTGTGAAAAAAAATCAGCTCCGCAAGAGAAAAAGATATACACCCCATCTCCTTAACCATCGTCCTCTTCAACCCCTCCGTCAATACTGTTCTTCTTGGATCGACAACAAAAATCCCTCACCCCATTCTTGGAATAGAGGCAAGTGATATCCACCATCCTCTGACCCAAATTTTCCAAAGAAAAAAAGAACAAAATACTCCCAAAAATAATTCTCCAACTTCAGAGACAAAAAGACCACACACACACGCACGGTAAAGGGAAAGCATGAGTTCATGACTGTTTGAAAAAAAAGATTCTGAAATATGGAGATTTTCGAGAGCTGAAGCTCATTTTTCCGCCGGAATTGTCATTTAAGTGTCGTTGTAGAGATAACCATTATCCGGTTCCATTCGGTTCAAAGGGTGACTTTGATTTTCGCCCTGGTAAATCGTAATTCCCGGATTTCTTTGTACATCGTATCGGCAAAAATTCTTATAAAAAATTTCAGATTTCAAAAGTCTGTTTCTTTACTTAGCTTTATTTGGAATATTTGGTTTATTTGTTTTTCATTACTATGTGCAATTAGAGGCATAATTTTAGTTTATTTGAGTTTGCTGATTCGCTGGCATCTTTTGTGTTAAGATTAAAGTCTTTCCTTCCTTTCTCCTTGGTATTTAGCCTTTATTGAATTTAAAATATAGCATCGAAGAAATGTGCAGAGATCAGTGGAATTGAGCTAGTAAGAATCCCTACGATTATTAAGGAATTCCAAAATCAAATTGTCACCGAAGTCAAACTGCATAATGTATCCATACAATTATTCTACCAACCAGTGGCCATCAGTATTTCAAGGGATTATTTAGAATATACCAAGTACTATAATTATAGGGGGGATGGGAGTGTTTTCATTATCTTAGATTAAAGTTTCAAAAACGTAAGTGGAGTTTTTCATTATCTAGTGAAAGATAAAAAGGGGAAAGTTGATGAATAATAGTTTTGTTCAGTTTAAGCTTATAGCAGCATTTCATTTGTTCTTTCATTCCTTTCCTTATATTTATCATTCATTTTAGTCTTCTTGTTATAGTACACTATAACTGATCCAGATTCTTTGCCAAACAAAACCCTTAAGCTATGACCCTCATATAATTAGTTAATTCTTGTAGGAAATCCGAGGTGCGCCATTTAGTTGGATTTTTCATGGCCCTTACAAAATTGAAAGTGCGTAGTTACGTTAAGCATGCTATTTAGAATTACTTTCCTTACTCGGGTGTGCACTTATGTGACCCAAATCCAAATCTCAACAGCGTTAGATAAAATATATCGTGGACCACAGGTGCATTTATGTGACGTGGTTCAACACGTGTTTTAGATGATGTTGAATCTTTCCTAAAAATAATTAAACAAAAGTGGTTATAAAGTTAAAATTGAATCATAGGCTAAACATGTATTAAAATTCGATAATAGGCCAATTATAACAGTCGAGCGACCGTACTAGAACCACAGAATTCGGGAATGCCTAACACCTTGTCCCGATTTAACAGAATTCCTTACTCGAATTTCTGTTTTTACGGACTGTAAAATAGAGTCAACCTTTTCCTCGATTCGGGATCTGAACCGGTAACTTGGGACACCATAAATTATCCCAAGTGGTGACTTTGAGTTTAGTAAATAATTAATCCGATTTCAATTGTTATTTTAAGTTGGAAAAAACTCTCTAATATATCCCTTCCGAGGGTGTAGGTAAAAAAAGAGATGTGACATCTGTGTCTGACAGGATTGGTAGGAGGAGAAGGGCCCCTAGATCTCATAAAATATGATTATGTTACCAGAATTCACGAACTAATCTTTGCGGAGGGGAATAAATAAAATAAAAACAAAAGGGTAACAAGTTAGTGAGGGTCATGTGAATAAAATGTTTCAATATTTAAACATGTTGTGCTGAAACATAAAGCGTATCCTAATTTGGGGCCTCGTTGGGCCCAAGGTAGGCCTAGCGACAAGTTGATTTGGAGAATTTGAATGCTAAAAGCTTCATTTTATTGATAAAAACAGACGAATACCAAAACGACACTAAAATACCAAATAACTAATGGCCATTGGCCTTATTACATTTTATACAGCGAAAATGGAAATTCCTATCTACTTGGTCCCGGAGGGACCTTCCCCAGATTCGTCATTATCGGCTCCATCAAATAATTTCCCTATCTCACGCAGTCCCAGCAGCAAGTAAGCTCTGGCCAGGTGTCCGCCTTCATTCCCTTCAGCAGTCGGGCAGTCTTTGACCCTCTTCAGAATCTTCTTTTCCAACTCTACCATACCTCGCTCCAAATAGACCAAATATTTGTTGGCACTAACGGCTATATCCTTCCATTCTTCGATTAGCTTCCTGTATCTCATGGTGCTTGCTTTCTCATTCTCGGATTCTCTTGCATAGATGGTTGTACTTGGCCTATGCCTCGGCCTTTTCATCTATGATTTGGTTGCCTCGAATAAACCCGGGTTGACCCAGACCGTTATGGATATCCTCCAACCAACCTGAGTAATAAGGATCACAACTTGCATGGTACTGTCTAGTTCAATAGTGTACCTTCCCATGATGATTTTGCAATGGCACATGTGCTGAGCCTGACATCTGTAAGGGCTATCGTCATTCTACAAGTCAGCGTGAAAGTGACTCATCTTGTCGACCCTCGGTATAACCTGCTTCTTTCCTGCTTGTCTCATGACCCGAGGAAGTGTGTACGGGTACATTCCTCTTGAGCTGATTAGTATTACAAAAGGTGCGTCCCTGGATCGAATGATGAACTCCTCGGTTGGGAATCATTCGAACATCCATTGTACTTTGTCCTTAGTCAGACTTTCGAAGAGTTCGACCCATTCTCTAGCATTCTCCGGTTGGACGAACATGTTAGGCGTATAATTCATTCGCTTTGGGTGATGGAAAGCAATATGATCATCTCGGTCCATTCGATGAATTTCATGTCGGTACTCGCCCTTTTAGAGATGTTCCACGAGCCAAAGTTAAAGTAGTAGATTACAACCATCGAATTGTCTGGCTCCCCGTTGACATTTGTCCAAGGCTCGATACATTTCCACAATAGTCATTGGTACGAGACTGAATAGTTGTCCGTCAATCCCTTCTATTAGAGTTTTGGTGACCATGGATTGTTTGGTATGGATCAATATTTTCCTCATCGGAAATACTATCATCCCCAAGAAACAGAACATGAAGACGAATGCACTTCGATAAATATGCCCCAATGATATAAGGACGAACTCCTCAGGGTAGGTACGGTAAGATTTGCTATGGACGTACCTCTTACAAGTAGTCAAAGGGTATGTACGACTCATTCAGGCATGTCAAGTCCGGATTCTTCTTTAGACCCATCATTTTAAGGAAACCTCTGCCTTTGTGGTTTTCTGGCATTAATAAACCTGGATTTCCCATAGTATACCGGCTAGTCCTCCTATTTCCTCGAGCAGGGTTGTCATCTCAATGTTTCCGAAGCGGATACAAACCTATCACAATCCTAGAATAGAGTGGCTGCTTCTATGATTTTGTTGTTGGGTTGAACTTCCAAAAGAGAGGGTAGGTTTCCTAGATATTTCCGGATGAGCGTCTCATCACTGGAGTGAAGATCCTTCCACCGTCTTATCAATTTGGGGTGGATATTGGTGACCATATCGAATCTGGGGACCTCGTGCCTCATGCTCCTGAAAAACAAAGGGTTAGGCACTTACCCATACCAGACTCGACTACTAAATATCATAATTGACATAGAAGCATTCAGTTTTCCAAATAAATGCACAAACGTGGTAGTGTCCCTTTGGGTTTTGGGGAAACCCAATGGACTTTGGACAGTGCTATCTTAAAGAGTCATTATGCGGACAATGTAACTAACTCGGCTGGGTTTGACCATGATGCATGAACAATTTCTTTGAGTGAGGTTTCTATGGAGTACTAGACCGGTACCCTTGAGCGAACAACCCAAGAGGGAGAGGTGCGGAACTATCGACTACACCATTGATCGATTGGTTTTACAGCAAATATGCCTTTGCCGGATTAAGGGGTGATAATATTGGAATAACATAACCACTCATTATAAGCATTGCTATATTATTTTATTTGGCACGAGTGGAATATGATATTGAAGATATGCAGTTGCAATAATTAAAACAAGTTACCACGTACTTGCACGTTCATAAAAGTAACAATTACAATAATTCTATAACAGTAATAAAGGAATGCAATAAAGAAAAGCAGTAAAAGAAATAAGGGAAAGTAACAAAAAAAAAATAAGTCAGTTCTATAGTAGGGGAAGGAATTAAAAACTTAAGGATTAAACCAATAAAGGCATAAAGTCGCAGTAATAACTTGTAATGGTAAAAGCCTAAAACAAATCCCCAGCAGAGTCGCCATGCTGTCGTGCCCCTTTTTTCTCGCGAAATCGGGTTTTTGATATTTGGAAGGACAGCTCGTTACCTTTTCGGAATCGGGTTTAAGAAAATTGAAGAGTCGTCACCTAATGATTTAAGTGCATTAGGACACTAAGAAGGGTTTTTTTGGATAACCAGAGATTAGGTAAGGTCTTGAAATTATCTCGAGGGGAAGGTGTTAGGCACCCCTCAGGATCTACTAGTGTAGTTTACGGTCAAGCTATTATTGTGACTTAAGGTGCAGATAACGCATAGGCAAGAAGGATTTCCAAATAAGAGGAGATTTCAACACATAATGGTTTGAAAGTAAATAAAGTTTGAAAGAACAATTAGAAAAGCCAATTTTAATAAGGAGTCACAATGCTAAAAAAAAAGAAATGAAGAATAAAGGAGGGGGGGGGGTGGGGGGGGGTACTAAGTTTATTAAAAATTATGGATTACATCAATGCAATACCCGGTAATCACTCCTCAAAGAGGGGCTACACATGGTATTAATGCACCGGTCATCATATCTAAATCTACCCTTCCTACTCCGTACAGGTATTTAAGCGCGGACTGGTCTCGGCCTCTATTGCGTGCTATTATATAACTCAGAAAAAAAGTCCTAATCAAGCTATTACAAACAACTCAGTCATAATGTGAAGGTGAAGAAATATTAGTTTGCTCCTCAACAACAACAACAACAACCCAGTATAATTTCACTTAGTGGGGTCTGGGGAGGGTAATATGTACGCAGACCTTACCCCTACTCTTGGGTAGAGAGGCTGTTTCCAAATAGACCCCCGGCATCCTTCCCTCCAAGAACTTCCCACCTTGATCTTGGGGAGACTTGAACTCACAACCTCTCGATTGGAAGTGGGGGTTGCTTAATATCAGAGCAACCCCTCTTGTCTAATTAGCTTGCTCCTCACATACTCATAATTTCTTTTAGAAAAGCATGAGAAGATCCCAACAAGTTAAATAAAAATTTACATCTAAAAATTTACACACACATATATATAGATCCAACAATAGGCCAATGATTATTCACAGTAACATCATAATACTCACGTACTAAAGGGTCGAAGCTTAAAACTTCCTTAGAACTCGTATCTAATTTAAAAATAAATAATATAGATCCAAATAATTCACCCCCACCCCTTGTAACATATTGTAGAAGGCATAATAATTTCTAAAAGTCCAAATACTACTCGGTTATTAGCACAAAGTACGTAATGAGTAAGTTTATTTGTTTCAAATCATATATGCTTGCATGATACTATATTAATTAAAATGTGAATAACTAAAAGCACAAAAAATATGAAGCAAGCAAAGAAAACAAGTGCGGGACCAACAAAACAAATAGTTACTCCATCGCGAGCCCCCATATGGAAATTCGGTAGGACATACACATATTCACGACAAGAACTGTTTTCAGATTCGAACCAACTAAAAGTAGGTAATAGCGACGGAAACATGCATGATATCGAGTGTGGGAGGGAGCAATCTTACCTTTGCAGAGTGATAAAGAATATAGAAGGTCAACCATATGAACCGTTTCTGAAATACCCAATATAGCGACGAGGCCGAAAATAGTGAAACAAAACTAAGATGCTATTTATAGCTGTGACTATGTGATTTTTGCCCCGTTAAGACAACTCTTATAGGACTTTCAGGTTTATAATTTTTTCTTTAATATTTATTTAAGATTTAATTTTAGAATTTAATTGCGTGTGCCAGTGTGTTTACATCAATGCGTGCTTAAAAATTATTTAGGATTCAATTCCATATTTTTACTAGAATAATTGTTAAATAGGGTTATCTTTTACAAAAACAAAAAAAATATGTGCAAGTAATATTTCTGGCATTTTTGATCATTTTTGTTTAATTTCAATTTGTTGCATTTTTATTTGTGTTAATTAGGAATTTTTGTTTTCAATAAAATTAGGAATTAATTAAGAAAAATCAAAATATATGTATATATACAGCCACCTAGGCTGGCCATAATTGGCCCAGAGCTAGGTGGCCCAAACCCTTTTCCCTTTTAAAACACACAGACCCAGCCAAAAAACCATTCTTTGACCCAGCCTACCAGTAACCAACCCAAAACGACGTCGTCCCAAGAAGGGCCATCACAACCATTGATCAGCTGATCATCCAACGACCATGAAACTCCCACCAAAATCATACATATATGTCCAACGTTCCCAATACACTCAGAGACAAACATATTATCCTCCTCGTACCATATACTCTGATGTACTGTCCTCCCCTTGACCACCCCTTGACAGCCCATCAACCACCCTAATGCCGCCGCCGGAAATCGCCTTATGGCGACGGCCGATCACCAAACGTCCCCAAGTTTACACCATCAAACAACCACAACCCTCTCGTTCCCTTCCTGTGCTTGGCTCCCTTCGAACAAGTCTCCAGCTTCTCGAATATTCAAAATAAGCTTCGCCGGAACCACCGCCTCCGGCGACCTTGTTCCAAACCACCCCAACGTTACACCGTAGGGCCACCAGGACCTCCCTTCCCAGTCCTGCAAACCATTCCCTTCAAACAACCCCCCATCGTATCGAATCTTCAAAGGAAAGGTCGTCGGAACCCCCATCTCTGGCGACCCAACTCCAAACCCATCCAAAATTACACCCCTGAAACAACTCACCTTCCCTTTTCCAAACCATGTATGTTACACCCTTCGAATCCATTCGAAGCGACTCGAATATTGATCGGAAGACAAACCCTAAAACTGAAATCCCAACAGATTCCAGTCAAGCTCATCTCAGACAGTCCTCGTCTATTCCCTTCCCCAACCATGCTACCCACAACCCCCAAATACCACTAACGACCGAGGAAACTCAGATATGAGACCTCACAGGGTCTTAGAATCACCAGTTCCCCGTCCTGAACCTATTATCCACAAGGCGAGTTGCCCTAGAAGGTTAAAAACCTCTACAGAAGAGGTCAGAAACCAATGGAAGGATCTTCAGTTAGATTTGCATGTATAAAAGCTAAGTATCCTGTCTTTAAATCACTATCTTTGCCTGTGTATAATTGTTTTGTTTCCGTAATTGTTAGCTGCTTTGTTTTGAATGATTAGTTGTTTTCCATAATCTCATCTTGAAATAGGCTAAATAGTCATCTCTACTTGCTATATTTCCTCTGGTTTTTGAGTGGTCTGATATCATGTGGGTCTTAGTCTCCTGATTCTGAAGTCCTAGCTTTTTCATTCTTCAGTAATATTTGTTGATCTTGATCTCCTGATTTTCATTTTAATCAATTTAGGTAGATGTTATTTTTGGACCCTACTGGTGTTACGTCATGTTTTTAGTAGCTGTTTTCATCATAGAATCTCATAGTACCTTTAATCTTCAAGGGTAATTTGTTTTTGCTGAACTTTTTATTGTTGATATCAGCCTTTAGTTTCCTGTTTTTATGTATATACTGAGTGTTCAATCCTTGTTACTCATTTCTCACTTTCAAGTTTTTATTGAGTGTTTTAATTAGGTTATTTCTATAATGTTAAGCATTAGTTGATTGTTCTTCTCTTCTGGTCGATATTGATCCATTGATTTTGATACAAAGATACCGGAATAATTGATTGACCAATCCATATTAGGACATTTAGTTGTATGGATCCAATGGACCTGTTAATCCAGACCAGACCTTAGCCCATAACCGAAACACAATCGACCAGGGTCAGTGAATAACTAAGGTTAAAACTTCAGGTTGGTTAATTAGGAATAGAAATAGGGGTACAAGGGGTAATTGAGCTTTAAATGAATCTGGTAGTAACCCCTAGAACATTCTAGTAAGGGACTTAGGTACAATTTCAGCCTCAAACTTGAGGCACAAGTCAGGAAATGAAGGACCATTTCTGCGTCTGTTATTTTTCCTTTGAATGCCCTCCTTGTTTTCCCCTTCTTTAGCTTTAATATATCTAATGATAAGATGATCGCCCTGTAGTAATTAGACATTTGGATTGATTCAATTTTTGTAATAACTGGACATTGGGACTGACTTATTTTGTAATATCTGGACATTTGGACTACTATTTTAGATATGTGCAAGTAGTAGTAGTATTAGCTAGTGGTAAGGCTATTTCAAACGTTTGTTTCCTTTTTTGCTTAGAAACATTGGATTTAGAAAATGTCAATTTGGTAATGATTCAAAAAAAATCAAAATATACTATAGTATTTTAATTCATTTAAGTTTCGATATATTAGCAATGATTCGTTTCAGATTTATTGAATATATGATAACCGGATTTGGTATTTTAAATAAACCGGTAACTTGGGACACCAAAATCCAAACCTATCCCAAGTGGTGACTCTTGAAATAAATAATTAATCCCATATCAAATAATTTCACTTTAATTGGAAAAACTCCTATGCATGTGTCATCTTTCGGGGTAACCACGTGTAAGCCAAAAAGGAGGTGTGACAGCTCTGGCAACTCTACTGGGATGGAAGGAACCCAGAATATCTGGTTCAGGGTTCAAGAATTCGAGCTTAAAATAACTGTTATATTTGGCTTCTCCTGATTTGCTTACATGTCTTGTGCTAAATGCCACATGTTTACCGCTTTGATATTATTTGAACTGTACAAACTGCTACAAACCTTCAATTCTCACCTCCGGGGATGTGCTTCGTGGTTGAGACCCCCTATTATGTTAGTGCCTTATCCTAAAATAAGATAGAGGCCGGACAAGTTACTAAGCCGGATGGCCTTTTGGTTCCCGGTACGTTGCCCCTCATCGACTCGAGTTGTCCGCTCGGGTACACAGTCTAGACCCTGTACCGAGGTTCTAAACTTAGTATAACAAAACCTCATGCTGGATCCCTAGTAGGAACATTTATCTACATCATGCATTTTGAGACTCAACAGAAGGGTTGGGTCCGTCTAGGACAGGTGCCCTGAAATAAAAGACCATCCTGATGCATTTTTACGTGCTACTTGTGCATTTATTTGCCTGAGATTCGCATGTTGACCGGCCTGTAAACAAAGGGAATAAATTGAGAAAAAAATAGCAGTGCTAGAGTAGTCAATTTAAAAACCAATTCTCAAATAGCGCCAAAATGCTGCCGGATTTTTTCAAAAAAAAAAAAAACAAAAAAACATCAAAACTAAAAACAACAAACAAGAAAAGGCACCAATTTTGGAGTTTGCAATAACGTTTGCTGGTTTTGATAAATTATTTTGGTCAGGTCCAACCCCTTTTTTAAAACTGTCAAAAATGCCCGAGTTTATTCACTTGTTTTGAAATAAGTCGGATGGTGCCATTTATGCGATAATAGCTGAATGTTGCTACAAGGGACGCTGGAAGGCTGATCTTTCGCAAATGGCCACCTCTGAATTTTGCTCTGAATGGTAAGCAAGCACAACCTGAAAAACCTTCTCGCCGAAGTGTCGAAAGGCCATATTCGCAAAGCCGGTCTTAGTTTAAAAAATTAAATTTTATAAAATGTCAGTTTTAATGCTTTGAGAATACTAATTCGCCCCAATAAATGTGCAGAATGAGCACGATAATGAAAAAATTCCCTTGGAGTTGCGGCTGTGGTGGAATGATCTCGGGGAAGCAAGACAGAAAAAGGTCGATGTACATCTGGGAGGCCTCACTGGTTTATTGAAAATCAATACTAGGGGAGACATCATAAAGGCCTTAGTCACTTTATGGGACCCGGACCATAACGTCTTCCACTTCTCGAATTTTGAGCAAACCCCGACTTTAGATGAAATGACCGGATATGTTGGGACCCATAAAATCCCTTTGAGACATCAATACTTGATTGTACCCAGAGCCCTCGTTGTGCATAAATTCCTGGATTCTTTGAAAATCAGCAAAAAAGTTCACAATCCCGACTTATCGGCGGGCTTTTGTACCCTGCAATTTATATACCAAAGATATGGCCACATTGGAGGATTCTACAACCTTGAAAACCTTATTTGTAGCAAGGGTAATCGGCTCAAGTGGGAGGAGCATCGATGCTTTGCGTTCATCATGTCTTTCTTGGGTCTTTTAGTATTCCCGCAAAAGGATGGGAACATCGACATACGGATAGCGAGAATTGTTAGCACTTTAATGACCCAAGCTAAGAGTATTCGAGCCCCAATGATTTTGTCTGACATCTTCCGTGCTCTTACCGCCTGTAAAGCAGGAGGGGATTTCTTTGAAGGTTGTAACTTGCTATTGCAAATCTGGATGATTGAGCATTTATGTCACAAGCCTCGGTTCATGAATTACGGGCTGCCAACAAAAGGTTGCATAGAATAATTTGACAACAGGGTGAATGGGTTTAAATTACCAGAGGGTGTTGCAGAGTGGGTGTCGCATCTCCGGGTTATTACTGCAAATCAAATAGAATGGACATTCGGTTGGTTCTCTATGGACGAAATTGTGTATATGCCCGCCACTGGACCTCATTTCCTTTTGATGGGTATCCGAAGAATCCAGCCCTATGAGCTGTATAGAGTACTCAGGCAATTGGTTAGATGCCAAATGATTTCCAGAGACGAGGATATCATCTGCCATGTAGTTGAGATAAGCCCGAATGGTCAATTCCCCGAAGCTGTTGTACGCTAAATTTGGAACAGCTGATACTCGAGTACGTGATGTATCTAAGGGTGAGGTTGCACCGAGGTATGTTACTTGGTAAAAGAGGGATATAGAGCCTGGGAGGCCGGCAAAGAGACCCCATCTCCAGGAATTTACTAAGACATCACAAGAGTAGTGGGATTGGTTAGCAAAAGAAAATGAATATCGGGCTACTATAGGAAGACTGGAAAAGAAAATTCAAGAATTGCAATTCGAAAACAGTCTGCAAACCGCACCCAGCGAAGGAGAAAAGAAGGTATTGGTTAAAGAAAACGAAGCTCTGCAAGCCCTGATTCAGAAAATGAAGACAACCACAGAAAATCCTCCGAGGAGTACAAAAGATGAAAAGCTCATAAAGAACCTGTGTCGAAAAGTAACTGAATACAAGTTCGACCTAAACAAGGCAGAGGGTGAACTGTCTAGAACTCGGAAGCAATTAATTAAAAGTTCAGAAGAAAGGGCCCGCATAATGGAGCAGTTAATAGAGGGAAGTGGCAATGAAAGCGCTGACTTAAAACAGAGGGTTGTCATAGCTGAAAACAAAATGGCCAAACAAGACAAGGATTTCAAAGCCGAGAGAGAGTATTGCTATGCTGTTATAGCGAGATTGGAAAGAGATTTTCGGCAGTTTCAAAAGCTGACTCAAGCAGGTGAATGAACTCTAGAAGCACGGGCTGAGCAAATAGGGCGTCTGCTACAAGAAAAAGGGGTTATCAAAGAAAAGGTGCGGGCGATCGCAAAATATATTACCACAAAGTGCAATCATTGTGAGGACATGACAAAATCTATGTTTTTCGCCACTGCTATGACATTTGTCCTTCAAGTGATGGAAGATCTCCACTATCTCCAGGGAAGTCTAGCGCGCAAACCTGCAGCAAGTCCGGACGATGTCCCAAAGACATTTGAAGTTTTAATGTACTCATAAATTTATATTTTCCTGAAAAAGAGTTTGTCTGTATGTCCTTTCGAGTCTGTAAGGTTATTAAGTCCCAGTCTGGTAGTTGCTTTTCGTTCTATTAGCCTTTGTAATCAAACTTTATATCTTTATCAAAATTGAAAATCTCAAAAAAAAAAAAGAATTTGCTGTGTACTTAAACTTTTGTTTCCATGAACTACGCTCGGTCAGATTCATGCAAAGTCATGATACGTAAGCAATCTCTAGGATTCGACCGTATTCTTTAAAAAGAAAAAAAGGGGAATAAAAAGTAGAAAACAAAAGGAAATTGAAATAAATGCCGCGATGACACATGCGACCATGGCAAGCATATAGAAACCCGTTATCTGCATAGGTGCATCATGCCCTATGTGTGGTTTCCTGTTTGTTATCTACCTCGAACTAACTGCATTTTCTAGTGTCCAGTCTAGGTGTTTAAGAACAACGATTGGTTTGTAGTAATCTGGCTTCACACAGATGCTTCACTAGGTCAAAGGGAAGTACAGAGATGTTGATTGAAATGACTCTACCAGGCGTCCCTATTCGAGAGGACAACCCAATTACAGGAGTACTAGCCTCTGAATCTATAGCGGTTGAAGAGAACAGGATCCTGCGGCTCCGAGTCATAGAAATGTGGGATGCCTGGACCAATGGGAAAGAACCGCCCAATGCTATCCCTGGATTTCCCGAGGTCAGAGGGTACCTCCACCATCCCTATGAGTCACCCAAATATTCTCCTGGGGCAGCCTACCATATCAACCAGTTTTGTTGGGGCGCCTTCTGAGACCCGCCCTCCGATGTTTACATCTGGGCCAGCTCCCAACATCTTTACGGCCCCTCCGTACGCAGCTACCATACATCCTGCGGTACTGAGGCCCGTTTTTGACCCCACAGCCTTTACATTCCAAACTCCAAACTACCAAAATGAGCCTCCCCCGTACCCTACATACAACTACCCTCAGCCAGCATATGAACTTACCCCTATGCAAGACAAAACATCCAAAACGCCCGAACAAGATGAAATCACAAGGAGAATGAAGAGTCCTGAGCAAAGCCTGAAGAACATGCAAGGACTAATTGTACAGAAAAGTGTATCTTACTCAGACCTATGCATGTTCCCCCACGTACATCTTCCTTTGGGGTTTAAAATGCCGAAATTCAAAAAATACGATGGCCACGACGACCCCATCGCCCATTTAAAAACGTATTGCAATCAACTACGTGGAGCCGGCAGGAAGGAAGAACTCTTGATGGCGTACTTTGGGGAGAGCTTAGTGGGTATTACATCCGAATGGTACATAGACCAGGACATTACCCGATGGCCCATCTGGGATGACCTCGTCCGGGACTTTGTAAGACAATTCCAGTACAACATCGACATCGCCCTGGATAGGAATTCCCTAGCCAACTTGAAGAAGAAACCTGCTGAAAGCTTCAGAGAATATGCTATTACATGGCGAGAGCAAGCATCGAGAGTAAAGCCTCCGACTGACGAAACAGAGATGGTCACCGTCTTTCTGCAAGCACAAGAGGCAGATTACTTTCAGAATATGATGTCGGCCATGGGTAAACCTTTTGCCGAGGCAATTAAGATTGGGGAGATGGTAGAGAATGGCCTCAAAACAGGGAGGATTCTGAGTCAATCCACCATAAGAGCCACTTCCCAGGCCATACAAGGAGGGCAGGAGGAATCCCAAGGAACAAGAAAAAAGAGGAAGCATCCATAACAGCCTCCAGGATGAGGAAAAAACATACTCACATGCATGCATACTCTGAAAGAGCACCTCAACATTACTATCCTCACAGGACATGCACTATGTCCCTCAACCCTATGCAATTATGAACGCTCAGCCCTTTACTCGACCTCAATAGCTGAACACTAGAAATCAAGCCCCAAGAAATCAGTCTCCTCAGAATCGCTATAATCCCTGCCCTCAGCAAAATAATTATCGTCCCAGCGAGCCACCCAGGAGACAGAACTTCATCCCAATAAGAGAATCCTACGCCAGCCTGTTCCCAAAGTTAGTCCACATGGGTCTCCTCCAGCCTGTAACCCCAAACAGACAGAATCCCGAATCACCTCCTTACCAAAGGGGCATGCGTTGTGCTTACCACTCTGAGCAAGAGGGACATGATATCGAAAATTTCTGGACCATAAAACGAGTAGTAGAGGACTTGATAGATCAAAAGAAGATAGTACTAAGAGATGAAGAGGTCCCAAATGTAACTGTTACCCCGTTACTGGCTCACAACAATGGGCTGGTCATTGGAATGATCTGCGAGGACAAAGAATTTGATCCCGCTATGAAAGCCATCATAGACATTGCCGAGGCAGATAGAAAATCAAAAGTCACCCTAAAAAAGATTTGAGAAAAGAAAATGAATGAAGCCAAATGCCCCAAAGCAGAAAAGAAGGCTGAGGTCGAAGCTGAGAAGACCCCTACTAAGGAAACAATAGTCTACATCCCACGAGGACGTAAAGAAAGCAGCCCACTTTAAGCCCCCCCCAAAAAGGTTCGAGCTGAACAAAACCATGTATATGCCCAAGAAAGCCTATGTGGTACGAGGATTGATTAAAAGACTGGTGCTGAATGAGCCCGTGGTTATCGGCCGCGCACCGCAGAAGCCCATGACCAACCCCTCAGTCGTCCCTTGGAATTATCAGGAAACCATCGTTACATACAAGGGCAAAGAAGTCCTCGGAGAAGCCCAAAATGGTTGTTCTGCAAAGAAATACTCAGATATGGAAGAGGTGAACGCCGCTATTAAAAGGCGATTTCTGCTTAAAAGGCCAGTGAATGCTGAGGAGGCAGAAGCTTTCTTCCAGAAAATGAAAATGCCGGAGTACGAAGTGGTGGATCAACTCCGGAAATCCCTTTAGTAGATTTCTTTATTTTCACTCTTGATGAAATCTCTCGAGCATCAGCATGTGTTGGACTAAACTCTGAACGAAGCTTATGTACCAACTGAGACCTCTGTAGATTAACTAGAGAAAATGGCGGAGAGATTCTTCGCTATTAATCAGGTATCGTTCAGAAAGAATTACTTACCCCCAGAGGAGCTGCCCATAACAAGGCATTGCACCTCTCTGTCAAGTGTGGGGGATATTATGTCAAGAGAGTGATGGTCGACGGAGGTTTCGGAGTAGACATATGCCCACTATCTACCTTGCAGAGAATGGAGATTGGGAAAGGGAGGATCCGTCCTAACAATGTATGTGTCCGAGCCTTCGATGGAATCAAAAGGAACACCTAGGTGAAATTGATTTGGTTCTCGCTATTGGTCCAGTCGACTTCGAAGTAACATTCCATGTGTTGGACATGAACACCTCTTATAACTACCTCTTAGTAAGGCCATGGATTCTTGCAGCAGGGGCAGTGGCTTCTACCTTGCACCAAATGCTGAAATTTGAGTATGAAAACCAGGAGATTGTAGTTCATGGAGAGGACGAACAATTGATTTACCGGGGCCCCACTCTTCCCTGTCCAGAAGCCAAGGAAGGGAGTGAACACATAATCTATCAGGCTTTTGAAGTCGTAGTAGCCGATCAACATGAAGAGGGCAAGCCGCTCACTCAGCATTTCCTGTCAAATGCTTCAATTATGGTAGCGAAGGAAATGACGCGCCAAGGTTTCAAGCCAGGCAAGGGACTCGGAAGCTCCCTACAAGGCATAACCGAGCCGGTCTCCTTGCCTGTCGCAAAAAAGTTCTTTGGATTGGGCTTTCATCCAACCTCAGAAGATATCACCTAGGCCAATCGCAGAAAGCGCCAAGGATGGGCCTTACCACGACCCCTACCCCACTTGTACAAAACCTTTGTAAAACCAAAGTACAGTGAGGAGGAGGAAGAAGAAACCTTCACGGTAGAAGAAATTGATGAGATCTGCGGGGCTATGAGGGAGTTGATCTTCGCAGTAAATATGGTCCAACTGGGAGAAGGTTCAAGCCCCGCTGAAGTGCTTTATATGGGGCCAGATGCCAAACTTCAAAACTGGAAGGCCACACCCTTTGCGGTCAGGCGGGAGACCCGGTAGTCTCGCCTTGCTACCTCTTCCCACATCACGAGCTATTTCAGGGTGTATCTCGGTTTTTTGTTTTCCTTTTAGCACTTCAAATCTAAATTTTAAACCCTGTTATCCTATAAGTTCAAAGAAATAATATCAATATTTTGTCATTCACACCTCTTTGCCTTTTTCTGATTTTTTTCTTTCTTTATTTTTCATCTTTTCTTTTAGTCCCAATAATGCGGCTTTAAATAAAACGACAGGCTCGCGGACTTCATGCAACGACCCAAACTTGCTGCCCATCTGTGAAATAATGAACCAAGAACTAGAATACGATGAAGAAGAGGCTTTTAGGGAAATCAACCGAGAGTTGGAACACTTTGAAAACAAACCTAAGCCTAACTTATATGATACTGAACCGGTTAACTTGGGAAATCTCGATGAAATCAAAGAAACTAAAATAAGAATCCACGTGAATAAAGAAATACGGGATTCATTGGTTCAACTCTTGCTGGAATTCAAAGATGTATTTGCGTGGTCCTTCGATGTCATGCATGGTTTGAGTATGGGTTTGGTGGTTCATAAGTTGCCTACATACTCTGAATTCCCTCCAGTCCAACAAAAACAAAGAAAGTTCAAGCCTGATGTCAGCGATAAAATCAAAGAGGAGACTACAAAACAGCTTGAAGCGGGGGTAATCCGAGTAGTTCGGTACACCACAGCGCTGGCCAATGTGGTCCCACTGCCGTAGAAGGACGGGAAAACTCGAGTGTGTGTGGATTACAGAGATTTGAACAAGGCGAGTCCCAAGGATAACTTCCCTCTGCCTAACATCCACATCCTTGTCGATAACTGTGCCAAGCATGAGATTTAATCCTTCGTAGATTGCTATGAAGGACGAGGAAGATGTTGAGAAAACCGCCTTTACCACACCTTGGGGAACATACTGTTATAGAGTTATGTATTTTGGATTGAAAAACGTCGGGGCAACATACATGAGGGCTATGACCACCATCTTCCATGATATGATGCATCAAGAAATATAGATGTATGTGGATGACGTGATTATCAAATCTAAAACTCGGGGTGATCATATAAAGGACCTGAGGAAGTTCTTCGAAAGGCTCCTCAAAATATGATTTGAATCTAAATCTGGAAAAATGTGCATTTGGAGTTCCATCAGGCAAACTTTTGGGGTTCATCGTCAGCCGAAGAGGCATCAAATTGGATCCAACCAAGATCAAATCCATTCGGGAGATGCCCCAGCCAAAGACCAAAAAGAATGTAATGAGTCTATTAGGAAGAATGAATTACATCAGCCGATTCATCGCCCAGTTGACTTTAACATGTGAGCCCATATTTAAGCTATTGAAGAAGGATGCGGCAGTTAAGTGGACAGTCAAGTGTCAGAAGCTTTTGATAGAATCAAACAATACTTGTCCAATCCACCAGTTTTTGTTCCACCAGAACCAGGAAGGCCATTATTTCTCTATCTAACAGTCTTGGAAGGTTCTTTCGGCTGTATTCTCGGGCAACATGACGCCACGGGAAAGAAAGAGCAGGCCATTTATTATTTGAGCAAAAAGCAGTTACGAGGCCAAGTACACATCGTTAGAAAGAACGTGTTGCACCTTGACATGGGTAGCTCAGAAGTTAAGGCATTATGTGCAAGCTCATACCATGTCCCTCATAACCAGGCTGGATCCGCGAAGGTACATATTCCAAAAACCAATGCCCACAGGGCGACTGTCTAAATTGCAGATCTTGCTCACCGAGTTCGACATTGTTTATGTCACTCGTACGGTGATGAAAGCTCAAGCATTGGCATATCATCTAGCGGATAACCCCGTTGATGACGAATATCAGCCTTTAAACACCTACTTCCCTGATGAAGAAGTGAACTCATTGGAAATAGTAGCTAAGTACACCCCCGTCTGGAAAATGTTCTTCGACGGAGCAGCAAATGCAAAGGGCGTAGGGATTGGGGCAATTTTAATCTCACCCACATGCCAGCATTATCCAGCTACAGCAAGACTTCGGTTCTTCTGCACCAATAATACAGCTGAATATGATGCTTGCATTATGGGCATGAAGATGGATATTAACCAAGATGTCGAAGAGTTGCTAATCATGGGAGATTCCGATCTAATCATCTGACAAGATCAAGAAGAATGGGAGACAAGGGACATTAAGCTCCTCTCGTACAGACAGCATGTTGAAGACCTCAGTAAACGGTTCAGCTCGGTACAGTTCAGGTACATTCCCCGTTGCCACAATGAGTTAGCAGATGCACCTGCAACTTTGGCCTCCATGTTGCCATACCATGGGAATGCTATGTTTATCCTTTACAAATTCATATCAAAGAAAGACATGGGTATCGTAATGCGACCGAAGCAGAGCCCAGCACACAACCTTGGTATTACGACATCTTGAGATTCCTGAAAACGCAGGAATACCCTGAGCAAGCCACCAGAGAACAAAATAAAACCATTCGACGACATGTAAAAAATTTCTTCTTGAGTGGTGGCACTTTGTATAAGAGGACTCCAAATCTTAATTTGTTGAGATGTGTGGATGCTGAGGAAGCGGGGAGAATCATGCACGAAATACATGCGGGCGTGTGTGGGCCCCATATGAACTTCTATGTACTGGCAAAGAAGATACTCCGAGATGGTTATTATTGGATGACCATGGAGAAAGACTGCTTCAGCTTTGTCCAGAAATGTCATCAATGCTAGGTGCACGGCGATTTGATTCATGCACCACCAAATGAGCTGTATCCTATGTCAGCATCCTGGCCATTCGCCGCCTGGGGTATGGACGTCCTTGGGCTGATCGAGCCAAAAGCCTCAAATGGGTACATATTTATATTGGTCTCCATTGATTACTTCACAAAATGGGTTGAGGCCATCACCCTCAAGTCTGTTACCAAGAAAGCGGTAGTGGATTTTGTGCATTCCAACATCATTTTCCGCTTTAGGGTTCCTGCTACCCTCATTACTGACAACGCGGCAAATCTAAGCTGTCGACTTATGGGAGAGATATGTGAACAATTCAAGATAACACAAAGAAACTGCACTCCTTACTGGCCAAAAGCTAATGGTGCGGTCGAAGTAGCCAACAAGAACATCAAGAAGATCTTGAGGAAAATGATTCAAAGCTCGAGGCAATGGCATGAAAAGCTACCTTTCTCACTGATGGGATATCGCACCACAGTACGTACATCCGTAGGAGCAACCCCCTATTTGCTGGTCTATGGAACTGAGGCTATCGTACCCGCAGAGGTAGAAATACCTTTGCTCCAAGTGATTGTCGAAGCAGAAATTGAATATAGTGAATGGGTCAAAACCCGGTTAGAGCAGCTGGTATTAATTGATGAAAAACGAATGGCCGAGATATGCCACGGGCAGTTGTACCAACAGATAATGGCCCGTGCTTACAACAAAAAAGTGTGCCCCAGGAATTTCGAAGTCGGGAAACTAGTATTGAGACGGATACTACCTCAACATCAAGAAGCCAAAGGAAAATTAGCTCAAAATAGGAAAAGCCCGTAAATCATCAGAAAGATATTGCCTAGAGGAGCATTGTACCTTGGCGACGTTGAAGGAGACGAAGGCAGCGGTAAACACAGACGCATTAAAAAGGTATTATGTTTGAACCCCTACAGCATTAACCCCGGTGGAGTGAAATGACGAAGGCTTTGCTTTTCCAGTACCTCCACCCTCTTTGTAGCCCAGAAATGTTGTTCAAAAAAAAAAGAGAAAAGAAAAAAAAAGAAGAAAAAAAAAGGAATAATACAAACAAAATTTGTTTAGGACCAAAACTTCCTGAACTACATCTGAGTTGATTCCAAAAGGATACGTAGGCAGCCTCTCCCTGAGGTTTAGTCATATCAAAATAAAAACCCCATTTACCCAAGAAAATCAAAACTGGGGCGGAAATATATTGGTTCGATTACAAATCCGTCCGAATGGTTATAAAGTTATAGATCCCCGGGGATGTAAAAATATCGTTGTTGGGATTCGGCACCAATTAAATTTTTTAGAAAAAATAAAATGAGAGTGTCTTATCGATGAAACCTCCGGGCACCATAAGGCGATGGCGAGCAGAGAAAAATAAAATGAGAGAGTACGCTTAGCGAAAACTTGTAAAGAGCGCTATCGGGCAACGGGAGAAGAGAAATGAGAGAGGCCGATTGTCGAAAACCCGAAAAGAGCGACGTCAGCCAAAAAAGGAAATATTGTTGTCCAGGCCTGAATAATTTTCTTTGGTTTTGGAAAAGTTGAAGTCAGAAAGCAGAAATGGATTTGGGTCAGGTATTCAGTCCAAGAAGCATGTCGTTACCATTTAAAGCCGACTTATATTTCCAGATAAGTTCCCTCTTTTCCCTCAAAAGAACATACCTCTCTAAATTCATGCTTCGTTCATTTCCACTGTAATCCTGATGTCCTAACCATTCTTTAAGAAAGGTAGCAGGGCCGGCCTCGCGGGTTTCTCCTAGCAAGAACTAAGGGAATGCCCGACATCGTCAAACATGCTTAGCCAATCCCGGTTGATCATGACGGTTGATGCCCTAAAAGCATGAAAATAAAAGAAAGGAAATTCAAAGTCAAATATCCATGAAGGTGAAGCAAAATTAGAGGGTTTTAAGCCAAACAGGATGTCCCGAAGTAAGCCCAAAATTAGAATCGGGACAAAACTCACAACCCAAGGCCTGGGAAACAAAAACCAATCCCAAAATGAGGACCCCCTAGCCAATCACAAAGTATGGATCGAAAGTCAGGGGTTTGCTTTTGAACACAAAGGGAGTTGAAATCAAGCATGACAAAGCCACAAAACGAATTTGTGTTCAAACTAACAATTTGTTTTGTTTCTGAACTAAAATAGATGCAGGTGTAACCTAGAAAAGCAAAAGGAACATAGGGAAAAACAACCAAAGGGTGGGCACAAGGACCAAAGATGGTGTTGCGCCAATGACAAAAGGGAAGTTTCCTTTTCATTTTCCTGCAAATTCGTGACAGCACGGGATTCAAATTCCTAGTTTCCCCTAGGCATGACCCAAGGATTGCATTCCACCCCCTCCAGCATAAACCAAGAAGTCTCTTTCCTTCACATCCCGGCATAACCCAGGAAGTTTCCCTCCACATCCCCAGCATAACCTGAGGATTTCCTCCCTACACTTTCTACTCCCCAGCATAGTCTAGGAGTTAACGCTCCCCTACCCTTAGCATAACCTAAAGGTTATTCCTTTCCTCCTCCATCCCCAGCACAGTAAAAAAGATCTCCACGGTCCTCCACTGCCTTGCATTATCCTAGCATAACCTAGGATTTTTCATTCGTCCCGGCATAACCCGCGGATCCCCCTGGCATAGCCCGGGATCTCCTTCCAGTCCCGGCATAACCCACGGATTTCCCCTAGCATAACCTAGGATTTTTCATTCATCCCGGCATAACCCACGGATCTCCCTGGCATAACCCAGGATCTCCTTCAAGTCCAGCAACCTGCGGATCTCCCTAGCATAACCTAGTATTTCTCATCCATCCCGGCATAACCCGCGGATCTTATTCCAGTCCCAGCATAACCCGCGGATCTCCCTAGCGTAACCTAGGATTTCTCATCCATCCCGGCATAACCCGTGGATTTCCCTATCATAATCTAGGATTTTTCATTCATCCTGGCATAACCCGCGGATCCCCCTAGCATAACCCAGGATCTCCTTCCAGTCCCGGCATAACCCACGGATTTCCCTAGCATAACCTAGGATTTCTCATCCATCCCGGCATAACCCGTGGATTTACCTAGCATAACCTAGGATTTTTCATTCCCGGCATAACCCGCGGATCCCCCTGGCATAACCCAGGATCTCCTTTCAGTCCCGGCATAACCCGCGGATCTCCCTAGCATAACCTAAGATTTTTCATCCATCCCGGCATAACCCGTGGATCTCCCTAGCATAACCTAGGAATTTTTCATTCACCCCGGCATAACCCGTGGATCCCCTAGCATAACCCTCGAATCTCTTCATAACCCATAACCCACCCTTCTATCCCCAGTAGGAACTTTCCTATCCCGGCATAACCCGCATATCTTTTCTTTCCATCCCCACAGAGACCCCTTTTCATCCCTATCTCGGCATAACCAGTGGATTCCCATCTTATTCCCAGCAGGAACCCTTTCCTCTTCCCAGCATAACCTGGCGATTTTTTCAAGAGATACACAATTCCGATTTTTATTTTTTTTCAATAAAGAATAACATAGATGTGTGTTACAAATAACTCACAAAATTTTCCCGTGAAAATTGGGGCAGAAAATTTCAATCGTTTATTTGGTTTGTGTCTAAGCAGGTTTCACTTTAAGGCACAAGATTCGGAATGACAGAAAGCACGAGTATCAATTCAGAACAGAAGAAAAGAAAAAGGACAAAAAAAGTGAATTCAAAATGATGAAGCGAACAAAGACACGGACTGTCCAAAGTCAAATTGAAGTCACAAGCTCTACATGTCCTGCTTTATCTCAAAAATAAATAATAAACTAGCATTTGCAACTAATGAGCACCAAAATTCAAATCAGAGTATGCTACAAGGGCTAGCCGAGGCTCAAGATCAAGCTTCAATAGACTCATAGATAGGAATCTTGTAACTCGTAGTTGATAGGCTTAGCTAGCCCAGTTTTTGATTTTCTTTTGGTGTAATAAGGAGCTCAACGAGCAGAAACAGCAGCAACAGTAGCCAATCACAGATTCCTGGTAGTCCCAGCTACCAAAACTTCCAGAACTACACTTCATAATTCCTTTATCGTAAGGGATATGTAGGCAACCTTTGAAGCAAGGTTTGGTCAGGAGTTTTTAAAAATGCTTCACACGGAGTACTCACTCGGATGAAAATCGCTCATGTTTGCTCACTTGTCTTTGCACGAAAACTCTTCGTGTTCCCGCGCAAAGAGGGGCAGCTGTGAGTAAGTGATTTTTGCCCTGTTAAGATAACTCCTATAGGACTCTCAGGTTTAAGAATTTTCCATTAATATTTGTTTAAGATTTAATTTTAGAATTTAATTGTGTGTGCCAATGTGTTTTCATCAATGCATGCTTAAAAATCATTTAGGATTCAATTCCATGTTATTTCTAGTATAATTGTTAAATAAGGTTATATTTTACAAAAAATAAAATACAAAAAAAGATATGTGCAAGTAATATTTCTGGCATTTTTGATCATTTTTGTTTAATTTCAATTTGTTGCATTTTTATTTGTGTTAATTAGGAATTTTGGTTTTCAATAAAATTGGGAATTAATTAAGCAAAATCAAAATATATGTATATATACATCCACCCAGGCTGGCCACAATTGGGCCAGACCTGGGTGGCCCAAACCCTTTTTCCCTTTCAAAACACACAGACCCAGCCCAAAAACCATTCCCTGACCCAACCTACTTGTAACCAACCCAGAACGACGTTGTCCCAGGAAGGGCCATCATAGCCATTGATCAGCTCATCATCTAATGGCCATAAAACTTCCACCAAAATCATACATATATGTACAAACGTTCCTAATATACTCAGAGACAAACATATTATCCTCCTCCTACAATATACTCCGATGTACTGTCCTCCCCTTGACCACCCCTTGACCACCCTTGACCACCCATCAACCACCCTAACGCCGCTGCCGGAAATCGCCTCACGGTGGCGGCCGGTCACCAAACCCCCCCAAGTTTACACCATCAAACCACCACAACCCCTTCGTTCCTGTCATGTGGCTGGTTCCCTTCAAACAAGTCTCCTGCTTCTCGAATATTCAAAATAAGCTTCGCCGGAACCACCGCCTTCGGCGACCTTGTTCCATACCACCCCAACTTTACACCGTAGGACCACCAGGACCTCCCCCTCCCCGTCCTGCAAACTATTCCCTTCAAACAACCCCCCATAATCTCGAATATTCAAAAGAAAGGTCGTCGGAACCCCCATCTCCGGAGACCTAACTCCAAACCCATCCAAAACTACACCCCTGAAACAACTCACCCTCCTCTTTCCAACCATGTATGTTACACCCTTCGAATCCATTTGAAGCGTCTCGAGTATTTATCAGAAGACTAACCCTAAAACTCAAACCCCACCAGATTCTGGTCAAGGTCATCTCAGACAGACCCCGTCCATTCCCTTCCCCAACCATGCCACCCACAACCCCCAAATACCACTAACCACCGAGGAAACTCATATCTGAGACCTCACAGAGTCTTAGAATCACCAGTTCCCCGTCCTGAACTCCTGAACATGTTATCCACAAGGCCAGTAGCCCTAGAAGGTTATAAACCTCAAATGAATAGATCAGAATTCAATGGAAGGATCTTCAGTTATATTTGCATGTATAAAAGCTAAGTATCATGTCTTTAGATCACTATCTCTGCCTGTGTATAATTGTTTTGTTTCCGTAATTGTTAGTTGCTTTGTTCTGAATGATTAGTTGTTTTCCATAATCTCATCTTGAAATTGCTTTAATAATCATCTCTACTTGCTATGTTTCCTCTGGTTTTTGAGTGGTCTGATATCATATGGGTCTTAGTCTCCTGATTCTGAAGTCCTGGCTTTTTCATTCTTCAGTAATATTTGTTGATCTTCATCTCCTGATTTTTATTTTAATCAGTTTTGATAGATGCTTATTTTTGGACCCTACTGGTGTTACGTCATATTTTTGAGTAGTTGTTTTTATCTTAGAATCTCATATTACTTTTAATCTTCAAGGCTCATTTGTTTTTGCTGAACTTTTTATTGTTGATATCAGCCTTTTGTTTCCTGTATTTATGTATATACTGAGTGTTCAATCCTTGTTACTCATTTCTCACTTTCAAGTTTTTATTGAGTGTTTTAATTAGGTTATTTCTATAATGTTAAGCACTAGTTCATTGGTCTTCTCTGTTGGTCGATATTGATACATTGGTTTTGATACAAAGATACCTGAATAATTGATTGACCAATCCATATTAGGACATTTAGTTGTATGGATCCAACAGACCTGTTAATCCAGACCAGACCTTAACCCATAACCCAAACACAATCGATCAGGGTCAGTGAATAACTAAGTTAAAACTTCAGGTTGGTTAATTAGGAAAAGAAATAGGGGTACAAGGGGTATATTGCTTTAAAAGAATTTGGTAGTAACCCCTAGAACATTCTAGTAAGGGACTTAGGCACAATTTCAGCCTCAAACTTGAGGCACAAGTCAGGAAATGAAGGACCATTTAGGAAAAGTTGAAACCTAAGTCAGGGACTAAAAAAAAAGGAAAAGTGTTGCCCTAAGGCTCCGCTATAAAAAGAGACAATCTGAACATTTTGAGGGATCCTGGACTTTTTTTTGAATTCTAGAAGAGAAAAAATACATATTAGTTCTTCCTATATCCTTGATAAACGATCAGTGATGTTCTTATTCCTTAGAGATTTGAATACTCTAAAAAATCTGCTGAGATCCTGGGTGTACTGTTCGATTGGCTGCTGTTTTGCTTCTTGATTAACCTCATTTACTCATAGGCTTCTTTTTGTTGCTAAATTTCAGGTACATTTCGATGCCCATTAATGTATGAAGCTCAAGTAAAATATGTTCCTAAGTGTGAAGATGTGCGTCTGTTATTTTTCCTTTGAATCCCCACCATGTTTTCCCCTTCTTTAGCTTTAATATATCTAATGATAAGATGATCGCCCTGTAGTAATTAGACATTTGGATTGATTCAATTTTTGTAATAACTGGACATTGGTACTATTTTAGATATGTACAATTAGTAGTAATATTAGCTAGTGGTAAGGCTATTTCAAATGTTTGTTTCCTTTTTTGCTTAGAAACATTGGATTTAGTAAATGTCAGTTTGCTAATCATTCAAAAAAAATCAAAACATTGTATAGTATTTTAATACATTTAAGTTTCAATATATTAGCAATGGTTCGTTTCAGATTTATTTAATATATGGTAACCTGATTTGCAATTGAAGTTTGGAAGCTGAATTCGTGTACTCCGATTGACGAGTATTATGAATCGTTTAATCCAGATTTAAGATTAAAAACCGATATAAAATAATCACTAGTAACTTCCATGTGAACATTTAGATATATTTAATAGTTATTCTTGTGTATAAACTCAAACCAAAAGAGATATTATTAAAATTTGTTCATAATGGACTCCTCCGTCCAAATTAACTCTGGGCATAGTTGAAAGGCCCAACAGTGGCCAGATACGATGTATGTTTCTGGGCTGGCCAAAATTTGAGGCCCGACATGTGTAATCAGCCATGAATGAGGCTGAAATGCAAGTATTAATTTTCAAAATATGTTGCCCATGTATAAATGATTAGGATGCTTAGGCACAAGCATGATAAAGAACTTAATATGCATTAGAACGTCCTTAAAAATAAGGTGAGCCGCGTTAATCTAATCAAATACCATGCGATGGCTCCTTAATTCATTAAAATACAAAGAAAATAGAAAGTGTCGTTCAGAGAATTTCACGTCCTTCTATGAATTAAGACGTAGTTGCTATAGGCGCGAAGTTATTAACAAAATACCTTCCTAAATTTGGGTGTGCATTCATGTGACCCAAATCCAAATCTCAATGGAGTTAGAATATGTCTAAAATTACGTGCGCATTTATGTGACGTGATTCGCGACGTATTTTAATGACATTGCAAACTTCCTAAAAGATGTTAAAAGTGGTTAATAATTTAAAATTGCATTATAGGTTTAAACATGTATAGCAAATTGAATCTCTAGCCGCTTATAATGAGTTTAAGCGACCACGCTAGAACCATGGGATCCGAGGGTGCCTAACACCTTCCCTCAAATCAACAGAATTCCTTACTCAGAAATTTCTGGTTCGCAGACTCCAATCGGGCAGTCGAAATTTCCTCGATTTGGGATTTTAAATAAACCGGTGACTTGGGACACCAAAAGCCAAACCTATCCCAAGTGGCGACTCTTGAAATAAATAATTAATCCCATATCGAATAATGTCACTTTAATTGAAAAAACTCCTATACACGTTGTAGAAAATCATTCTATCCATGATATGTGCGCTTTGGTTGTACTAGCATGATTTTCAGGTATAGGTTTTGATGAATGACAAACAATGAAGTCAACTTGTTAAACAATGTTATTGTATGACAAACAATGAAGATGCATTAGCAAACAATCAAGATTGAATGCCGAGAAGCATATTGATGAATGGATTGCATGGAAAAGCCAAAGACGAGCTCAAAAGTTCAAGACCGAAGACCCAAGGCATAGGTCGTTAGGTAGAACCAATGTAAGAGCAACGTTTAAGTTATCTCGTCTTTTGGCTCAACATAGGTCATCATAAATATGCATAAAATCATTTTATCAAATCATATTTATCATAAACATATTTCAAATACTTCAAACAAAATGATTTTAACGTTTTTATTTCTAACCAAAATGGTTTTTGAAGTAAGTTTTCAAATCTGGACAAAACAGCAAAATAATCGATTATGTCTTTTTGATAATCGATTATGTTAAGACAGTGAAAACCGGAATTTACAAAACAGCAAAATAATCGATTATGTAAATATGATAATCGATTATCCTTTTTATTCAGATTAAATTGGAATTTCCGCAAGGTGCAATAATCGATTATGTGAAAGTGAATAATCGATTATTCCACTGACCGTTGCCAAAGTTTTTGAACGCTGTAAAAATAATCGATTATGCATATCATGAAATCGATTATTCTAGCACAAAATCAGCTTCCGATTTTGTAATGGTGAGCTGATAATCGATTATCCAAATCTGATAATCGATTATCTTGGCATAAAATCAGCATAATTGATTGCCAATTAAGCAACGGACATACTACTTCTACCACCTATAAATAGAGGTCATTTGAGCTGAATTGAAACACACAACACCTCTCATTATTCATATACATATTGATATTATTTGTGCATCATTATAGAGCTTTTGTTGAGCCATTTGAGAGACAACTTTGAGTTGTTCATAGCGCTTATCTTGTATCTCTTTATCTACTCTTTTTAGAGAGTTCTTGTTGTAAAAGAGAAAGGTGTTTGAGAAGACCATATCTTCTCATTGATTGTCGGGTTTGCTAAGTACCCTCAATCTTAGTGTGTGAAGTCTTGTGGTGCGGTATCCACGAGCAAGGTGAAGTCTTGAGGTGAGGTATCCTCGAGCAAGTGAAGTCTTGTAGAGTGTACATCTACGAGCAAGTGTAACGGATTGTTAGGCACTCGTAAGCTTAACGGAGTTAGTGGAAACTCGAGAGAGTCTCTCGGGGACTGGATTAACCACACGTTGTGGTGAACCAGTATAAATTCGATGTGTCCTTTCCTTAATCTTTTAATTACTGTATTTACTTTACTCCTGCAATTTTAATTCCGCAATATTTATCAGTATTCTCGTGCCGCACTATTCACCCCCCCTCTAGTGACGGGCATAAATCCTAACAATTGGTATCAGAGCCTAACTCTCTGAAAGCCTTAACCGGTTGAGAGAACAATATATATTTTTTGTTGAGAATATTGAACGCAGGAATGATGAGCGGAGGACACTCCACCTATAGGCCTCCACTATTTGACGAAACAAATTACACATATTGGAAAGAGCGGATGAGAATCTTCATCCAATCAAATAACTTTCGCTTGTGGCAAATCATCAAGAACGGTGAACAAATGCCAACAAAGAAAGTTGGGGAAACCACGGTTCCAAAGGAGGAAGATGAATATGATGCCGAGGACGTCAAGAAAGTTGAAAATAACGCAAAAGCCGTCAATTCATTATATTGTGCCGTGAATCCGTATGACTATCGGAAGATTTCTTGCTGCACAAACGCCAAGGAGATGTGGGATAAACTCGAGATCACTTATAAAGGTACGTCTCAAGTCCGAGAATCTAAAGTTGATTTTCTAACACATGAATATGAACTCTTTAAAATGAGGGAGAAAGAACCCATCGGTATTATGTTCGAACGATTCTCAAAAATCGTCAACGATCTTCATGCTCTCGGAAAAGTGTACACGAACAAAGATCTTGTTCGAAAAATCCTACGGAGTCTCACTCCCGAATGGCGTTCCAAAGCCAATGCCATCCAAGAGTCGATAGGAATCACGGATGTCACAATTGATGGACTAAGAGGTAACCTCAAAACTTATGAAAGCACATTTCTTAATCCCTATCTTAGAAGTAAAAGTTCGAATATCGCCTTCAAAGCCTCATCTTCTAAAAGAGTAAAGGTAAGTGATTCGGAAAGCGATGATGATATTATTTCCAATGATATAATTGAAAAGTTTTATAAGTTTATGAAAAAGGAAATAAAGAAGGAAGAACCAAGTCCTTCATGCCAAAATTGTGGAAAACTTGGCCACACCAAATCACATTGTCCAAAATCCAAGGACAAGAAGAAGAACAAACACCAAAGGCGTGTGACATGGGATTCGGACAGCTCGGGCGATGAAACTGCCGCATTATGCCTCATGGCCAACGACGAAGAAGAGGTAAGTAATTCTAACTCTTATTCTTTTGAAGAATTACAAGAAGCTTTTCGAGCATTGTATGATGAATTGAAAAAGTCTTCAAAAATCTCCAAAGAGGTCAAGGCTAAAATTAAAGTTTTAGAAGAGAAAAATAATTTTTTGGAAAATGACAATATTGATCTTAGAAATAAAATTAAGGAGATGCATGAAGATTCTTCAATTGATCAAAATTCTAATCGTTCATCTTGCGATTCTTCGAAAATAGAGAACATAGAACTTAGGAACACATTAGAAAAACGTAGTGTTGATGATCCTAAAACAATTGAAGAAATTAAGAAGAATATTAGAAAGGATGATAGAAATGAAATTAGACCACCTAGAAATAATTCTAGGAACTTCACTAATGAGTCTAAAATTAATCATTTTAGGCCACCTAGAAACGACTCTAGGAATTTCATTAATAAGTCTAAAATAAATCATTTTAGACCACCTAGAAACAACTCTAGGAATTTTGTTAATGAGTCTAGAATGAATAATTTTAGACCACCTAGAAATGACTCTAGGAATTTCAACGCTTCTAGGAATAACGACTTTAGATCACCTAGAACATTTTTGGCTCAACCAAGACATATGCACAACCCGAATGTTATATGTCATTATTGCAACCGGGTAGGACACATAGCACCCGTATGTTTTGCAAAACATAGAGATTTATCTTTTGACTATGATTATTATTTGCCTAACCCCCAAGGACCCAAAAGTGCCTGGGTACCGAAAACCTATTTTTAGGTACGTTTGCAGGTGTGCTTAAAGACTACAATATCGTAGTAGATGCACCAAGCACGAAACCTTATTGCATCGAGGGGGAATTTCGGTTAGTTATCATATTTTTGATAAAAACATAATAGTTGATATGTGTTAACAATTAATATATCTTTGTTAACAATTGATATTAATTATTTTTGTTGATTCATGTTTTGATAACTTTTATCTTGAATAACAATTGGTATCAATTATTTTTGTTAAAAATAATGATTGATTCATGTTTTGATGAATATTTTTTTTGGTTTGAATAACAGTTGATATATTCTTGAAAAATAAATGATTCATGTTTTTAATACAACTATCGGTTTGTTAAAAATTAACTGTTGATATGTTCTTAAGTAATATGATTTGCGAAAAATAATCGTTATTATGGTTGTTATGTTTTTACTAACATTTGGTATTACTTCATGTTGGTATGATTTTTTAATTATCGTCAATGTATATTCCTCATTGTATTTCCTATTTTATTCTTGACACTAACAATTGATATATCCAAAAGGGGGAAGTGTCGAAAGGGGAAAGTAGCCTTTGTATGCTCTTCTTTTTGCTAATGCCAAAAGGGGGAAGAAATTAGGCGATATGCATCAAATAAGGGGGAATGAATCTACGTAATAGTATGCCTTATTTGAGGGGGAATTATCATCAAGGGGAATTGCTTGCATGAACTGTATGTTGAGATATAGCATGAATTTAGGGGGAATCCGACATGCATATCTCCTGTTGTTTGTCATTATCAAAAAGGGGGAAATTATAGAAAATCATTCTATCCATGATATGTGCGCTTTGGTTGTACTAGCATGATTTTCAGATTAGGTTTTGATGAATGACAAACAATGAAGTCAACTTGTTAAACAATGTTATTGTATGACAAATAATGAAGATGCATTAGCAAACAATCAAGATTGAATGCCGAGAAGCATATTGATGAATGGATTGCATGGAAAAGCCAAAGACGAGCTCAAAAGTTCAAGACCGAAGACCCAAGGCGTAGGTCGTTAGGTAGAACCAATGTAAGAGCAACGTTTAAGTTATCTCGTCTTTTGGCTCAACATAGGTCATCATAAATATGCATAAAATCATTTTATCAGATCATATTTATCATAAACATATTTCAAATACTTCAAACAAAATGATTTTAACGTTTTCATTTCTAACCAAAATGGTTTTTGAAGTAAGTTTTCAAATCTGGACAAAACAGCAAAATAATCGATTATGTCTTTTTGATAATCGATTATGTTAAGACAGTGAAAACCGGAATTTACAAAACAGCAAAATAATCGATTATGTAAATATGATAATCGATTATCCTTTTTATTCAGATTAAATTGGAATTTCCACAAGACGCAATAATCGATTATGTGAAAGTGAGTAATCGATTATTCCACTGACCGTTGCCAAAGTTTTTGAACGCTGTAAAAATAATCGATTATGCATATCATGAAATCGATTATTCTAGCACAAAATCAGCTTCCGATTTTGTAACGGTAAGCTGATAATCGATTATCCAAATCTGATAATCGATTATCTTGGCATAAAATCAGCACAATTGATTGCCAATTAAGCAACGGACATACTACTTCTACCACCTATAAATAGAGGTCTTTTGAGCTGAATTGAAACACACAACACTTCTCATTATTCATATACATATTGATATTATTTGTGCATCATTATAGAGCTTTTGTTGAGCCATTTGAGAGACAACTTTGAGTTGTTCATAGCGCTTATCTTGTATCTCTTTATCTACTCTTATTAGGGAGTTCTTGTTGTAAAAGAGAAAGGTGTTTGAGAAGACCATATCTTCTCATTGATTGTCGGGTTTGCTAAGTACCCTCAATCTTAGTGTGTGAAGTCTTGTGGTGCGGTATCCACGAGCAAGGTGAAGTCTTGAGGTGAGGTATCCTCGAGCAAGTTGAAGTCTTGTAGAGTGTACATCTACGAGCAAGTGTAACGGTTTGTTAGGCACCCATAAGCTTAACGGAGTTAGTGGAAACTCGAGAGAGTCTCTCGGGGACTGGACTAACCACACGTTGTGGTGAACCAGTATAAATTCGGTGTGTCCTTTCCTTAATCTTTTAATTACTGTATTTACTTTACTCCTGCAATTTTAATTCCGCAATATTTATCAATATTCTCGTGCCGCACTATTCACCCCCCCTCTAGTGACGGGCATAAATCCTAACACACGTGTCATCTTTCGGGGTAACCACGTATAAGCCAAAAAGGAGGTATGATAATAGTACCGTGATTAAAATGAAGAAGATGGAGACATCGCCGTGATTGTAAACGTTGTCTGCATCGATGTCAACAGTGACGAAGAGTCAAAAATTTGGAATAAGAAGGTTTTCTCATACCAGGATGGAGAAAAGACGACAAAAGGAACAGGTCAAAGAATCGGTAGTCATTGATGAAGAGGAGATGGCCGGCTATAGAGATGTATTGGAGCGGAGAAGATGAAATATTTGTTGTCAAAAGAAAAATGTTAGCAGAGGATTTAATGTGTGTCTTATAGCAAAAGAATAAGAGTGTATCAAAGTTCTCATCCTTAAAAAAAACTCTTATATGTACATGAAGAAGATCCATGTCCCTTATATGTCCATAACAATAAGGTTATTTATAGCTAAAGAATTATTATGTTTCTACGTTACGAAAAAAATTATTAAGGCTACAATCTTGTAAAGAAAAATATTTGACAGAATCAATTAGGAAAAATCGGAGGTCACAACTTTGGAAAGAAAGAGATTTGGTCTATATATAAAAGTGTAAGAATATTACTGTAATTCAACCATTATATGAGTAGAGCAAAAATTCTAGTTAAGAATGAAAAGCTATTTTTTCCACTAGTAGATAACACTTCATCGTATAAAACTTTCTACTTAACTCACTTCAGGAGAAATATAATAACACGCAGGTGAATTCTCATAATCGTAGAATATGCAAACGTCTAAATAGTGATCTAATCCACCATATCCCTTCCGGGATCTGCCCACACATAACATGCAAAAATGATAGTGTGAGCACGTGATTTTTGCCCTATATGAATTACTCACACTTCCAACCGAGAGGTTGTGAGTTCGAGTCTCCCCAAGAGTAAGGTGGGAGGTTCTTGTAGGGAAGAATGCCGGGGGTCTATTTGAAAACAGCCTCTCTACCCAGGGTAGGGGTAAGGTCAGCGTACACACTACCCTCCCCAGACCCCACTAAGTGGGATTATACTAGGTTAAAAAATAAGAATTACTCCCATAATTTCAAAACAAAAATGATTTCTTTTAATTTTTTGTAATTTTGTAAATTTTCGTGGCATTTTCTGTTAATTGTTTGCATTTTATTTGTGCACTTTAATTACATAAAATTAAAAAAATGTATGTGCATTTAGCGTTATAGGATTAATTTAGTAAGTAATTATTTTACAAAAAGAAAAAATCACACAAAAAGGTTTACTTTCATATTTTTTATTTTAGTTTGGAATTTTGGTAGTATTTCTTTTAATTTGGTTTTAATTAGGTGTAGTAGGCATTAGATGTACTTAATTAGGATAATTTGGGTTTTTTTATATTTTATTTTAATTTTAAAAATAATTTAAAAGAAATTTGAAGAAAAAAAAAGAAGAAAGGGAAAAGAGAATAAAATGATAGAGTCATTAAAAGACTAGATCTTGGGCCAAACCTTATCAAGTATCCTAAGCCCGCGTCAAATCCACTAGAAACCCGTCCAATATAAGGCTGTAAAGTGTCCCGGTTCCGGCCCGAGACCAGGACCGCGTGCCCGGCGGGTCTACCAGTAATACTGGGCCGGTCCCGGCGGTCCGGTTCTGATGTCCCTAAAAACCCGTGACGGGCTGATCCTTTACGTCGAACCGTTAGGACCGGGACCGCCAGACCCGGGACTGGCTGGCGGGCCTGGACCGGTCCTGGCGGGTCTGAGCCGGTCCTGGCGGGTCCAACACCTATTTTTTTTAAAATTTTGTAACGGCTCTTTGCAAAAAGTAGCCGTTTGAAAGTTTGAAAAATAGCCATTTGGCCCCCAAACTTTATATAATTACACTTTTTCCATTTCTCAACTATAAATACCTCTCATTCTTTCATTTTTATTCACCAATTCATTAATATCTCTCAATCTCTCTCAAGCGCTCTTCCAATCTTTCTAGTACAAGTGCTTAATTTATTGTTGAAAAATCGTGAAAAATTATAAAGTTGTTGAATTGAAGTTTTCAAGTGTTCAATTTCAACGATTTTCAATTTTCAATAAATTGTTCGGCAATCCGGTAAACTCGTTTCAATTCTTACGTGCTAATAGTATATTTTTGTGTTTTTAGTTTGCATAATTCTAATTAGTATGGCATTTTCTTTGAAAAAAATATTCGGTAATGGAAAAGGTAAAACCGGTGAAAGTAGTGGCCATAATACTACCCTTCCCCCGGCTCCCCGAGCTAAAAAAGATAAGCAAGTTGAAAGTAGTAGCCAACCTAGATTCCTAATCTGCCTCCCGTAATGCTTGATAGTGATCACCCTTGTTTTCAATTTACCGATAGTGAATTTCTACATGATGTTGCAGTATGTGATAGATTAGATGATGATATTATGAATGATCTTTATCCTAATGAACATATTTTAGAGGAAAATGAGGATGATGATGATGATGGTGAAACTCAAGCACCGGATTTAGATGATACACCTACTAGTCCTGCTCATAACTTAGGTAATGAACCGGCACACCCACCTGTACAAACTCCCACTTTTAGTAGAAAATGATTACTGTTATGTGCTTGTCTTATACTTTTGCTTCTAATCCTAATTGGATTCATTATATTAGAAGAGTCTTTAATCCTACTTATAAAGGTTGGCCTCGCGCAACAGTTAAGGCCGATATTTATAAATTCAAGCATGAATATGAACAATATTTGCGCTATTTATTTACTCATATACCTAATCGTATTGCTATTACAACTGATATTGGTAGAAGTAATAATGACTGCGATTATCAAACTGTAACAAGTCATTGGATAGATGAAGACTGGACAATGCAAAAGCGCATAATTGCATATAGAATAATTAATTCACGGCACACGGGTAGGTTTATAGCTAACACTGTTTCAGATATATATAGATATTTTTGCTTTAGTGATAAAATAATGGCAATTTCGATGTATAATTCTTCTAGCAACACTAGTGCAATAGGCATGCTAACACAAACCCTTAATCCTGCATTTAGTAATATTTTCCATGTTAGATGTATTTGTCATATTTATCATTTAATTGTTGGTGATGGTATGCGAATATTAAACATAGAAATTGAAAAGGTGAGAATGGCTCTTAATGGCTATTTTATTCAAACCGTAGAACTAGACTTAGAGAATATTTTAAAAAATATGACGAATATGGCCTTAGAGAAAGAAAGGTTCCTAAACCTTGCCCGACTAGGTGGAATTACATGTACGAAAGTTTAGCAGTAGCGTATGAATATAGAAATCCAATTAATGCTACCTTTAGTTCTCGGGTAGGTGGTGAGGATGATGATGAAATGCTAACTACCCAAGATTGGACTAATATTAAAATTCTTTTAGATTTTTTAGAATATTTTCAAGTGGCTACAAATGCTTTTTCTGGACAATATTATCAGACTATTTCTAACTGTTTAGTTTATATTGCCGCACTAGCTGATTTGTTTGTTGAATTTAGCGAGGGTGGGGATATTTATGAACTTGCAATAAATGAAATGAAACAAAAGTTTAAAAAATATTTTTTTCTAATCCCTCCTATTTTTGGTGTAGCTGCTATGTTAAATCCAACAATGAAATTAGGAGGTCCTCACTTTTGGTATTCTAATATTTATAAAGCTTTAGATTATTCAGAAGACGAAATTGCTACACTAGCTGATGTGAAAGCATCAATTAAAATTAATGCTCAAACTGTTTATAATGCTTATAAAAAGGCGTTAGAGCATGCTTGGCCAAATATTCCAAACCCTACTTCGTCTACATCACAATCGTCTAAAAGAGCTATTGGCTTAACAGCTCTTAAATCATGGACGGAGTTCAGGGGTTCTCAAGGTAATAATGTTGATGAAATTTCCCATCTAAATGAACTTCAAGTTTACTTGTCACAGGGACTAGAAAAGGAGAATCCAGACGGCTCTTTCGACCTTTTGGAATGGTGGAAGTCAAGGGAAAAATATTATACCGTTCTTGCAAGGATGGCTCGGGATGTTCTGTCAATTCAAGCGTCAACTGTTGCATCGGAGAGCGCTTTCAGTCAAGCAAGACTACAAATCGGTGATCACAGAGCGTCGATGCGGGAGAGCTTGGAAAAATCAGTGCTTTTTAGAGATTGGATCCGCGCAGAAAGAAGGAACTTTGGCATAGCAGAATCACAACCGGCAATAGATGAGGCATATGAAGAAATGATAGCAGAACTTGCTGAGGAAGCGACTTCACCCGGAAGTGGTGATGAACAAGCTTCATTTCCACCACCGCCAACACAACCTCCTCCCAACCTTGACGGATTTATGAGATTGTTAAAAATATAACATAAATTATGATGTAACTTGTACATTGGCACGTCATCTTTTAGTTTTTTTTCCTTTTAATGGTGGTATTAGTACCTTGTTATGCTCATTCCATTGGGGGAAGAAAGACTAAGAAAGATATGCCATTTTGGTCAATAAATATGCTCTTTATCATATCCTTGAATATCTTTTTTCTCAATATTTCTTGGTCTTTACTTCGATATCAATCCTTGAATATTTATATAACATATAATATATAACATATTATACATAACATACAACACACTATATACATAATATACAATATATACTAATTACTACAACACAATATATACATAACATACAATATGTACTAATTATTAATTTACGACAACACACTATATACATAACATATATCCATATATACATAACATACAATATATACTAATTACTACAACACAATATATACATAATATACAATATATACTAATTACTACAACACAATATATACTATACTAATAACTTAGTACACCATAAAAAATATATTCTACACTATACTAATGACTACTATACAAGATATTGACTTTAAAAAAAAACCGTCAGGCCCATTAGGCCCGCCAGGCTCTCCAGACCCGGCCCACCAGACCCGAGACCGCAGTGTGCTTAGGCCCGTCACGGGCCGGTCCAAACCTGGAGGACCGCCAGACCCGGGACCGCCAGGCACGCCAGGCCCGGCATGCCAGTACCGGGACCGTGAGGCCCGGCCCGTCAGGCACAAATAGGCCCAGAACCGGCCACTTTACAACCTTAGTCCAATATCCCCACAACCCGAACCAAGTCCACTAAAAAACCCGGTCCAACCCCCTGACTCCAAACGACCCCATTTTGCCCCTATGTAATCTCAACCGTCGAGGTTTATTGATCTAATGGTCCCGAAGCTAGGACTCCCTGATATTTAACTGTCCTAAATGCCCCCTCCTCCTAACCCCGTCTCTCATTGCTCTCTCATACCCCCTCAGCTACACACCGAAATCCTAGCGCAGCCACCAATTCCCACCGCCTTAGGGTGGCGGCACCGCCTCCAAACGCCACAAAAAATACACCCCAAGACCTCTTCACTTCCTCTTCCCAAATATCTAACCCATGTCCTTTGAATCCCATTGATTCGTCTCGAATCTTAAATCGAAAAGTAGACCAAAAACCTAACCCTTCCCAAATCGCCAAAAATTCAAATCCCTGTATCCCTAGCCTTCATTCATGGTGATTTTATGTCTAAATCTAGAAGAAAAATCCTTGATGTTGTCCCCAAATCTCGAATCCACGCTAGTTTTGTACATTTTTTTTCAAGCTCTGATTTAGCCGAAAATAGAGGTTAATTGTTTGTTCTTATCAAAGAACAATCGATTGTCCTTATTTTCCATTTATTTCGAGACAATTTTGGTCGTTGGCTTCTGTCAGTGAAGATCATTATTAATTCTATGTTTAGTTACATTTTTGTGCTTTATTCATGCTTCTTTTTGTTTCCTCTTCCCTGTTAGGTTCATGACTAAATTAGTCGTTTTAGATAGTTTAGGAGTGAAATTGTTTAGTTTAATTGTAGTTAGTGTAGCGTAGTTTTTGTTTTGTTTAAGTATTTGAGTAATGTTTAATTGGCTTAACATTTTTGTGAAGTTTATAATCATGTTGATTCAAGGAAAATTTGTTCCTTCTTCCTGACTTTTGAAATTGTCCAAGTTTTCTGAAGTCTTTTGAGAGTTTTGTCTTTGATCTTGTTTAAAGACCTTGTGTTGGTTTAGTCCTGTTTGATACTCTTCTTGAATTTGTAGAGAGGCTAATTGTCAGTCTAAAAGCTTAGGGGGTCACAAAGGAAGGGGCATGGTCTGTAATAGGTGGTTGGGTAGAGGTCAATTTAGGGATTTTGTGATGTGAGGGAATAAAATTCTTTTAGAATAGAAGGTTCTACAGAGTAGGATAAGAGCTGGAGTATGAAATACTTTTGAAAGAATGTTAGAAGGGTAAAAACAACTAGGCCAAGGGACGGTGAATGGGGAATTAGCTAGTTGCGTTAGGGTTGCCCTAAGCAGGTCTATATAAACTCATTTTCCATTCTGAAGATAGGAGGAGAAAATTTTCAGAAAAGTCCTGGACGACTGAAAACTCTAGAAAATATTGTTTCATTAAGTTCTTGTGGTGATTTATGAAGTTTTCTTAGTGTTGAAACAATTTCTTGGTAGCTAACAGTTGAAATGAATTAAATAGACTTTAGTTGAGGTTTTAAGGTTCATTGCTTGGATTGAAATTGTTTTGGGTTGTTTTACTACAGTTTCTGGTTTCAATTGGTTTTCCCTGGTGTTGATTCTGATGTCTTGTTACTGCTGCTGGACCTCTAATTGTTTTGTTGTGTTCCCTTCACATTTTCAGGTACACATTCTTGATCATGAAGCGCCCATGCTCTTTATCAAATGTTATTTCCTTTTAAGTTGTATTTTGTTGATTTTTATCTCAGCATGTTTCCCTGTTAGTTTACCTTGAAGTCTCAATACTGCAGTAGGGCTGTTGCGCAGTAAATGTTGATTTTGTCTATTTAATTCCTAAGTTCCGTTGTTGTTAGAAATGACTATCGGTCTGAAAGCCATGACATTTTGTTCAGATTGTTGAATATTTTGTTAAGCATAACTTTCTTTTAGTCAAGATTGAGTATTACGTTTGAAGGTTGAAATCGCTTAGTTTATTTAGTTCTGTTTGAGAAGGGATAAAAGAGCTGATTGATTTGCACTGTTAGTGCTTTTAAGCACTTGGATGGTTATTATACGGCTAAATGTGTAGAATAATCAAGTATGTTTAACCATATTTAGTGTGATATTTGAATAAGATTTAAATTCAGCAACCTTTCCTATTCAAATGGCTTTCAGACAATCGTGTTATTTCATCAGACTTCAAATGGTTTGTTAAAAGCTTCATGAGATATTTTTGAACTTTTATGCACTGCATATTTCGAATAGCTTAAGTCATTTATAATAATGAATGCTGGATATTGTGATGACTCGAATTCGAACTCCAGCTCTAGGGGGGTTAGAATTGTGTTTTTGGTCTTCAGGTATTTGATCCCTGGGAAAGGACCTATCATTTGTTTTGCCAAGACTGGGCCTAATTCAGGTCCAAAGCCTTGAAAGCCTTTGTCGTGATCATTGTTTCCCTATGATTTAATGGTTTCAAAAAAAATGTAAAGGACCGGCCTCCGAGTTGAGTTGTGGACTTGAACTAAGGATTTTGTCATCGTTCGAAAATGCCCTTATCTGAGTTTTGGTCTCACTTCTAAGCCTAGGCATGACAGCCTCCTTCAAATGGGATTCAAGTCACTTCTTCCTCATTGGTTAGTTTAAATAGAACCTTTAACTGTATTTAGTGTTAATTAATTAAGGTCCCTTTAAATAATTGGGGGATGAGCTATGCTAGATAAGACAAATAGTTATGGCCATTTGAATTTTAGTTAGAATGTCCTTTTGAAAATGGAAGTGCGCCGCGCCAAATCAATTTCCAAAAATGTGGCCTTCAATTAATTTCTTCTTATAAAAATCTTTAGAATTAAGGCGTGCCATTTAGCAAACTTCCATGGCCCCTGCAGAGCTAAAAACGCGTAGTTTCTCTAGGCGTGTATATTTAATAATATTACCTTCCTAAATTCGGGTGGGCATTTTATGTGAACCAAATCCTAATCTTTATAACATTGAATAAAATGTGTTTTGGATTGCGGGTGCATTTCATGTGGAGCAATCCAAAGACATTTTAGATGACGTTAAATCTTCTTTAGAAGAATGAATAAAAGTGGCTGAAAGTTAAAAATGCACATAGGTTCAAAATATTTTTATAATCAGATAATAGGCCAATAACGACAGTTGAGCGACCGTGCCAGAACCATGGTACCCGGGAATGCCTCACACCTTCTCCCGGATTAACACAATTCCTTACTCGAATTTCTAGTTCGCGAAATGTAATACAGAGTCAACCTTTCCTCGATTCTGTATTTGAACCAGTAACTTGGGACACCATATATCTCCCAAGTGGCGACTCTGAATCTTTTAATAATAAATCTCATTTTGATTGTCTTTTAATTGGAAAAAATTCGTTTTTATACTCCTTCTAGGGGTGTAGGTAAAAAGGAGCTGTGACAGGTAGAATACTTCTGAATAACATCAATTACGGTGGCCGACAGGCCTTGTACAAACCGTCACAAATCACTTGCATAACTTGTTCAGGCTGAAGGAACTGATCACTGACACCAATATGCCAATTCAACTATGGCAATCAATCTACCTTCTTCCAATTTATCCTTGATTGCCTTAGATATAATACTAGCTCCATTCAACACAGAACATACTCCATTTGCACTCATCCCGAGTGACCTTGAATCACAAGACCATGCTGTCTCAAATCCCATGAACCATTTCATACCCTCCTTGTGTGCACATCCGTACCCTCAGCTGATATGCCCATTCTGCTAATCATTTTACGAATACAAAATCTCTTCTCATTTTCCTCTCAAGAGCTACACTGCAAGTCAAAACATCATAGAACGTTTCTGAGCTTCCACCAATAAGCTGCTGCAAAAGCTTGATTCTCAACTGCACCTATAGATTCGAAATCATTAGGTACCGTACTTTACCTCTTTTTAATCTATTAGGAGTGTTGCTGAGAGCCACCTACTCTGACTTGGCCCCGAATATAATCTACTCTATAAATCTTCTTAGCACGCGAAAGCATCTGGCAGAATCACTTCCCTAGAAGCTCGCATCCATACAAGGCATAAATCTCTAATCTTTCCACAAGTCTGAACAGGGGCCAATGAGGCCAATCATAGCACACATTTAATAATTTCTTTGCTCGAATTACCACTTATGTTCTTTTTCCGTAGCTGAAATAACCCAGCACATTCTAATAACCGGAACCCTGCAAGTAGTTAATCATGCAACCCAATCATAGGCGGTGGGACTCTCCTACTTAGCTTGAAGCCGCTATTACACAACTCTGGAATTCACCAGTATTATTAATCTCTTATTGACATCACCTTGCGCAATCAACCGCCAAAACTCTCAGAATCTTTCTGTAAAACCCATTTTTTACTCCGAATCATCAACCACCTTCGCACAATTGATCTATTCGTTGGATAACCAATATAATTCTTCGCAGAAGCTTCGCCAACCATGAACCTGCTCACAAGGAATAATCCACCTGTGGAAATCACTTCCCGACATCTTCCAACGCTGCTGCATGGGGTACAATCACTACGACATCAATAGCCCTTCCTTCCAGCTCACTCTCTAGCTGCACAAGTCCATTCATCCCTCGTGGACATCACTTAAATGTGCGGAAATAACCTTCCAATTCAAAGTTATGTTGCATCCTTCTTCCTTTTAGTCAACTCCTTTTCGCTACATAAAATCTCCTGCCACATAATAATCCATACTTCAAATTAGACTTGTAAACCCCAATCAACAATCAATAAAATTCCCAAATCAATCCAAACTGTCCTTAAGGCGCGTAGTCATCCTACTACCAAGCCCATATGCAACATCTGCCACTCACCAACTTCGGGCAAACTCAATTCTTTAATCGACCAATCGACCTGCGCTTCTTATACCTGGCCTTTTAGAAGTTTTAAACACCGTCAGACACTTCTCCTATGTTCTTCCTCATACTTTGCTGCTTAATTGTTGCCTTAACAAAAATCTATCTTCGTAGCACTCAAACCCACAGATCGCTACTAACTTTAAACCTTTCTGATGATCTTCTTTCTCGAGTCGTCAACACTAGAAACATCGAGTCCATCCTGAACCACCGCACCCCGCGATCTCTGACTGTCGCTTTTTTGACATTGACCCATAATATCCTGCCACAAAGGCAATCGTAGAAAACTGCAACACTGACAACTTAGCATATTCAATCGAGGAAGACGATACCATGTCGCCGATGAAAACTCCACCACACTTGAAAATACCAAGTCTCATTCCCCCATCACCCAAACCTGAACACTCTCAGCCTGGTTGCCTTTCCCCTGCCAGGAATAAAATACCAAATCTCTAGATCATGCACTAAGTAAATATCCCTTCAAGTTATTCACTGCCCCGACACGTAGGCAAACATCCTACCGTCATAACAATACTACGGAACAATTGTTTATAAGCCTCATGGAAAATTGTGCCTAACCTCAGAGCTCTCAGAAGTACCGCTACTGGGCCGAAATAACATAATATCCTTCCACAAGGCGATGATAATAGCTCAATAACCCTGTAGGGAGAAACACCCACACCACATTCGTAGTGCCATTACAATTCTTCAATTCTCGTTTTATAACAAGCGCTAGATTGAGTAGGAAAGAAACAAAGGCGTAAGCCTCATATGAATCAAATCGCACGATAAGGAATAGAGATGGGAAGTACTCCTAACAACCCTGTAGCTTCCCGAAGATAAATACAGACGTCTCCGTATCAATCCGCGAGACTCTACTAGACTTGCTTATGACCCGTGAGACCTACAGAAACCTAGTGCTCTGATACCATATTGTCACAACCCAAAATCTACTAAGGGTCTTGGTGGCGCCGGACACCATCATCAGGTAAGACAACGAAATTACTTAATTAAATTCTCGTTTTAATACTCTTGAAATCTATGATTTTACTCCATTTTTGATAAATAAATAAAAAAGATAATCGCTTCGGTTCAAATTAAATGATAAGAAATTAATACAAAATACTCCAAACAATCCCAGAACCTGGTGTCACAAGTACATGAGCATTTATTAAGAAGTAAATAAATATAACATTCGTTTGGGATACAGTGGATAGAAAGTAAATACAATACACTAGAAGGGACTATACTAGCTGCGGGCCGCCCCGAATAATGCAGTTCACCTAGTCCATGTATCATCTGTGCTGCTACCCCCAGTAGGCCGCTAATAACACATGAGCCTTTGCAATAAAAATGCACAAAAGTGTAGTATGAGTATAGAAAACAACGTTTACTCAGTAAGTATCCCGTCTAATCTCGAAGAAGTGGAGACGATAGGTCAACTTCAACAATTACTAAGGGTCCAGAAATGTGATGTCAATACTATATTAAATCGTGGATTTTTATAAACATGATTGTTAATCCAATAGAAGGAAACAAGTAAACAATTATTTCTTTTATAGGAAATTTCCAAAATTCATTTCATTATTTATCCAAATATTCTCAAGCCATGAAGAGGCAATAACAACTTAATAAGTTCAAGGCAGCAATACAAGCATGTGCAAATCATGCCGAGGTCGATGGCCCGCTCCAACAGAAAATAAATTGTGCATTGCCGAGGGTCGAAAGGCGTAAATCATAGATGCATCTATTTACTCTGCCTAGGCGTTTGGCCCGCTGCAAAAATAGACATACAGACAATCAATCAAAAAGTCCACACGTAGCAATTATCCAATGAAAACAAATCCTCTTTTAACTATTTAAGAAAAATGAAGGTTATCTGTTTAAAATTCATTTAGTAATTTGATTTGATTTAAGAAATTCAAGCTATCAATAGGTTCACAGATAATTGAAATATAACATGCTTTTGGGTCCTAAACTACTCGGACAATAGCAGTAATAGTTAGGTACGCATGGACGTTCGTCACCTCGTGCATACATAGCCCCTATTAATAGGAGAATACAACCATTTATTTCACCTCTGAGGATAATTCCCTCTTACAAGGTTAGAAAGGAGACTCACCTCTCTCTGAAGATCCATAACCGGCATTCCACGCCCTTCCGAAGACTCGAATCGATGCACAACGCTCAAAACTAGTGAATAATTATGTAAACCCATTAATATATGCTAAGATACTCATTATAACCAATTTATAATAATTCCTAACCCCGATTGAAAATTTGACTAAAATTCCCTCGGGGCCACGTGCACAAAAACCAAATTTTTTTGAAGATAAAGTTTACCCGTAGCCTCACGAACTCAAATATATGATTTTCTTTAAATTTCATACCCAAAATCGTGGTCAAAATCTAAGAATACTAGTTTCCTAGGTTTTTCCTCAAACCCTAATTTTCTACAATTTTTCATGTCTAAGTCGATATATAAACCTTGTATATACTCAAAACTAGTAGATATCACTTACCTCATGCTTGGTAATGAAAATGGCACTTCAAAGTTGCTCTAAAATCGGCTCCCATGGAAGAAATAAAGTGAAAACAAGCCAAACTTCGATTTCTAAAAGAACCTCACTACCTCCAGCACTTTCCCCATCTGCGTATCCTGCATATGCGGTCCCGCATCTACGGTTATGACAGTAACCAGAATTTTTTTTCGACACGAAAATGTGCATAAGTCCCTCATACGATGTCTAAATTCGATGATTCTTTTTGCTATGGCTCCATTATTACGACATGGACCTAATGGTTCAATGAAAACTTAATTTTGAGTTTATTGGCTAAATATGGTACCCTTTATATCCAAAGTTACGACGTTGAAACATCAAATAAGAGCGCGATACAACCCGAAACACACCCGAGGTCCCCGGGACCCCGTCCAATCACACCAACCCACTCCATATCATAACATGAACCTGCTCGAGACCTAAAATCATACCAAACAATGCTAAAATCATGAATCAATCTCCAATTCAAGCTTTATGAACATTAGAACTTCAAACTTCTACTTTCAATGCCGAAACTTATCAAATCACGACCGATTGACTTCAAATTTTTCACACACATCATCTTTGACATTACAGACCTAATCCAACTTCCGGAATCTGAATCCAACCCCGATATCAAAAATTCCACTTCCGGTCAAACTTCTCCAAAAACCTTCAATTTTCTATCTTTAGCCAAATGGCTCCAAAATGACCTCCGGATCACTTTTGATCGTGATCCCAACTCTATAATCACCATACAAAGCTATTCACATACTCGGAATCCCAAACGGACATCGATAACACTGATGCACTTCAAGCCAAACTTATGAAAATCCTTCCAAAATGCTAGCTTCCACAATAGGTGCCAAAACTCTCCCGGGTTATCCAAAACCCGATCCGGGCATACGCCCAAGTCCTAAATCATCATACGAACCTGCTGGAACCTTCAAATCTCGATTACGAGGTTGTTTACTCTACAATCTAATCTTAGTTAATTCTTCCAACTTAAAGCTTTCGAAATGGGAATTCTTTTTCCAAATCAACTCTGAACTTTCTGAAATTCAATTCCCACCACGCATATGAGTCATAACACTTGAAATGAAGCTTCTCAAACCCTCAGACTGCTGAACGACATTCTAGAGCTCAAAACAACCGGTCGAGTTGTTACAACCCCTAATTGAGATAATGTTTGGGTCACCTCATTTCGGTCATGTATCAATTCATATGTTTTCTCAACGGCAGCACAAATCTCTAAAAATGAGTGATCCTCCGGGTTTTTCCTCAAATCAAGTAAAACACCTTGTCTGTCACATGTTTTGTCTTGAATCCGGTAATTACGTGCTAATCGCCGACAATCGGGGGCAACAGTGACGACGAGCGAGGACTGAATACTTATGCTGCTTCAACGAGATGACATTAGGGTTGTTCTTGAAGAAAGACCACTGGGGGATGAGCAACTTGAATTTTTCATTAATATATTTCTATGTATTCATTATTATTTTTTCTCATTGTATTTCAATGAATTCTATATATTTTATTTTATTCATTGTCTCGCTATATTCCATGAATGTATTCATATGCTTTTTTTAATTAATATAATTTATATACTCAGATGTATTATATAATTTCTCTGAAGATTGCTATGTTTTTGGGTGTTTTTAGGTTGGAAATACTTTTATAACTAAAAATATAAAATTTATATGTTATAATTGAGTTTGTTGAGTTATATTAGGAGTATATTTTGTTAATCGGAAAAGGGTCAGATCTGCTCCTAACGTATTGACTTCAGGTTAAAAATGTTCTCCGTTAACCTATTTTGAAGAAAATGCCCCTACCGTTAAAATTCTGACATATTTGTGCCTCTAACGTATTGACTCCAATTTAAAAATGCCCGTAGCGTTAACCTATTTTGAAAAAAATGTTCATACCGTTTTAAATATAAGTACAGTCAGTTGTTAGACTTAGGGGCACAAATGTGCAACATTTTTAACGGTAGGGGTATTTTCTTCAAAATAGGTTAACGAAGGGTATTTTTAACCTGGAGTCCATCCGTTAGGGGTAGTTCTGACCCTTTTCACTTTGTTAATTGATTCACATTCTGTTCAAAAATAGTGTAATTCCCTGTTTTGTATTGTGAATATAGGCGAATATAATAATTTATCCAGCTGTAATCCCATGTGTTACACTATGAGTACAGTTGAATACACCCGAATATAAAAATCTATCTAGCTGTAATCTCTTGTTTCATGCATAGAAATGCTACTATATTCATGAATACAGTAGCTTAAATACATGAAATACACTCTAAAAAATCTAAAAACATAGCTATAGGAAGTAATATAGTAAATGGTAGCTACAACTAGCTAATAACCACTAAAACATGGTTGTTCCTGAAAATTTTTCTATGTTTTATCATACTATTTTTTAGCCTAACGATGGCCACACTGATGAAATATCATTATAGTCCTTGATTTCATATTTGGCTTAATATTCGTTATTTTCGTTCCATATTAATTAATAACTATTAATTATTTCAAAATATTGATCCCATAAAATCATCATTCTCTCATGGGAATATCAAAAGCTCGTATGTATACCTATATTATGTATTTTTTTCAAATAAAATTTATACGGATGGAAAGATCAAAAGTCTTCCTATATATACGTAAACCAGCCTTAGAATTTTTCGCGTGTATCATATATCAATAACATATATATTTTAAAAAAATTATTAAACAATGTGTTTGACTTTTAAAATAAAATTTAACAAAAATTGAATAAGTTCTTGAAAATAATTACTACTAAATATATTATTTAGCTGACTCAATAAATAAAGAATTCTTTTCATAAAAGTTCTTAGATGCCTTAGTGTAGTTTATGAGGACTTCTATAGAAATATCATATAAAAAATATTGTTATTTCTATGATCTAATACAAAAAAAAATTAAAAAGATATTTAAACACTATTACGAACAAAGATTTATCAAATAAAATAAACTAAGCAAAAAATTCTCTGCTATTTTGGGAATGAAGCATTGAAAAAAATTCATAAAGGGAAATGTAACACCTAAATGACTTATATTTTTTTACATCAAACAATTTAATATAAAATATAAGAGAAGTTGTCATTTGTAAAACAATAATAATAATAATAATAATAATAATAATAATAATAATAATAATAATAATAATAATAACATTAGTAATAATAATAAATAACAATTCCTTAAGAATATAATTTGTATTCTATTATTTCCTCCTGATTGTTTCAAGTCCTTTTTTTTTTTACGAATTTGACTTTTAATACTATTATAACCAATTTTTCCATATGCTAATGTTGTTCTTATCAAAACGAATTTATGTATCATATTCAGTTTGCCAATTTGAAAATAATTTTACTTATATGATGAATACGAAAAATAATTAAATTAATTCTTGTTAAATAGTTAGTTCAAAGGCTTAATATTTGTTCCCAAAGGAAATTACATATTAGTAGTTTTCACCTAATTCAAATAAAGAAAGATTTGTTAATTAAACTTTTTGTTGATATCGAGGTCCTAGATATTAAGAAATTAATTATGTTCAGTGTGAAGTTTAAGAAGTTAAAAAAAGCGAACTTTATTTCGCTAAGGGTCTTGTGCAAATAAAAATATTAATGAGCCACATTTGATCTTAAAAAATTCTAGAAAATAATGTGATAAGAACTTTTAACTTACATAAATAAATTCACAAGAAACATAGAGATAAAGAAAAGAATACAAAAACATAAAGGCATATCGAGACGAACATTCCAAATATATACAGATGCTTGTTGATGCAAAAAATGGAAAGAAATAATTTTTAGTACAAAGACTCACCATTTTATTAAATAATTACGATTGCTTAATATCTTTCATATCAAAATAATAAATACCAAAAGAAAGATATTTATTTATTTAAAATCTTGCACCTTTTTAAAATCCCTACATTAGTAGTTTTCACCTAATCTATATCTATTTTGGTCGAAAGAAAATTTTTATTCCAACCATTTGTCAATTTACATTATCTGTTCCTTTGGACTATCAAACAGATCTCATAAGTACAATCAACTAAATGCTCTACAACTATTGTTGTTTAGCTAAATCCTAACACACAAAGACTCTTGTCACAAGTGTCAAGGATTACATGAAGGATAGTTGTTAATAGTCTGCAGAATGGGTAAACATTTAGGTTTCTTCAGTCCAGTAATGTGCACTTGAAGTGTAATCTCCTTTGCTTTATCTTTGGCCTCTTTGCTCAACTGTCGAAACCTTCTGTCATTCCTTTCCATCCAAATGTTGTAGACTACTGCTGCAAACACCACTCCTAGTATAGCTTTTCTTGGATTCCTGCTGTTAACATTAGCAGTTAACCATTGCACTTCGGATTCTCAGTTGCTTGTTATTCTTTGATACTTCAACCATTGTAACATTCCTTGCCACATACTTTGTGAATATGAACATTCAAAGTATAAATGGTCATGTGTCTCTTCAATATCTCTCCCACATAATATGCATGACTGATCAGTTTGAATTCCCCATTTGGCTAATCTGCCAACTGTTGCCAAACGCCTATGCATTTCCATCCATAAGATATATTTCTGTTTTGGTTGCATTCCAGTCACCATCACTAATATTTTCCATTGAACTTTGGGATATTGTGGATTAGTATGAATATATGCCTTCCTGATGCTAAATTGCCCATTTTGAATACATGCTTGCATTCCTGTGCTATCAGTAGCCCACTATTCCCTTGCTCCAAATAACTTCCTTACTAGCCATCTAGCTTGCTTTGGGATTTCCATATAGCAATGTCCTTCTTCTTTATATAGTGACAATGGATCCATTTGATCCAGAGTTTGTCTTTTTTAGACATTAAGGCCCAGAGAAGTTTAGTTAAAGCTACTTTATTCCATCTTTCATAGAAGATAATGTTCAACCCTCCAGCTGCCTCTGGTTTACACAATGTCTCCCATGCTATTGGAGCCCTATGACTAGTCTCATGACTACCAGTCCACAAGTAATTCCTGCAAATTCCATTTACCAGCTTTATTACTTTTTTGGAATGAGGAAAACCTGAGCCCAATAAGTTTGCTTTTCGAACTATACACTTTTGATGAGTTGAATTCTTCCAGCATAAGATAAGAATTTGGAAGTCCAGTTTCTAATTCTGTCCACTATCTTCTCTACTAAAGGCATACATTGTGCAATTGTTATCTTTCTTGTAGATAAGGGTACTCCTAGATATTTGAAAGGAAACTTTCCCTTTGCTAGGTGAAGTTCTGCAAGATGTTTCTCTCTGAATTCCCTTGAAACACCTGCTATATATAAAGAACTTTTATCCAAATTTGCTTGAAGGCCTGATACTTTTGAGAATTGTTCAAACTCTTCCATCAATAACTTCATTGAGATCTCATCAGCCCTAAAACACATCAAAAAATCATCTGCAAAGCAGATATGTGTGGTTTTTAGTTTGGTGCATTTGGGATGGAAATTAAAATCTGGATTCCTGCTTAGCTTCTTCAGAGATCTAGATAGATAATCCATGGCTAGAACAAACAAGTAGGGAGACATTGGGTCCCCCTGTCTTAGTCCTTTCCTTGCTTCAAACTTGTTGGTCAATCCTCCATTTATTAAAAGAGAGTAACTTACTGTGGAGACACATTCCATGATTAGTACTACCATTTTGTAAGGTACTCCAAATTCAAGAAGTACTGCCTTCAGAAACTCTCATTCCACAGAGTCATAAGCCTTCCTAATTTCTACTTTGATCGTGCATCTAGGAGACACTGCCTTTTGAGTATAACCTTTGATCAGTTCATGTGCCATAATAACATTATCAAGTATGTTTCTCCCCTCTATGAAAGCAGACTGTGAATATCCAACCAAATAATCCACAACCAGTTTAAGCCTATTTGTAAGAATCTTAGCAATGATTTTATACAATGTTGAGCAGCAAGCAATGGGTTTAAATTCTTTAACATAGTTGGGATTTTTCACTTTTGGAATCAATGTAACAGTTGTGCAGTTAATCTCTTTCAAGAGTTTGCCATTTTGAAAGAATTGTTGCACTGCCTCTGTAACTTCCTCCCTTACAGTTGGCCAAAACTCTTTAAAAAATTCTGCAGGATGGCCATCAATTCCTAGAGCCTTATCATTAGGTAGGTGCTGCACTATCTAGCTGATCTCCTCCTTTGTTACTGGAGATAACAGTTGTTGTTGTTGGTGCAATGTTAAGCAAGGACCATCTCTTGACACATTGATATCAATTCCTGGTAACTGAACTGCTGTTGTACCCAATAGCTGTTGAAAAATTGTGTGAATTCTTGTTGAATCTGTTGTGGATCAGTAATCTTCAGCTTGTTATCATTGAGAATACATCTCACCTTATTTCTTGCTTGTCTGGACTTCATATATGCATGGAAATACTTTGTATTTCTATCTCCCAGTTGGATCCAAGTTGCTATTGAATGCTGTCTCACTATCTGTTCTTGAATTGCTTCCCACTTTTCAATGCTCTCTAAGGATTGCTTTTCTTCTTCAATCACCTTTTTGTTGAAGTGATCTTCATTCAGCCTTCCTTGTATTACCTTCAGTTCTTCTCTCATTTGTTGCAGCTTCTTTTCAATAGATGATTGCTCCTTATGAATGTTTCTGGTACTTTGTTCAAAGTTTCTTCAATTTGCTCCAAATAGAATACATAGTGTACCCTTTGATCTGCTGACTCCAAACTCTCTGAACTGCTTCCCTGTATTCCTTTTGTTTCATAGCTGTTGTTAGTAACCTGTATGGTCTATTCACTTTAACTTTTATTACTTCAGTGTCTATCATTATAGGAGTGTGTTCTGAGCATCCAGGTAGCATGTATGCTGCTTCCACCCCAGTATAAGAACTGAACCGCTCATCATTGCCAAAAGCCCAGTCTGTATGACCATAAACTATGACCTCACCATCCCTTTTATTGCTCCATGAAAAGCTGTTTCCTCTCTTGGTAATCTGCCCCACTCCAATGTCATCAATGCAGCTCTGAAAGTCAGTCATCTCTGATTGATGCACTGGTTGTCCATTTATCCTGTCATCCACACCTAACACAATATTAAAATCACCCATTATAAGCCAAGGACCACTATATTGGACATTTCTCAAACTCCTCCATAGTGATACTCTGTTCTGTATGGTATGCAGGCCATACACAAATGTGATATAGCTAGCAAATGTTGAATTCTTGTCTTTCACTTGACAGTGAATCATTTGGTCAGTACTTTCCAAAATTACAACATGGACATTTAACTCTTTCCACATTATCCACATCCTTCCATTAGGTGCAAATGCATAGTTATTTTCTATTTTCCACTCACCTCCCAGTTTCTTGTAAATTGTCTTTGAATTTTGCTGTTTCACTCTAATTCTAGACAAGCTATCATATCTACTTTATTTGTCCACAAGAATTTTACTAACTCTCGCTGTTTATAGGACTTGTTCAGTTATCTAATATTCCAAGATACAATGATCATGGGGGGTAGTGGTTACTTGAGGTGCCTCCTTGGTCCTTTATACCTGTCTCTTTTCTGCTCTCTCTCTCTCTTCTGTTGATTCCTATCAGATGGTTCCATTATAGTTAATGCTGCAAATGTATTTCTCCTAGCCAATTAATCATAGGCGATCTCACTATTTCTAATTCTATCATTTGCTCCTTGTAAAATTGCAACCTGCTTTCCTCTATTGTTCATTTGTAGTTCCACTTCAGGTTGCTCTGTTGATTCCTCTTGCTGTTGATTGGCTATATTCCCCTCAATTACAGCTTTTGGTTGCCACTTCATTATGGTTTTCTTTTTTCCATTTCTCTGCTTCTGTGGCCTTTCATCATGTTGCTCATCCTTCTGACAATCCCCATTTTTATGCCCAAACAAGTTACATTCTAGACAAAATATAACTTTCCATTCAAATTCCACAGTCTGCAACCAGCTTCTTCCATCTGGTATCTCAATATAAACTTCATCAGGCAAAGGCTGGGTTATGTCTATTTCCACAAGGACTCTAGCATAGGAAATTCTTTCACACGCATCAGTTAGTCTATCAATACACAAAGGTTTTCCTATTAAGCTAGCTATTCTCCATAAATTCTCTTCTGCCCGGTATTGAATTGAACCAAAGAAAATTGACCCAAATTGGTACAATTCTCATCGATTCATTCTGGATCTGAAAGTGTGGATCCCAATCCTTCAATATCATAGGCTTACCATTGAAAGTATAAGGTCCATTTTGCATTATTAGGTTTTTTTCCTCCATAGATTCGAATTTAAAAATGAAGTACCCATCATCATGTAACAACACTGTAGGAGTTATAACAGCAGTCCAAACTCCATTAGACATATTTAAGCATTTCTTTGAACGACGGGTTACCTCCTAGAACATAGCCTATTAATGCATTCCTCCACTTCTGGATCTGCAATTCTATCTCTTTTGGATTTAATTTGGCAACTTTCACTCCATCCTTCACCATCGGAGGATAGAATTTGAGTTGCATGCCTTGATTTTGAGCTATATCACCTTTAACAACCTCAGCCAATGTTTTCTTTTGAGATCCAGCTGAGTACGTGAGCTTCCTAGCCGTTGTTGTCACACCTGCTTCTATTGGTTGCATTTTATCTTCTTTCTTCTCGGCGGAGCTTATATGACTGTAGGAGCACTTCCCATACCTGGGAACCAATGTAATAGTGGTACTGGGTTAATTTTTGTGGAATCCCGCTTTCAGGGTTTATCATTCTCGTCATATTTACAGTGTGGAGGTTCTTAGTGTGGCTGGTTATGGTGGATACTGGTGGCCGGCGATAGGCAGCTTCCTCGCTTAACAGTCGCCAGAGCTTCTCTCGCTACTTTCTCTCTCTACATCGGCCTCACTTGCCTAATCTATATCTATACTAAAGCAAGAAAGTCATTATATATGATTGTATTATGGTTAAGCCAAGTAGCAAGCTAATAAATACAAATAGTATATGATAACTTTATTCTATATTTGATTATGTTAGTCATATATATATATATAACTGAATTTGAATTAAAGCATAATTTTGAATTTATAGATAAAGTTTTTAAAATTGAATTAAAATTTAAAAAAGAAATTTATCTATTTTCTTGTAAAAGTTATCATACTTAATTCGGTTAATGATCATATGTAATCATGCTAGGAGATTTTGTTATATTTTTTATTATTTAAATACTACTGCACCTATTTAAAAGCTATTTTATATAACTATAAAACTCTTTCACATTTAAAACACTATAATCATAGTTCTTTAAAACAATATAGCTAGATATGAATAAATTGAATTTCTTTTAAAATAAATGTAACATATAGGATACAAGTCCATGGTTATTGAGATAACAAAAAAAGTGTTTAAAAAATTGAAAAAAATTTATTTATATATATAATGAAGTAAATCTAGATACTGGGGAAAGAAACATCACAAAAATAGTTAATATTCAAAAAAAAGATTTTTTCTTTTTCAAAAACGTTTAATTGAGGAGTTAATTTTTATAAATGGACATCAAATAAATAATAAAATTTTGGCTATACATTTGCTATTATTAATTTTAATTTAGCACCTACAAGGAACTCAAGGATATAAGCTGAAACATCTTCATTTAGCTGCAGTCAAGCCAACATTGCAAGGGTTAATATTTTTTTGTTGAATAATATCAGTTTTGAATCACTAAATTATGTGAAAAGTTATTTTTCTCAAATTCAACAAGAGGGATATTAGCTTCTAATTAATAGTTTCTATATCAATTTTCAAGTGTAACATAAAGTATAATGGAAAGAGTTTCATACAGGATGTGATTTATGAGTGGAAACCTATGTATTGTGAGAAATGTTTGGAGGTTGGACACAACTGTTTGGCTAAAACTGCTCAACATACACAGAAAAGTAAGGTGACACAAGAATGGAGAGTGAAAGCACCAGTCACAGTAGTCCAAAATAACCAGATGCCTCACATCCAGTGTCAAGAGGTAACTAAGGAGACAAACACTATAGCTACAGCTGATGTTAGGAACAGACAGAAACAGGTTGTTCAAGACTCCCCAGTCTTTACCATTGCTAATTTCCCTCCCTTATCTCCTCTTGTGATGTCTAACAGATTTGAAGTTGGGACAGTTAGGTGGGCTGATCATCCCCTGGATGAAGGGGAAACTAGCAAAACTCAATGAAGTGGGTCTTTTGGAATATTAGAGGTGTAAATAAAAGGTTTAAACAAAAAGAAGCTCAAATTACTTTAGAATTAATAAGTTTGACCTTGTAGGACTTATAGAGACTAAGGTTAAACAACACAATGCTAGTAGAATAGCTAGTTTTTTGTTGCCTAACTGGAACATGATAACTAACTATAGTGGTGCAGTAAATGGGAGGATTTGGATCATGTGGGATCCTACAAAAGTGGTGGTTAATAGATATTTTGAGGAAGCTCAGATCATTCATTGTCAAGTTCAATCTATCACTGGTGATATTATCTGCTGGCTTTCAGTAGTTTATGGATTTAATGACTGTGATCAAAGGAGGATGCTGTGGAATTCTATCCTGAACTTATCAGCTGGTATTACTGATCCCTGGATCATTGTAGGAGATTTCAATGCAATCCTGTCCAGCAAGGAAAGACAATCCTGCCAACAAGTGAAGCAAAGAGACCTTGTTGATTTTAATAATTGCATTCAGCAATCAGGCCTAGTTGAGCTGCCATGGGAGGGTAATTATTTTACCTGGTCTAATCAACAAAGTGGTAATGATAGAGTATGTAGTAGACTGGATAGGGTGTTTGGTAACTTTGAATGGCAGATGAAGTGGAACCATGTGCATACTGTATATGGACATCCCCTCATATCTGATCATAATCCCATGATACTAACTCTGACAACAGATACATCTACAAGGAAGACACCATTCAGATTCTTTAATGCTTGGATCCAGCATAAGGAATTTCCTGCTATACTTACAACTTACTGGAAAAGCAAGGAGCAGAATACTCTTCAAGGAGTATGGAACAATCTTAAGTCTCTCAAACCTCCCTTAAAATCTCTTAATATTAGAGATTTTAAGAATATTTCTCAAAAGATTGAAAGCAGTAGAAAAGAACTGGAAGATGTGCAGCATCAAATGGCAATCTCTTATTCAGACACACTTCAGCAAAGAGCAAAATCCCTGGTACAACAGCTAGAGAAGTGGTCATTAATTGAAGAGTCAGCTTTGCAGCAAAAGTCAAGAGCTAAATGGATCAAACTAGGTGACTCCAATAATAAATACTTTTCAGCAGTCATGAAGGAGAGGAGTCAGTATAAGAAGATTATTGAACTCTCCACAGAAGGAGGACTGAAGATAATTGAGCCTGCAGATTTGAAAAAGGAGATTAGGGATTTCTATCAAGCACTAATGGGAACTACAGCCAATTCACTACCAGTTGTGAATAAGATGCATATGAGGAATGGACCAAAGCTATCTCAGCTCCAAAGGAAGGATCTAGTTGCTGATATTACTGATAAAGAGATACTAGACAGCTTGAAGGGTATTGGAAATGATAAAGCTCCAGAGATTGATGGATTTAATGCCATGTTCTTCAAACAATCTTGGCATGTCATTGGTAACCAGGTTATGCTAGCTGTCAGGAATTTCTTTCAGACCTCCAAGATGTACAGACCTACTAATTGTGCCACACTCACTTTGCTGCCCAAGGTATCCAATCCTCAGACAGTTAAAGAGTTCAGACCTATAGCTTGTTGCTCAGTCTTGTATAAGATTATTTCCAAGTTGTTGGATAATAGACTCCAGAAAGTTAGAGTAGTATTATATGTAATTCTCAGGCTGGATTTATACCAGGAAGAAGAGTAGCAGATAATGTTATATTAGCTCATGAGCTAATAAAACAGTATTCTAGATCACATATCTCTCCCAGATGTATGATCAAGATTGATCTTCAAAAAGCTTATGATTCAGTGGAATGGTGCAGTTTGCAACAGATTATGGAAGAACTGGATTTTCCTAGCAGATTTATAAGATGGATCATGGAATGTGTCCAAACTGTTAGCTATACTGTTGTGGTTAATGGAGAAACAACAGAGCCTTTTCAAGCTGCCAAAGGATTGAGACAAGGAGACCCAATATCTCCTTTTCTGTTTGCTATTATAATGGAATATCTTAGTAGATCCTTGGCAGAGTTGAATCATACTAAAAGCTTCAAATATCATCCTGGTCGTAAGAAGTTGGGAATTACTCACTTGAGCTTTGCTGATGACTTGCTATTATTTGTCAAAGGGGAACTTCAATCAGTAAGTTCCATGTTCTTATTCTTCTCTCAATTCCTTGCTGCTACTGGTCTTAAGGCTAACTTACACAAAAGTGCTGTGTATTTTGGTGGGGTATCTCCTGTGATTCAGCAACAAATTCTTGATCATCTTGGTTATGTTAGAGGGGACCTCCCTTCAAATATTTGGGAGTCCCTTTAACTACCAAAAAGATGTCAGTTGCTCAATGGCAACCTCTGGTTGATAGGATCTCTGCAAGAATTACTTCCTGGACAGCAAGATATCTATCTTATGCAGGCAGAAGTCAGTTGGTACAGTCAGTCATATTTGGAGTTCAAGCTTATTGGGCTCAGTTGTTTATCATGCCATCAAAAGTTGTTAAAATGTGGAGGACTATATGCAGAACTTATATCTGGTCAGGATCTGTTAATATCACAAAGAAAGCTTATGTGGCCTGGGAGAAAGTATGCATGCCTAAATCTGTTGGAGGTTTGAATTTAATAAATATCTTATTGTGGAATAGGGCTGCTATAGCTAAACTAAGTTGGAATTTAGCTCATAAGAAAGACCTGTTGTGGGTGAAATGGATCCATACTGTTTACATCAAACACCAACAGTGGGAGAACCTCACTGTCCCAGCAAATGCTAGCTGGATGGTAAGGAAAATTGTGGAGGGAACTAAGCTGCTACAACAACATCAATTGCTAGATAACACTGACTGCACCATAAGGAAAGTATACTTGCAACTGCTTGGAGAATCAACTAGAGTTTCATGGAAGAATCTGGTTATGCAAAATGCTGCTAGACCTAAAGCTATTTTCAGCTTGTGGTTGTTACTGCAGGATAGACTTCCTACCAAGAATAGACTGCTGCAATGGAATTTGAACATACCAAGCATCTGTGTTATGTGCCAACAAGAAATGGAAACTAGAGACCATTTATTTTTGCATTGCACATTTGCTTCCCAGTTGAGATATCAAACAATGCAATGGCTAGGAATTGAAGACTTCACTGGACAAGATTGGACACAATTCTGCCAATGGATCATTGAACAATCTAAAGGGAAATCTCTCCGAGCTCACACATTCAAGATGACAATTACAGAAATATATAGTCTATGGTTAGAAAGGTATGTGAGAATCTTTGAAAACATCTATTGTAGTTGTGATAAACTCCTAAGTAGTATAGCCTATATTTGTAATGTTCGAGCTCCTCCTAGGCTTAGTTCATATATTCAGCATTTCATGTTATAAATGTTGATTGATTAGAGTAGTATTGATACTTCATGTTCCAGTTTTGATAGGTAGTTGAGATTAAACTGTCCTATGATTTGTAAGGCAACCTCTTGGTGATTAATAAAATTTTAATTACCAAAAAAAAAACATAAAGTATATTTAAAAAAACTGGTATGATATGATTTTTTGTTTAAATGTAAACAAAATTTATCTTTTTTTTTGGTCAAGTTGTCATACGTAATTTAGTTAATGATCATATGCAATTATGTTAGGAGTTTTTGTTATCTTTCTAATTATTTAAATACTACAGAACCTGTGAATTTCTTTTTATTCCATATAACTATAAAACTCTTTCACATATAAAACCCTGTAATCATAGTTTTTTAAAACAATATAGCTAGATTTGAATAAATAGACTTCTTTCAAAATAAATGTAACATATAGGGTACACGTCTATTGTTATCCAAATAAGAAAAAAAGAGTTTAAAAACAGAATAAAAGTTTACTTACATATATAACGGAGTAAACCTAGGTGCTGGTGAAAGAAACATCACAAAAATTAGTCAATATTCAAAAAATTATTTTTTTTCCTTTTTCAAAACCGTTTATTTGAAGAGTCAATTTGTACAAATAGACATAAAATAAATAACAAAATTTTGGTTATACATTTGCTATCATTAATTTTAATTTAGCACCTACTAGGAGTTGAAGGGTATAAGGTGAAACGTCTTCATTTAGCTACAGTCAAGCCAACATTACAAGGTTTTAATATTTTTTTGTTGAAAAATACCAGTTTTGAATCACAAGATTATGTAGAAAGTTATTTTTCTCAAATTCAACAAGAGGGACATTTATTTCTAATTGATAGTTTCTATAGCAATTTTCAAGTGTAACAAAAAGTATATTTTAGAAAAATTAGCATGACATGAAATATTTTTTTTAAAATGTAAACAAACTATTTCAAAATAAGATTATGTTTTAAAATATAATGTATTTTTAAAAATAAAAGGATAAGCTATTTTTGAATTTTAGTAGAGGTCTTAAATTATTATAATAGAAGTCATATACAAGAAATCAAAAGCTTATGGAATATTTACATAGATATCTGGCCAAATTTATTGTTTATATTTTATAGCTAATATCCATGGATGATAAACTGATAACACACGATTATACACAAATTATATATGGATTATGTATAAATTACACATTCTTCAATTTTTAATTTAAGTGGTAAGGTGAGCACATAATTAGGTTGATTAGATAAAGCAAAATAAAAATATGGAAGAATTTCAACTAAAGACTAAAAATATAAATAAAGTTCTTATGTAAACAATTTCTATTTAAATTCATCATTTTATAGAGAAATAAATTATTTTTTTGTAAAAAAAAAGACATAAAAAAAAGATAAAAGAAAAAATATAGAAAAAATGTATGAAAAATCTAAAAACTAGAAATAAGAGATGACACCGATTTTTTTCTTCTGTTTCATCCATGTTAAGTATAAGAAATTTTGGAAGTTGATATCATTGATTTTAAATATTTTTTTCAACTCAAATACAAAGATTATAAGACAAGGATATCTTAAAATATATTTTTTTAATTTATATTGTGTGTCATTTTTAAAAAAATTAATATTACTAACAAACTGATGTGATATCTGAATTTGAATATAAATGCAATTTGAATAGTTTGCATTGAGGTTAAGTGTCACGATTCAAACCCCGTTGGTCGTGGTGGTGCCTCTCGTAAAGATAAGGCCAGTCAGACAATTATAAAACACCTCTTTTATGCAGTTAGATAGTTCATAAGCAATATAAATATGACCTAATGATATTAATTAGCGGAAGTATCACCCAACACAGCCCAAACCGGAGTGTCACAAGTCACGAACATCTATGAATATATGAATGCAACTACTTGAGTCTGAAATATACAAAATAGGACTATAACAAAGAAGAAATGTGGTGCTATGAATGTTAGCAGTCACCTCGCTAAACTCTGATAACATAGCCCATCAACTCAAGACCCGCTACCGGGGAAACAAATACTTGCATCTGCATTCGAGGTGCAGGAAGTAAAGTGAGTACTCCAACTCAATGAGTAATAAAGGTAAATAACAACTTAGCAGTAAGAAAATCACGGAAGACAAATCATCATGTTGTATAGAAGCCGTATAAAACCCCTTGAAAAAAAAAGCAATAAAATTGTGGAATCTTTAGAAGACGTCTTAACCCAATTTAAACCAATTTTGAAAATGACTTTTTCAACAGTTACGCAAATGAATGCAATATAGATAAGCACATAAATCCGCTCCTTAGGCGCAACCACTCACTCGACAGATAATGACAGGCAATCAGGTAGATATCACATGAAATAGAACAACAACAGATAATGACAGAAAAATAAATGAGTAAACACATAAAACAGTACCGGTAGCGCTGCGGCATGCAGCCCGATCCATATATCGCTGCGACGCGCAACCTGATCCGTTTATTGTCGACGGCTCTCACTGGGGGTGTGCAAACTCCAGGAGGGGCTCCTTATGGTCCAAGCGCAATATCGAGCCATCTCGTGGCATCAAGTCTAGGCCCTCGGCCTCATATCAGTATTAATATAACAGTACCCCAGCGTACAACCTGATCCAAAAGTATCCTCACAACACAGGCACTCGGCCTTACTCAGTCAAAAACACATAAGCCCCTCGGACAACAGTAAAATATGCTGCTCAACCTAAAAAAATAGTATTGGAAATATCATTTCAAGTGTTAAAGCAAAATAAACTTGGCTGAATTTTAAAAACAGTAGAAAATACACGAATGAGTTCAAGTATAAAAATCAAAACAGTGAGAAAATATCAATAACCATCCCCAAAGGGGTTCAAATAATTGGCACGAATCCCAAAAATGGTAATCAGCCCAAATTATGATGATAACAAATAAGTTTAAGTCAAATATGCGGTAAAATCATCAATTGGAACGGACCAAGTCACAATCCCTAGTAGTAAAAGACCTCGCGCTCATCATCTAGCCCGTGTCACCTCAATATATCACTGCGATGTTGAATGTGGGATTTCAAACCCTCAAAATATTATTTATAATCATTTCTCACCTCGAATCGGCAAAATCTCTAGCCCACGATGCCTTTGCCCTCAAATCGTCCCCCACGCGCGTTGAATCTATTCAAAACCCGAACGAATACGTCACAATATGCTAAGGGAACAAAGCAAAATCAAAAATATCAAAAATTTCGAAATTAGCAAAACCCGAGCCCCAGGCCCACTTCTCGAAAAACAAAAATTTTCACATCAACGATTTCCTTATCCTCCCACAAGTTCATCCATACCAAAAGTTCTCAAATCTGACCTCAAATGGTCCGTCAAATCCCAATTTAAAGTCCAATTTCTCAAGCCCTAGTTCTTCAATTTTAGGTTTAGTTTCCATGAATTTCTAGGTGGATTTCACAATAAAAACGAATTTTAAGTTCATAATTCTTACCTCCAATCGATTTCTCTCGAATCCCTCTTCATTTCCTTCAAAAGCTCTCAAAAATTGCCAACAATGGAGTGAAAATGAGCTCTAACCTGCGGATGAGATGTTTATAACCCTTCTGTCCATCAATTAAAAATCCTATTTTGCAAACGCGGTCAAGGCCTCGGGTTCGCGAATCACAACAATTCCATTGACCAAAATTCTCCAACACGAACGCGACAACCATCTTGCGAACGCGTAACTTTATTCAGGCAACCCTCCGCGAACACCCCATTCCTGTAAACGAGAATCACAAATTTCACTTCCAATCCACTTGACCCAATTACTCTTATGCGAACGCGAATACACTCATGCGAACGCAATGCCTTCCTTTTTCCAAACTATGTGAACCCGAGAAGATTCATGCGAATGCGAATACCCATCTCACATCCTTACACGAATTCAATGCTTAAACACAAACGCGAAGGCTTAAATTCATTCCTTCCAAATTCCTCCTATGCGAACGCAAGGTTCCTCTCGCGAATGCGAAGATATAAATCTCTGCAACACCTGAATTGAAAATCTGCAACTTTAAAACATAGAAAGTAGTCTGATTGACCACCCGAAACTCACCCGAGGCCCTCGGGACCTCAACCAAAGCCACCAACATACCCCGTGACATCATTCAAACTTGTTCCACTCATCAAAACACCTCAAACAACATCGAATTACCCAAAGCTCATCGAATTCAAGCTTAAGTTTTCTAAAAACTTTTGAAATACGCATTCGATCAAAAACCCAACCAAACCACCTCTGAATGACCTGAAATTTTGCACACACATCCCAAATCACATAACAAAGCTACAACAACTCTCGGAATTCCATTCTGACCCTCGGATCAAAATCTTACCTATCAACCGGAATTCGCCAAAATACTAACTTCGCCAATTCAAGACTAATTCTACATCGGACCTCCAAGACCACATTCGATCACACTCCTAAGAACAAATAACCCAACAAAGCTAATCAAATCATAAAAATTCCTATCGGAGCTTATATACAAATAAGTCAACACTTGGTCAACCCCTTTCAAATTTAAAGCTTTTAACTGAGATTGTTCCTTCAAATTTAAATCGATATCCGTGAAAACCAAAACCAATTATCTACACAAGTCATAATACGTCACACAGGACAAGTCATGCCCGAGAAATGGCGATCAAAGTGCAAAAGCTCAAAATGACCGGTCGGGTCGTTACATCCTCCCCCACTTAAACACACGTTCGTCCCCGAACATTTCCAGTGTTGTTCAAGAAGCCAACCAATAGCTGAATAAGCTTACCGAGCATATACCAGGGGGTGACCCCCACGTCACCTTATCTCATATAGGTCGGATAACACATAGAAACTGAAATTACACAACCCAATCTAGCCCATAAATCGTAGAATCACATTTTCATTTCTAGGACCATCAACACAATTAAAACCTCACACCTATACCCTAAATAGACCCAAACCGGTTGTAATAACCCATGCCTCCAACCTCAGGAGCAATCCTATGATATGCCACCTAACTCCAACAGTTGCAGCGATAACTTCTAATCACAGCAGCTGCACATAACAATCGAATACTGATAGACAACCTCTTAACAACTAAAGTCTCATTCCAACACTTACATATACTGCCAATGATAAATGAAACACGTAATAAACCATAACTATTTCTTAAATCAGCCATTCATAAGATTACTTCTCTTTTGGCAAGGACCATATCAAATTTTTGAACCGAACCTCAATATTTTGTTAGTAAAATATGTTGAAATCAAATCTGTTTGTATTCATTACAGACCCCAACTACCTCATCTAATCCAACACAGTTACTCTGGTGACATGACAACACCAAGACAGGCTAAAGCCACAACTTGCGCAGTCCACGCACCAGTAAGCAACAATCCGAACATACATCACGAAACTGACTCAAATAAGAGGGTTATACCTAAAGCTCACCAATATCATCAAAACACATAGTTCTGAACCGCATCATAGAAATAGAACACATGAATCTAACTCGTAAGGTCATATCTCCATATAGCTTCGCCAAAACGCGTGATCTTATCCCAACACTGCTCCACTTGAAACACCTCAAGTCACTATGCTCGAAATTGACAACCACGCACAATTTGATGTCTGAAACCAAAGCAAATCATTACACCCTCGGTGAAACAAGTAACATATACCACGCAAACCCGATAGAACATAACCAATACGCCGTCCACTGAGAAACACTCAGTTACTTTTCCCGCTCGACTTCCACTATGAACCCCAAAAGAACCACACCATATGTTCCCCTGACTAACAAATCATAATGTCTCGCAACACAGACAGACCACCCATAGATCTCCCAAACCACTAGTAAGCTCAATAACTGTCGAATCAACAAATACCTCAAAAATACAATTTGGGGTCGACCAAGCTGACCCAAGCTAGAATACGCATCCACATTGACCTAACGATGAACTCTTTTATCAAGGAAACCCTGAAGTTGTTCCTTCCACTACTATAACTCCCTTCAGTTCTATACGATACAGTGCCCGGCACCAAATCAATACAGAAATCCACAACCTCGTGCGGCAACATGCTCGGCCACCAGAAACACATTCAAAAAGTCCCTCAACACCGGAACTGAATCAATATCAGGGGCCTCAAGCACTGACACTCATCACAAGAGCCCAAGTAAGAAAGACAATCATTCCCAGCCGTCCGCTGGGTCTTCGAAATATAAAATCCCCAATAGGACATAATCCGTCAAACATCGCCACTCAATCCATGGAATTTTCCGGCATATCCAACAGTGTTGTCTTATCACAATAGTCCAGAATTGCACAATACTGAGACAACCAGTCCAAACCCAATATCACTTCCAAATCTAACATACCCAGCATAAAAGATCCGCTCGGGCCTCTGAACTACGATAGTCACTAGACAGCCAATACATACGACTCACAACAACAATATAGCCTGAACATGAGAACTCCAAGTCTCCAACTCCATATAGCACACAAATCACCATACCTGATCCCAAATTCCACCGCCCGAATACATATCACCTCAAGCACCCAATAATTCCATGAAAGATACCTTGAAATTCCCCTGCACCATCAAGCAAACTCGAACCTAAGAAGCCGATCCAATCAAGAGAGCGTCACAATACTACCGAATTCTATCAACTTAATCATATTGCCTTTTCTGAAACATATACCCTCGTAAAATCACTATGATTACCAATACCATTTTCTTAATCATCTGAAGATCATTCACCCTAATCATCTGAAGCTCTTTCTCTAATCACTTAAAACTACCTGTGCTGCCTAAGAATTTTATGACTTTCTTTTCGGAACTAAACCATAACCTTGCACATGCAAATCCCAATCCTCCACAACATATCGCATATATCATACCATCCTAGGATAACATGAGAACTTCATCTCCCTTCCGAGCCACAAACACTTACGTACTCAACTAGATAAGAACATTCCATTTGGTCCCATCTAGAAAAAAAATCATTGCACATCCCATGCTAAGCATGCCCATAGAAGATATACATCTCCAAATCACAGTGAAAACCATTAATAACTCTCCGAGTTCCCCTTGCACTAATCATACCTTCCAGGACCGAATCCTTCTAACTCGACCAAGCTAAGCAAGCCGTCAAAACCTACGAGCATTGCCACAAAATACCTGTAAGAACTCATTACCTCGAACGCACACAAGGAAAAAATGATATCTCTACCATACCGGTCCGATTTACTACCAAGCTACCCCATCTATCTAAATTTCCTTCTGGTTTATCTTCAACTCGATATCTCCTCTTTGCTGTAGCACCACGATTCCTCAACTCAAACTTACCACACAGAACCAAGCCTAAAGCCACACCGTGTAAGACTCATAAGTCACTGAATACTTTCTTAAACATTCCCAAAAGGATAACACTCCAAAATTATTTACTCTAAAGAACTTCCTAAGAAACTAAATCCATTACTTTTACCTTCCTGGTGCTGATACATAGAATCCTATAATTAACATAGGGATACCACAAATCTTGACCTTTTTCAATGGAGACTCGGTTTCTAATCACATATACAACTTTAAGATACTCAATTGTTGCATGTAGAATCTTGAACGCATTAGAACTATTCTCGAGAGTCATTCACTGTATTTAAACTTCAATTAGCCTGATCAAGCAAACAGAAACACACGTGCCTCATTAGCACACTGGCACCGCAGAATAAATCCTCACCCAAAACAACCAAGCATCTACCTGCTCTATGCATCGAGCATTCTTTACCAACAACAACTTAAGACATCCTATGATCTCCATACCCTATGAAGCATAATATAACCCTCGCAAAAATTTTCCCTTACCCTAGCCATAGCTAATTCACTCACACGCCCCAAACTGGAACAAAAATAGCACCTAATCGCGCAATCAATTGCTCACAGCAGACTCCCCCAATTGGCTCGAAGCCATAGATCAAGCTACACTCAATAACTCATAACACTTTTACTCTATTGATGCCATAATACCATAGTGATATTAAACTTAAATCATTTATAAGTTTGTGAAAACACAGATCGACTAGTACTGTAAATCTTCGGCAAATCTCGCATTCCTCCCTGCAATAGTTAAGCCCACTCTCTTAAGCGACCCAAGAGTTTAAATTTCATACATACTTTTCAATTACATAAGAGGTCTTCTAACATACACATAGGGATCACACCACTTCATAACACACCACGGGAGATAACCCACCTGCTTCACCTCAATATAACATCTTTGTATACCTTATGTCGTCATAAATTGTCCGCAGTCACTTATTCTTCTTGGGTCTGAACTCATACCATAACATGGAATTTACTTCACCCACACCGGAAAACATGAACAGATCCTTCACACTCCCATAACTCAGGTCTATACCTCAAATCACGATGGAATTCAAATACCTAATAGTTCTTCTATCATCCAGCATACCCTCCTCGTCACTTCTAAGTCACGCAAATACATCTTGCATTACTAACATACTTATGACATGGCTATCAAGTCATCACTTCCACTAATAGGGACAATACCGAACATATAAGTTCAAATCACTTACTCACACAGTCAACATCTATGTGCTCAATCCATAGGCAAAGATCTGGCCTCAAGTCCTTCAGACTGGCCCAACATCAAACTCACAGAGATCATATCTCGCCCCGCGATTAGGGAATCACAAGCCATCAAGGCACATATGATACTGAGCGCTCATGCGCGCAAGCGAACGCGTGAAAGGAATTTGAAGAGTTACTTTTCAATTTGGATCAAGGACGCACGATAAGAATTCAAGAATGCCAAGTTTTCGTACAGGTTCTGCAGCCTCTCGAGGATAAATACAGTCGTCTCTGTACCGATCCGCGAGACTCTACTAAACCTTCTCATGACTCGTGAGAACTATATAACCTAGGCTCTGATACCATCTTCTCACGACCCAAACCTCGCTCCGGTCGTGATGGCACCTCTCGTGAAGAGGTTGAGTTGCGTAATAGCGGATTCGTAGGTCAATAAATCGTTGGATTTGAAATCGAACTCTCTACCTTGGGCGGATAGGAATTGAGACTTTCAATGGTCCGCTCTTCTCTCCTCGTGATCGAAGCTGACCCCAGAAGTTGGGTATTCCTTCTTAAGAGGACACTAACCCTCTCGATCTTGCTAGCCGGGGGCTCAGTCTTTCAAGATTCTTTCCCCCTTTGGGATAGTCACTTCCGCATTGGGGGTTTGGCCGTACTCCCTTTGCTCGAGTTACTCACTGGACGGATTCCACTCCGTTCTTCGTTGCAGAATATGCCCTAAGAAGCAACTTCGTGCAGCTGCTGCGCCCTTGCTTCTTGCTTTAGAAAGATTGCTCGTCAAAGCCAGCTAGACCATTACTAAACACCTCTTTTATGCAGTTAGACAGTTCATAAGCAGTTTAAATATGATCTAATGATATTAATTAGCGGAAGTACCGCCCAACACAGCCCAAACTGGGGTGTCACAAGTCATGAGCATCTATGAATATATGAATGTAACTACGGCGTCTAAAATATACAAAATAGGACTGATAACAAAGAACAAATGCAGTGCTACGAACGCTGGCAGTCACCTCGCTAAACTCCGATAACCTAGCCATCGATCAGCTCAATACCTGCTACCGGCGGAAACAAATACCCGCATCTGCACGCGAGGTGTAGGGTGTAAAGTGAGTACTCCAACTCAGTGAGTAATAAAGGTAAATAATTACTGAGCAGTAAGAAAATCACGTAAGGCTGTATAGAAGCCGTATAAAACCCCTCGAAGAAAAAAGCAATGAAGCTGTGGAATCTTTAGAAGACATCTTAACGCAGTTAAAACCTCTTTTGAAAATGACTTTTTCAACAGTTATGCAAATGAATGAAAAACAATTAGTACAGATAAGCACAGAAACCCGCCCCTCAAACGCAACACTCACTCTACATATAATGTCAGGCAATCAGGTAGATATCATATGAAATAGCACAACAACAGATAATGGAAGAAAAATAAATGAGTAAACACATAAAATAGTAACGGTTCCGTTGTGGCGTGCAGCCCAATCTATTTATCATCGACGGTGCTCACTGGGGGTGTGAAGACTTCGGGAGGGGGCCCTTACGCCCAAGTAATATATCAAACCATCTTGTGGCATTAAGTCTAGGCCCTCGGCCTCATATCAGTAATAATATAATACTACTGCATCGTGAAACCCTATCCAAAACTATCCTAACAACACAGGCCCTCGGCCTTACTCAGTCAAAAGCACATAGGCCCATCGGGCAACAGTAAAACATCCTGCTCAGCCCAAAAAATAGTATTGGAAATATAATTTAAAGTGTTAAAGCAAAATAAACTTGACTGAGTTTTGAAAACAACGGAAAATACATGACTGAGTTCAAGTATAAAAATCAAAATAGTGAGAAAATATCGACAACCGTCCCCAAAGGGGTTCAAATAATTGGCACGAAGCTCAAATATGACACTCAGCCAAAATTATGATGATAATAAATAAGTTTCAGTCAAATATGCGGTAAAATCATCAATCGGGACGGACCAAGTCATAATCCCCAATAGTAAAAGACCTCGCGCTCATCATCCAGCGCGTGTCTCACCTTAATATAGCACTACGATGTGCAATCTGAGAATTCAAACCCTCAGAATATCATCTACAATCATTATTCACCTCGAGCTGGTAAAATATCTAGCCCGTGACGCCCTTGCCCCTTAAATTAGCCTCCACGTGCGTCGAATCTATCCAAAACCCGAACGAGTATGTCACAATATGCTAAGGGAACAAATCCCAATCGAAAAAAATCAAAAATCCCAAAATTAGCAAAATTTGAGCCTCGGGCCCACTTCTCAAAACTCAGAACTTTTCACATCAACGGGTTCCTTATCCTCCCGCAAGTTTATACATACCAAAATTTCTTAAATCCGACCTTAAATGGTCTGTCAAATACCAATTTAAAAGTCCAATTTCTCAAGCCCTAGTTCTTCAATTTTAGGCTTAGTTTCCATGAATGTGAAGCACAAATTTTACTTCCAATCCACCTAACCCAATTCCTCTTATGCGAACACGAATACACCCATGTGAACGCGATGTCTTCCCCTTTCCAAACTATGCAAGCGAGAAGATTCATGCGAACGCAAAGAGCCATCTCACAGCCTTACGTGAACGCGAAGGATTAAATTCCTGCCTTCTAAATTCCTCCTACGTGAACGCGAGGTTCATCTCGCAAACGCGAAATAATAAATCTCGGCAACACCTGAATTGAAAATCTGCAACTTTAAAACTTAGAAATTGGTCCGATTGATCATCCGAAACTCACCCGAGGCCCCCGGGACCTCAACCAAAGCCAGCAACCTACCCCATGACATCATTCGAACTTATTTTCAATTATCAAAACACCTCAAACAACATCTAGTTACCCAAAGCATATCGAATTCAAGCTTAAGTTTTCTAAAAACTTCTGAAATACGCTTTCGATCAAAAACCCGACCAAACCACCTCCAAATAACCTGAAATTTTGCACACATGTCCCAAATCACATAACAAAGCTACAGCAACTCTCGGAATTTTATTCCAACCCTCATATCAAAATCTCACCTATCAACCGGAATTCGCCAAAATACTAACTTGGCCAATTCAAGCCTAATTCTACATCAGACCTCCAAGACCACATCCGATCACACTCCTAAGTCACAAATCACCCAATAAAGCTAACCAAATCATAAAGATTCTGATCCGAGCTTATATATAAAAATGTCAACTCTTGGTCACCCTCTTTCAAAATTAAAGCTTTCAACAGAGATTGTTCCTTCAAATTCATACAGATATCCGTGAAAACCAAAACCAATAATCTACACCAGTCATAATAGATCATACGGTGCAAGTCATGATCGAGAACTGGCGATCAAAGTGCAAAAGCTCAAAATGACCGGTCGGGTCGTTACATTAACCCAAGTATGATGTCAAGAAAAAACTACTTGGCAATTTCAAGACAATATATGTTATGTTATGTAATAACAGTCAACTAAAATTTAAAGATTTAAAGAACAAAAAATTTGTGTGTATATATAAGCAGAGACAGATGTAGAGTGTTGATAACATGCTTAATATAATTGAACCTATAAATTTTCACGCTGAGCAAAACTTTATGTGTAAAAAATTCTTAAAATTATAAAAATAGTAGATATGAATCCATAACTCTAAAAATATAATGATTTCAATACTAAAACTGTAAAAATTGAATCCATAAAGAATAAATCCCGGATCCACCTTTGTATATAGGGTTTCCCAAATTCAAAATATGTGGCAAGAGATATCCATAAACTCAAAATGACGTCATAATAAAATAAAATTTCACCGGCTAAAGAATCATTTAAATACTTAGATAGCCGACTAAAGTGAATTTTAAATTTTATATATATATATATATATATATATATATATATATATATATATATATATATATATATATATATATATTTTTTTTTTATTTTTTTTTGAAAGGGAGATGCCCTTCATTGAATCCCAAGTCTTCAAGAATAGCTTCCTTTTCATCAAGAGATATACCAGCAAAATATATGGCACTCTTAGCTTTATTAGCTGAGAGTCCAGAAGCCACAGAAAAGGATGAGAATGCATCTTGAAGAAGCTGGATAGAAGTAAGATCAGCCCTGCAAAATAGTAATAAATCATCTGCAAAACAGATGTGGGAACAGTTGAGTTTCCTGCATCTAGGGTGAAAGTTAAAGTCACCATTTTTGTGAAGTAGGATGAGGTTCCTGTTGAGATATTCCATAGCAATAACAAATAGGTAAGGAGACATAGGATCTCCTTGCCTAACACCTCTTTTGGCTGAAAATGGTTTAGTGAGGCCCCCATTAATCACTAAAGAATATGTGACTAATGAAACACAAGCCATTATCCATTCCACAAACTTTGCAGGAAATCCAAGGTCAACCAACATCTGCCTGAGAAATCTCCATTCAATTGTATCATATGCCTTCCTCAGGTCAACCTTAAGTACACACCTAGGTGATATACCTTTCCTTCCATACCCTTTAAACAATTCTTGACTGAGTAGAATATTATCAAGAATACTTCTTCCTTCTATGAATGCTGACTGTCCCTTCCCAATGATATGATCAATTACAGCTTTAATTCTTCTAGTGAGAACTTTAGAGATAATCTTGTATAAGGTGGTGCAGCAAGCAATAGGTCTGAAATCCTTTACAGTTTGAGGAGTTTTCACCTTTGGGACAAGTGCAATGGCAGTGGTATTTATCATGTGTGGCATGTGACAAGTAGCAAAGAACTCCTTAACAGCAGCAAAGACATCCACTTTGACAATTTCCCAGTTCTTGGTGAAAAACTCCACAGGGAAGCCATCAACCCCTGGAGCCTTATCACTTGGCATTTCCTTCACAGCATCATTAATTTCCTCCATAGTCACTTCTCTAATAAGGATCTTCTGTTGTTCAAGGTTGAGACAAACTCCTTCTTTTACAACAGTAGAGTTTAAACAAGGAAGCTCACTAGGACTATTCCCCATCAAGGACTGGAATACTTCAATAAATTCTTGCTCAATAGCCAAAGGATCAGTAAGTTTTATACCTGTTTCTGTATATATAGAAGTGATGTTGCTTTGACTGGACCTTATCTTCCATTGTGCATGGAAGTACTTTGTATTTGAATCACCACAAGCTATCCAGGTTGCCTTTGATTTTTGTCTCATGATCTGTTCCTCAACATTACTCCACTTTTCTATGCTAAGGAGAGCTTCCTTTTCTGCTTTGTACAAATGAGTTGAAGCAGGGTCCCTCATAATCTGACTCTGGATAATGTCTAGTTGTTCCCTAGCACAAGTTAGTTTTTGCTGATAAGAAGCCATATGTCCATTTAAGCCCTTCAACTGTTGCTTCATACTTTTGAGTTTTTGCCAAATTAATTGCAGTCATGATCCTTGTCCTCCTTGATTCCATACCTGTTGTAGAATGTCACTAAATTTAGGATCCTCCATAACATTGTGGTAGAGTCTGAAAGGTTTGGGATGAATCAGTCTTTGCCTTCCAAATTTTAAGAAAATAGGAGTATGATCAGAGATAGAATGATTTAAGAAGTCAGCTTCTACATGGCTGTATTGTTGTAACCATTGAAGATTCCCAATTGCCCAGTCTATCTTACTATAGACCTGTTTGTTTGTCCAAGAATACCTCCAGCCTTTTGACCTGATGGGAGTAAGATTGAGATCATAAATCAGCTCCTTGAAGTCCTTTACCTCTGCATCTGTTACAGGTGAGCCAATCCTGTCCTCAGCTGATAGGACAGCATTGAAATCTCCACTAAGTAGCCATGCTTCCTGCCCAGAAATAGGAAGTCCCCTGATATCATTCCAAAGCTGCTTCCTTAGTGCTATTGTATTATATGCATAAATGATACTCAATTGATACTTAACTGCTGAAGCTGGATCCTCAACACTACAATGAATAAGCTGCTCTGTGGTTCCCAAAATATGAAGCTGTATATGTGCCTTCCAAAGTAGCCAAATCCTGCCATTAGTTGCCATAGGATAGTTGTAATGATACTTCCATCCTTTAGCAATCTTATTTATTATAGTAAGTGCTCTAGGTTCCTTTACCCTGGTTTCAATGCATCCTAGTACATCCACCTTATTCTTCAACAGAAAGTTTTTTAATTCTTTCTGCTTATGGGCTTTATTAAGCCCTCTAATATTCCAGGTGACCACAATCATGAGAAACTAGACTTCCCTAAGGAAGGTCCAGGATCCTGCACTTTTCCCCTTCTCCCATCATCTATCATTACTTGCACAATCTCACCAGTTACCTCCTGCAATATGTTCACAGCAGCTACAATCTCAGGTCTTCCATGTGTATCCAAAGATTCTACACTAGCAGCCATGTCAGTACCAATGGAGACCCTTGATATGTCTCTATGATGTCCTGCATTGACAGTATTTCCTACTTCAGCCAATGGTGATTTCATTGGAAGATTAGGATTTACTGTTACATTGCCTTCAGCCAATGGTAACTGACTAATTGGAAGATTAGGAACTGTTACATTGCCTTCAGCATTGTCAACAGTGGGATTTGCTGCAATGTTACCTTTAGGGATCCATTTTTGCCTTTGCTTCTTTGTCCTCCCCTTGTTCCTCTCCAGGTTTGCTTTTACTTCCTGCTCATGATTTCCATCTGTATGACTATTGTACCAGCAATCCATAGCATTATGCCCAAACTTCAAACAATGATTGCAAAATTCAGGTTTCCAATCATATTCAACATCCTGTATTTTCACACCAAATAGGGTCTCTAACTCAATTTCCTCAGGGAGAGGAAAAGCTGCATCAACTTCCACCAACACTCTTGCAAATGATATCCTCTCAAATTGAGCTGTTACTTTATCAGTGAATAGAGGTCTACCAATAGTACTGGCTAGTTTGCTGAGAATCTCAGGGGACCAGTAGCCAAGAGGTAGCCCAGGGAATCTCACCCATATAGGGATTGTGCTAAGGATACCATTCTGCATTGAAAAATCAACATCCCAAGGCTTAAGTATCATCGGTTTATTTCTGAAAGAATAAGGACCAAATTGCATCACCTGGTTCATATCCTCTGCAGATTTAAACCTAAAAATACAATATCCATCTCTGTGCATTAAGATTTGTGGCTTAGTGACAAAATTCCAAACATGCACTACAAAATTTTCCATTGCCTTCTCATTTGGATTATCACCGATAATATAACCTATGAGTGAATTGCTCCAGTACTCTGCTTGAGGTTTCAGTTCTTCCATATCAATTTTAACAATTTTCCTCCCATCCTTATCAGTGGGAGGGACAAATGTTAAAACCTTCCCCATATTATGCTTACCTCTTACTATTTCAGCCATAGTAGGTTGAGCTTGAGGTTGAGGTTGGTCATCGACAGCAACATCTGAAAATTGAAGTTTCCTTATAGCTTGATTCTCACAATCTTCCACTATCTCCTTCGATTGAACCTTAGAGTTTGCATTTTCCACTGCATGCACAGGTGATTTCGACTGAAATTTTTCAGGCAAAAAGCTTCCAAATGTCAAGGGTTCAAGTTCCTTCGTAGTTCCTTGCTCTGGCGTGACGATCTGTGGAGGAGTAGGTACGATTTGCCGCCGGCGACGCGCCATTATCAACGGAATTAGCAGCGTGCTAACGTGCGCATTCAAGCGCACTGTTCCATCTTAACGTGCGCCCAGAGCAATCCCGCTATTGTATTCCCTTAATTTATATATATATATATATATATATATATATATATATATATATATATATATATATATATATATATATATATATATATATATATATATATATATATATATATATATATATATATAAATTAGAATGTCAAAATAAAAATATTTTTTGAAAGGTAACAACATACCAAATAAGAGTTCAAGTTGTAGTAAAAAAGTCATGTCATGAGAACCAAAGAATCATTTATATTATGTCAACTTTGTTCTTTGATATAAATACGAGTTATTATTTCACTTTTTGACTATTTTTAGGTTCCAATAACACCAATGTTGGTGCAAAACTGAAATTATTACTACGAGATTAGAGAAAATGTTAGCCTTTTTTCAGGTACTGTTTTGTAATTGATATCTAATGATTATCTAGAAGGTTTAAATTTTAAGGTTATTTTCAAATCATTCAAATAATTCGTATATTTAACATGGTAAATGTCAAATATCAAAATGGAGTCATAAAGGAAAAATATTTTACTGGCTAAATAATTTTTAAAATTTTTAGATAGTCGACTAAAATCAGTTTTGAACTAAGGGTAATATTTCACTTATATTATTATAAAGCAAAATTATTTTTAAGAAAAATATTTTAGAAACTTAAATTTTAAAATAATTTTAAAGGTATCAACACACAAAATAAGAGTTGAAGTAGTAGTAAAAGAGCCAAGTCGTATCCATAGAGTCATTTATAGTTTCAACCTTTGATTATTTTTGTCATAAATATGAATTATTAATTTACTTCCAGACTAATTTTAGAATCCAATGACACCGGTGAGAATGGTATCAAAAAAGAAAAATAGAATTATATCTAGGAAATTTGAGAATAGTTAACTTTTTTTCATATAATGTTTCATAACTAATTTGGATTATATTAGAGTTGTCACCACTTGTTTTTAAATTAAATCATGTACTTTCGAGGACTTGAAAACGTCATTTAGAGTAATCTCGATTTATGTTCCCAGTCCGAGCACGTAACAGGAAAGCTTAAATATAGAAATCTATGAAAATAATAAAATTTGGCTAATAGATGAATTAATTTGACTTCGGTCAATTTTTTGGGTTAACATACCTGGACCCGTAATTTGATGGTCCCGGAAGGTCCGTAGGAAAATACGGGACTTGGCCGTATGCCCGAAATCGAATTCCAAGGTCTCAAGCTCGAGAAATAAATTTTTAAAGAAAATTATTTTCTAAAGTTATTTAAGAAAAATTAAAAATGAAAATTGATTAGAACTGGTGGAATCGGGACCGTATGTTATTTTCAGTGTCCGGTATAGGTCTTATATATGGTTTAAGAAGTTTCTGTAAAATTTGGTGAGAAACGGATGTCGTTTGACGTGATTCGGATCTAAATTGCTAAAGTTGATGTTTTATGAAGTCTGAGAAAAATCCTTTGATTTTGAGGTTTAATTCGTTGTTATTGAGGTTATTTCAGCGATTTGATCACACAGATAAGTTCATATGATGCTATTGAGTTAGTACGTATGCTTGGTTTGCAGACTCAAGGACTCAAGTATATTTTGGATGTGTTTCGGAATGAATTTGGAACTCAAAAGTTGCAGGTTTTTGATGTTCAGTGCCCAGGGATTTTACCCTTCACGTTCGTGTGGACCCTCTTGCGAACGTGTAAGGAAAGTATCCCAGGTACCCAATCTCTTCTTTGTGAACGCGAAGCTGAGGGGGAAAACCTTTTGCGAACGCGTCCGTACACTCGTGAATGCGTAAGGTTCTGGGGAGGGGTCACAATTTTTGTTCATCGCGAATGCAGCCATTGGCCCGCGAACGCGTAGTCTTGAGGAGCCAAAGCTCTGTGAACGCGAGTCGTATTCCGCGAATGCGAAGGCCTAATAGGCCTGACTCATCACAAACGCGATGGGCCTATCGCAAACGCGATGAATAAATTCGCCTAGTTATTTTAGAAGACCAGAAATAGTAGTATTATGGGATTTTCATAAAAGTTCATAAACCCCTTCTTTTCTAAAGCTCCTAGGTGATTTTTGAAGAATTTTCTCACCTTAATCTTTTGGGTACGTAATTTTTAACTTGTTATCTTCCATTTTTATCAACACCCATTAGATTTCTAGGGTTAAATCATGTGATTAAGGGTAGAAAATTAAAAATATGGGTAGAGTTAGGGATTTTTTTATTAATGGTGATTTAGACCTCATTTTGGGGTCAAATTCTGGAACTAATCATATATTTGGGCTCGTGGGTGAATAGGTGATTTAATTTTGGTCCGACCTCGTGTTTTGACCAAGCGGACCCGGGATTGATTTTTGGATTTTTGGGAAGAATGATTAAAAAGTTATAATTAAGCGTTGGAATTGGATTGTTTAGCATTTATTGATGTTATTAAGTTGATTATGTATTGATACGATTGTGTTGGAGCTAAATTCGAAAGGAAAGGCAGTTTTTGAGGATTGAGTTGGCCGTGGAAGTTCGAGGTAAGTGTTCGGTCTACCTTAGCTTGAGGGATTAGGAGTTGAGTCCTATTTTCTAATTGCTTCTTGTAGAGTACGACTTATAGGCATGGTGGCGAGTATCTATACGTCGGTGTCGAATATAACCGTAAGTCTTAAATTGATACTTGTTGTATTCTTAAATGATATCATGGATGCTTTAGTGGGTATATCCTTGATGGTGAGCAAAGACTTAGTTTATTTTCGTGGAATCTATTTATCATTGAGTAATGGTGATAACTAAGATGAGTAGGAGTTGAGCTAAGATCGGTTATAGCCGATTCTCCCTTGCCAGGACATATATACTTATAGTGTTGAGTTCCCTTGCCATGATAGTGTATTTTATTGTTGATACCTTGCCGGGATGATTATTATGATTTTTGCTGACTGTATATTTTGGAATGGGTTGCACGCTGCAACATTATTATGATAAATATAAGTCGAGTTGCACGCGTGTAACAATTATATTATGTGGATCAGGTTGCACGCCGCAGCAATTATATTATGTGGATCGGGCCTCACGTCGCAACAATGATATATTGGATCGAGTTACATGCCACAACAAATATTATATTGGATCGAATTGCACATCGCACCAATTATATATGCGGATCGGGTTGCACGCCGCATCAGTGTTAAATGATAAGGGATCGGGTTGCACGCCGCAACAGTATTATTATTTCTTTGTTGTGGATTTTGGACTGTCCTCTCATATTTATCTTAAGTTTTTGTTGGATTTGATATGTTCCCCGAAGTATGTAACCCCTCCCCCTCCCATTTAAACTGCTTATTTCTCGTTTATTTTTCTGTCGTATATTATATAACTGCACATGTTTATCTGGAGTCTGGTCCTAGCCTCGTCACTACCTCACCGAGGTTAGGCCATACACTTTCCATCACATGGGGTCGGTTGTGCAGATACTACACTCTGCACTATGTGCACATACTAGAGCAGCAGTAGGTCAGCAGCAGTAGGGGAGCCACCTTCAGTCCACCGAGATCCCGAGGTAGTCCTGCAAGTGTTCGCAGGCCCCGCATCTCCTCTATCAGTTATTATGTTCTTTTTTCATTTGTATTCGAGACAGACTGTATTTCTTTTCTTCAGACATCTGTATGTAGTATTCATAGACAGTCCGTGAATATTTTGACACCGATTTCTGGAGAAAGACACATGTTGGTATTTTCATATTATTTTGGGATTATATTATTATAAGTCTTCCGCTAAATTTGAACTTTCGCTATTATATAAATATTGATAACCTATTATATAAGTTGTTGAAAGGCACTAAAATAAAAGGGTTAAGATTTCTAAATTTCATGGCTTACCTAGCTTCTACAAGTAGGCACCATCACGACTCCCGAAGGTGGGAAATTCGGGTCATGACAAGTTGCTATTAGAGCACTAGGTTACATAGGCCTCACAATTCATGGACAAGCTTAGTAGAGTCTAAGGGATCGGTACGGAGACGTTTGTATTTATCCCCCAGAGGCTACAGAGTTAGGAAAAACTTCACATTTGTTCTTTCTTGTCGTGCGGTTTGGTTTCTCAATGCTAATTGAATTTCTACTCTATTTTTTTGCAGATGGAAAGAACACACGCTTCCTCATCTACCGATCAGCAGCCCGAGCCCCTAGCAGTAGCTCCCACGAGGGGCAGAGGGCGAGGCTGAGGCCGTGCTAGAGGCCAAGGCTGGGGCAGCCCAAAGTAGCAACACCCGTAGCGGGGCCTCAGGTTGATTTTGATGATGAGGTTCCAGCCCAAGAAGTTCTGATGGGCCCAGCTCAGGTCCCAGAGGGGTTTATTGTTACCCTAGTTCTTCAGGATGCTCTGGTCAATCTAGTGGACCATATGGAAAGTGTTACCAGGGCATGTTTACTTCCTATAGCCCCATCCATCTCTCAAGCTGGAGGAGGAGCCCAGACTCCTGCTACTCGCACTCTGGTGCAGGTGGCTCCCCATTTTCAAACTCCAGTAGCTCAGCCAGTTGGAGCGGTTCAGCCGGATGTGGTAGTTCATACTAGTGATGGTGCAGCCATGTCAGCCGATGCTTTGTGGAGATTGGATAGGTTTACCCAGCTCTTCACTAATACTTTCAGCAGTGCATCTACTGAGAATCACCAAGATTATCTGGATAGTTGTTACAAGGTTTTTAAGAACATAGGGATAGTTGAGACCAACGGGGTCGATTTTGCCATTTTTCACTTGTCTAGATCTGCCAAGACTTGGTGGAGAGATTATTGTTTAGCTAGACCAGTAGGATCGCCAGCCTTGAGCTGGAGCAGTTCACACAGCTATTTCTAGAGAATTTTCTCCCAATTACATAGCGAGAGGCCTATCGGAGGCAGATCGAGTGCCTCTAGCAGGAATCCATGACTGTCACCCAGTACGAGACTAGATTAATAATTTGGCTCTCCATGTTCTTATCATACTTCCCACTGAGATAGAGAGAGTGAGACGGTTTATTGATGGAATCATTCAGCCAATTCATCTCCAAATGGCTAGAGAGATTCGGAATGAGATATCCTTCTAAGAGGTGGCTAATGTGTCCCGGAGAGTTGAGATGGTATTATCACAGGGGGTGGTTATGGTACAGACAATAGACCCCCTCATTCAGGCAGATTTAGTGGTACCTCGTATGGAGGTAGGGATTCATACTATAGAGGCCATCCTCCTAGGCCTTTTCAGTCAGCACTCCAGGTTTCTCATGGCGCTTCAGGTGGCCGTAGTCCTCATATGTAGTATTCTGATCAGCAGCCCTACAATGCACCACACGTTCCTATCAGTGCACCACTGATATAGAGTTTTCGGGGTGGTCATTCAGGTCGTCAAGGTTAGTATCAGTTTCCTCATCCGTAACATTCAGGTGGATGTTATGAATGTGGTGAGTATAGTCATATCCGGAAGGCTTGTCCGAGGTTAGTGGGTACTCAGCCGCAGCAGCAGGGTTTCTGTGCTATGGTTCAGGCACCAGGTTCTCCACAGACAACCCAACCAGCTAGAGGTAGGGGTAGTGGTGCTAGATGTGGAGGTAGAGGATTTAGAGGTGGAGCTCAGACCACTAAAGGTGGAGGCCAGCCAACTGCAGGCCATCCTAGAGATGTAGTCCAAGGTTGTGGGGCCCAACCTCGATGTTATGCTCTTCAAGCCAGGCCCGAGGTTAAGGCTTTAGACATGGTTATAACAGGTGTTGTTCTAGCTTGTGATAGAAATGCTTCAGTGTTATTTGATCTAGGGTCCACATACCCGTATGTGTCATCTTATTTTGTACTGTATGTGGTTATGCCTAGTAATTCATTGAGTGTTCCCATTTATATATCTACACTGGTGGGTGATTGTATCATAGTAGATCAAGTCCATCATTCTTTTATTATGGTAATTGGTGGTCTTGAGACTCGCATAGATTTGTTGCTCCTAGACATGGTCGATTTTGATGTTATATTAGGGATGGACTGGTTATCACCTTACCACGCTATCTTGGACTGTCATGCCAAGAATGTAACTTTGGCCTTATTGGGTATGCCTCGTTTAGAGTGGAGAGGCACTCCTGGTCATTCTACCCACAGTGTTATCTCATATGTAAAGGCTCGGCGCATGGACATAAAGGGGTGTTTAGCCTATTTATCATATTTTCTTGATTCTAGTGCTGAAGTTCGCTCCCTTGATTCTGTGCCCGTTGTTCGTGAGTTTCCTAAGGTATTCCCTTTAGACCTGCGGGGTATGCCGCTCGACAAGGATATTGAGTTTGCATTGATGTGGCTCCGGGCACTCAGCTCATTTCTATCCTGCTGTATCGTATGGCCCAGCCTGAGTTGAAAGAGTTAAAGGAACAGTTGCAAGATTTGCTTGAGAATGGTTTCATTAGACTCAGTGTTTCGCCTTGGGGTGCGCCGGTGTTGTTTGTTAAAAAGAAGGATGGGTCAATGAGAATGTGTATTGGTTACCGGCAATTTAACAAGTTGACAATCAAGAATAAGTATTCGCTGTCGAGGATTGATAATTTGTTCAATCAGCTTCAGATTTCCAAGGTATATTCAAAGATTGACTTGAGATCTGTCTACCATCAGTTGAGAATTAGGGCGTTCGATGTCCCTAAGATAGCTTTCCGCACTCGGTACGAGCATTATGAGTTCTTGGTTATGTCATCGGGTTGACAAATACCCCAGTTGGGAGGAGCACGTGCAGCATCTCATAGTGGTTCTTCAGACTTTGAGGGATAGTCAGTTGTATGCTAAATTTTTGAAGTGTGAGTTCTGGATGAGTTTAGTTGCATTCCTGGATCATATTGTATCAGCATAGAGTATTCAAGTTAATCCGAAGAAGATTGAGGCAGTCAAGAACTAGCCTAGACCAACATCAGCTATAGAGATTCGAAGTTTCTTGGGATTGCCATGCTACTATCGTCAGTTTGTGAAGGGATTCTTATCTATCGCAGCCCCGATGACCAGGTTAACCTAGAAGGGTGCCCAGTTCAGATGGTCATATGAGTGTGAGGCGAGCTTTCAGAAGCTCAAGACAGCTCTGACTACGGAACAAGTGTTGGTTTTGCCCATAGGTTCAGGTCCTTATACAGTTTATTGTTATTTTTCTCGTATTAGGCTTGGTGTAGTGTTGATGCAGGATGGCAAGGTCATTGCCTATGCTTCGTGGCAATTGAAGATTAATGAGAAGAACTATCCGGTTCATAATTTGGAGTTATAAGCCATAGCTCACGCATTGAAGATTTGGAGGCAGTATCTGTATGGCTTGGCATGTGAGGTATTTATGGATCACAAGAGTCTTCAGTACTTGTTCAAGTAAAATGAGTTGAATTTAAGGCAGATAAGGTGGTTAGAGTTGTTGACGGATTATGATATCACCATCTTATATCATCCGGGAAAGGCCAATATGGTGGCCGATGCTTTGAGTAGGAAGTCAGCCAATATGGGAAGTCTTGCGTATATTGCGGTCAGTGAGAGGCCACTTGCTTTAGATGTTCAAGCCATGGACAAACAGTTCGTGAGTTTAGATGTTTCAGAGCCTATTCGAGTGTTAGCTTGCACGGTCGTTTGTTCTTTTTTATTGGAGTGTATCCGTGATCAGCAATATGATGATCCTCATTTGTGTGTCCTTAGAGACACGGTGCAGCACGGAGGTGCAAAGTAATTACATTAGATGCTGATGGAGTTTTCAGATTGCAGGTTCGAGTTTGTGTGCCTAATGTTGATGGGCTCTGAGAGTTGGTTTTAACGGAGGCCCATAGCTCCCAGTACTCTATTCATCCGGCTGCCGCAAAGATGTATCAGGATTTGCGGCAGCATTATTGGTGGCACAGAATGAAGAAGGATATCATTGCGTATGTGGCTCAGGTTTTTAATTGTCAGCAGTTTAAGTACGAGCATCAAAGACCTGGTGGTTTATTTTAGAGGATTGAGCTTCCCGAATAGAAGTGGGAGCGGATCACTATGGATTTCTTTGTTGGACTCCCACTGACGTGTAGGAAGTTCGATGCAGTATGGGTCATTGTTGATAGGCTGACTAAGTCAGCGTATTTCATTCATGTTGATTTTTTGTCTTCTTGGTGTGCCCGTATCTATCATTTCGGACCGAGGTACGCAGTTTACCTCGCATTTTTAGAGAGTAGTTCAGCGAGAGTTGGGCACACGAGTTGAGTTGAGCATAGCATTTCATCCTCAAACGGACGGGCACTCCCAGCGGACTATTCAGGTTTTGGAGGATATGCTTCGAGCTTGATTCATTGACTTTATAGGCTCATGGGATCATTGTTTGCCTTTAGCGGAGTTTGCCTACAACAACAGCAACCAGTAGAGTATCTAGATGGCTCCTTATGAGGCTTTATATGGTCGACAGTGTCGGTCTACGGTTGAATGGTTTGAGCCGGGAGAGGCTCGGTTGTTGAGTACAGATCCGGTTCAGGATGCCTTGGACAAGGTCATGATCATTCAGGATAGGCTTCATACAGCTCAGTCCAGGAAAAAGAGTTCCGCCGACCACAAGGTTCGCGATGGCTCTCATGGTTGGTGAGCGGGTATTTTTTGAGTGTCGCCTATGAAAGGCGTGATGAGATTTGGGAAGAAGAGCAAGCTTAGCCCTGGGTTCATTGTCCGTTTGAGATTATTGATCGAGTGGAAAAGGTGGCTTATAGACTTGCATTACCGCCAAGCTTATCAGACGTGCATCCATTGTTCATGTGTCTATGCTTCAGAGGTATCACAGCAATCTATCTCACATGTTAAATTTCAGCACTGTCCAGTTGACAAGGACTTTATTGAAAAGGTCAGTCTGCTGAGGCATCAACCTGGGAGTCTGAGTCCGATGCGGAGCCTTTATCCCCATCTTTTTCCCGACTCGGGTACTTCCTTCTTCTATCCATTCGAGGACGAACGGTTGTTTTAGAGGTGGAGGATGTGATGAAGCTTTGGGTCATCACTTGTTTGTAAATTATCTGTGTTTCCAAGCCTTGAAAACCTCATTTAGAGTCATCTTAATTTGCGTATGCAATCCGGGCGCGTACCAGGAAAGTTTAAATATAAAAAATTGTGAAAATAATAAAATTTAGCTAATAAATAAATTAACTTGACTTCGATCAATGTTCTGGGAAAACGGGTCCGAACCCGTGATTTGACGGTCCTGGAGGGTCTGTAGGAAAATAGGGGACTTGGGCGTTTGCCCGGAATTGAATTCTGAGGTCCCAAGCCCAAGAAATATATTTTTAAAGGAAATTATTTTCTGAAGTTGTTAAGGAAAATTGAAACGAAAATTGATTAGAACCTAGTGGTACTATATATGATTTAAGATATTTTTGTAAAATTTGGTGAGAAATGGATGTCGTTTGACATGATTCGGACCTAAATTTCTAGAGTTGATGTTTTATGAAGTTTGAGAAAAATCATTTGATTTTGAGGTTTAATTCATTGTTATTGAGGTTTATTTAGCGATTTGATTGCACGGATAAGTTTGTGTGATGTTATTGAGTTAGTATGCATGCTTGATTTTGATCCTCGGGGGCTCAGGTGTGTTTCGGAAGGATTTTGGAACTAAAAGGTTGCATGTTTTTGTTGTTCAGTGCCCATGGATTCTACCTTTCGCGTTTGCATGGACCCTATCGCGAATGCGTAAGGCAAGTATCCCAAGTGCCCAATCTCTTCTTCGTGAATGCGAAGCTTGAGATGCGTACGTGAAGCTGAGGGGGGAGATCCTTCACTAACGCGTATCTGGACGCATGAACGTGTAAGGTTCTGGGGAGGGGTCACATTTTTTGTTCATCGAACGCCGTCATTGGCCCGCGAATCAGTAGGCTTGAGGAGCCAAAGCTCTGCGAAGGCAAAGGCCTAACAGGCTTGACTCATCATGAACGCGATGGGCCTGTCGCGAACGTGATGAGTAAATTCGCCCAGTTATATTAAAAGACCAGAAATAGTAGCATTACGGGATTTTCATAAAAGTTCATAAACTCCTTCTTCTCCAAAGCTCCTAGGCGATTTTTGAAGCATTTCCTCACTATAATCTTTTGGGTAAGTAATTTTTAACTTGTTATCTTCCATTTTTATCAACACCCATTAGATTTCTAGGCTTAAATTAGGCATTTGGGTAGAGTTAGGTCTTTTTGATTAATGGTGATTTAGAGTTAGCTGTATATTTTGGAACGGGTTGCGTGCCGCAACATTATTATTATAAATGTGGATCGGGTTGCACACCGTAATAATTATATTATATGAATCGGGTTGCACTCCGCAACAATTATATTACATGGACCGGGTTGCACGTCGCAACAATGATATATTGGATCGGGTTGTACGCCATAACAAATATTATATTGTATCGGGTTGCACGCCGCAATAATTATATATGTGGATCGGGTTGCACGCCGCAACAGTGTTAAAATGATAAGGGATCGGGTTGCGAGCCGCAACAGTATTATTATTGCTTTGTTGTGGATTTTGGATTGTCCTCTCATATTTCTCTTAAGTTTCTGCTGGATTTGATATTTTCCCTGAAGTATGTACCCCGTCCCATTTAAACTGCTTATTTTCCATTTATTTTTTGACCATATATTATATAACTTCACAGGTTTATCTAGAGTTTGGTCCTAGCCTCGTCACTACCTCGTCGGGATTAGGCCATACACTTACCAGCACATGGGGTCGATTATGTTGATGCTACACTATGCACTCTGTGCAGATACCGGAGTAGCACTGGGTCAGCAGCAGTAGGGGAGCCAACCTTCAGTCCACCGGAGGTAGTTCTGCAGGCGTTCGCAGGCCCGGCGTCTCTTCTATCAGTTATTATATTCTGTTTTCATTTGTATTCGAGACAAACTGTATTTCTTTTCTTCGACATTTGTATGTAGTATTCATAGACAGTCCTTGAAAATTGTGACACCGATTTTTAGGTAGAGACGCATGTTAGTATTTTAATATTATTTTGGGATTATATTAGTATAAGGGTTTTCCGCTATTTTTTAAATATTGGTCACCTGTTATTATAAGTTGTTGATGGAACTAAAATGAAAGGGTTAAGATTTCTAAATTTCATGGCTTGTCTAGCTTCTACGAGTAGGAGTATCACGACTCCTATCATGACCAATTTCCATAACAGGTCGCGATGGCGCCCGACATCATTGTCAGGCAAGCCAACACGAAAAATATAAATAAGTTCTCATTTTACATTTACCAAAATAAGTGTAGCAGATACTCAAGTTAAAGTTAGGACCAGAAGCAATCAATAATATCAAAATGATTATACAACCCAAAAATAAATGTCTACTCAATTGTGTACCAAGACCCGATGTCACAACTAATAGGCAAGTAGTAGAATGTACAAAAAAAGAGAAGATGATTCTATCTTACTGTTTGAGATAGAATAGACAGCAAAACTAAGAAAAACAATCCATCCGACTGCTGAACGGCATAGGAAGGGAGTAGCTCACCGTGGAATCGGTCTATGAATCAGGGGTGCGCAGCAGAATGGTAGCCATGTGTACCTATCTCAAATCCTGTACAATTAAGTACAAAAAGATAGTATGAGTACATAAACAATATGTGCCCACTAAGTCTCCCATCTAATCTCGAAAAAGTAGAGACGAGAGGTCGACTTAATACTTACTAGGGTCAAATAATATGAGAAGAATTTATAATAAGTAGGAATAGCACAAGTATTAAGCATTGATGAGCGTAGAATAACAGTTCCTTTCAAAAAGTTATTGTGGGCATATATATATATATATATATATATATATATATATATATCAAAAAAAATATGAAGTCCAGTCCACAGAGAAAGACACTAAGGCAAGAACATGCGCAAGTAATACCTAGGGACGTACAGCCCGATCCAACATTAAAATAAATTGTGCACTGCCGAGGGTCGAACGGCTCGAACCATAGATGCGTCTATTACCTCGCTCGTGAATCGACCATGCGACGCGGTCAAACATAATTAAACACAACAACAGGCAGACAACAGTATATACTCTAGAACAGTTATTCACAGATATGTTCAATTCCTCTTTAAAGGGCCAAGGCAAATAAGGTTCCTACCACTAATCTCGTCTAATTTAATCAACATGGTTTATACGAATCCGAACTTAAGCATCAAGTTACAAGTATATCACATAGAGCATACTTATGGGTCCTAGACTACCTGGACTTAGCATAATAGTAGCTACATATGGACTCTCGTCGTCTAGTGCATACGTAGCCCCCGCATATAGTGGAAATTTATTCAATTCTCTCTTATCAGGTTATAAAGGAGACTCATCTCACTCTGAAGTGCACTTCCAATACCAAGAACGAGTCCAAGTCCTCAATTCGGAGCCGAATAATCCCAAACTAGTTAAATGAAGTAAGAACTAATTAATATAGACTCACAAGATCAAATTCTAGCTATTTACGAAATTCTCCAACCATTAATACAACTTTTCCTAAATTTCGACCTGGGGCCCACGTGCCCGGATTCTTAAATTTTTCGAAAGAAGTTATTCTCTACTACCTAAAGATCAATAATATATATTTCCAATTCATTCCATTAAAAATTTCGTGGTTAAATCTAAGTATTATTAAAACCCTAGATTTATGCTCTAACCTCATAATTTCACCTTAAAACTAGTGTTCAATCTATGTAATACAATATTAAACTAGAAATAGGTAGCACACACTTACCTCAAGATGCTAGGTAAAGTCCTATCAACAGCTCCCAAATGGCAAATATAGGAATGAAAATGTGATGAAAATTGTCTGTTTTCAAATAGACCATCGGCATCCTTCCCTTCAAGAACTTCCCACCTTGCACTTGGGGAGACTCGAACTCACAACCTCTTGGTTGAAAGTGGAGGTTGCTTACTATCAGAGCAACCCCTCTTGTCTAATGGTAAGCAACTTCCACTACCCTCCCAGACCCTACTGAATGGGATTATACTGGGTTGTTGTAGTTGTTGTTGTATTAAATAAACCTTATTGCCCAGCGATTTTTGCATCTACACTCAGGGGACCACATTTGCGGTCCCTCATATGCGAGAGATGGGCCGCATCTGTGGTCTCGAGGCCGCATCTGAGACTTGGGAGCCGCTTCTACGGTTCCTGGCCTGGCTTACCTGAGCCGCTTCTACGATGCAAGGACCGCATCTGCGGTCTCGCACCTGCAGGTGCGGTTATGACAGAAGCAACAACCTTCAGCCCTTCTCAATTTTTTCCACTTCACTCGAGCCTCGTCCGATTGACACTCGGGGCTCCTGAGCCCCGCTAGAACATACGGACAATTCTGAAATCACGAGACGGACCTACTCAAACTTTGGAACATCCGAACAACACTAAATCTAGGAATCACCCCCTAAAACCAATTGAATCAAACCTTTAAATCTTCAAGTACTTAATTTTTCCTATAACTCGCCAAAACGACCTTAATCTGCTCGGATTGACACAAAATTTTACGGACAAGTCCCAAATAATATTTCAGACTTGTACCAAATTTCGAAATCAACATAGGAGCCTGATACCCATGAGATCAATCATTACTTAGTTTCTTTAAATTCTTAAAACTTTAAATTAACAATTTCTAATAAAAATTCATTACGCGGGATAGAGACCTCGGAATTCGATTCCGGACATACACCCAAGTCCCATATTTTTCCATGGACTCCGGGACCACTAAATCACGAATCTGGGTCCGTTTGCTCAAAATATTGACTAAAGTCAATCTTAGCCTTTAAGAAATTCCTAAATAGTTAAATGTGTATATTTCAATCCAACATCTTCTATATTTCGAACCAACCATCCCTGCAAGTCGTGAATTAGCTAAAACAAGCACAGAAAGTTATATTTTAGAAAATGGGGTTCTAAAAGGCAAAAACGGGAAGTTGTATTTTAGAAAAAGGGGTTCTAAAAGGCAAAACGATCAGGCGGGTCATTATAACTCACGAGTGTGAGAAATTCGGGTCATGATAAACATATTATATGGTTAGTGTCCGTACATTCACGCAGGTGATAATACTAGTTTAAATAAGGAAAGTTTTAATAATTAAAATTTTAGTTAATATCAAAGTCCTAAATATTAAAAAGTTAACTAAATTGTTATTTATGGTAGTTACTGTCTGATATTATTGCATGCTATTTATAATTTTTATATTTAGATAATTATTTATGTTATTTCTGCTGGACTTACTAATGCTCTTTTATTTTTGTTTTTGATTTTGATTTTATTTTTCCTCTTCTTCACTGAGCCGAGGGTCGATTGGAAACAGTGTCTACCCTTTCGGGTAGGGGTAAGGCTCGTCTACATATTTCTCTCCCCAGACCCCACTTTGTGAAACATTATTGGGTAGTTGTTGTTGTTGTTGTTTTAGCTAATAATATTTCACTAAAGATCTTCGTGCTATATACCATAAAATTTTTGAAAATTAATTTATACTAAATGAATTAAGTTATGGATATTTAGTCCTTTTTAATAATCAATAGCTATTAACTAAGGTTATAGTAGTATGGCCTCTCCAATTACATCGTTGTAATTCATAGTTATATTGACCATTTATATAATAGCCAATTAATAATTTCATTCATTAAGATTATATGTATCAATCACTAATTATTTATAGCAACCACATAAATTTATTTACTAAGATTATAGTCATATGGCCTATGATAATTATATCATTGGAGCTTCATAATTATATTGACCGTTTATGTAATGACGAATATATTTTTATTCATTAAGATCACACACGACCACTAGTTATTCAGAGCAACTGTATAAATTCATTGACAAAGGCCAGATTCAAGGTACAACAAATTTTGCAACAAATTCAAATTTGGTGTAAAAGTTAGTATTTGTTTGCTCCAATGAAATATCAAATCTTACAACATCGACACAATTCATCACAACAAATTTAATTTATTATTATTTTATTCATTTTTTTATATTTTAAACTTTTAAATTATTTTATGTTGTGTATATAATTAATTTTTATATTAAAATCTTTATAATTTTAATTTTACTTATTATTTTTTAGATATATTAATTTTTGTATATATTATATTTATATAAAATTATAATTTAATTTTAGTATTATTATAATTGTATAAAAAGAAACATAGCCATTATTTAGCAAATGATTATACAAGTGGTAAATACAAATTATATATAACAAATACGTAAAAAAAGAAAAAAGACAGTATTTATTTTAAGGAAATAAAAAATAAATTTAAATAAAAATAATAATATTCTATAGAAAAAAGAGAAAAAATATTATTTTTTGGCATAAAAAATAATATAATAGTTAGAATAAATTTGGTGTAACTAAAATAAATTTGGTCTTACATTATTTTAGTATGAAATTTGATTTTAGGGTTGAAAATGGTCTAAAGTATTAATCATATTATCTAAATTAATTACATCGCTGTGATTTATAGTTATATTGACCCTTTATATAATAACCAATATATAATATAACTCATAAAGATCATATGTATCAACCACTAATTATGTGACTAAGGTTATAATCATTAGGGCCATATTGACCGTTTACATTGTAATCAATATATAATTTATATGACCTTTTTAATTTACGAAAAGTTTTTTGTAATTCAATTTTTCCAAACAACTTTATCTCTTTTTTTTTCTTTTACATACATGACTACACCATTTTTCATAAAGTATTCAATACACGTATATATATAAACAAAATACATTTTAATGTATATACATATACTATACCAAACAAAATATATTACATATATGTGCATCGAATGCTTCATAGAAGATGTAATTTTGTATATTCATCTGTAAAAGAAGCCTATAATACAATTAAATGAAAGAAGCTTGTGAACTTAAATAAAAATCTTCTAAATGTAGAGATAGGAAACAAAAATGCACAATTATTATTATGTCCTCAAAAGTCGTACCAAATTACACAATACTATCATTCCAGACATTTGAACCATTATTAGTGTGACCAAATATATTTTTTGAATATCTTTTACTTTAACTAGCTTCATGCTGTAAAAATTAATTAGAATGTCTTTTCACATTTGTTAGCCAAATACGACTTCATACAAAAAATATTTTGAAAAAATCACTTTGAAAGAAATATTTTCAAAATAAGTTAATTTTTACAATTTGACCAAACGGACTATAAAACCCACTTCAAAATAGCTGAATTTTTTTGAAGATTTGGTAACTCACTTGAAATACACTTTAGAAACATAACTTGTTTTCTTTTGAAATTGATTCAAATAATTAGCCTTTACAAAATTTCATCAAAAAGGTAAACAAAAATACTCATGCTAAAAAAGTGAGATAAAAGAAGTAAGAGCGAAGCCTCAGATAGTCAATCAAACATCAATGTAAATGTTCAGACGGTAATTCCAAATATATTTATAAATAAATTCCTCATTGGCTTCACTTCTCACCAAATTAATTTCTTAAAACAAAAAATAAATAAAAAATATATATTTTTTCAACAACAAGAGTTCAAGGAGGTTAGTGTATACGCAGACTTTCCTTATCCTTGAGTAAAAAGACTGTTTCCAAATAGACCCCCAGCATTCACTCCAACAACTTATCACCTTGCTCTTGGGAAAACTCGAATTTACAACCTCTCAGCTGAAAGTAGCGTTACTTACCATCAGCACAAAAAAAAACATATTTTTTTTAAAAAAAAACAAGACATATTATGTAATCGCACAAAACGGCTCCGTGTGAGGAATGAAAAATCCATCCACAGATTCCTATCAAAATGCGAACCATTAATAAAAACTTGTTATTGGTCCAATCATAGCATCGTCGGTCATTGCTTATTTTTGCTACCGTCGACGTGGCATCGGACCTTCGTTGAAATTACACTAAAATAATTAAAGTAAAATTAAGTATGAAGAACACCTCAGGGACCCGTTCCAAATCACACACACAGCTACAGTGCAGAATACCACAAAATCCCGACCATTGAACAGAAACTTGGGTAGAAACCGAACAATGGTGGATGGGAAAAAGAGTGGAAACTGCGGCTGCAGCTGCTGTTTAATGTGTCATACGGCACTTCCTATTCTTGGGATGTCTTCCTCATTGGTGTAAATCAATAACTAGTACAAAATTCAAAACTTGAAAAACCCTAACCGATATAACAAAAACCCTAAGACTATAATACGAAAAAGTAAGACAAGTAGAGAAAACTGTGGATGAGTGAGACTGGAAAGATGAATAGTAGTTTAAATAGACGAGTGCAGTTTGTCTGTGACTGTCTGAAGCCCTAATTCTGCGCCGTCCATTTTTATGGGCCTCGTGTAGTAGCCAATTTGTTGGGCTTAGTATTCAATCTGTTATGTAGTCCTGGATTGGACTTGACAAACAGGGTTGGCAAATTATAAAGAGAACTTCGTTTATAGTTCATTGGCCGAAATAAATATCATCCGGTAGTCCAAAATTTTAATATACATTTTATAACTCAAAAATAATTTTAGTGGTTAACCATCGAACTATATATCAATGGCTTCAAAACTCTTTATCAATGGCCTAGGTTTGTTCCTAGCCTATGACTCTTATGGGAAACCCTTTTCTCCAACAGATTTCAGCTCCTCTTTGTCAGCTCAGTAGCAATCAAATCTTTTCTTTCCTTTCAGAAAAGTAGCTTCTTTTCTACAACATCAATTCTTACTTTCTCAATTTTCAATTAATCATAATGTAGACTTTCCCCTCTTTTCTTGTAGAAATATAGACGGCAGAGTCGGGCCCTACTTAACGTTAGTGGGTCAGATTTTGGCGAAAGTAATATTCAAGGTATCGTATAATCTCTAGCATAACAAGTTCATAGTAACAACAGTAAACAAACAGAGGTTCACTGGAAAAATAATTTTCGACCTGAAATGGTTTAGCAGAAAAACTTTATGGTCGTCGAAAAAGCTATATACTGGCCAGATCTGCCGAAACTCAAATTATCAAGCAAACCACCTTTCAGATCTAGATTATTATAGCATAAAAATTCCCAAAATAGTAAATAAAACAAGAAGAAAGAGTCGACGGAGTTAATGGAGGGTCGCTGGTGTTTGAGTTTTCGTCCAGATCTAAAGCCAACGAGACTGACTGGATTTTGATTTCAATCTCACGATAAAGTTCGGTTCTACCATCCAAGATAAACCATCACTTTTTATGTTTTTACAAAGGTGCAAGGCGTTGGATTACTACTTGGGTTCAATCTGATGACTTTCTTTCTCTCATTCGTCCTATTTATTTACCTTTTTATGTTTTTGAATCCTTTAATAGAAATTCATTCTACATTATGTTATTTTATCCAATGTATAGGTAGACTATATTACATTTTTAGACTGTATTAGAATGGAGAGCAATTTTTGTTTTCGAATATTGGAAAGAAAATCTGTCATTATACAAAATACATACAAAATTTGTCACTATACAAAATACATACAAAATCTGTCGCTATACAAAATACATATAAAATATATCACTATACAAAATACTTACAAAATATGTCACTAGAAAAAATACAAAAAATATACAAAATAGATCGTCACTATACAAAATATATACGAATAGATTGTCACTATACAAAAAATATACAAAATAGACTTTCATTATACGAAAAATATACAAAATAGACTGTCATTATACAAAAAATATAAAATAAATAGATGTAACTATATAAAATATATATATAATAGATGTAACTATATAAAATATATACAAAAAAATACTGTCACTATACATAAATACATTATACACTCCAAATACACATTATATAATTTTGATGCATATGGCATATTCACGATATAAAATACATTTGAAAAACACAAATATATATATACTTTGGATACACAAGCACATTCGAGATAGGCTCAATATATACTAATGATACATTGTCGAATTTAGGATACACTATATATTGCAAACTAATATTGGATTACTAACACCTTCTCAATTTACAGCTTCTCAAGTTGACATAGTAAAATATTATAAATACCGTCACACTAAAATTTCAAGTTAGATTTGGTCGAAAATCAATCCCAAGATTGGCGCTCATACTTCACTCAAGTTCGATACACCTCGCAAAAACTCATTATCATTTAATTATTCCATCATATAATATTTGTTCTAAGATCTGCCTAAAAATAAGAAACTATCATGATAGCATATCTTGAAAACAAGCTACACATGAAATTTAATAATCTAACATCATGTGCAGGTAAAATAGTATATATCATTACATATTTCATTCAATTGTTGGCTAATATTTATCAGATTCAAAAGTATATTTAAAAGACAAAAAAGGGTTGCTCTATCGCATCACACAGGGGTTGAACCTACCTTAGCTTAGGAAGTAGGTGCTCTATCCACTGAGCTACATGCACTTATGTTGTCATACTCATTCATTTCGGCTTCTATATGAAATACTTTTGGGCCGAAGGCCATTTTTTGTAAGTAGAACAAAACATGGGCTATTAAAATTTTGAGGGGCTATAGAGGGTAGTTTTCTCCAAATTATATGCTCTATTTTACCAAAACTCACGGGATTTTTACCTAGCTCTACTATATTAGAAACTTATTTTGTTATATTCTCTATCTTTTGCAGTTTTTAATAAGTATCTAGATTGTTCTTACAAATTGTACACGTTGCTTCTTAAAAGGCTCTCACCTCATTATTAGCACATTCAATTAGTGGATTCAATTACATCCTTTCTTTTTTTTTTGCTCTCTTTTTTTTTTACATCGAAATGCCTTAATCTATGCCAAGAATTTCCATTATCTCTCTTCTCACCACTGCCGACAACTTTATTATAAAAAAATATACAAAAATTATATCATAAATATATTCATAATTGCATTTAAATTGTATCAGATACATCGATGCATACAACATAAAGTGCATCATACTTGTATCACAATTATATTATATCTAACTTTTATCTGGTACATTAACACCCAAACTAATATCTAACACAATACTTGTATATTACACACTAGAAAGACTAATCTAATCCATAAGGATATATCAAAAACTACAATATTTTTTGTTACTTGACCAACCATCAAAAGAAGCAAATACAGCGGGTTCAATTCATGATAATAGGCACATAAGAGAGCAATTATAAGTCGTAAGCATAAAGAGGATCTTACACATTTCGGCATAACAACTCAATTTAAAACTTGACTTGAAGTCTAGGCATTTTAGCATATGTTTCACATTCTTAATTAACAAAATAGCACATTGAAAAAAAAGAATCAAAAGTTATAAGTAAACCAAATAATTTCCAGCCCGTCTCTCTCTTCCTCTCGGCGCACGTTAGCATAACGTACGCCGAGCTCGTGGTTATGGCGAAAGGCGGCAATCGCGGCAGAGGACGACCGCGAAAAATCCCGATTGACACCTTTGACAAGCTAAATCAACTGATTTTGGAGAAAAACAGTACGAAGGAGGTGCAGAACCCCTCTGTACAAAACCTAGGCACCATGGAAGCTGATGAACAAGCTTCAGAGATAGTGACAGTACAGCAAGAGCCCCTAGTAGATATGGTTGGCACGACTATGGAAACTCCGAAGGCAACAAGGGTCGAAGGGACTACAACCCCTCCCATTCCCAGTGGTACCAGATCCTTCGGCAGAGACGAACATGCAACTAGCAATGTCAATAGAAGAACACCCAGAGACTAGCAAAAACACATTAGTGGAGCCTAAGAAGAGTTGGACAACACTATTCCAGAAGAATCAATTTGCAACCCATGGAATGGCTCTTGACTACATACCCCCAGTGATAATTGACGGAAAGCCTATAGTACAACTGGATAAAGCGGAGGTGGAAGAGGAGGAATCCAAATGGAAGTGTGCCTTAGTGGTATACATCCTAGGAGACGGCCCTGCTTCTATGCAATGAGGAGATTCATCAATCACCACTGGTCGCATGTCCCTGAACCAGACTTGTTCTATCATGAAGAAGGATATTACATGGTGAAATTCAAAACAGTTGCTGATGCCAAAGAGATACTGTGTGCAGGTCCTTACTCAATAGCCAATAGGCCCATGATACTCAAACAATGGACACCTGAATTTGATTTTTCAGAAGAGTTCCCGACTGATATACCATTATGGGTAAAGTTTCCGAAACTTCCAATGTCTTGCTGGGGTATGAGATCTCTAAGCAGAATTGCTAGTGTATTAGGGAAACCAATTTTTGCGGATGAATGTACAACAAAACAGACACGGATTTCCTACGCCAGAATGCTCATTAAGGTGACTGTCGCTAAAGAACTACCAACAGAGATCTGGGTTATGGATCCGAATGGGAAAAAGTTTCTTCAAGATGTGGTGTATGAGTGGAAGCCCTCCTATTGTGAGAAATGCCAAACAATAGGACACAACCATACAGCGCAGCCAAAGCAAATCCCAAAACAGCCTACACAAATGTGGAAGCCAAAGGCAGCCCAGGAATGGAGAACTAAGGGCCCTGTGCAAAATGTGCCACTACAGAAGCATCCTCCAATACAGCATAATGAATCCAAGGGATTTCCTACTGAAGCCAGGACAGTCCCGAGCCAGAGGGTTGACAAAGGAAGTGACAAAGGGAAACAACCTCAGAGCCCAGCTCTCAACATCAATAATTTCCCACCTCTGTCCCCCATCACTGTGAGTAATAGATTTGAAGTAGTTTCTGGTAGTAAAGAAGACCCTCCGGGGAGGTAGGGGGGTCAACATCTCATCAGTGAAGTGGTTATTTTGGAATATAATGGGTGTAAATAAAAGGTACAAACAGAAAGAAGTTAGGGAGTATATTAGGAAAAACAATATTAACCTAGTTGGATTAGTAGAAACTAAGGTAAAACAAATACATTCTAGTAGAATTGCTAATCTACTAGCACCAGGCTGGGGTATCTTAACAAACTATGTCTCAGGTGAAAAGGACAGAGTGTGGATCCTCTGGAATCCAAAAGTGTTTGCAGTCACTAGTGTTTTGGAGGAAAGCCAATTGATTCACAGCAGGGTTATCAACAGGACGGGGGATTTCACATGCTTCCTCACTGTGGTGTATGGTTTCAATGGGCTGGAGCAGAGAAGATCCCTATGGAGCAGGCTACAAACACTGTCATCAGGAATGTAAGATCCATGGGTAGTTGCTGGAGATTTCAATGCTGTCTTATGTGACAAAGATAGGCAGTCTTGCAAACCAGTCAGGCTCCCTGAAACTCAAGAGCTCAGCAAATGTATTCAGCTAGCTGGTTTGTCAAAATTGCCTTGGAGGGGTGACTATTACACATGGACAAATAAACAGACTGGTGTGGACAGAGTGTGCAGTAGACTGGACATGGTCTTTGGAAACTATGAATGGATGATCAAATGGAACCAAGTGGTAACTGAATATGACCTTCCTTTAATCTCAGATCATAATCCCATGATAATGACACTAACATCAACTTCCTGGGATGGGAAAAAGAATTTCAAGTTCTTTAATGTATGGGCTGATCATGAAGATTTCCAGCAGATTGTGGCAAGAGTTTGGCAGGTTGGAAGTCAGATACTATGAAAGCAATATGGTCCAAACTCAAAGCTTTGAAGAGCCCTTTGAAGGTTCTGAATATTAAAGAATTCAAGACTATCTCACAGAGAATAGACCATAGCAGACAGGAACTGGGGACAATACAAGCCTAGATGACACATGCATACTCTGATGTCCTACAACAGAAGGAGAAGGAGCTGGTGCTAAAACTGGAAAAATGGTCACTGATTGAGGAAAATATTATGCAACAGAAGGCAAGAGCAAAATGGATACAACTTGGGGACTCCAACACTAAGTACTTCTCTGCAGTAATGAAGGAGAGAACTCAACACAACCAGATTACTGAACTTACCAATGTAACGGGTAAAACTGGAAAAATGGTCACTGATTGTCCCCAGTTCCTGCTAAAATTGGAAAAACAGAAGGAGAAGGAGCTGGTGCTAAAACTAGAAAAATGGTCACTGATTGAGGAAAGTGTTATGCAACAGAAGGCAAGAGCAAAATGGATACAATTTGGGGACTCCAACACTAAGTACTTCTCTGCAGTAATAAAGGAGAGAACTTAACACAACCAGATTACTGAACTTACCAATGTAACGGGTACCAAACTTACTACAGCTGAAGATATCAAAGAGAAGGTCATGGGATTCTACAAGGCACTGATGGGAACCTCTGCAACCAACCTGGCAGCTATAAACCAACTGTACATGACAAATGGCCCAAAACTGACACAACAACAAATAAGGGAACTATGTGTTGATGTAACTGATACAGAAATTGTGGAGAGTCTCAAGGCTATTGGAGATGACAAAGCACCAGGGATAGATGGATACAATGCAGTATTCTTCAAAAAGAGCTGGGGAACCATTGGTAGGCAGGTCACCACTGCCATCAAGCAGTTTTTCACCTCAACCAGGATGTTCAAACCTATAAACTGTGAAACTATTACCCTCATTCCTAAAGTGTCCAAACCATCTACAGTCAAAGAGTATAGGCCTATAGCCTACTGTTCTGTCCTCTATAAAATTATCTCAAAAATTCTGGCTAACAAGTTGCAGAAGGTGATGGCAAGTATTATTAGTGAAGCCTAGGAAGGCTTCATCCCAGGCAGGAAGATCCAAGACAACATCATTCTGGCACATGAACTAGTCAAAAGCTACACTAGACAACATGTGTCCCCCAGATGCATGATTAAAATCGATCTCCAAAAAGCTTATGACTCGGTTGAATGGGTATTCCTACAGCAGGTTATGGAACAAATTGGCTTCCCCGGCACTTTCACCAAATGGATAATGGAATGTATCTCAACAGTGAGTTTCTCTGTGCTAGTCAATGGAGAGGCAACTGAACCCTTTGCTGCTGCTAGGGGGCTTAGGCAAGGGGACCCCATCTCCCCCTTCCTATTTGCTCTGGTCATGGAGTACTTAAGCAGATCACAACTCACTAGAAGGAAATCCAGCATACCAGTTCCACCTCAGATGTAATAAACTGGGCATTACTCACATGTGCTTTGCTGATGATTTGCTACTGTTTGCCAAAGGTGACATTACTTCTGTCATGGCCTTATCCAGATGTTTCTCTCAATTCTCTGAAGCTTCTGGATTACAGGCTAATCTGAACAAGAGCTCTGCTTACTTTGGGGGGGTTTCACAGGATATCCAGAAACAGATCCTCGACCACCTTGGCTATGAGCAAGGTCAATTGCCATTCAACTACCTAGGAGTCCCCTTGTCCACCAAGAAAATCACATTGCTCCAATGGCAACCTCTAGTGGATAGGATCACTGCCAAGATCACCTCTTGGACTGCCAAATCATTGTCTTACTCTGGGAGAATCCAACTGGTTCAAGCTATAATTTTTGGTGTCCAAGCTTACTGGGCACAACTGTTCATATTTCCTGTTAAAGTCCTGAAGATGATAGAAGGCATTTGTAGGAGCTTCATTTGGTCAGGGATGAACACTATCATTAGTAAAGCATATATCTCCTGGGACAAAATGCGTACCCCAAAATCAGTAGGAGGGATGAATCTCACTAATCTCAAGCTCTGGAACAAAGCTGCCATAGCAAAGACATGCTGGGATCTAGCTCATAGAAAGGACAAGCTGTGGATTAGGTGGATTACTGTGTACTACATCAAAGACAGACTTATTGAATCCACTCCAATTCCTGCTCAAGTAAGTTGGATGGTTAGAAAGATCATCCAATCAAGATACATCTTACAGAGGGTCCAACACTGGAAGGAACAGGGATGCTCAATTAGACAGTTGTACCAGTGACAGATGCAAGACCTGCCGAGAGTCCCATGGAAGAATTTAATCATACAAAACTATGCAAGGCCAAAGGCAATCTTCAATCTATGGCTATTCTTACATGATAGACTCCCAACAAAGGACAGATTACACAATTGGGGAATGAGTGTTGATTAGCAATGTACCTTATGCCAAAATCACCTAGAAACTAGAGACCATTTACTAGTGTTCTGCCCAGTCACTGTTGACTTATGGGAAAGAACAATGAACTGGCTGAAGGAGACTTATCCTCACCTCAATGATTGGAACCAGAAAATGCAGTGGCTAGTAAGCAAAGCCAAGGGTCGAACATGTCGAGCAACCATATGCAAAATGGTAACTGCTGAGTTTGCATATACTATATGGATGGAAAGGAATTCAAGAGTCTTCAACAAGACATTTCGATGTAATACAGCCCTTTTGAGAGACATAGTGTATAATTGTAATGTTAGAGGCACCCCACAAATTAGAAAACAATTACAACACCTTCGAATATAGTAGTGTTAGTTAGTTAGGAAAGTAGAAACAGTTTAAATGTTATCCTACAGATAGCCAGCTGACTTGAAGCTAGACTATGGTTTTGTAATGTTACTTCATTGGTGATTAATGAAAAGCCTTAATTACCAAAAAAATAGCACATTTATTGCGTTGAGACGCACCTTGCCTGTATATTCTTGCAACTCAAATTCATTTGAAATAGAAACTACTACATCGATCATTTTTCGAAATTTACAATATTTTGCATGGACACCAAGGGGGTTCAATTTCTAAGAAGAGGGGGTTTTAGCAGTACCTCAATAGAGCTTTGTTAAATTCTTACAATAATTCCGGAACCCTTAGCAACTTCGATATATTTTACGAACATTACATGTTGAACCGAAAATTGGAGAGATGGTCAAGATTCTAGATCATTCATGCACATTATCCAATACTAAGTGTGCATTATGATTTTAAGACCTTTTTGTGAAAAATTCTATCATCCTACACCCCGTTTGTTATTATTTTAGCTCATAATCTCCCCATACCCTTTTGTCATACATGCATGCAAGATAATCAATCCTTATACCCATGAACCCATTTACTACTTATTCCATTCTTAGAAGAATTTTAAATTTTAAAGCTAGGGCACAGATTTTTACCTCTTAGGAAGAAGACTTAGTAGACTTCACTTGATAATCTTCAAAGATTAGGCAATGATTGAAGAGTGATCTGCTGAGGATCACTTTCTCCCTATAGAACTCTTTCTTTCACTCTAAAGGTAGTAGAAAATAATATAATATGGTCTAATGGGGTGTTTTTAATGGGAAAATAGGAGTCCCGGCTCAACCTGCGATCGCATATGCGACCGCATAACTGATATGCGGCCTGCAAACGAACCGCAAAAATATCCCTTAAGGTCTTGAATCTTCTCTCCTGATATGTGACCAATATGTGGCCCGCCTACCTGTTCTACGGTTGCATAATGTACCGCAGAACTACCCTTCACAAAAAAGTCCAAGGAGGTTATGCGACAACTATGCGGCCCACATATCGATTATACGATCGCAAAATTGGCCGCATAGTTATCCTCAAAATTAGCCAACATTCTGCCTTACTCTGCAGCAACTATGTGGTCCGTATAGTTATTATGTGGCCGCATAGTTGTTATGCAGCTGCAGAAATGCGCTCTTCTAAAAAATATTTTTCCTTAAATTTTTAATGCACAAATCAATCCAAAAACTTCTAACACATATTCCTAACTAGGCACTACGAGATTTCAGATTTTGAGTAAAACTTTCACAGGGCCTTATATTCTCGTCCTTGCACAGTTGCATATTATAATAGAGGTATGTTGGAAATTATGCATAGTTGGATAGTATGTGGTATTGTCGGCTTCCAGCTTTAGATGTATTGTTGTATATAGCAGCCTTGCCGGCTCGTCCCTCTGTATTCCGCATGTATATGTATATATGTATTTTGGATTGGTTTTACTCATTTATGTTATTCATATTTCTTAGACACATGCTTAATGATGTTCGATATGTAAAACTCGGACATCCGTTGCAGCCATCGGTATGGGTCGTGACCTGAGGAATGTCTATGTGCAATCAATTACATGTGCTATATAAGATTGCTTGATTATATCCCAATGGTGACTGCCTTCCTACTGTAATGTCTTGCACTTTAATATCAATCCTCCTAATTCAATGTTATTCCCTTAACTGCTTCTATGTTATGATTACAACAACCTTTTGCTTAAAGTTGTTGAATTTTTGTGTGCCTGAACCTTTGAGAGGTTTACTATGACTTTTGCCCCAACTGTTTATATCTTGGCAATATGAAATTAATGAGTAGACCCCTTTATGTGTGTTTAAACCTGGTAGGAAGATTAATAGTGATTGACTAAGGGTTTTTGGACGTGAAAACTTGTTTTTATGATCCCTACTTGACACAAACATTGTTCAGGGTCCATAAGATACTCGTGAACTCTGAAGTGTCAGGAATCCACAAGAAGTTCTTTATCCATAAACAAGGATTTGCTCTAAGCCTTTTGTCACTAATTTTATTAATCCTCATAAGATTGATGCACATGAAATTGGCTTTACCATATTCTTTAGCTCTTTATTATTTGTCATAATATTTATCCTATTTAGTTCAATATTTGATATATACTAATTATCCTTCTCTTTTTTTTTTTTTTTTTTTTTTTTTGCATTTTTCACATTGGGCCTACTGAGTTCCATTATGTCTCTGGCCCAAATTCAAATCTAAACTGCTCCCTTTTTTCGCATATTTGAGTTTGCGGTTTTGATCTTCCACGACCCCAATCTCCCGTCATAGGATGTTGTTAATATATATAGTCTCTAAGACTAGGTATGCCTAATTCGCATGGAGAAATACTAAAAATAATAATAGAACTTCAAAATTTAAACAACTCGTTATTATAAAGGAACTCAACAATATTGCTGACAATAACTCCAATAATTTGGTGAGACCGAGTCATAAGCTCTACACGAGTATACTGAAACATCCGTAATACACGTATGCAAAAGAAAAACAAGGGCATAGGATACTCTGAGGCATGAGAATGTCGGCATGTATACTTGAAGTCTCTGATCAAAATCTCTACTCATTGGTGCCTAGCATGGTGTGCGTTAGCTAGATCTATACAAAAAGATGTGCGGAAGCATCGTATGAGTACACCAGAATGGTAATAAGTGTCAAGCCTAACTTGGGTAAAGTCGTGAGAAGGTCAGGTCAAGACACCTATTAAGATGATAAAAGAAGCTGAACAAGTATAGTACAATACAATAATTGAAGCGAGGAAACAAGGCAACAAAATAATATACATCAAGATAAGTTACAACTAATTTTAAGGCAAATAAGGAAACAAGGGAGGAACACGTGATAAGAATACCAAGAAAAATGATGCAATTAAACACAAGTGATGTAAATCAAAGGTAACAACAAGAATCGCAATCACAATCTTTACTTATATCGCCACGCGAATCTTACATTTAGATAGTTTTTAAAATAGTTTTTCTGAATAACTACACACAATTCAGCCCACCTTATGTTGTCGTGTGGCTTCAAGTAATTCCCTTACTAGGAACACGCACATAAATCCTACCGTATGCCGCCACAAGCATATTAACCTACATCCTTAGACTACCGCATGCACATCGACATAACAACATAATCACAACTTGCACCACATGTGCCCATACGCCACACATTGGGATACAAACTATGAAAACTCATCATGAATTCACAACTCTTCGTTAAAATATAACAATGAATATATAATTATCATACATTTGCAATACAAACAATTATGATACATATACAATTATAATACAATTGCGATACATTTGTGAGAAAATTGAGATACAATTATGATCTTCATCTCTTCAAGTTTCAATAATAATTCTTCACTAAAAATTAATATAATCATATTATAATTGTATTAGTGTTGTATTGCGTATTATTTTGGGTATTGATGTATATACAAGTCAAATACAATAAAAAATTTAGAAAGAAAGAAAACAACAACGACGATGACCCAGTAAAATCTCACTAGTAAGGTGGAGGGTAGTGTGTACGCGGACCTTATCCCTACCCGGTGGGGGTAGAGAGGTTGTTTCCGAAAGACCCTCAGCTCAAGAAGACAAAAGAAGAATAAAAGAGGCAATCTATCAGTACCTTCAGTAGAAACCATAGAATAAAGAATAACATCACCAGAACTAGAAAATAAGTGAAAAGCAAAACAAGTAGATAAAGCACGTCAAAGAGGAACTAAAAAGTAGTGTGGACTCAACATAAAACACTAACAGTCAAAGATCAAGTCCTAACAGACTAGCCTCACTCTACGGCGCCATAGAGATATTCTCAACTACCTCCTAACCTACAAACTTAATGCTCGATCTCCACAACTTCCTATCTAGGGCCATGTCCTCGATAATCTGAAGCCTTAAAACACCTCTCTCCAATACTTCTTAGGCCACCATCTACCTCTTCTCATGCCCACCAAAGCCAGCCGCTCACACCTCCTCACTGGCACATCTGGGCTTCTCCTCTAGACGTGCCCAAACCATCTGAGCCTTGCTTCCCTAAACTTGTCATCCATGGGGCGACACCCACCTTCTCCCGAACAACTTCATTCCTAATCTTATCAATCTTGGTGTACCCACACATCTATCTCAACATCCTCATTTCAGCTACTTTCATATTTTGGATATGAGAGTTCTTGACTGGCCAGCACCCAGCCCCATACAACATGGCCAGTCTAACCAACGCTCTATAAAATTTACCTTTGAGAATCTGAGGCACTTCCTTGTCATATAGGACTCTAGAAGATAACCTCTACTTCATCCACCCAACTCTTATGCGATATGTGACATCCTCGTCAATCTCCCCACCCCCTGAATAACCAACCCAAGGTACTTGAAACTATCCTTCTTAGGGATGACTTGTGAATCAAGCCTCACGTCCAATCCCACTTTCGTCGGCTCAACACTGAACTTGCACTCTAAGTACTTCGTCTTAGTCCTACTCAACTTGAAACTCTTAGACTCAAGGGTCTGTTTCCAAACCTCTAGCCTCCCGTTGACGCTGCCTCGCGTCTCATCAATCATCACTATGTCATCAATAAAATAACATACACCATGGAACCTCCCATTGAATATGGTGTTTCAGTGCATCCATTACCAGGGCAAAAAGAAATGGGCTAAGTGCAAACCCTTGGTGTAACCCCATAACAACCAAAAAATTCTCTGAGTCACCTCCTACTATCCTGACCCGAGTCTTAGCTCCATTATACATGTCCTTAATCACCCTAATGTAAGCAACCGACACACCTTTTGCCTCCAGGAACATCCATAGAAAGAAAGAAAACAAGATTCAAAATTTACCCACAATTTGATTCTAGAGCAATATTTCGAATTTTGTTTGCATTGTATCAATAAGAACTAGAGAGTTTGGGTGATTAGTAAGAAAGAGAGAAATTTAACTTCAAAAGCTTTGGAAGAGGAAAAGAACATGCAATTTTGGGAGGATAATAGCGGGTAAGCAAGATTTCGGGTAAGCACGTTTTTGGATAACATTGGGTTAGCTGTATTTCTTAATTTAGGTAAGAACAATTATGGGTAATTGTTAAGAAAGAGAGAAGACATTTTTTTAATCCTTTTGGAAAAGGAAAAAATCTTAAATTGTAGGGGGATTATTGGAAATGGGGGTTCGTTGTCATGACTCACAAGCTAGATTTAAGGGATCTTGAAATTTTTTATTTTTTATTTTTATGGCTTTGTATATAACTAGTAATATAGATATACAAAATAATTAATAAGGACAAAAATAAAGATGGTAAATAGGTTTATATTATAGTATATCTTGGTATAATCCCAAATATTACACGGTGTAACAACCCGAACGGTCGTTTTGAGCTCTAGTGCGCCGTTTAGAAGTTTAAGGCCACGAGCACCTTCATTTCAGGTATTATGACTTGTATGCATGGTCGAAATTGAATTTCGGGAAGTTCAAAGTTGATTTCAAAAGAGAACTCTCATTTTGGAAGCTTTAAGTTGAAAGAATTAACTAAGATTGGATTTTTGAGTAAACGATATCGGAATTGGGGTCTAAAGGTTCCACCATGTTCTTATGATGATTTTGGATTTGAGCTTATGCCCAGATCAGGTCTTGGATGACCCAGGAGCGTTTTGGCAGCTATTGTGAAAGTTAGCATTTTGGAAAAAAACTTCATAAGTTTGGCTCAAATTGCATTTCAGTGTTATCGATGTCCGTTTGAGGTTTTGAGTCTGTGAATAGCTCTGTATGGTGATTCTGGAGTTGGGAGCGTGACTGGAAGTGAATTCGGAGGTTTGTAGTTCATTTTGGAGTCATTTGGCTAAAGATAGAAATTTGAATGTTTTTGAGAAGTTTGACCGTAAGTGGACTTTTTGATTTCGGGGTCAGAATCCAATTCTAAAAGTGGCAGTAGGTCCGTAATATGAAATATGACTTGCCTGCAAAATTTGAGGTCAATCGGACGTGATTTGATTGGTTTACACATCAAAAGTAGAAGTTGGAAATTTCAAAGTTCATTAAGCTTGGATTGGGGCATGAATCATGGTTCTAGCATTGTTTGATGTTATTTGAGACTTCGAGCAAGTCAGTATTATGCTTTTAGACTTGTATGGGTGTTTGGTTTGGAGCCCCAGGGCCTCAGGTGTGATTCTGGATAGCTTTTGAGTGATTTCCTAAGAAATAGGATTGTTGGTACTGGTATGATCGCATTTGCAATGCATTGATCGCAAATTTGACCTTGCATTTTCAAGCCTGGGCTTCTAGAGGAAAGTTCGCGTTTTTGAATGAGGGATTAATTTTGCCAAGCTATCACCTTTGCAATTGCGAAGATATTGTCGCAAATGCGACCAGGACATAGTGGACTAGGTTTCGCATTTGCAATGCAATTGTCGCAAATGCGACATCACAACTGCGAGCATGGAGTTGCAAATGCGACTTCTGCGTCTGGAGATGTGGCTTTTTATTTCAAGACTTAGCCAATTTTCCTCATTTCTCACTTGGCCTTAGGCGATTTTTAAGAGCATCTGAGGAGGGTTTTAGACGAAAACCCTAGAATTTGGTAACAACGAGATTTAACCACAAAATTCTTAAGGAATAAAATAAAAATCATATATTCGTGATCCTTAGGTTATGGGTAACAAGTTTCTTCAAAAATTTCCGGAATCCGGGCGCGTGGGCCCGGGGATGAATATTAGGAACCTTGCATTTAAAGTTGGGAAATTGGTTTAATAATTAGAATATGAACTTTTGAGAATGTATTGACTAGTTCTTACCCTATTTGAATAGTTTTGGAGTATTCGGCTCCGAATGTGGAGGTTTGAGCCCATTCTTGAATTGAAATATAGGCTTGGAGCGAGGTGAGTCTCTTTTCTAACCTTACAAGAGGGAATTGTCCTCGTATGTGAGTTAATTTGTTATTTGCTTCTATTTGTGGGGGCTATGTACGCACGAGGTGACGAGACTCCGTGCGTAGCTACTATTATGCTATTGTCCGGGTAGTATAGGACCAAAAAAATGATGTACTTGGATTATCTGTAAACTCATTGATAGCTAGAATTTCTTAAATCACATCGAATAAATAAAGGAATTTCAAAAAGGATTAAACTTTATTTTTCTTAAATCATTAAAGGAAAATTGGCTTTTATTGAAATAAGCATTTCCCGATAAACTCTTAATTGGCTGTTTGACTGTGTGTGTATATATATATGCTCGTATCGCATGTATGATTCGCGAGTGGGATTTTTACTTATTTAATATTGACCGCGTAGCATGTATGATACACGAGAAGGATAATAGATGCATCAATGATTCGAGCCATTCGACCCTCGGTAGTGCAGAATTTACATTTTTATTGGATCGGACCGTACGGTCTCGTCATGATTTGCGCATGTTCGTATTTCTTACCTTGAGATTATTTGAGATTGATAATTTCTCTCTCCGACTTAAGATAATTGGAAACTATTGGATTATGAATCTGGAGACTTCAAATATAAAAAGGAACTTTCACCTGATCATGCCTTACTTGAATTTACTGTCATCCTTAATAATTCCTTAGTTATTTGTTTTAATAATATATCATTATCGAATCACTAGTAAGTGTCGAAGTCTACTATCTCGTCTCTATTTCTTCAAGATTAGACGGGATACTCATTGGGTACACGTTGTTTTCATACCCATACTACACTTTTGTGCGTTTTTGTTGCACATGCACCTATATTCTAGTGGCCTACAGAGCGTAGCAGCATGGTTGATACAGAGACGTAGGTGAGCTGAACTTTTTGAGACGACCCGCAGCCAGAAAAGTCTCTTTCATTTTTCTGTATTTATTTTTGTCCAATATTGTACTCCGGGCGATTATTGTACTTTATTATTTCATAGAAATTGCTCATGCACTTGTGACACCGAGTTTTGGGATGATTTTTGGATTGTTCAATATTTAGTTTGTTGAAGACTTCATGGTTATCTCTATAAATTTTATTATTCATTATTTATTGTATAAATAAAAATGATTTTAAACAAGTATTAAAGTTGGACTTTAATCAAGTATTTTGGTTTGCTTTCCTGACAGCGGTGTCCGACACCACCAAGACCATTAGTGGATTTTGGATTGTGACAACTTAGTATCAGAGCACTAGGTTCCTAGGATCTCACGAGTCATGAGCAAGGCTAGTAGAGTCTCGCGGCTCGGTAAGGAGATGTTGTCCTATTCCTCGAGAGGCTGCATGACTGTTAGGAGTACTTCCCTTCTTGATTCCTTATCGTGCGATTTGATTCCTGAGGCTTATGCCTTTATTTCTTTCCTACTCAATCTTATGCGATGCAAATCGCTTGTTATTAATTGAGAATTGAATAATTATAATTTGTAATACAGATGTGGTGCAGGATGTTTCTCCCGATATAGCTGATCGGACTACTATTGTCGCTTTGTGGAAGGATTTTCTATCGTTTTATCTCAATAGTGTACCTCTAAGGGCTATGAGGCTAGGCACAAGTTTCCATGATGCTTATGAATGATTGTTCCGGAGTATTGATTTGATGGTGGGATGTTTTCCTACGTGTACGGACAGTGAATGACTTGAGAGGAGGTTTACTCAATGCATAGTCTAGGGATTCAGTAATTATTCTCGGCAAGAGAAAAGAAATTGGCCTATGAATGTCCAGATTTGGCTGATGGAGTAGCAAAGCTTGGTGTTGCAAGTGTGGTGGAGTTTTCTCCTATGATGAGGTGTCGTTGTCCCTATTGAATGTGCTAAGTTTGTCAGTGTTATAATATTCTATAATTCTCCTTTGGAGCAGGAAATAGTGAGATAGTATTGAAGAAGCAACTGTCAAAGATCGTGTGGTACGGTGGTTCAAGATTGAATCGATGTTTTAAATGTTGGCAGCTCGAGAAAGACGATCTCCAAAAAGGTTCAAATTAGTAGTGTTTATGGGTCCAAGAGCTATGAAGAAGGATTTTATTTAAGGCAACAACTGAACAGCAAAGGACGAGGAAGGACATGTGGGAAGCGTCAGGCGGTGTTCAAAAATTCTAAAAGGCCAGGTATATGAAGCGAAGGTCGAGTAGTTGATTAAGGAAGCGGGTTTGCCCAAAGTGGGAGAGTGGCGGAGTTGCATATAGGCTTTGCAATAGGATGACCACGTACCTTAAGGAGAATTTGGAGGGATTTGAGAATATTAGTGATTGTTGATTGGGGTCTACAGATTTAATCTGAAGCATGGGCTATTACTGCAGGAGACTTGGCATAACGGAAAGGAGCTGCTTGAAATGAAGAAGGATACAACATAACTTTGAATAGAAAGGATGTTGCCGCACATTTAATTGATGTACACGAGGGGTGAGATGACTTATGCAGCTAGAGGGTTAGCTCGGACTCAGGATAGTTTATTGATGTCATGGTGATTGTACCCTGTGTAGCAATGTTGGAAGATGTCGGAAAGTTATTTCCACATGTGGGTTATTCCCTGTGAGCAGGTTAGCAGTTGCGTGGTTGGTGAAGCTTCCCTGAAGAGCTCTATTGGTTATACAGCAAAGAGAGAGATTATGCAAATGTGTTTGATGATTCAGAATATAAAAAGGGGGTTTTACAGAAAGATTTCGAGAATTTTGGTAGTTGAATGCGCAAGGTTGTATCAATAAAAGATTAAGAATCATGGTGAATTTCAGAGTTGTGTAATAAATGGTTTCAAGCCAAGTGGGAGAGTCCTACAGCTTACGATTAGGTTGTATGGTTATCTTCTTGTAATGTTTCGAGTTATCGGCATATTGGAAAGTTATTTTAGCAATGGGAAAAGAGCATAAGTGGTAATTTGAGAAAAAGGATTGTTAAAGGTGTGTTATGGTTGGTCTTGTTGGCTCATGTTCAGACTTGGGGATTAATTCTATCGGATGTTTCGTTGAGAGGGTATGCTTGTGCGAGAAGAATCATGGAGTTGATTATATTCGAGCCAAGTTAGAGTGGGTTGCTCTTAGCAACGGTCCTAGTGGATTCAAAGGGGTAAAGTATGGTGTCTAATGATTTCGAACTTAAAGGTATGGTTAAGAACCAAGCTTTGTAGCAGCTTATAAGAAGGGCCCAGAATGTTCTATGATGTTTTGACTTGCATTGTATCAATTGGGAGGTACAAAGTGGTTCTTGGGATTTGAGATGCCATGGTCTCATAGTTCAAGGTCACTCGGGACTAGTGCAGATGAAGTGTGTTAAGGGTTGAATGGAGTTATTATTGTTTTATGGCAATCAAGGATAAATTGGAAGAAGATGGATTGGTTAACCACAGTCGAATTGGCATATTGTTGGTAGTGATTAGCTCCTTCAGCGCGATCAAGTTATGCAAGTGATGTGACGATGCGTGTAAGGCTTGTTATGTAGAGGCGGGTCCTAGAAGGGCTATGGTGGCTTAGACCACTACTTAGAGATTTGCATGTTCTATGTTTATGAGAATTCACCTGTGTGTTACTATGGTTCTCCGGAAGTGAGTTAAGTGGAAAGTTTTATATGATGAAGTGTTAATCCAATAGTGGTTCCGAAGCTATGATGAAAAACGTGTTCTATCGTATATTGGCATGTTGGGTGCAGTGAGTAGTATGGAATTTGAAGTGTAGACCAAGGTTGTAGTTCGGTGTTGACAAGGATAGCACGAGCTCGGATGAGCAGGAAAGGAGTTTTGATGTTTAAAGTAAGCTGATATTATCCTCAATGTCACTTACGATCGGTGTTTTATGAAAAAGGCTTTGCATCCTGGTTAATGATTCTTGATCGCTTTTCAACGTTGGTGTCGCCGGTGGTTTGGAGGTACGACCCAGTTATTTATTATGGTAGGTTGTGGGAGCATGTCCCACAGGAAGATGGTATAAGTGTGGCAAGTAGTCACTTGATTGATTAAAGACCTAAACCAAGTATGAAGGTTGTGATAATATCGTTTATTTGAGAATATATGCCTAGAGGGCACTCAGTGTATTGAGTTGTGGACCGTGGAGGATTTCTCCGGTTATGACGGTTGTTCTTATGCGTTATGAAATAAAGGAGAGTTATTATGGACCTTGGAAAGGTTATTAGCCTAGTCAGTGCAATCAGAATCAGCTTGAGGTCTATGGATGGATCTAAATGGGAATATGGCCTCTAAATCAGGCCAGATGTGTTCATTTCAGCAATGTTCTCCTTAAGGAAGAGTAATCGGGGTGTTATTTCTTCCTCAACTATTTCATGTAATGATATATTGCGCCGTATGAGTTGTGAGATGGCTTGGTGAGTTTTTTATGTGTTGAGGTTCCACGTAGAGGTGAAGTTATGTGAGCAAGATGGCTCTTGAGATTCAGATCATATATCACACCTTAGTTGTGCTTGAGTTTGTAGCTTATGGTGTTGCATGTCTCCCCAAGGATGGTATTATGCACTTGGCGTGTTGGTGACCAATATTCAATATCTTATTGTAATGAGAAATTTAGCTCGATATATATCTCCTTATGTGAGCTCTATGTGTCGATCGGATGGCACGCCGCCATGGGTATATTGTTTGGATCGGGTTGCGCGCCGCAACAATGTGATGTGAATACAGTTTTCTGTATGCTATTTGTATATGCTTTATTTCCAATTTTCTAAGGAAAGTCTATCGTAGTGCTTGAGTTGAATAGTTCCTTCCAGAGTTCGTTTTCCTTTGTAGCACATTCAAATTGGTGGTCTATCGGCACATTACAACATCACATGAGGTTTTTGATCATGTCCAGGGTGGCTTATTGCCAGAGCAGTTCGTATTTGGTGAGACGAGATCATTGAATCTGATATCATTGCAATCGGAGTATATGAAGTATGTTAAGGATCTAAGACCGTTGTTTGGTTCAAAATGAAATGATAGTTCTTACCAGGAAAATAGACCCAATGTATTGTTGTTTCGGCAGTGGTTATGAATTTCTACACATCTCTTCCGTCGCGGTGGTATTGTAAGAGTTAGAGCAAGACCTATGTATATCATGTGGTGCAATGGGGGCATCAGGTTCGTGGAATTTCGACTATTGTGCTTAGAGGATGTTATTGTGGTCTTGTGAACAAAGCGGTGCAAGGTGTGAATCCAGCGAAAGTATGCGGTCATGTTTTTGTATAGCATGTGGTGATTGATACGGTGTCGTGTGTTGGAAACAGGTCGGGCAGAGAATTCCAGATGTTGCAATTGCGCTCTAAAGCTTATTTACTTGAATAAAAGGGGACATCTTCAGAATTGATCGAGCTAATGCGCCCAACTAATTTGTGGTAGCATGGGAAGGAGCATGAGATATTAAACAATGATTTCAGACTACTTCAGTGTATTTCTCTGCATGTTCGAGGACAAACGTATGTTTAAGTGGGAGAGAATGTAACGAAACAGATCAGTCGTTTTAAGCTTTAGCACGATGTTCAACAGTTTGAGGCTATGAGGAGCTCCATTTTTAGGTATTATGTCTTGTACGCGTGGCAGAATTGGATTTCGGGAAGTTCAGAATTGATTTGGAAAGAGAATTCTCATTTCAGAAGCTTTAAGTAGAAAGAATTAACTAAAATTGGATTTTTGAGTAAAAAACCTCGAAATCGGGATCTCAAGGTTCCAGCAGGTTTGTATGACGATTTCGGACTTAGGGGTATGCCCGGATCAGGTCTTGGATGACCCGAGAGCGTTTTGGTGTCAATTGTGAAAGTTAGCATTTTGGAAGAAATTTTTTAGTTTGGCTCAAAGTTCATTTCCGTGTTATCGATGTCCATTTGAGATTTCGAGTCAGTGAATAGCTTTGTATGGTGATTCTGGAGTTGAGAGCGCGATCGGAAGTGAATTCAGAGATCCGTAGGTCATTTTGGAGTCATTTGGCTAAAGATAGAAATTTGAAGGTTTTTGAGAAGTTTGACTGGAGGTGGACTTTTTGATATCGGGGTCGGAATCCGATTCAAAAGTGACAATAGGTCTGTAATGTCAAATATGAATTGTCTGCAAAATTTAAAGTCAATCGGACGTGATTTGATAGGTTTAAACATCGAAAGTAGAAGTTGGAAATTTCAAAGTTCATTAAGCTTGAATGGGGCGCGATTCATGGTTCTAGCATTGTTTGATGTGATTTGAGACTTCGAGCAAGTCTGTATTATATTTTTAGACTTGTGCAGGTGTTTGGTTTAGAGCCCCGGGGGCTCGAGTATGATTCAAGATAGCTTCGGAATGATTTGCTGAGAAATAGGATTGTTGGTACTGGTATGATCACATTTGCGATGCATTGGTTGCAAATGCGACCTCACATTTGCGAGTTTCCGTTCGCATTTGCGGTCCTGGGCTTCTGGGGGAAGTTCGCATTTGGAAACAAGGGATCGATTCTGCGAGGCTATCACTTTCACAATTGCGAAGAATATTGTCGCAAATGCGACTAGGATAGGGTGGGCTAGGCTTCGCATTTGCGATGCAATTGTCGCAAATGCGACATCGCAATTGCGAGCCTGGAGTCGCAAATGCGACTTCTGCGTCTGGAGCTGTGGCTTTTTATTTTGAGACTTAGCCTATTTCTCTCATTGTTCACTTGGTCTTAGGCAATTCTTGAGGGCATCTAAGGAAAGATTTCATCATCATCAAAGAGGTAAGTAATTTCTACACATCATAAGTTAAATACATAGATTATGGATAGATTTAGCATGTAAAAATTTAGGAAAAATCAAGGATTTTAGATGTAAAACCTAGAATTTGGTAAAAATGAGATTTAACCACGAAAATTATTAGGGAATGAAGTAAAAATCATATATTCTTGATCCTTAGGTTATGGGTAACAATTTTCTTCAAAGTTTTTCGAAATCGGGACGCGTGGGCCCAGGGATGAATATTAGGAACCTTGCATTTAAAGTTGAAAAATTAGTTTAATAATTAGAATATGATTTTTTGAGCATGTATTGACTAGTTGTTACCCTATTTGAATAGTTTTGGAGTGTTCGACTCCGAATGCGGATGTTTGAGCGCATTCTTGAGTCGGAATATAGGCTTCGGAGCAAGGTGAGACTCCTTTCTAACCTTGTAAGAGGGAATTTTCTTTTTAGATGAGTTAATTGGTTATGTGCTTCTATTTGTGAGAAATACGTATGCACGAGGTGACGAGAGTCCGTACGTAACTACTAGTATGCCATTGTTCGGTTAGTCTAGGACAAAAAAGCATAATGTACTTGGATTATTTGTAAACTCATTGACAACTAGAATTGCTTAAATTACACCGAATCAGTAAAGAAAATTCAAAAAGGATTAAACTTTATTTTTCTTAAATCATTAAAGGAAAATTAGCTTTTATTGAAATAAACATTTACCGTTAAACTCTTAATTGGCTTTTTGATTGTGTGTATATTTAAATGTGCCCGCGTCGCATGTGTGATTCGCTAGCTGGATATTTGTTTATTTAATATTGACCGCGTTGCATGTATGATATGTGAGCGTGGTAATATATGCATTTATGATTCGAGCCGTTCAACCCTTGCAGTGCACAATTTACATTTCTGTTGGATCGGACCGTACGACCTTGGCATGTTTTGCGCATGCTTGTATTACTTGCCTTGAGATTATTTGAGATTGATAATTGCTCTCCCCGACTTGAGATAATTGGAAACTATTAGATTATGAATTTGGAGACTTTAAATATAAAAAGGAACTTTCACCTGATCATGCCTTACTTGAATTTACTGTCATCCTTAATAATTCCTTGGTTATTCGCATTGATAATATATCATTATTGGACCACTAGTAAGTGTTAAAGTCGATCATCTCGTCTCTACTTCTTCAAGATTAGACAAGATACTCATTGGGTACACGTTGTTTTCGTACTCATACTACACTTATGTGCATTTTTGTTACACAAGCACCTAATATCTCTAGTGGCCTACTGGGCGTAGTAGCATGGTTGATACAGAGACTTAGGTGAGCTATACTTTTCGAGATGACCCGCAACCAGCAAAGTCTCTTTCATTTTTCTGTATTTATTTCTGTCCAATATTGTACTCCGGACGATTGTTGTACTTTATTATTTTATAGAAATTACTCATGCACTTGTGACACCAGGTTCTGAGATGATTTTCAGATTATTCAATATTTAGTTTGTTAAATAGTTCATGGTTATTTTTGTAAATTTTATTATTCGTTATTTATTGTATAAAGAAAAATGATTTTAAAGAAGTACTAAAGTTGGAATTTAATCAAATTTTTTGGTTGGCTTGCCTGACAGCGGCGTCTGGCACATAACGATCCTTAGTGAATTTTGGATCGTAACACACGGCATATCCCAACAGGATTGATCTTGGTTGGATGTCCTTATTTATGTCCTCTTTTTACTTGAAATCGAAGTTTTTCAATATTAAAGCTTGAAATTCTTATTCGGTGTGTGTGGTGGTGGGGGGGGGGGGGAGTAGAAGATTAACGACACATTATTAATAAAATTGTTTGAATATTGATTATTTATGCTTAAAATTTTGAGTTTAAATATCGATTTAGTGATTTACCGTAAAATTATAAAACAGAATTGTTGGACCTTAGAAAGTATGGAAGAAGACAAAGTGATTATTATTTTTAATTTTGGGATTATTGTGTTGATATTTTCAAGCTCTGTTTCAACTTTGAGATTATTTAAAGCAGATTTGGGATGGTTTGAGTGATATTGAAGTTAAAATTCAAAGAATACTTTGTTAAACAACGTAAAAACTTATGTGACTCAGATAGACTTTAATGAACAACTTAATAGATATGCATAGTATATATAGCATAAACTCAACCAATATGGGAGAAAAATCCCGAAAGAGCAAAATTATGCAAACATAGTAGACTTTCATGAACTTAATAGATAGAGGTTTCGGGTTTGAGCCTTGTGTATGAAAAAAAATATTGGGTAGGGAGCACTTTTCCCCGAATAGGGCCATACACGGCGCGAAACCAGATATAGTCGGGCTTCAAAACAGGTACCGGACATTAGGTGGAAAACAAAAAAACATTTAATTTATACCACTTGCTCCAACTTTAATACTTAAATTTTTCATCAAAAACTGTCCAATTTACTAATATTCCTATTCTAGTTAATATATACTAATTTTTTAGAAAAATACTTTTCTCTCAAAACGAAACACCAATATTCCTATTTTTGCTAAACTTAATTTAATCGGGTCAGAATTTAAATAGTGGAAAGTACAAAGTCATCCAAATTTAAGAAGTTTCCGTTGGAGGGTAGTCACTCCCAGTTTTGGCCCAACTCGTTTCTAAAATTCTCTGAAGATAGTGGTCTACAATAAGAAAACTAGACCGTTAGTTATGATTCGAATATGACTGATAATGATATATGATCTGCAGAAGTCGTTATCCTAGTAAGCACTTGAATATATGATTAGGAAAACCATTTTTCAACAGTATCTTAATAAATTTGACTTTGATATCGAAACTAATACAACTGGCTAAGGCTGTTTTTTCAAATAGACGATCAGTATATTTCCCTTCAAGAACATTCCATCTTGCTTCCGGAAGACTCGAACTCACAACCTTTTAATAAAAAGTAGAGATTGCTTACTATTAGAGTAACCCTTTTTGTCATGCAGCAAATGTCAATTCGCAAATATTTAGATAATAAAATTTTTAAAAGTTGGTCAAATATGGATAAGATTAATATTGTCCGCTTAAAAAGTGGATAATCAATAAGTTTCACATTTACGTTCATAAATATTGAAATTGGGGTTCCTCAAGCTTGGAACAATAAAAATTCTCAAAAAATGATCATATTCAAAAATGGATAATATAAATATCCATATTATCCGCCGATTAATTAATTTTTTATCTATATTAAAAATAAGTAGGGAAAAATATTTTATCTATTTTTATATTATTCGTTTTCGATTCGTCCATATCCGATCTTACCCCAGGTTGCCAGCTCTAATATCACTAATTTCTATGTCACTATATTCTTCAGAATTTGGAAGAGGAAATAGATTTTCTTTTCCGCAAAAGAGGAAGCCGACATATATATATATATAAAAAAAAGATAAGGACTTTAATATCTTGTTATTTTGATTTTCTTGATCCTAACTGAATTAGGTAATTATTATTTAGTAAAATATAGTTATTGCTGATGAGAAACCTGAATTATTAATCATAAGAATATAGGTGCTATAATTTATGGGCTTATGATTGCGAGACTAGAGAAAAGACGCCCAATCACGATTCACGACTCATGTCTAACAACCATATAAATGTAGTTTTGCTAATATAAAATATTTTTAATGGTTAGTTGAAGCATTTTGCAAATTATGAAAAACTATCAATTGCTCTGGTTCAAGCTTATTGGGCTGTTATTTACTCTTAACGGTTTAACTTATCGGTTATCGGCTTTTAAATATATTAATTAGGTAGCCACCCTATAAGATATCGGACGGATTGGTAGCGGTTTAGCTCTTACTGAATGATTATCATGCGGTTTATCAGCCTAATTCAATCTATATTCAATCAGAATTACTATAAAATATGCACCTACAAACGGAGTACTAATTCAGAACCCATATGAGAGTGCTAATCCATGTCTGGCTGTAACTCCTTTACAAATTGAAAACTAACTTAGTTCATGTTTACGACTAAGATTTCAGGCGCATCACGTTTCATCAGGTGTCTGTTATATTCATTTTTTCATGCCTGAAAAAGACATGGCTTTCAAGCTTCCGTATGATAAGAGAGCGAGCCCGCCTAAAAGAGAGGTATGACTTCCAAGGTCTTGTCTTAAGGGGAATAAGGCACTATACCTGAGAGGCTTCCAGAGCTAGTTAAAGGGGGAGGAAGGACAGAATGAATGAAATCCCCTCTTCGCCAAAGGAAAAAAGAATCACTAAGATTATGCGCTCTATGTCTCTACGCCCTCACTTATATCATATAACTGATGCATTAGCTAACTTATCTAGTCCAGTTCAGTGTTGTTGCATCCTTTATCCATTATGTGTGAGAAAGATTTGTTTATAATGTAATACTACTTCATCTATATGAGTATTCCAAAATATTTGTATGCTTGAATTTGATTCTGAACTTTTTGCCTTTTGTAATGTAATTAACAAGGATTATGTTACATATTTTTCATAATTCTGATTATTTAGGAATTAGGCGTTAGAATTTAGAGATAGAGTACTGGAAGAGTGGAAGATTGAAGCGGAAGGATTTTTTATATTTAATATATATATATATATATATATATATATATATATATATATTCTTAATGGGTTAATGGATTATCCGTTAAATTTTTTGAATAATCCGCCCCCAAACCGATAAGCCGTAAATGAAAACAGTTTAATTCGTTCCTTGTCCGTTAAACCGTTCACTCGATACCAATAAAGCATTAAGCTTCGATTTCGATTCGATTTTCGGTTACACTTCAATATTGAACACCCATTTTCCCGACCACTATTAAGTATTTGTTAGATGTCCTCTACTTCGTTCTTGAAAGGGTACGTAAGTCTAAAAGAATATTTAGGAATATAATTCTAATTAATATTAGTACATCAAGAAAGAGAAGTCTTAAAGCAATGATAAAGTTTGTTTTATATAACCTATAAGTCACGAGTTTGAGTCGTGATATCAGCTACTAATACTTAAATTATGATAGACTGTTTGAGTCACATTTCCTTGGGGTACGATCATTCCTCGTAACTTGCACGAATACAAAATTTTTTTTGCACCGAGATGATATTTTTTTCATCGGTGTATTGTACACCCCAATAAATCAAAAGTCTTAAGGTAGGGTTGAATTAGTAGGGGTGGCCCTTTCAAAAAGTAAGTAAATCAATCGCTTGAGGCCTCATATTTATGGAGGCCCCATTTTTATCACATCTAATAGATTATGTATAAATTTTAAAAAAGTTCTGTAAAGTCAAAAAATTTAATTTCTTTCTTTAACAAATATAGAGAAGAAGGATTTACAATTGTTATGATTTCTACGAAAGAAAATTGAATGAATATCGACCAGAATTTCGTAAGAAACATGTGATATATAAGAAGTAATAATTTGATGTGAATGTTGATATAAAATCTCAAAACATTTTGAAGGGTCCTTAGAGTTGATTACTTATATACATAATAGACAAGGCTATTTTTTCACTTCAAAATAGATTTGAACAATTCAAAGCATATGAAAATATTTTTAGTTTTCTATTTGGCACTAAAAACTAAGATCACTAGATGTTGGAAATCTGAAAAAATATTGCAATAATCTTGAATATTCCTTAAAGCATAATAATCAATTCAATATTGATGATTTAAATTTATTTTTTAAATTAAAAGTATTAAGAAAAACAATAAAATTAGAATATAACAGTTTAATTGATACATTTAATCAAATAAAAAAGATTTAATTCTTTTTCAAATGCCTAAATTTCTTATGGAATAATGTTAATAACTTATGGAATAAATTTCTTATGAAGTTTTCAAAATTAAAATTGATAAAATCTTACCTAAGAACAACAATATCACATGAAAGGTTAAATGGATTAGCTGTATTGTTAGTTGAGAAATACTTATTAGGAGTTATTAATTATAAAAATTATTGATAACTTTGTATCTAAGAAAAGCTTTAAAAAATTGTCTTCAAATAAATAATTTTAAAAAAAAACTTAAAAAGTTAAGGCCCCTCATAAAGTTTAACTTTAATCCATAATTTTGTCGGATCGCTCCTGATAATTAGTGAATAGTCAAAATTGTGAGCTAAACGTTTTGGATTGTAGGCATAAATCAGTTTACTGAGTTCCGAATAAGTTATATATTTTCAGTAAATTTTGTAATACAAATTCAAATAATTAGGTTACGCCAAATACATAGCCAATACACTAATTTCGCCTTTAATTATAGGCTCTGTATGTAACAAATAATTTTAATCAACAAGTTCTTGCAAATAAAAAGAGCATTCAAATATATGGGGAGGCAGGAAAACAAAAAGGATGGGAAGTTGGTAATTTGTGGACCAAGAAAAAGCTCACGCATTATAGAGTCAAGTTGCATACATGCCACTTATATTTTATTTTTTAAATAAAACATTATTTAGTTAGAAAATCTGACATAAATTGATTGGGTTTTAAGTATAGGAAGTACTATATGCTATAACATGCGAGCATATTCTTCAAATAGTACTTAATATATACTTTTCCTTATCAATGATTTGGTACCCTCTAAATTGTCTTATCCTCCTATTTTATTATTTATAGCCTCTTATTCTTTGATTTAGATTTAGATATCGGGCCCTACGCACATGATATCCCACCTCTCAAATACGTCCAAATCCTTAATGTGGGTCCCTTAGTTGGATCAACAGATAAGAAATTATTTGAGGATCAAAAATAATACTATTTGTTGGTTCGGGGTGTTTTGATTTGCAATTTCTTCGTAAAACGCAAAGACAGAATCATATTGTTTTTTTTGGTAATAAATATAAATATTACCATACCAACCAAATACTTTACGTCCTAAGAGCATCAAATTTATTAACTCTTCTAATACATCAAGAACTCAACAAAAAAAATAACTCTTCTAAGTACAAAATGCCAACGACTTTAGAATAAAGGAATACACCTGGTGAGAAGATGACGAGGGTATATTTGGAAACAACCTCTCTAACTCATAGTAGGGGTAAAATATGCGTACACACTATCCTCTCCAGACCCCATTAAGTGGGATTATACTGGATTGTTATAGTTGTTGTTGTTGTTGTGTTGTTGTTAGAATAACGGAATAAAAAAAATTAACCTACAGAATCAGCCTAACTATATAATCTTTGCATCATCATTGGACATTGTTTAGCTCTTTTAGACTCTGCATACATACTCATTTTGTCCATAAGCTCATTCTTAATTTGCCCAACACGTGTTTGGATTAATTTGTTTGAAAATTATCTAGTTCCTCGCTTACCAAGTACGTTATACAATTGCTCATATGATTGATGTTGCAACTTTCTTCCTTAATTGCTTCCAGTGCCTCATTTTAATCTATTGTATCATCTCCAGTATTGCCATGTCTGGTAGTCTGATCGTTGCCCAACTGGTCAGAGCATCTCTCATATTTTTTACCCAACAATAGTCCCCAAATAGATGTTGATGTGTCTCTATCACTCCCAGATTACACATGCAACACTCAGCATCACATGTGATAGGAATGTGCAGTTGTAATAGTCTGCCCTTTGTTTTTATTTTTCGTTGGTATGCCAGCCACAAAATAAATCTATATCTTGGTAGCATTACCCTGCTCCATATCAAATCCATTTCCCTGTACCTTTGACATATGTCCTAACATTATATTGTAACTGCTACAGACAGAATAATCTTCGTGGCTCGTCAGTCTATATGTATTCTCATTGTACTACTGTTTCATTTTATGTTTTAAGCTATTTACCTTCTTCCAATACTAACTACAGTCAGAAGATGGATTATGCTCCCACATATTTCTACAGGACTTCATATACACCCCATGTACCCATCTCACTCACAATACTTCATTGTTTGTCACTAATTGCATAGTAGTTTACAAATAGAAGTTATATTCTAATTTTTACACCCCCTAATGTTTAGACCTCCATATTTCTTTGGTCTGCCTAGTACATCCCATGTTGCCAATGTCATATTTCTATGTCCTTCTATCGTGCCTCGTAGATCTCCTTGCATTTCCTATCAATTGCTTTTATAACATTTTTAGAGAGTATAAAGACAATCCCCCATGAATTATATATTGCAAATAACACTGCATTGATCACTTGCAATCTACTTGCATATAAAAGTAGTTTAGCATACCCTGATTGAATGTTTGTTGTAATCTTCTCCACTAGCCGATGACACTCTACTTTAATCTACTTCTTTGATTTTAATGGTAGGCCCATGTATCTCATAGTAATGTACCCATTGAGAACCGTGTATCTCTCATAATAGCCTATTTTGTTGTTTATTCGTTCCTGCTAAGAATATGTTTGATTTCTCCATATTAGCTACCAGTCCTGACACTTCACGGAAATGGTTCACTACTTCCAATATCCTATGTATAGATTGACTATTACCTTTGCAAAACAACATTAGATCATCTACAAATATCAGGTGTGTCAGTTTGGTAGTCTTACACATGAGATGAAATTAAAAATTCGGGGGCTCACTCATTTTATTTAACCATGTAGTTAGGTACTCCATAACAAGCACAAATAGTAATTGAGACATAGGATCTCCCTGTCTCAACTCATTTTTCCTTCAAAATAACCATATCCTACACCATTCACTTTTACAGTGAATGTAGTTGTTGTAACATATACCATAATCAGTTGGATGAATGATATTGGAAAATCGTAACCTTTAAGAACTTCCTCCAGTAATTCCTGCCTAACCATGTCATATGGTTTCTTTATGCCATTCTTCATCAAGCATTTTGGACTTGTCTTCCTGTTATAATGCCACAATAGATCATGGCATAAAAGCATATTGTGTATAATTGTTTTGCCTTCAATAAATGTTTCTTGATTATCAGCTACAATCATAGGAATGGATTTCCTCAATCTTTTACAAATGATCTTAGAAATACCTTTGTAGATAACATTGCAACAAAAAATAGGTCTGAATTGACTTCCGTGCAAGGGATTCATCACTTTTGCAATAAGAGCTATACTAGTTGAATTTATCTGAGCAAGTATTTTTCCATTTTCAAGAAATTCAAACACTGCCTTGGTCACCTCCCCTCCAATAATTGACCATCATGCTTTATAAAATCCACTCTCTTATTCATATGGACCTGGACTTTTAGTATCAGTTATACTGAACATAGCATTCTTCACTTCTGGACCTGTGTATGGTTTTACCAACTACAATTATTGAGTAATTGATAGTAATTTCCCATTCTTCATAAAGCTCTGAATGGCATGGTCCATGTATATTCCCATTGTCCCTAATATCTCCTGATAATACTCCACAAAAATATCCGCTATCTCTCCTGCTCAGTTTTCAGGCATCCAAACTTATTAACAAGTTAGATAATGGCTTCATGCAACCTTCTGCGCTTTATCATTGAGAACAAATACTCCCAGTTTAATCCAAGTAGCTTTGATCCTTTGTCGAAGTAATACTTCTGCCAAATAAGATAATCTTTTGAATTTTTGGAACTTCTGAATTTCTTCTAGCTGTAGCTCAACATCTAGTGGATTTCTATGAAGCTCTGCTTGAGCTGCAGCAAAATCCATTTCGTCTGCATCATCTTCTTCAATACTGTTTTTGAAATAAAATCTATTCAACACCTTTAGCTTTTTCTTTAGCATTTGTAGCTTCCTAACCACTTTGAACATACTACATCCTTCAACATTCTATCCACATCCCTCTTTGACTATATCTATAAAGTTTGGATCAGAGGCCCAAACACTATAGAATTTAAAAGTAACTTTTACCTTCCTAGGTGAGTTGAAACTTGATAGCTTAAGTTGGAAATGATCACATATTCCCTCCTCTAGATAGTAAGCCATATAAATTGCATTGAATTGAGCCATGCTCTATGCATGAATACCCAGTCAATCTTCAATAAGATCATGTTATCTCTGTGCCTATCATTCCAAGTATACCTGCTCCCACTGGTTGGTAGTTCAAGCAGCTCACATTACCCTATGCCCTATTGAAACTATACTATTTCAGCCAAGTTATAGGATTACCTCCCACTCTATCATCACTATGCAAAATAGAGTTAAAAGTCTCCCATAACTATCCATGGACCCCATGCTTTTTCTCACAGTGTCTAGGTAGCTCCACAAGCTTCTTCTTTCTTCCTTTTTGTTATACACAGACTATAGTCATCATAAAAGTAATTTGCAACCTATTGTGAATCACCATATATGTTACTGCTTGATCATTCATAGTACTCAAAGTGACTTTGAAGCATTCATGTCTCCATGCCAACCAAATTCTACCATTATAATATTCCCTCAAGTTTGTTATACTCCCTCTTCCTCCAAATAGCTTATTAGTCACTTGGTCAAATTTCTCAGACTTAATTTTCGTTTTCATCATGCTTACCAACCTTGTCTCTTCTTTATTACAAAGGAGTTTCACCTCCTTTTGCTTGTTAGGGACATCATACTCCTAATATTCCAGCATAAAATGTTATAATAGTGATTGATGTCATAATTAACAAGGTTAAAACTTTCAGAAGAAAATTACTATGAATCAGGAGGGCGATCCTCCCCGTGAACGGATCATATCTCAAACTAACACAAATGAATAAGTAAAGTATATCGAGGCACTGAAAAAACTATGTCGAAAGAACTCGACAAAATGACCTGTAGCTTACATGTGAATTTATTATCTGTACTCCCTTTTATACTAAAATTACGTTAGTTTATTATGACCATTGATAGAAATGAAGATACAAGGTTGACCATTTAAATAAAATACACGTTATATTATTTACTAGATTAACGTAAGTACATAAATTCAGATGAATGTGGAAAAGCGACATACGCATAGCGACGGCTCTTGTCCAATAGTAAATTAAGCCTTAGTAAAAATTGGGTCCAAAATTTTCTGAAATTGGAAATCTCACCGATTTTTCACTTTTAGGAGTAATAGTTTCTTTTGAGGTTTTCACGCGTTGTCTTTTTTCACTTTTCTTTGTTAAAATATTAATAAAGCTGTTATCGTCATCTGAATTGTCTACTACTGGTTACTTCACGTGCAAAACAAAAGTTGTAGTTTGATGCCAATAGCCTGGACCTAATTGCAAGGTGTAAGTATGAGGTCAAGGATTAGCAATGTACATAAGGGGTAATCCGGCATATGAAGTATCTTATGTCCATGAGAGGATACGAGAAAGGGTTATATTTCAAGAAATATAATATAGATAATTTATTTTAATGTAAATATTAAAAATGAGTAGTATATAATGTGGATAAAATAAGAAAAAATTATTGTCTTTTATTAATATGCATAAAATGCCAAGTAAAAATGAATACTGTTTTAATATATATGTCAAGTAAAAGTGATGAGAGGGAGTATGTTGATCTCAAAATAAAAGTCAAACTTTCTTCTTATTTTTTTCCTGGTCAAACTAGCTCCTACAACTCCTTCTTCTTATTTTTCTCCTCGTATGCAATATCTTGAAAGCATAAAATAATAATAATAATAATAGTAATATACACACACATTGGCTATGAGCATTTTACACTAGCCAAAAAAACACTTTAGTCCATAATATTTGTCACTTCAGAATAAAAAGAATTTATCTTCTCTTTTATCGCTCATGTTCTCGATGCACGATAGTTAACGTGCGCTGACTGTATTTCCATGGCGAATGGCAGAGGAAAGGGACGAGGACGGGGTCGCGGAAGGCCCGTGAAGAACCCCATAACTACCTATGGTAGCTCTGTGGGAGCTCGAATTCAAGCTGAGAACAACACAAAGGACAAAGTAGATACACTAGTGGTAGTGCAAGATGTAAGCTATGAAGCAGAATCATCATCGATGGGTATGAGAGTGAAGAAGAGACTGGATCCGAGCACTCCTTTAATAGCCAACAACAATGAGGATCTACAAATCCAACATGCAAGCAAGGAGCCACCTGGTTTAGCCAATGGAACAGTGAAGCTGATACATGCAGCTAGTGTTGCTGTGACGATGGAGAAAAATCAGCCTAAGGAAGCAGCTAATAAGCAGACTAAATCATGGACAAATCTATTTCAGAGGAATCGAGTGGCAGAAAATGGTATGTCACTAGCTTACATGCCCCCACAACTTATTGATGGCCAAATTGCAGTTCAATTAGATAAAAAGGAAGTAGATCTGGAAACAGAGAAATGGAAAAGTGCGGTGATAGCATATATAATTGCGGAAATACCATGCTATAACACTATGAAGAGGTTTGTTGGGAAAAACTGGGAAAATGTGGTAGAGCCAGACCTATACTTACACGATGAGGGGTACTACATCATCAAATTTCAAAATGTTGATGATATGAAAGAAATCTTCTACTATAGCCCATACACATTTAATAATAGACCTATTATATTAAAACCTTGGACACCAAATTTTGATTTTAATAAGGAGTTTCCCACTGAAATTTTCCTATGGGTTCTATTTCCTAATTTACCTTTGAACTATTGGGGTTATGATTCATAGAGTAGGGTGGCTAGTGCAATATGTACTCTTATCTATGCAGATGAGTGTACTACAAAGAAAATGAGAGTATCTTTTGCAAGGATGATGATAGAAGTGAATATTACAAAGGAGCTGCCTACTCCTAATGGAAGGACATTTATACATGCAGTTGGATATGATTGGAAATCTGAGTATTTAGCCCAGAGTCGAATCCCACGGGGAATTAACCTACCAATTACTCTTGTTAGACTCAATAAATTCTTCGTAATCAACTTTTCAAATATTTTGAATAACAATTGGTAATGTTTCTACTAGTTATAACTGAATAAAGTTAAGTAAACTATAACTTAACTATGATTGAGTTGTGAACAAGTAAGAGAAGGATCTAAGGTTGTGATTTCCCCTATGGATAGAATCCTTTCCTATTATGTTTTGCATAAAATTTCCTAATCATCTCTATCGATCATGAGACTCTTATTATCGTAAATATCTTCCAAGTAATCATGATAATTTTCTAGACGCGCTCTCCCAAGTTACGCTAGTTGGATTTTAACACAACTCACTTTAGATCGCACCAAAGGCTTCGTTATACCTAATCTCGCCTTTAAACCCTCAGTTATTGATCCCTCATGCACTCTGGGAGTGGTGTTGTTCAATAATTACCTAAAAATGCACTCTCTTTCGAGTAATACATACTAAATAGGCACAACTAATTGAGGATCCTATCAATTAACTACAAAAAAACGTACTTGAACAAATAAAGATTAAACCGGGCAAACTATATTAACATAACAAGCAGTTCATACTCTAATAAGTTCCATCAAAACCATAGACAAAATATTTAGCTACTCATACTAGTATTCATCATAACAATATCTAGATTCATCATAAAATGATAAAATACAAAAGGAAGAAAGGAAGAACTTGAAGATGATTTCTCCTCCTTGCCTCACGCCTCCCTTTGCCTTCAACTCGACTGAAACACAAAACTCTGCTACCCTTTAGGGCGAGCTGGACCTCATATAGGTTAAGTGAAATTACGCCCGAACTTTCAAGTTTACCCCTGACTTGTATTTTTTCGAAATGGACTAGCACGGTCGCGTTGGTGGGCGCACTACTGACCCCGCATATGGCATATCATTCTGCCTCGAATTCCTGAAATAGCGTGGTCGCGCTAGTCTGGGTCATCATTTCAGCCCTTCTTTCTCTCTCTTTTAAAACCTATTTAGCTCTGAGGGTCTTCCCTTGCTTCAATTTAGCTCCAAATACAGTTTTAAGTTCTCATACGCGCAACTCGCTCCTGCAAAACATAAAACTTACAATTATAGCTAATTTATCATCATTTAACTATCATATAATAATGAAACATAGTTAAGCTGGGGCATAAATAGTCGCCGAGTTATATAAATCTAGTCTATTATCAACACCCCACACTTAGATAATTGCTAGTCCTCGAGCAATCCACCACACTCTATAAAGGTTCCTTCACTAAGAGTTTCCTTTAACGTATCACACCAAGAACAAATCACCAAATTTACGCCTAGTAGTGAACAATCTTTGCCTCAAAAGTCGACTCTCATGTGTCGTGAAATATTCGTACTTACTCAAGTTACTCTATACAGAAGTCAAGACTTACCTTTCCTTCGTGAATCATATGCCCTCACATCACATAAGAGAGTAGTTCCACAAATAATCATATTAAGGTCAATTAGGAACTTAGATAGACAAACTTCGCCCACTCTCAAAAAGAACATTCACATACCACGAAGATGCACCATAGGCTCACCCATAGTGTACTACTCCTCTAATCGAGCTACATTCAGTCTAAGATCAATTAGGACTTTATTTGGTTGTAATGTAGGCACAGGGATGTATTGGATATATTTGGATATAGTGACTAACCCCCCTAAATACTTTTGGTACAATTACATTAACCTTCAAAACTATACTTACTTCAACCAAACATTCCACTGCATTTTTATTTCTAACAGCCCACTCAATTATGTGCAATTGTATCAAGTCACCACTTATCAACTACTACATTTACTTATCAAGAATAAGTGGTGCTTATTCTTTCACTTTTCCAAAGACTGCAAATTTCCTCTATTTCATTAGTTCCACTAAAAAACCAAACTACCACCCAACATTTTAGCTTTTGCATATTTTTAAGATCATTCACGTACTCATGGGAGATAAAGGGTTTCAAATAGATGGTCCATTCAAACAGTTGGGTAAGGTTCGCAAAGTGGTTTCCAAAGAAACGGGCTTATAGGCTCAACGAGGTAGATTAGATGTATCACAATTAGGTGGGTCTTATTTATATATATATATATATATATATATATATATATATATATATATCTAGCTTAATAAAGAAATACCCATATAACTTCTAAGACTGAATAAAGCTACTATTTCGCTTTGCAAACACACGGGGCAAGTTCTAGGCATCAAATGTAGAGCATAGACTGCAATACAACTCACACACACATGGCACATGATTCATTCTAGATTGGCTTATCAAAACACTCTCGTTTGAGTATTCAAGTATGTTACAAATATACAATTATTAGGCAATTTTAGCAAGAATCAACCACTGAGACTAAGCGTTACACTCTAGTGTCTACTGTGTTCAGGTGTATCAATGCCAAGGGTTTCTCTTTCAATTTCAGCTCGTAGCACATCAATACTAATTAAAGATTAAAAACAAAATAAACAAAAACTAACTACACCGGTTTAAGCAAAACCCTTGGAAAAGAACCATGATCCAAAGAAAAACTAAGGGGGGAGTTACCACACTACCTAAAACAAAACAATTCTTTTTTATAATTAACTACTAATTTTGTCAACTTCGATGCTAATTTAACCTAGAATAAGATAACACTAGTTGTTCAAATGGTTAAAAGGCATTAGGGTAGTGACTTTCGCCTAGGCGTTCAATTAACGTGTACTTGAGTTTAAGATATGATTGACATAATTGGGGATTATGATATAACCTTTGCACGATTTTACTCACTCTATAGCTCTTGGTAGTTCGAGTGATTTTGCCCAAATTGACTTTCTCAAGACCAATTGAGTATGCAAATTTTCACAAGCAAATAGGGTTCAAGTCGGGTATTACTATCTCTAGGTTTAACCCTTTAATTGGGGCTATCAATCTCTTGAGTACGCCCTAATTCCTTGTTGGACTAATTTCAGAGATTTAGGCTCTCTTTCTCAAGAAGAGCCAAAATCTACTAAATACAAACTAGTATTTGCAACCACTAATTTAGCAATTAAACATGAAATTAATCCAAATATCAAACACCCATAGTCAATCCAGCCCTAAAACACAAGACCCATTAATTACCCATACTATGGTTGAGCCATAACCCTACTTATGGGTCTAGCTACTCATAATTGAAGAAGAAAACAAAAAAATAGATGAAGAACAAATAATATTAATTAATCACTAAGATAAATAACAAGATTCAATATTGAAATGTAGATAAAATTGCCCAAAATAGCTGAAAGTATCGAGCACACAAGCGCAACTACAAGCTAAAACTATCTGCTCGACCTACAAATGAAAAAGAAACTATTTATACTAAGCTGACAATTCTGGACAAAAATACCCCTACGGGTTTGCAGACCACACAAAATGGACTTTGATCGCACTAGGGCTTTGTACTTGACAAAACTACTATATGAACTTGGGTACCACAGACCGTAGAGAATGGACTACAGCGGGGGAGGCTTCTAGTGAGGTCCGCATAAAACGGATCGCGGGCCGCGTTGGCTTGACACTGGGAAATTGCAGCTCTCTGATTCTCCTAACTGCGGACAGCAGAGAATGGACTGTGGCCGCGCTGATCTCAGCGTGGACCATATAAAATGGTTGTGCAGCTGTATTGCCTTTCTGCCTGAATGTCATGCTCTCTGAATCTCACAATACGGATCACATAGAATATAGTGCGGCCGCATTGGCCTTGTTTTGCGTGAGCTTTGTCTTGTCTTGGTACTTGTGTAAGTTTCACTCCTTTGAGCTGATCTTTGACATCTTATCACTTTTTTTTACCAAACCTGCAATCAAACGCAACTTATGAGCCTATTGGGACTATTTTGTACAAATTATTAATCAAAACATAAGCAAGAAGGAGTATAAAAGGTATCAAAATCCCTAGTTATCAAAGAGTGAAGAGTGAATTAATTGGGGCGAGGGAGGATATGTAAGTAACAAAAAAAATTAGCTTTAAAACTCATTTGTTGGGCAGGAGTAGCGCATCCACGAGCGCGGCCAGGCTAGTCCAGGAAGAACACTTGGACATATGTGTGGTGATTAGCGTGGTCACTAGCGCGGCCACCAGCGAGACTGCGCTAGTGTTTTGGAGCTGAGGTAGAACGCTTGCCCATATGTGCGGCCCGTAGTGTAGTAGGTAGCGTGGGCGTGCTCCTGGGCATGGGTTTTTTTTATTTCTTTACTTGTTCTTTCCGCTTCCGATGGACTTGTCACCTGCCCAAACTCACCTGCATTGGTTAGTACTACCCAAACTCATAATTAACAACTACTACTATCAATATATCATTGCGTTGCCTCCCAATCAATGCCTTAGTTAATGTCGTCGCACGACGCAGACAAGCGTATTTAAGGTTCGTTCGATCTCTTGACTTCCGTTTAGTGGATTTCTGTTACGCTCCAGCCTCGGGAGGTGCAACCGATGCTCAATCGAGTGAACCCAATTGAGCAAGCCTTATCAAACACTTCCTAGCCAAGTCAATACAAATTAAAGAAAGCCATGCTTTCATTGCTTAGACAACAAAAGATAGTGTGATCTCCATTTTTAGTTCATTTTACATCACAAGTCTAAGCCATAGGAGATTCTATACATTTACACTTTAGAGACGCGACAACTAGAATCACAACATAATTAGTACTCCCATCCAACACCCACACATAACCCACATATATGTCTACAGAGCCTCTAAGGATACAAAAGACAAGTTTAACAATGCCGACGAAAAGGCCCCGGCTATACCTCAAAAGTGAAAGTCTAAAATAACAAGATGTGCGATATAGCCCCTTGAAGGAGAAGGGGGCTCACCAAGATATCGAGAAGGAGGTTGCTCCACTACGCACGATCGGCGTTGTCTGCTATGGAGCCACCTATATTCATTTAAAAATATAGTGCCCCCAGTAAAAGGGATGTTAGTACCATGGAATAGTACTAGTATGTATAACTAAATACCGTTTACTAGAAAGAACTATCAAGCAAGAACAAGTAAGTCACAAGAATGAATCAAGGTTTTAACCGAACACCACATCATCAAATAAACAAACCATAAAATCTTTCACATAATTTCCATAACTTAGTTTGGGGAATTTCTTTCATATGTTCATCACTGTCCTCAATACCACCAGTATCTTGAGTGGAGTCTGATCACGACCCGATCGGCTAGGTTGCCTCATTTAAGGCATATTCTCAATCATCATTTCATTTCCCATTTTTTTCGGATTCAATGTTGGCATATTACCACCATGTGTGCGGCATGGTATCCGATCACGGTCCAATCGGCTAGACCACCTTACTTAGGCGTTTTTCCTTTCTCATCAATCATCTCACTTGAATCTTTATTTCACATATATCATATCCATTTGTTGGCGCTTAGGGCCTCAATCATCACATCTTTTCTATTTTCAATGTCCATCTTGCAATTTGTGACTCTTGGGCACATATAAAAGCAATTCAAGTTGCAAACATAAGTAAGATTTCACATAGTTAGCATGTTAATCTTAGTTTTACTTTTGGCTTATAGCCCATGCATGTCAACACATAATTTGAATCCTTGACGCAACTTTAAATAACAAGGGTGGTTTATTAAACACGTTGAAGCACATCCTTCACACACACACACACACACATATATATATATATATATACATATATATATATATATATATATATATATATAATTACAAACCAATTCATGTGAGGAAACAATCGATACATCAACAAGTTCTAGTCTTACCACATTTGCGTAAACGCCAACAGAGCTCAATTTTTAATAAAAGGAGGTTTTAGCCATACATACCTCAATATAGCTTTCCTTACTCTTTGCAAAATTTCGGAGCTCTTAGCACTTTGATCTATTGTGAAAGAATTACGAATTGAATTGAGAATTAGAGATGAGATCGAGATTCTAGCTTGTTTTGAGCATATTATTAAACACTAAAGGTGCATTGTAGTTTTAGGTCCTTTTTGAGAGAAGTTTCTATCATTACATACCCCATTTGCTTTCTTTTTAGTTTACTCCCTCTTAATACCCTAAGGTTTGATATGAATGCAAGGAATGCACTCTTTTATCCATGAATTACCATACTAATGAGCCCTAGCTGAGTTGTATAAATAAGAGCTGAGAGAATGAAATCATACCTCTTGGGGTGAAGATTTAGGTGCCTTCACTTGGTTATCTTTAATGTTTTAGCAAGATTTTATGGAGAATTGTTGATGGGAAACACTTTCCCTCTCTAAGACCCTCTCTCTCTCTCTCTCTCTCTAAAAGCATCAGGAAATATGCTCAAAATAAGCCATAACACCAAATATATCGATAGAGGGTCGGTTTAAAAATTTAAAAAATTGGATCCCCGAGTCGGATTTGCGATCGCAAAGTCAAACATGCGGTCCACATAATGGACCGCAAAAATGCTTCCCTGGAACTGGACACACTGGTTGAGTTTGTGGCAGAAATGCGGACCGCATTCACATTCTGCGGTCGTAAAGTGCACCGCATGACTGACCTTCACAAAATCCCATGGAAGTTATACGACGACTATGTGGTCTGTATTTTGATTATGCGATCACATAATTTACCACATAGTTGACTTCAATTTGGCCAACACGCTAACTCATTCTACGGTAGATATGCGGTCTTCTTACCTGGTATGCGACCGCATTCTGGACCGCATAATTGCACTTTTATGAAAAACTTTGATTTTTGATTTTTAAATGCATAGATCAGTACAAAAGGGTCCGAATTACACATTCTTTAATACATTTTCATAATTTGGCACTACGAGCTCTTAAGTTTTGAGTACAAGTTTTTCACAGGGCCTTACAATTTCTGACACTTCCTTTGGTTCATTCATGCCTACATATAGTTTCAATCTCTGCCCATTGACTCTAAATGTATGAGAGTTTTTTTGTGATGCAATCTCTAAAACCCCTAAAGGAAATACTTCGACCACTCGAAATGGGCCAGACCATCTTGATTTGAGTTTACCAGGAAATAGCCTTAATCTTGAGTTATAGAGCAATACCATGTCTCTGGGATTGAAATGTCGCTCAAAAATATTTTGATAGTGCAACCTTTTCATTCTTTCATTGTACAACCTTGTGTTCTCAAAAGAAAGATATCGGAACTCGCCGAGCTCATGCAATTTTGTGACTCTCGTTGCGCCCGCAGCCTCAATGTCTAGATTCAACTGTTTCATTGCCTACCAAGCTCTATGCTCAAGTTCTACTAGCAAGAGGAAGGCCACTAGCAAGTGGAGGGCCTTCATAAACACCAACTTATATGGTTACATACCAATTGGTGTTGTAAAATCAATTCTATACGCCCAGAGTGCATCATCTAGCTTTTTTGCCCAATAAGTTCTCGTATCATTCATAGTTTTGGTTAGTACACTCTTTATCTCTCTATTAGACACTTCGACCTACCCACTGATATGAGGATGATATGGTGTTACCACCTTGTGGCGTACATCGTACTTCGCTAGCAGCTTTTCAAAATCTCGATTGCAGAAGTGAGTGCCCTTGTCACTGATTATAGCTCTTGGAGACCCGGAACGAGTGAATATCTTCTTCTTCAAAAAATCCCACCACCACTTTTGCATCACTAGTGGGAAGTGATGCAGCTTCCACCCATTTGTACACGTAATCTACAACAAAAAGTATGTATTTATTGCCAAAGGAACTGCGAAGGGGCCCATGAAGTCTATCCCTCAGACACCGAACACTTCAACCTCTTGAATTAGGTTCATGGGCATCACATGGCGATGGGAAATGTCCTTGATTTTCAAACATTCATTACATCCCTTCACCCATTGATGAGCATCCTTAAACACTGTTGGCCAGTAGAACCCGTCTTCTAGCACTTTCGCTGATGCCTTGACTCCTCCAAAATGCCCTTCATACGCTAATGTGTGAGATTCCTACAAAATAGAATATTGTCCTATCTAGGGAATACACCTCTGGATCATAGTTTCAAAACATATTCTGAACAGATATGGTTTATCCTAATAGTACATGTGGCAATCACGATAAAACTTTTTCTTTTGTAGTGAGGTAAGTGTTGGAAACACGTTTCAAATGCAATATACTAAACGTGTGTTCTTTTGTAGGTTTTGATGAATGTCAAACAAAGCAATAAGCGATATATAGCAGTGCTCAAGGACAAGCACAAAATGGATGCATTACAAGAAGCTCAAGACAAAGTTTAGAAATGTTATAATTGAGCCAATATTAATTGTGATCTTGATTCCTCAATCTTGGCTCATAACATGGCTTCTCTACTAAAATTATTTTTCCAAAATCATGCATATCTAACTTAAGTGTCAAATGATTTTAAACTATGCATATTTATATTTGTTAAAATGTTTTTCAAACATGCCTCAAAAATCTAGGCTAAGATAATCGATTATGTACTTATGATAATCGAGTATCTCTAAGCCAAGACTGCATGACAATCGATTGTGAATTAATGATAATCGATTGTGAGTAAGTCAGTTAACATCAGGTTTTTGCAAACTGCATAACAATCGATTGTGTACTTTTGATAATCGATTGTTAACTGAGGCAAAGTTTTCAAAACTCAGAAAAATCGATTATGAACTAATGGTAATCGATTAGAATGAGAAAAATGTCTCCCAGTGCTTTTAAATAAATTAATAATCGATTGTGGCTTTTGATAATCGATTATATATGAGACAGAAAGTTTTGAAATTAATTAATAATCGATTATGGCTTCTGATAATCGATTATATATGAGACAGTAAGTTTTGAAATTAATTTATAATCGATTGTTCTATTTGATAATCGATTGTTGGAACTAACCGTTGTCATACATTTTCAAATTACCTTCAGGTAATCGATTGTTGATATTTAACAATCGATGTTTTGCGTAAAATCTGGAAAAGATTTTCTGAACGTTGTTAAAATAATCGATTGTTGATTTCCTGATAATCGATGTTTTATGCCAAAAATTGGAAAGGATTTTTTAACGTTATAAATAATCGATTATTGATTTGAAGTAATCGATTGTTGACGTAAAATCTGGGATTGAATTTTTGATCTGATAGGCAAACAATCGATTGTTTAGTCTTGACAATCGATTGTTACTGAGTAATTTCAGCAATCCTTAATTGGCAATTAGACAACGGTAAGACTGAGTTTTTCACCTATAAATACAGGCTTAACTCAGTGTTTTCACAACAACAACATATACAATTTAAGTATTTTCATTGCTAAAAGCTTTCTTACATTGATCATCATTTTCATTCATCCATAAAGCTTTTTGAAGAGCCATTCTATTGAGCTAAGTTGTTGTGATCTTGAGCGTACTATTTCTACTCATATCTACTCATTGAGGAGTACTTTGTAAAGTGAGTTTGTTTTGTGTTTGTAAGAGAATTGCGATTCTCGTTTGTTGAGGAACTTGTGATTCCTCAGTTGAAGTCTTTGGGATTGTTATCCCCGAGCAGTTGAAGTCTTTGGGATTGTTATCCCCGAGCAGTTGAAGTCTTTGGGATTGTTATCCCCGAGCAGTTGAAGTCTTTGGGATTGTTATCCCCGAGCAATTGAAGTCTTTGGGATTGTTATCCCCGAGCAATTGAAGTCTTTGGGATTGGTATCCCCGAGCAATTGAAGTCTTTGGGATTGTGATCCCCGAGCACCTAGGTGAGGCTTGTGTCCTCAGCTGTAACGGTTTGTTAAGCACCCGTAAGCTTGACAAGTTTAGTGGAAATCTCGAGAGAGTCTCTCGGGGACTGGACTAACCACGTTTGTGGCCAACCAGGATACATCATTGTGTAAGTTTATTTTACTGCACTTGTTTTAATTTCTGCAAAGTTTTTAAATTCCGCACTAAAACGCTTAATATTTTTAAAACGCTATTCACCCCCCCTCTAGCGTAAAGCGTTATTTCCAACAATTGGTATCAGAGCCATACTCTCTGAAAGACTTAACCGTTTGAGAGAATCTTTCCATGGCTTCTACTCTAGACTCTTTTGCAGGTATTGATGAAGGACAGTGCCCCACAATACCTCCTTTGTTCAACGGGACTAATTATTCATATTGGAAAGAAAGGATGCAGATATTCGTCAGATCAAACAGCCCTTACTTGTGGAAGGTGTACACCAAAGGAAATGAGGTTCCTGTCAAACAAGTGGAAGGAATATGGGTGCCAAAAACAGAAGAGGAATTCAACGCCGAGGATAATCGAATGGTCCAAAATAATTTTAAAGCTATTAATTTATTACTCTGTGCTGTTAATGCTAATGATTACAGGAAAATCTCCTGCTGCAAAACAGCGAAAGAAATGTGGGACAAGCTTGAGGTCACTTACGAAGGGACTGACCAGGTAAGAGAAGCTAAAATTGATTTTTTAACTCATGCTTACGAATTGTTCCATATGAAGGAAGGCGAAAAGGTAGACGAGATGTTTGAGCGGTTCTCATCAATAGTGAATGATCTCCACGCACTCAAGAAGACGTTCACAGACAAAGAACTAGTTCGAAAAATTCTTAGGAGCCTAACACCGGCATGGCGATCAAAGGCCGATGCGATTCAAGAGTCAATTGGAATCACGAACGTCACCATAGACGCTCTTAGAGGTAATCTTAAGACTTATGAATCCACTATTCTTAACCCTATTGTTGACGAACAAAGAAGGCAAAAGATTGCTCTAAAGGCGAGCACAAGTCAATCACCAATTGAAGAGGATGGAGATAGCGAATTTGGACTCATCATCAAAAAGTTCCAAAAATTCATGCGAAAAGAATATGACCGCAAAGGGAAAAAGCAAGGTGAGCAAGTTAAATGTTATGAATGTGGTGAAACAGGGCATATCAAAACAAACTGCCCAAATCTTAAAAAGGAGAAGAAACCCTTCAAGAAGCAACGAGCATACATATCTTGGGGAGGAGATTCCGGAGACGAATCCAGTGAAGAAGAAAATGAAGAAGCGGCAAATCTCTGCCTCATGGCACAGGAAGAAAATCAAAGTGAGGTAAGTCAAATCTCTTCTCAAAATTTTTATACTCTTGATGACATGAGAAATGCCTTTGATGAATTGTATGCTGAATTTCTCAAAGTTACAAAAACCGTCACTAGTTTAAGAGAAAATGCTTCTCTAAAAGAACAAGATTTTCAAAAACAGTTTTCATTAAAAGAAAAAGAATTAGAAAAATTGGTTTTGGAAAATGAGAAGCTACTAGAACAAAACAAGTTTTATGGGAAAAGAAGTTCTGACAAGCCCGAGAGCTCTACAAAAAATTGTGCTTCTTGTGTAGACCTTAAGAATGAAGTAGGTAGATTAAAAGGCACACTAGATAAATTCAACTCCTCTCATAAAAACTTGAATGTGGTGCTTGATAACTTGAAATCAACCAAGCATGGAATAGGCTTCATAAATGAAGAAGAGGTTGATGCAAAAACCCAACCACCTAGAGCTCAACCTAGGATTAATAACAAAAATGCCTTTCCTAAAACAAACATGCATGCTAGACAAAATATTAGGAGACCTAGACATGACCTTCCGCCTAGCAATCGTCACCATAGACATGATGCATATTTTAGGCACAACAATGATCATGCTAGAAGATCCCGAAATGTTCAACCTAGAAATGACTATGGTGTTCAAATTAGGAGAAATGAAAATAGAGTAAACAATGTGCATTATTCTAGCTACTATGAGCCTAGACGCATGCATAATCCAAATGTGACATGTCATTATTGTAGACGAATTGGTCATATTGCTCCCGCATGCTTTACTAGACATAGACATGCTACTCAAACATATCATTATAGTATGCATAACCCTCAAGGACCCAAAATGGCATGGGTACCAAAAGAGCATTGATTTGTTTTGCAGGTGTGCTTGAAGGAATCAAGTGTAGTGGATGCTCCAAACACTTGACGAGAGACGAATTCAAAATTCCTTCAATTAAAGCACAAAGAAGGAGGAAGAGACGGAAAAGTCGACTTATGTTTTTTTAAATCGGAAGTATTTTCGAAAAATTCAAAAGGCAAAATTGTGGAAAAAGCTTCGTAAATTGGAGAATGAGCCAAAAGACCAAAATGAACGGAGGATGTTCAAAATCAGGTAATTGGCAAAGTCGAAGGGAAGGTAAGTACCCTAAACCCTCTTAAGAACATCCTAGGACAAAATTCTTAAGAGTTCATTTTTTTCACCCGACTACACGAGTTTCAAAGTTATTATTTCATTTATAGATTACTGACTTGAGCGTCGGAGATGTTTAATTCTATTTTGCAGGCATCCCCCAAAAGGTAAGAGGAAAGTATGAATTATCTTGATACAAGAAAAAAATTCGATCATAATCGATTATTTATGCTTACAATCGATTATCAGTATCAATAATCGATTATTTGTTGATTCAATTTTTTTCCATGAAATCTTGTTAAATGTTTACATTGCCTGATAGAATTAAGTCTCATCATTTCAGCATCCCCCTTCCAAACAATCGATTATTTGTTCTGCCAATCGATTATTTGCCAAAATTCAAACTCTCTGTGAGTGAAACAATTGATTACTATATATTGACAATCGATTATCTGTTTTAAACTTATGTTACCGTTTTGGCTCCATAATCGATTCCTGACAGGTCATAAATATGAAAAACAATCGATTACCAAGTTTGACAATCGACTATCTTTTTCAAATTTTCTTACCGTTCTGGCGTGTAATCGATGTGTCAGATCATTTTCATTAATGACAATCGATTATTCCATTCAAACAATCGATTGTTGAACGGTCAGTGAATTTATTTTTACCGTTTCAGACTCCAAATCTCTTCAAATCATTTCCAATAAATGTAAGATTCATTCCTTCTCTATATATAGGCTGCACATATGCTCTTGTATACTCACTCAATCCTCCCAAGCATCAAAATTCTCTTGTTTTCTTTGAAAAATCCTAGCACATCCTTTCAAAAAAAAAAAAAAAATGTCAAGCCGCAACTCAAAACGTGCTCGTTCCAAACAAGGTGCTTCTTCTTCTCGCCATCCATATCAAGATGGATCGGTTCTATTCTTTGAATCCAATGAAGAGCTCACCCGTTTCTTAACCAAATTTGAGAAACGCCTTATTCTCCCTCCTCGCTTTTCAACAAACGCTCTTGTTGCACCATTCATTCCAGCCGCAAATATGCTAAGAGAGTGCAACCTTTTCAATTTCCTACTCCTTACTCACCCCTACTACAACATTTCTTTGGTTGAAGCTTTTTACTCCAACCTTCACAAAGATGATGAGGGTGAACTTGTTACCAATGTTAACGGCATTCCCATTCTAATTTCTGAAGATAACCTCCACCTCATTGCCGGCATTCCGCATGATGGTGAAGACATCTACCAGTACATAAATGATGCCGGGGTCATGATTGATGAAGCTAATCTCTTCCGCCAAGCCGGAGTAGCCTATGATGAGTCCTCTTCCCGTCGTCCCACCATAAAGGGTATGGACCCGAATTATCGTTTCATTCTCTATTTCATCACTCGTGTTCTCAAACCCCGTAAACTCAATCACACCACCATTTCCCAAGAGGATGCCAAATTTCTTCATGCCATTGTCACCGGTGTTAAAATAAATTGGTGCAAGCTTATTCTATCTCATATGTTCAATGCCACCAGAGATGACATACCTCTCCCCTATGCCCTCTTAATAATGAAATTTCTTGAAGCTTCCGGAGTCAATATTGCTAATGGTCCTCTCAAAAAGAGCACCAAAATCTGGGAAATTTCGAAGTCTTCCTTTCATCATGATGGTGATCATGCTCCCGCTCCTCCTCAAAATCGACAAGCCCGTCGTGCTCATCCTCCTCAGGAGCCTACCCTCCGGACCATTTCTGACCAAATTACTCAACTAACCCGTGAGGTCCATGGTTACTTTGATCACGTGCATTATGCCTATGCTCAGATGGTGCCATATCAAGCGCCTACCAATGATGATGAAGGGGATGGGGGTGATGAATGATGAAATTGTTGTTGTTATGATGAGAAATTGTTGTTTTTGGTCTGTTTGTTCTTGATTGGTTAGTTATGTTTGGTTTCACCCTTGTAATGTTATCTTACTTTTCCAATAAATAAACTTGTGTTTATTTCACATTTTTTTTCATATTCTTCCCTTGTGTAAATTTTTGCTAATGGCAAAAGGGGGAAGAAACGGGATATCAAGAAGTATGCTATATCACTCTCAACTTCATTCATGCTTAAAGTGAGGGGGAACATGAATTGAGGGGGAACATCAAATTGCATACTTTACTCTTGTCTTGGATTATCAAAATAATTATTGCATATATCCCGCTTATGTTTGCCATTATCAAAAAGGGGGAAATTGTTGGAAACACGTTTCAAATGCAATATACTAAACGTGTGTTCTTTTGTAGGTTTTGATGAATGTCAAACAAAGCAATAAGCGATATATAGCAGTGCTCAAGGACAAGCACAAAATGGATGCATTACAAGAAGCTCAAGACAAAGTTTAGAAATGTTATAATTGAGCCAATATTAATTGTGATCTTGATTCCTCAATCTTGGCTCATAACATGGCTTCTCTACTAAAATTATTTTTCCAAAATCATGCATATCTAACTTAAGTGTCAAATGATTTTAAACTATGCATATTTATATTTGTTAAAATGTTTTTCAAACATGCCTCAAAAATCTGGGCTAAGATAATCGATTATGTACTTATGATAATCGAGTATCTCTAAGCCAAGACTGCATGACAATCGATTGTGAATTAATGATAATCGATTGTGAGTAAGTCAGTTAACATCAGGTTTTTGCAAACTGCATAACAATCGATTGTGTACTTTTGATAATCGATTGTTAACTGAGGCAAAGTTTTCAAAACTCAGAAAAATCGATTATGAACTGATGGTAATCGATTAGAATGAGAAAAATGTCTCCCAGTGTTTTTAAATAAATTAATAATCGATTGTGGCTTTTGATAATCGATTATATATGAGACAGAAAGTTTTGAAATTAATTAATAATCGATTATGGCTTCTGATAATCGATTATATATGAGACAGTAAGTTTTGAAATTAATTTATAATCGATTGTTCTATTTGATAATCGATTGTTGGAACTAACCGTTGTCATACATTTTCAAATTACCTTCAGGTAATCGATTGTTGATATTTAACAATCGATGTTTTGCGTAAAATCTGGAAAAGATTTTCTGAACGTTGTTAAAATAATCGATTGTTGATTTCCTGATAATCGATGTTTTATGCCAAAAATTGGAAAGGATTTTTTAACGTTATAAATAATCGATTATTGATTTGAAGTAATCGATTGTTGACGTAAAATCTGGGATTGAATTTTTGATCTGATAGGCAAACAATCGATTGTTTAGTCTTGACAATCGATTGTTACTGAGTAATTTCAGCAATCCTTAATTGGCAATTAGACAACGGTAAGACTGAGTTTTTCACCTATAAATACAGGCTTAACTCAGTGTTTTCACAACAACAACATATACAATTTAAGTATTTTCATTGCTAAAAGCTTTCTTACATTGATCATCATTTTCATTCATCCATAAAGCTTTTTGAAGAGCCATTCTATTGAGCTAAGTTGTTGTGATCTTGAGCGTACTATTTCTACTCATATCTACTCATTGAGGAGTACTTTGTAAAGTGAGTTTGTTTTGTGTTTGTAAGAGAATTGCGATTCTCGTTTGTTGAGGAACTTGTGATTCCTCAGTTGAAGTCTTTGGGATTGTTATCCCCGAGCAGTTGAAGTCTTTGGGATTGTTATCCCCGAGCAGTTGAAGTCTTTGGGATTGTTATCCCCGAGCAGTTGAAGTCTTTGGGATTGTTATCCCCGAGCAATTGAAGTCTTTGGGATTGTTATCCCCGAGCAATTAAAGTCTTTGGGATTGGTATCCCCGAGCAATTGAAGTCTTTGGGATTGTGATCCCCGAGCACCTAGGTGAGGCTTGTGTCCTCAGCTGTAACGGTTTGTTAAGCACCCGTAAGCTTGACAAGTTTAGTGGAAATCTCGAGAGAGTCTCTCGGGGACTGGACTAACCACGTTTGTGGCCAACCAGGATACATCATTGTGTAAGTTTATTTTACTGCACTTGTTTTAATTTCTGCAAAGTTTTTAAATTCCGCACTAAAACGCTTAATATTTTTAAAACGCTATTCACCCCCCCCCCCCCTAGTGTAAAGCGTTATTTCCAACAATAAGTTCATAAGGCACAATACTGCTTGCTAAATAATTGGCAATATCAGCATACCACACCGTCTCCTCCATTGTCACTTCAAGTAATTATTCATCCGAAATGTCTCTGTTATATCCTCAACCTCTACCTTCTTTTCAGCTCCATCCAACCTTGAGAGGTGGCCAACTATTTGGTTCTTTGTCCATTTTCTGTCTTGGATCTCCAAATCGAATTATTGTAGCAAAAAGACCTGAACCAAGCTTGGGTTTGAATCCTTCTTTCCTATCAAGCACCTAATTTCTGCATGGTTAGTATAAATAATAACTTTTGAACTAATCAAATATGACCTGAATTTTTCGAATGCAAAAATGACAACCGATATCTCTTTTTTTGCACGGTGTAATTGAGTTGTGCACCACTTAGCATTCTGCTTGCATAGTAGATTGGGTGCATCAGTTTATCCTTTTGCTGCCCAAGACTGCTCCAATAGCATAGTCACTTTCATCACACATGAGCTCGAACGGTTGTTCCTAGTCAGGTGCAACCATGATGAGTGCAGTCACCGATCTCTTCTTCAGCTCCTCAAATACTAACCTGCAATCATTAGAAAATGCAAAGGGCTGATCATTTTCAAGGAGTTCACATAAAGAGTTAGCAATCTTAGAGAAATATTTTATGAATCACCTGTAGAACTATGCGTCCCAAGGAAATTTCTCACTGCCTTGACTGAAGTAGGCGGTGGCAACTTCTCAATCACGTCAACCTTAGCATGGTCAACCTCGATTCCTTTACTGGACACTTGATGCCCCAGGACTATGCCCTATTGTACCATGAAATGGCACTTTTCCCCATAACGAGAAATCATCTATGAACACCTCCATTATATCTTCGACCATATCAGTGAATATGGCCATCATGCATCAATGGAATATAGTGGGTGCATTGCATAGGCCAAGGGGCATCCTTCAAAAAGCATAAATGCCATATGGTCAAGTAAAAGAAGTCTTCTCTTTGTCCTCTGGTGCAATTGAGATTTTGATTGTATCCTGAGTACCTATCCAGAAAATAGAAGTGAGACCTCCCTGCCAATCTGTCATGCATTTGGTCAATGAAGGGAAGCAGGAAATGGTCTTTCAGGTGACTAGATTTAATTTTCTATAGTCCATGCAAATTCTCCGACCTGTGAGGGTTCTTGTAGAAATCATCTCATTGTTGTCATTTTTTACCATTGTTATGCCTCCCTTCTTAGGGACACATTACACCGGGCTAACCCAGTTGCTGTCAGAGATTAGGAAAAAAAACTCCCGCATCCAACCACTTATCACTTCTTTCTTCACCACTTCCTTCATGTTGGGATTCAACCATTTTTGGTGCTCCCTAGAAGGTTTGTGTCCCTCTTCCAGCAGAATTTGATGCATATAATATGCCGCGCTGATCCCCTTAATGTCTGCATGGTCCATCCAGTGGCAGTCTTGCACCTTGAGTACTTACACAAGTTGTTATGCTTGTACATCTAATAAACTAGATGAGATAATAACATGTAACGAGGAGTTAGGTCCTAGAAACTCATACCTGAGATGGGAAGGCAGTGGCTTCAATTCTAGGTTTGGCGGTTCTTTTATGGATAGCTTGGTTGGAGGAGTTTCTCCATTTTCTAAGTGTAGGGGCTCGAATTCAAGAGTTCTATCCCAAAACCCTATGCCCTCTAAAGCCAAAACCCATACTCCAATTCTTTCCCATTCACTTTATCTAAATTGACTAGACATGCAACAAGAGGTCATCAATAGTCAATGTTTCATCATCAAATTCTACGATTACATCCACGACATCAATAAGAGAGCAATTGGTGAATTCACTCAGTCGCCTCATAGATTGCTGCACATTGAATATTATCTCCTCATCATTCAATCTCATCTTGAGCTCCCTAGTTTCACAATCAATTATAGCTTTCACCGTGGCTAAGATCGGCCTTCCCAAAATTATGGAAATTTCTTCATCCACCTTGCAATCTAGAATCATAAAATCTGCAGGAAACACAAATTTCCCTACCTGAATTAACACGTCATCCAAGATCCCAAAGGGTCTTTTCACTGTCATGTCAGCTAGCTACAACAACATGGATGTGGGTCTAGCTCTTCCAATCCCCAACCTCTTATAGATTGCCAGGGGCATAAGATTTATGCTGCCTCCCAAGTCACAAAGTGCCTTGGTAAATGCAAAGTTACCTATAGTGCACAGAATTGTGAAACTCCCTAGGTTAGACAACTTCTCAGCAATTGGTCTAGTCAACACAACACTGTAGGTATGAGTTAGAGTCACTGTAGCCAAGCCTTGGAAATCAAATTTTTTGGAAATCAAGTCATTCATCATTTTTGCATAACTAGGCATTTCTTTTAAAGCATCAATCAGTGGAATATTTACCTAGATTTGCTTTCGCATCTCCAAAATTTTCTTACACCGCTCCTCTTTCTGGTACTTGGCCAGTCTCTGTGGGAATGGTGATGGAAGTCTCTTTTTCCCAACGATTTGGGTATTTTCTTTGTTAGACATCACCTCAACCACCGGTTCTTGGGCTGTCTCAACTTCTTTTTCAGCCTCAATCCGTGTGTTATGTTCTTCTTGGGTAGGTTGCACTGTCACCTCTACCAGTTTTGTTGAATCATCTAGCTCAGTGGGCACTGGTACAAATGTCTCAGCTTGTCTACTTTCTTGAGGCCTCTCTTAATCTAAGTCTAAGTCTTTGCCATTACGTAGATTCACTGCCATTATCTGCTTGGGGCTTTGATCTTTTAGAATTACCTGCATGTCAGCAGGCAATGTCCCAAGATGACGATTATTCAAAGACATTGAAATCTGACCTATCTGCACTTCAATATTCTTAATAGATGACTCATGTGTATCTACTCTTTTACTTATTTTTGCATTTCACCCAATAACCTGCTGCATCATTGCCTCGAGTCTAGCAAACCTATCTTCCACCATGCTGCAGCCGAGGAGGATGATAACCTTGCTATTGATTTTAATTATTATATCTCCGTGGCCTTTGGTAAGGCGCCATATTATTTTGAGGTATCATACCTCCCATGTTTCCATTATTGAGCCGTGGTTGAACTTCCCTGTTTGGTTGATGTTGTTGGTCCCAATTCCGACCACCATACCTTTGGCCCCCATAATTAGATACATAATTCATGTCTTCTAGGTAGTGATGATGATTACTTTCTATATTTCATTGTTACCAATTGGTTGGCTAATGTAAGATGCGCATACGCCTCCATTAGTAGTATCAACAATTTGTACCTGCTACTTCTACCCTGACTCTTCCAACCTTTTGGTGAGTAGACTCATATGTGTCATTAATGTGGACATGCTTTCAGCAAGAGTGTTGGATGGATATAAAGGCACTGAGTGAACTACTAGAGTGATAGGCGCATTCCTGGTGGTCCACCCCGAATTCTATGCTATCTTGTCAAGCAGACTCTAGCTTTCTCTCCATGTTTTGCTCAAAAATGCTCCACCAACTGAAGCATCAACATTACCCTTCACACTATCTGCCATACCCATGTAAAACCGTTGTCCTAACATCTGATATGGAATCTCGTGGTGCGGACATATAACCAGCATCCCTTTGAATGGTTCCCATGTGTTCTTGTAGTGTCCCCATTGATCTATGTTTGAAACTCAAAATTTCATATACTTGTTGAGCAGTCTTGTTAGGTGGATGAAACTTGTTCACAAATTGCTTGACTAACTCTTCCCAAGTCATTATGGAATTAATGGGGAGTGAGCTTAGCCAAGTCTGGGCTACTCCTGTCACTGAGAATGGAAACAACAACAACTCTATTGCTTTTCAAGTTACATTGGGCTACCTTTGAGTTTTGCAAAGGACATGAAATTCTTCAAGTGCTATTGAGGATCTTTGATTTGTGATCCCGAAAATAGTCCCTTGTTTTGCAACAAGTGTAGCATGTTGTTCGTGATTTAAATGATTAAGCCTGTATCTGCGGGACTAAGATCCCCGTGTCCAAATTCTTTGTTGTGGGTTGTGCCCAGTCATATAGAGCAGCCTTTGGCACAAGAGCTATCAGTAGTGCTAATGGCACAGCTGGGTCTACCACATTATCTTCCATTTCTTGTTCGAGTTGTTCAGTTTTTTGTTGTTATTTGTTTTTCCAGTTGGCCCGATTCAAGGCCTTGAAAACCTTCTCGGGATATGTTAATTCTTCAATACTTCACCAGTTATTAATGCGTTTCAAGGCATGCATCGGTACAACCAAGTTAACAAAGTTTAAAGTTTCAATGTATAGATTGAAATAGAGAAAACTGACTACACAAAGACTTTTTTGTAATTCTTTCATGTGTAATTGATAACACCATTAGTTCCCCTGCAATAATGCCAAAATTTTATCACACCCAACTATGCCTTAAAAAGGACTAAGTAGTCGTTACAAATATAATCCGAGTATTTAGCCCAGATTCGAATCCCACAGGGAATTAACCTACCAATTACTATCGTTAGACTCACTAAATTCTTCGTAATCAACTTCCCAAATATTTTGAATAACAATTAGTGATATTTTTACTAGCTATAACTGAATAAAGTTAAGTAAACTGTAAGCTAACTACGATTAAGTTGTACACAAATAAGAGAAGGATCTAAGGTTGTGATTTTCCATATTGATGGAATTCCTTCCTGTTATGTTTTGCATAGAATTGCCTAATCATCTCTGTCGATCATGAGCACTCTTATTACCATAAATATCTCTGGATTAATCACGAAGATTTACTATATTCACTCTCCCGAGTTACGCTAGTTGGCTTTTAACACCGCTCACTTTATATCGCACCCAAGACTTTGTTATCCATAATCCTGCCTTTAAACCCTCGGTTATTGATCCTTTATATACTCTGGTAGTGGTGTTGTACAACAATTACCTAAATATGCACTCTCTCTCGAGTAATACATACTAAATAGGCACAAGTAGTTGAAGATCCTATCAATTAACTACGACAAAAACGTAGTTGAACAAATAAAGATTAAACTGGGCAAACTATATTAACATAACAAGAAGTTCATCCTCCAATAGGTTTCATCAAAACCTTAGACAAAATATTTAGCTACTCATACTAGTATTCATCATAAAAATAGTTAGATTCATCACAAAATGGTAAAATACAAAAGGAAGAAAGGAAGAACTTGAAGATGATTTCTCCTCCTTGCCTCACGCCTCCCTTTGCCTTCAACTCGGCTGGAACACAAAACTCCACTACTCTTTAGCGCGAGCTGGACCGCATATAGGTTAAGTAGAATTATCCCTAAACTTCCAAGTTTACCTCTGACTTGCATTTTTTTCGAACTGGACTAGCGTGGTCGCGTTAGTGGGTGCGCTACTGACCGCACGTATGTCATATCATTCTGCCTCGAACTCCTGGGTCGCGCTAGTATAGGTCATCATTTCAACCCTTGTTTCTCTCTTCTTTCAACCTACTTAGCACCGTGGGGCTTCCTTTGCTTCAATTTATCTTCAAATATAGATCTAAGTTCTCATACGCACAACTTGCTCCTGCAAAATATAAAACTTACAATTAGAGCCAATTTATCATCATTTAACTATCTTATAATAATGAAACATAGTTAAGCTGGGGCATAAACAGTCGCCGAATTACATGAATCTAGCTTATTATCGGTGTTAGGGAACAACAATAGCATAAGCCACAAGAGGCGCAACAAGACAAACAAAGAGAACCTAAGAAAGTTACTAAAGAGTGGAGGTCAAAAGGACCATTGAAAGAAGGTGCTAATCTGGCTAAGAAGGCAACGAGATTATCCAACAGCAGAGACAAGATGAACAACAGCAACAAACTCAAATAGGATTTGAAGATAAAGAAAATATACATCTAATGGAAGCTAAGACAATAGCTCAGAAAGATAATGTAAAGACACTCTTTCAACAACAATGAATAGTGGAAACCTAATGAATAAAGGTATAGCTATAGAAGACAGTATTGAGCTGGATATGGTAAAACTCCCAGCTTTATCACCTATATCAATGAAGAATACCTTTGAGCCGTTAAATAAGGGGAATTGGAGTACTAACACTTTACCTCCTGATAAAGGTAGAGGTAGAATGACCTGCTAATGAAGTGGATATTCTGGAATATTATATGGGTAAATAAGAGGTATAAACAAAAACATGGAAAATATATCAGCAATAAAAGAATAAAGTTAGCAGTTATAGTAGAAACAAGAGTTAAAGAACAAAATGCTAGTAGGATTATGCAAAGAATAATGCCAGGGTGGAATTATGCTACCAACTATCAGGATGTTTTAAATGAGAGAATATGGTTCACTTGGGATCCACAATGGTATAATATTACTATCCTAAGTGTTGCAGCTCAATTTATACAATATTTGGTTCAAGACAGTGGGAATAATAGATTGTGTAGTTACTGCTATATACAGATACAATAAAAACAATCATGGGATGGTTTGAAGGGTATTGCAATAGGAATTACAAAGCCATGGTTGCTATATGTGGACGTCAATTCAATATTGTACTCTAAAGATAGGTTGATGAGTAATCCTATTAACTACACACAAATCCAAGACTTTGTAGAGTGTGTAACATCTCTGAATTTGAATGAACTAACATGGATAGGAGAATACTATACATGGTCTAATAAATAACATGGTACAGACAGGATCAACAGTAGGATTGATAGAGCATTTGACAACTATGAGTTGATGGGGTCATGTGATCACTAAATATGAGCTTCCATTTATATTTGATCATAGACCAATGCTACTAACCTTGAACTTAGCATCTAAATCTGGCAAAACACCTTTCAAATTCTTCAACATATGGGCAGATCAGGACAGTTTCGCTACAATTGTGGGAAGAGTTTGGAATCAATCACATACTAATTGCAAAATGAAGAACATTTGGTGAATTGAAAGCACTAAGACCTCCGTTCAAGAATCTGAATAATGAACAATTTAGAACCATCAATGTGAAGATTGCACATGCTAGAGTGATCCTAGAGGATGTGCAACAAAAGATCATTGTAGCTTGCAAAGAATCATTGATTAACGAAAAGAAAAGTATATTGCAGAACTTAGAAAAATGGTCTCTTATTGAAGAAAGTGTGTTGAGATAAAAAGCAAGAACCAAATGGATCAAACTGGGAGATTCAAATACTAAGTATTTTGCAGCAGTCATGAAAGAAAGAAGCCAGAAGAAACAATTAAATGAACATGTTCCTATTGGAGGTGATAATCTTACTCATCCTGGTAGTGTAAGCAAGAAGAGGTAGAATTCTACAAGTCTCTAATGGGATAAACATCTCACTCTCTCCCTGCTATTAATAGAATGATTATGAAAAATCGTCCAGTATTGTCACACAGGAAGAGATTGCTCTGTGTGGTGAAGTTATTGACAGAGAAATTTATGCTGCTTTATGTGCTATTAATAATGATAAAGCACCAGGAATTGATAGTTAAAATGCTTATTTATTTAAGAAGGTATGGGTGATTATTAAAGATGAAGTTAGTTAAACTATTAAATAGTTCTTTATTACTGGAAAACTTTATAAAGATGTGAATTGTACTACTCTCACATTGGTACCTAAACTGGCTAATCCTAGCATAATAAAAAAATTACAGACCAATTGCTTGATGCACCATGCTTTACAAGCTGATATCTAAAGTCCTATCAGTCAAAATTTAATAAGTTGTTGTATTAGTAATGTGAGGCACAAACTGGTTTCATACATGGTAGGAGAATAACAAATAATATTATACTAGCACACGAACTAGTGAAAGCTTACACACATGTTTGCTAGGTGCATGATCAAAATTGACCTCCAAAAAGCTTATGATTCAACTAAATAGAGCTTTTTGGAGCAAGTTATGATTGAGATGGATACCCAGTGAGGTTTGTGGCATGGATAATGGAGTGTGCATCTACAGTTAACTACACTATCATGGACAATGGAGAACCTACCCCACCTTGCAATGATGCTAAAGGCTTAAGACAAGGAGACCACATCTCCCCTTTTTCGTTTGCAATAGTAATGGAGTATCTTAACAGAAGCCTCAACAAATTGAAGGAGGTAAAAGGTTTCAAGTTTCATTCCAGATGTGTAAAGTTAGGGATCACACATCTCAGCTATGTAGATGATCTTCTATTTTTTGGTAGAGGTGACTTAAACTCTATCTCTCATATTCATGAATGCTTCAAACATTTCTCTCATGTTTCTGCCTTACAAGAAAATTTGAAGAAAAGCTCAGTACATTTTTAGGGAGAGTCTAGCAGAGTATCAGATTGGAGATTATTCAGAAGTTGGGTTACACAGCTGGAGAGCTACCTTTTAAGTGTCTTGGTATTCCTCTTGCTACAAAGAAGCTCTACCTGATACAATGGTACCCTCTAGTAGAAAATATAGTTGCAAGAATTTCTTCATGGACAATAAAGAAACTTTTATATGTTGGAAGAGTACAACTGGTTCAAAATGTTTTATTTGGTATTCAATCCTATCGATCACAATTATTTAACTTACCAACAAAAGTACTAGAAGATGATAGAAGCCTTCTGCAGGAGCTATATCTGGTATGGCGTTAATACCATTACAAAAAAGTCTTTGGTTGTATGGAATAGGATGTGTACAGCTAAATTAAGTGAAGGTTTAGGTTTGATTAACATACAATTGTGGAACAAGGCAGCTCTAGCAGAATATATTGGGATGTAGCAAGTAAGCAAGATAGATTATGGATCAGGTGGATTCATGCTTTCTGTATCAAAGATAAGAAGTTGGAAAATATTGCAATTCAACAACAGGCAAGCTGGATGGTCAGACAGATCTTAAGTGCTAGAACAACTCTACAACAAGTACAAAATAAGCAACATGTCAAAAAGAGTATGGTTAGTTAGTTTTACCTCCAGATGCTGGGAGATAGGCTTAGAGTCACTTGGAAATGTATGATGTTCTAAAACAAGGCTAGACCAAAAGCTATATTTACAATGTGGTTATAATTGCGTGGGAGACTCTTAACAACTGATAGGTTGATCAAATGAGGGGGTCACTATGGAATCAAAATACTCTATGTCAGCATCATGATGAAACCAAAGATCATTTGTTTGTAGGATGTTAATTTACCAAGGCAGTTTGGCAGAAGGTCCTAAATGGATGCAGATGCAGGATGTAGTTCGAGATAATTGGGAACACCATGAACAATGGATGATAAATTGTGCCAAGGGTAGATCCTATGTAGCAAAACTGTATCAGATGGTGTATGATGAGATTCCACATAGTCTATGGATTAAAAAGAATATAAGGATATTTGAACAGAAAAGTAGAGGAGTAGATAGTATAGCCCGAGAAATAGCTTACATATGTAATGTGAGAGCTACAAATGAAATTAGTAGTTTAGTACAATACTTATGTTCCATTAAACCTAGCTTGTAGGTTGAGGTTGTTTGGTTTTAAAAGATATCTGTTGAGTTATAAAGCAGATTATGAATTGTAAAGTTTATTGGTGATTAATAAAATGTTAATTACCTAAAAGAAAGAACTAAAAAAAGTTAGTTGTTTTTTTCAAGTCCACCCTCACTAGTTGTTATTAATTATTCATTTAAAGAAGAGATGATGTTAATTTAATTACATTGGATTAATGCTGTAAATTATTTTAATGGAGGCGCCAAATCTTAAATAACAAATAAGAAGACCTAAGATAGCTATTAATTAGGACTGGACCAACCAACCATATCACATTGTAAAAATTGAATATTCGATTTAATTTGGTGTTCCTAAAACAAATCTACTAAATTCCAAAATATGATACACCAATAAATATTGATTCTTGATCTCACGCCAATGTTCAATAAATCTTGGCATTCACAGACTATAAATACACACAAATCTTAATTAACTCAACATTCAATTCTATGCACTGACACGTTAATGCTCAAAATAAAGCAGCATTAATAGGAGTACTAATTCTATTAGGATAAACTCGCGAATACTCCTTAATAAATTTAACATTGCTTTGCTCATATCATTAAACTCGATGTTTAACTATATTGGGATTTCTCCAACGGTATCCATTATTACTTGAATCAACTACTCTACTCTTTACCTATAAAAAGTTTTCTCGCGCCGCGTGCAACATGACTCATCTAAGAATGGTTTAATGCACGTACATTTATTGGTTTTCTATTTTTACCATATTATTTAATCTCTTTCTTGATCGTAAATAACTTCTTCATTTTTATAATTTGAAGGTAAAATTTTCATACACACTACCTTTTACATATTTCACTGATATGTTTTTTGTTTTGTTATTGTTGTTGTTGCGCATCCAACAACTGAAAGAGTTTGCGGACTCCTCCTCCTTCTCCTTTAGGATAGGATCCTCCTTGGTCCTTTTTACATAACATTCTCGGCAGCCTCCGGTAGAACGAAGGGAGTGTATAACTGGGGCGCAGCCCCATTCCATTTTTGCTTTCAGCAAGTAGGCGACACGAATCTATGCTTTCTATCTTTCAATTGGATACCAATTGCTTGGATGCGTTTGAAAGCCTCGAGATGACTTGCAGAATAAATTCTTTCTAGGTTTGTATATCGAAAACGAGCAATTGATCCCACGAAGTTGGTTGTAAATTAAGGCTTATTTTTTCGATTAAAATATAAAGAGAGATATTAGATGGTTGAGAATTTCAACTTCTACAAATTTGTAGAGCCTTAGACGCCTTTTATATCACTTTTTTTGTGTGCTTATTATGTGCATATTTGTTAACCAAAGTGAGAAAGAAAAGGACAAGTAGAGCTTTCGAAATTGGGATCATTTAGTTCTGAGAGATTTAGTTTTCAAGTAATAAATACTTATACGAGATGGTTATAATGCGAAATTTAAAAACAAAATACTTAGAAGAAATTTTTTCCCACAAATTACTAGCTCCCGTATCATGATTTTAGAAGAAGAAAAAGAAAAGCATTTGAAGTATAAACAATATATAGATATTGATAATTTGACTGCTAAGATGGAATTATGTGCGTTTGTAAATACTCTCATATATGTTATCCAAAGGGGACATTTTTATTGCTTGGTGTAATTGGGAAAAACGTTACAGAAGCTTAACAAACTTTTGAATATATGTTGCTCTCCAGAAAGGACCATTAGAGAAAACGAAAATTAGTATTATTGAGTTTGGAATAATCGATTCCCTCTTTTTATTTAATTTGGTATTTAATATCTGCTTTGATATCTTACTAATTTGAATTCATGCTGAAAATTTTACTTTAAAAGCAAAACACTCTCTATCAAAGCCATCGCATTCCTAGTACTAAAACTCGAAATATCTAATTGACAATAAACATATACTTATTATTCCATTACAATCTTTAATAATATAAAATTTTAAATAAATGCTAATTTTCAGAAAAAAGGAAAAATATTTTTATGTCCAAATGGACTCTAGATTAGCTACAGCATATATCTCATTGACCGAAATTATATTTATGTTACTTCAGGGGCCGTTTGGTTTTAGTCTAGTTTTTCTAATGGGGATTGTTTATGCGGATAATAGGTTTTTATGATTTTGAGGGCACTTTTGTCCTTAGATGCTCTTATCCACATATTACTTATATGAGTTATATGCCAAAATTAGTATTTCCTTGGTTTCAATTCAGAAGATATTAAACTTTAAAGTTATATTAAATTATTTCAACTTAGTATTTTAAAATTAAAAATTTAGATATTCAAACACTACATAAAAAGTACTATAAATTGTAATTTTTTCTCATATCTTAATAATAACAAAATATCTTTTAAAATAGTAGTCAAACTTCGCACAGTTTGACTCTTATTAAGTAAAATATGTCATCTAAATTGAAATGGAGTGATTAATATATTATTTGATATCTGATAAACAATGCATAACTTATGTAGAGTTTAATGCAAAAATTGGATAGTGTATTGACTACAGCCATACCTCCCTATAATAACACCTCACTATAAAAACTAAATTTTTTTGAATTCATTTTTATGTTATGCTATAATATATGTTCTCTATAACAACACTTCGCTATATTCAAAAATATTCTGAAAAAAACGAGATTGTTATAGAGATATTTGACTGAATGTAAAAATTGCATTAGTCAAACAAATTTATAATATCAGAAACCACACTTTTTTATTTTGCATCTCACATAACTGACACTAGCTCCACAAAATTGTGAGATAGAAAAGAATCTCACACAATTAATATTACTTGTGTGAAGCATACATTAAAATTTTTCTGAGAAACTAATAGTATATGGGTCAAAATCTGACCATAGGGTGGTGGCCCGTAAGAGGTACGATAAGGGGTCGACCAAGCCGTGGTCGTGCTTACGAGGCGAGATAACAAAGAGCATCTCGGCCGCTCGGTAGTCAAATTGTCAGAAAGCTTACATCATAGAACAAACGTAATGGTCGAACGAACGATAAAATGTACAGCTATAAGAAAGTACGTTGGTCAAAAACCATTCATAAAGGAAAAAGTTGTTGATATACATAGGGGAGCTAAACCAAGAGAAAGGAGGGGAGGGGGGGAGGTTTCCAGATAGCTATCATGGTAGAGTCAACACGAGGAACCTCTTCGTCATCAATAATTACCTTTCTTCCCCTTCCTTGCTCCCATAATTATGACGTAAATTTGTCCCAGATGTAAACTCATCCTTCATGTTTGATGTACAATTATTACCTTAAGAGATATTACATGCTCTTATTCTTCTTCTATATTTGCACTCTGTATATTTTAATTTGGGATTAATTATGTCTGGTTAAAATTTATCTTTTATATTAATAATAATTAGTTTGACAAAAAAGGATTTTATACTTTGTAGTCAAATAAATACTATTGTATATTATATAAAATAAAATACGTGAAGAAAAGAATAACAAGGGGAACAAGTCCTATATCCAAATAATGAAAGAGGTTTCTAGAGTGAATGTAAGCAACCCCCACTTCCAACCGATAGGTTGTGAGTTCGAGTCTCCCCAAGAGTAAGGTGAGAAGTTCTTGGAGGGAAGGATGCCGAGGGTTATTGGAAACAACCTCTCTATCCAAGGGTAGGGATAAGGTCTGCGTATATTCTACTCTCCCCAAACTATATTAAGTGAGATTATACTGAATTATTATTGTTGTTGTTTCTAGACTGAATGTAGAGAGAGTCTAGAATCAATCCCCTAGCTTTGCTGGATCCTGCAATGACAACGACGATGCTGCCGCGCGATTACATTTGTCCCTTTTTCCCAAACTTAAATTTACGATTATACCCCAGCCATGAATTATTATTATTTTTTTAATAAACTTCATTTCATGTAATAACATAGCATTTTACAAATAGAGTAGCTGCTGACCAGCTACTGTTTCTCACTCAGTCTATAGGGGATTCACTCCCATGATTTATATATACAGCAATATCTAAGGGTAGCGATCCAGTCTTCGCAATTCATCCTTCCAGTGTTTAAAAGAGTTTCCTTGTCTATGTATGTGGACTGCTATTTCTTTGCATACAGCATTTATATCCATTCTTTTGCCTTGGAATCTAATCTTGTTTCTCTCTCGCCATAGACAGTATACTAGCATCCCAAAAACACTGGTAGTAATTTCAGCACACCCGTTTCTCCTTTTAGCAATGTTGCTGATCCATCTTACTTCGCTGTTCCAATCATTTATAGCCCTCTGGTAGCCCAGCCAGACTAGTAGTCTATTCCATAGCTCCCAAGCTGTCGGGCAAGTAAAAAAGAGATGGTCAAAGGATTCATCTACTTGCCTGCACAGTACACATTGTTGTGGGATCTGTATCCCAAAAGTCATTAGTCTCTCCACTGTTGCTTGTCTTCTGCAAAGCTAGCCAGACAATAAATTTGAATCATGGGTGAAGTTTTGTCTGCAGTACAATGCTTTTCCAGTGTACTTTTGAGTATTGAGGGATTTGCAAAAAATAGAGTTTTTAATGCTAAATTGTTCACCTTTTTGTAGCATTTGCAATCTACATTCCAGATCCCCTTGAATTCCTTGTAGATTTGTGATCAATGATCGAGTCTCAAAAATCTTCCTTACTGCCCAGGCAGCATTTTTTGGAGTTGGTACTTCCTCCACAACCAAGTTTTTAATGTAGTATGTGTGCACCCATTTGACCCACAGGCTGTCCTTCTTCATTGTTAGTGCCCACAGATGTTTTGCGATTGCCGCCTTATTCCATATTGGCAGGTTCAGCACATTTAGGCCCCCCGCACTAAAAGGTAGACAGATAGTGTTCCATGCTACTAACGCCTTCTTTGACACATTTGCTACTCCAGTCTACAAGAAAGATCTGCAGGTTGCCTCGATCATCTTTATTACTTTTTTGGGTAGGAGGAAAATTTGCAACCAGTACGATTGCATCCCGAATAATACTGACTTGATCAACTGGAGTCTGCCTGCGTAAGATAGTAGTTTTGATGTTCAGCAGCTTATCTTCTGTGTTATCTTTTCTACTATTGGCCAGCATTGTGTAACTGATAATTTCTTGGAATCCAGTGGCACTCCAAGATATTTGAACGGTAGAGATCCTTCAGGGAAATCTAGTTCTTGTAAGATTTCCTCTTTCAGCCAGTTTGACACTCCTGCTACATATACGACACTTTTATCTGCATTTGCTTGAAGTCCTGAGGTGTCCACAAAAATTTGAAGCATTTGTTTTAACAGTCTTACCGATTGGGAATCAGCATTGCAGAATAGTAATAGATCATCGGCAAAACAGATATGCGCCACTCCTAGTTTCTTGCATCTAGGATGAAATTTGAATTCCTTTCTGCCCATCATATGCTGGAGTTCCCTATTCAAGAATTCCATGACAATGACAAAAAGGTATGGGGACATAGGATCTCCTTGCCATATCCCTCTCTTTCCTTTAAACGGATTGGTCAGCCCTCCATTAAGATTTAATGCATACGTGACAGATGAGATGCATTCCATTATCCATTTTGTGAATTTGTAGGGAAATCCCATGTCCAGCAATAGTCTCTCAATAGAACACCACTCCACTGTGTCATATGCCTTCCTGAGGTCAACTTTTAGCACACACCGGGGGGATACTCCTTTCCTATTGTAACCTTTAAACGATTCCTGGGTAAATAGTATGTTGTCTGTTATATTTCGGCCTTCAATAAAGGCTGACTGTGAATTACTGATCAAGCCCCCTATGACTGTTTTGATTCTTGCTGTGAGCACCTTTGTGATAATTTTATATATGGTCGTGCAACAAGCAATTGGTCGGTAGTCTTTGACTGTAGAAGGATTTTGTACTTTTGGTATCAAGGTGACTGCAGTACTACTGACACCTTTATGCATTTTCCCTGTTGCAAAGAATTCTGTTACTGCATCATAGACATCGTCAGCAACAGTATCCCAGTGTTTCTTGAATAATTCGATCGGGAAGCCATCTACTCCTGGTGCTTTATCATTGGGCATGTCATGTATTGCCTGATCAATTTCCTCCTTTGTAACTGGCATAACCAGAAGCTGCTTCTGCTGTGTATTAAGGCAAGGTCCTTGTTGAGTGAGGACAGTATTTGGTCACTTACAGTATGACTGAGTTTCCCCCAGTATCTTGCTGTAAACTTGTAAGAACTCTGCTTCCACTAGCTTAGGATCAAACAGTCTCACCCATGTGTCAGTGTATATTGAACTTATTGTGTTTGTATGTGTCCTCTGTTTTAATTGTGCATGAAAGTACTTTGAGTTTGAGTCTCCACATGTGATCCATTGTGCCCTGGATTTTTGATGAAGAATCTGTTCTTCTATTGTGCTCCATTTCTCTACTTCTGTTAAGGATTTTTTTCCTTGTCGATCAGCTGCTGGTCCAGATTCCTCACTGTCAGTTCTAACTGTATGGTCTGTAGCTTCTGTCTTGCTATATTGAGATGGGTTCTATAGGATGCCATATGAGTGTTCAGTTCTTTCTATTCCCATTTCAATGATTTGAGCTTGATCCATAACTTGTGCATACAGCCAGAATCATCAGTCCCCCTCTGCTTCCAAACCTTTCCTAATATTGCTGCAAATTCAGCATGTTCCATCACTGGCTTGAACAGTTTGAAAGGTTTTGGATGTAAGTTCTTCCTCTGGTCTGTAGTTGCGCATTGTATCAATATAGGAGAATGGTCGGATACTCCTGGCGTTAGGTAATCAGTTTCAATGTTGCTGTAGTGCTGTAGCCAAGTCATATTGCCAAATGTCCAGTCGTCCCCTAGATTGTCTGCTAACTGTAAGGGATTAAATCTGTTGCTTATTTTCAGGTTATTAATGTTTGCTTGCACTACATTATTTCCTTTCTGTTTCCCTATTTCATCCTCATTTGTAGAGTCATTTCGTACTGCTTCTAGTGCCTCTTCAGCCTTGTTTCCCTCTGCAGTTACCACAGTCTTTGTTTTTACTTTTGGTGTCCATCTCTTAGTTATTCTAGCCTTCAGTTTCATCTGAATTGTGGTGGGTCTCTTTCTGTCTTCCTGTGATGTCTGTTGCTCTTTCTTATACCAGCATTCAGCAGCATTGTGCCCAAATTTGATGCAGTCCTCACAAAACTTTGGCTTCCATTCATAATGTATCTGTTGGACTAGGATTCTTTTCTTTGTTTGAAACTCGACACAATCTGGCAGAGGCTTGGATATATCAGTTTCGATCAACACTCTGGCATAGGATACTTTCTCCAAATCTGTTGTATACTTATCAGTATATAGGGGCTTTCCAACCACACTTGCCAATTTGCTTAACGCTTCAGTCGACCAGAGGCCCAGTGGTAAGCCAGGGAAGTTTATCCACAGTGGCACCACACTTATGTTATCAGGATCAAATTTAAAGTCCATTTCCCATTGCTGCAGCACCAGAGGCTTGTTATGGAAAGTGTAAGGACCTGATTGTAGTACGCGATCCTTATCCTCTGTGTTCTCAAATCTAAACAGAACGTACCCATCGTCATGGTACATTATTTGAGGCATTTCAACGAAATTCCACAGCTTTGCGACAAAAGTTTCCATAGTTTTTTCATAAGGCGATTCACCCAGTACATAGCCTATCAGTGCATTACTCCAATAAACCTCTAAATCATTTGTATCTACATCATCGATTTGAACTACAATTCGTCCATCCCTCATGTCAGGGGGAATATATCTTAAGGCATTACCTCTTTGAGGGCTTCGATTGGATATCTTCTCCTTTTCAATCCCCAATGTGTCTACTTCTACTAGTAGGCATCGATCTTGTTTTGCATGTGTAGAAAATTGCAATCGCCGGTGAACTTGTGATTGTGACTGTGTTCCTGCCTCTTGAGCTTGGATTTGACCATCCTCAATTCCTCCCCAATAGGTTGAAATTGCTTTGGCATGAAACTTCCTAGAGTTAGCTGATTCAATCTCTGCAGAATACCCGTCTCCGGCGTCACAATTGCTCCATTCTGTACCCCCTCTGGTTCAGGGTTATGGAAAACAGTCGGTGCTGAACCTATACCCAGCCATGAATTATTCATTTCGTACTAATTCGAAAAAAAAAGGAGACGTAGTTAATAACTGAAAAGGATAACCTCCAATTAAATCACCAATTCACATCTTCCCTTACTAGTATAACAACCCGCGCGATGGGCAGAAATTTGATATTTTTTAATATCTGTTTTCATTTTTTATTATAGCTATTTTATTTTATTCTACAATATTTATAAAACTCCAACATGAAACTACTCCTCAATTTGAATGGGTATTTTTTTTATTATAGCTAATTATAATATATATATATATATATATATATATATATATATATATATATATATATATATATATATATATATATATAAATATATATATATATATATATAGAGAGAGAGAGAGAGAGTGAGAGAGAGAGAGAGACTACTATATTAGAAAGAAATCACTCTTCAATTTTAAATTGGCAATTTTTATTTCTTTATTTCCATTTTTTATTTTAAAATAATTTTAAAGCTCCAAATTGAAACCCTACCCCGATTCGAATTGGCAATTTTTTATTTCTTTATTTAGTTTTATTTTAAAATAATTTAAAAATTCTAAATTGAAACTATTCCGCAACTTGAATCGGTATTTTTTTAATTAATAGTTTCCTTTTTTATTGTAGCTAATTTATTTTTATATATTTTAAAATAACTTTAAAACACCAAGTATAAACTACTCACTAATTTGAACGGGTAGTTATTTTAGATATTTAGAGAGAGACTATTATATTAGAAAAGAACTAATCCTCAATTTAAATTGGCTATTTTTATTTTTCTATTTCCGTTTTTATTTTAAAATAATTTTAAAACTCCAAATTGAAAGCATACCCTAATTTGAATTGGCAATTTTTAATTTCCTTATTTTTTTTATTTTAAAATAATTTTAAAACTCTAAATTAAAACTATTCCCCAACTTGAATAGGTAGGTTTTTTAAATTAAAATTTTCATTTTTTTATTTTAGCTAATTTTATTTTTTATTGTTTTTCATTTTTTATTTTAAAATAACTTTAAAACACCAACTATAAACTACTTCCCAATTTGAATGGGTAGTTATTTTTTTTAAATATATCTAATTATAATATATTTATATTTATTAATTCAAAAAGAGTAACTAATTAATTCAAAATTTTAAAAAGTTTTTTAGTTAAAAAAGTAGTTTATTTTGTCTTAACAATGCCACTTGACTTTTTGTGATTACGCCACTTGTCTTATTAATATGCTTTTGCCTCTCCTTTTATTATATATAGATATAGTTTTTAACTTTTTAGTTTTTTTATTGTGAAATAATTTTAAAACTCTAATTCAATTAGTGTAACCAAGCCTCAATAGGATTTAGTGCGGTACGTTTAGCCCGGTATGTGTTATATGGATAACAACACCGATGCTAATGTCCTCTTATTTGTACTTTTCCTAATTGTTGTATTTTTCTTTTATGCTTTTAATAAAAAGCTAGCCCTAGGTACTTGCCTAGTGGATTGCCCAAAAAAAAAAAAAATTTAGTGTAACCAATTAATTCAAAACTCAAAATTCAAAACAAATTGGTTAGAAAAGTAGTTTATTTTGTCTAAACAAAGCCACTTGGCATTTTGTGGTTAAGACACTTGTATTAATGTAGTGGTTTTACTTCTCATATTCAATATAGATAGATTAGTGTAACCAATTAATTCAAAATTCAAAACAAATTGGTTAGAAAAGTAGTTTATTTTATCTTAACAAAGCAACTTGGCATTTTATGGTTTAAGACACTTGTCTTAATGTAGTGGTTTTGCTTCTTTTATTATATATAGATAGATTAGTGTAACCAATTAATTCAAAATTAAAAAAAAAATAGTTAGAAAAGTAGTTTATTTTGTATTTACAAAGCCACTTGGCATTTTGTGGTTAAGACACTTGTCTTAACGTAGTGCTTTTGCTTCTCCTATTATATATATATATATATATATATATATATATAGATATAGATTTGAAATGCTAGTTTTTAACTTTTTATTTTTTTATTGTAAAATAATTTTAAAAATCCAACTTGAAACTACTCTCCAATTTGAATGAGTAGAATATTTTTTTGTATTTTCGTTTTTTATAAATAATTATAAGATATCTATATTTATTAATTCAATTAGTTTAACAAATTAATTCAAAATTCAAAATTCAAAAAAAATTGGTTAGAAAAGTAGTATATTTTGTCTTAACAAAGCCATTTGGCATTTTGTGGTTAAGACACTTGTCTTAATATAGTGCTTTTGCGTCTCCTATTCTATATAGATAGATAGATTTGAAATACTAGTTTTTAACTTTTTATTTTTTTATTCAATTTGAATGAGTAGAATATTTTTTTTTGTATTTTTGTTTTTTATAAATAATTATAAGATATCTATATTTATTAATTCAATTAGTGTAACCAACTAATTCAAAGTTCAAAACTTAAAAAAATGGTTAGAAAAGTAGTTTATTTTGTCTTAACAAAGTCAGTTGGCATTTTGTGGTTAAGACACTTGTCTTAATGTAGTGCTTTTGCTTCCCCTATTCTATGTAGATAGATATAGATTTGAAATGCTAGTTTTAAACTTTTTATTTTTTTATCGTAAAATAATTTTAATACTCCAACTTGAAACTACTCTCCAATTTGAATGAGTAGAATATTTTTTGTATTTTCGTTTTTTATAAATAATTATATGATATCTATATTTATTAATTCAGTTAGTGCAACCAGTTAATTCAAAATTCAAAATCCAAAAAAAAAATTGGTTAGAAAAGTAGTTTATTTTGTTTTACAAAGCCAGTTGGCATTTTGTGGTTAAGACACATGTCTTAATGTAGTGCCTTTGCTTCTCCTATTCTATGTAGATAGCTATAGATATAGATTTGAAATGCTAGTTTTAACTTTTTGTTTTTTTATAGTAAAATAATTTTAAAACTCCAACTTGAAACTACTCTCCAATTTGAATGAGTAGAATATTTTTTTGTATTTTTCGTTTTTTATAAATAATTATATGATATCTATATTTAGTAATTCAATTAGTGTAACCAACTAATACAAAATTCAAAAAAAATTGGTCAGAAAAGTAGTTTATTTTGTCTTAACAAAGCCAATTGGTATTTTGTGGTTAAGACACTTGTCTTAATGTAGTGCTTTTGCTTCTCCTATTCTATGTAGATAGATATAGATATAGATTTGAAATGCTAGTTTTTAACTTTTTATTTTTTGTATTGCAAAATAATTTTCAAACTACAACTTGAAACTACTCTCCAATTTGAATGAGTAGAATATTTTTTTGTATTTTCATTTTTTATAAATAATTATATGATATCTATATTTATTAATTCAATTAGTGTAACCAATTAATTCAAAGTTCAAAATTCAAAACAAATTGGTTAAAAAAGCAGTTTATTTTGTGGAGTTCAGGGCTTTGCAGGCGTACGTTAGCAAGGTAGGCAAAACCTACGCCTTGGCCATGGCTAAACAGAGGAAGAAGAAACAATCGAAACCAGAAAACAAGGGAGATGATAGTTTGAAGGTCACACCAGCAACCAACCAGCCTAATCGCTGGTTAACGGGAATGGGGTCAGCTCATACAGTATTCCATAACCCGGATAAAGAGGATGGACCAAATGGGGCGATAGTGACACCAAACTGGGGTGTTCAGCAGAGACTGAATCCGGTAACCTTTGGAAGTTTTTTTCCTAAGAAATTTTAACCTATTAGGGAAGATATAGAAGAATGTGATGAACAAGCTCAAGTGACAGGAACAATGGTGCAACCGTAAGTCCACCGGCGATTGCAATTTTCAGCACATGCAAAACCAAATCAGTTCCAATAAGATGTAGCAGACCCAGGGGAAGTTGAAAACAAAAAGGCCCTCATGCAGAAGAATATAAGCCCTCAAAAAGGAAATGCCCTAAGCTACATCCCTCCTGCTATGAGAGATGGAAAGTTTATAGTGTAAATTGATGATGATGATACAAAGGAACTTGAGGCTTATTGGAGTAATGCTTTGATAGGTTTTGTGCTGGGCGAGCTTCCGTATAAGAAAACTATGGAAAATTATATCGCAAACATGTGGAATTTTGTTGAAACGCCTCAAATAATGTATCATGAGGATGGGCATTATATCATCAGATTTGAGAATGCTGAGGATAAGGACCTTGTATTACAAGCAAGTCCTTACACTTTCCATAACAAACCAGTTGTATTGCAGAAATGGAGAATGGATTTCAAGTTTGATCTGGGTAATATAAGTGTGATTCCATTGTGGATCACTTTCCCTGGCTTACCTTTGGTATCCTGGTCAACTGAAGCTTTAAGTAAGTAAGCTAGTGTGGTTGGAAAGCCTTTGTATACTGATAAGTTTACAGCAGAACTAGAGAAAGTGTCCTATGCTAGAGTGTTGGTTGAAACTGATATATCCAAGCCTTTACCATACAGTTTAGAGCTTTAAACAAAAAGGGGGATCATAGTCCAACAAATAGACTATGAATGGAAACCAAAATATTGTGATAACTATATTAGATTTGGGCACAATTCTGATGAGTGTTGGTATAAGGAAGAGAAAGATACCTCAAAGGTAGACAGAAACAAACCAAAAATATCAGGACAGTTGAAACATATTTTCAGAGGAACCATGAGATGGATTCCAAAAGCAAAGAGCAAGGATGTGGCAATTCAACTGGAAAAGAAGACTAAGGATACGACAGAGCCAGATGGAAATGTCATTGCTAAGGTTGTGGAAAATGGGAAACAGAAAGGCAAAAATGTACAGCAAACAGAAGCTTGTATCCTGAACTCAAACAATAGATTCTCTATTTTACAGATGGATGTCATTTCTGGAGACGCTGGCCCATCCAGATTCACCCAACAATGATTCTATGCACCTGGAATATTAGGGGTCTGAACAAGGCCCATAAGAAACTCTTTCTGAGAAAGAATAAAGTGGATGTCATGGGTTGTTTAGAAACTAGAGTAAAGGAATGTAAGGCTAGAAGGATACTAAACACAGTTTGTGGAGATTGGAATTACTGTAATTATAATGAACATTCCAATGTGAGGATTTTGTTAATGTGGAGACAAAGCATTAAGGTTAAAATACTGTTGACTGATGAACAATTCATTCATTGTGAAGTTCAGGAAAGAGGTACCACTTTCAAGACTCTTCTTACAGTGGTATATGCAAGCAATGATGTAAATAAAAGACAACATTTATGGGATAGGCTGGTGCATCTAGGTGCATCTGTTCAAGAAAGCTGGTTGCTTAGTGGGGACTTTAACAATGTTCTTCATACAGATGACAGAATTGGCTCACCAGTTACACAGAGTGAGCTCAAAGATTTTTAGGATGCAATAAACACTCTTCAACTTACTCAATTGAAAAGCTTGGGATGGTATTTCTCTTGGTTCAACAAACAACAACCTGGCAGAAGGGTGTATAGCAGGATAGACTAGGCTTTTGGCAATATGGTATGGATGTAGCATTACAGCCACATCGAAGCTGATTATCTAAATCCAGAGGCATCAGATCACTCCCCTATTCTAATGCAATGCAAATCTGGGTTCCAGAGGAAGAATATGCACCCCAAACCTTTTAAACTGTACAAATCTGTGATGGAGCATGCTGACTTTGCTGGTATAGTGGAAAAGGTTTGGAAACAGAAAGGAGATGATGGAATTGGGAGCATGCAAAGGATATGGAATAAGCTCAAAACCTTGAAATGAGAATTGAAGGAATTGAATACTTATATGACATCCTATAGAACTCATCTCAATTCAGCAAGACAGAAACTTGAAACAATTCAGATAGAACTGAGAAGGAACAATATGGACCAGGAGCTGATAGATCAAGAAACGAGGACCTTAATAGAAGTAGAGAAATGGAGTAACATAGAGGAACAAATTCTTCATCAGAAATCCAGGGCACACTGGATCACTTGTGGAGACTCAAAAGTACTTCCATGCACAGATGAAGATGAGGACAAACATGAACACTATTAACTCTATCTACACTGATTTAGGGGAGAGATTGTTTGACCCTAAACTAGTGGAGGAAGAGTTAATAGAGACGTTCAGCAAGATCCTGGGGGACAGTAACTCTTTATGTCAATGTACAAATACTAAAATTATTCAAAAGGGACCATGTCTTAGCATGCAGCAGAAGCAATCACTTATCAGGCCAAGTGGAAGGGAGGAAGTTTCTCAAGCAATCAAAGATATGCCCCGTGATAAGGCACCAGGAGCAGATGGCTTCCCAATTGAATTCTTCACAAGACTCTGGGAAATTGTTGGTGATGATATATATGAGGCAGTGACGGAATTCTTTGCAACAAGCAAACTGCATAAGAGAGTGAGTAGCACAGCAGCAACATTGATACCAAAAGTACAAAATCCTACTACAGTAAAAGACTATAGGCTCATTGCTTGCTGTACAACTCTTTATAAAGTAACCACTAAAATCCTTACAGCAAGGATCAAAACAGTCATAGGTGGATTGACTGGTAATTCATAGTCAGCTTTCATTGAAGGTAGGAGCATAACAGGTAACATCCTATTTACCCAGGAGCTATTCAAAGGGTACAATAGGAAAGGAGTATCCCCAAGGTGTGTATTAAAAGTTGACCTGAGGAAGGCATATGACACTGTGGAGTGGTGTTTTATTGAGAGACTACTGCTGGACATGGGTTTCCCGTACAAATTCACAGGCTAGATAATGGAATGCATAACTTCTGTAACATATTCTTTTAGTATAAATGGTGGGCTCACAACTCCATTTAAAGGAAAAAGAGGCATAAGGCAGGGAGACCCAATGTCCCCATATCTCTTTGTCATAGTTATGGAATATTTGCACAGGGAACTCAAGCATATGATGGAAAGGAAGGAGTTCAAATTTCATCCTAGGTGCAAGAAGCTGGGAATGGCTCATATTTGCTTTGCTGATGAGCTTCTATTATTCTGCAAGGCTGATTCTCAATCTGTAAGACTTTTAAAACAGACTCTCCAAAAATTTGCAGAAACTTCAGGACTTCACGCAAATGCAGACAAAAGTGCAGTTTACATAGCAGGGGTTTCAAACTGGCTCAAGGAGAAAATATTACATGAATTGGACTTCCTTGAAGGCTCCCTTCCTTTCAAATATCTTGGTGTACCTTTGGACTCCAAGAAATTATCAGTTACACAATGCTGGCCAATAATAGAAAAGATAACACTGAAAATTAATTGCTAGACATCAAGACTTCTATCTTATGCAGGCAAACTCCAGTTGATCAAATCAGTATTATTTGGAATGCAGTCTTATTGGTCTCAGATCTTCTTGTTGCCTAAGAAGGTAATGAAGATGATCAAGGCAATCTGCAGATCCTTCTTGTGGACTGGTACAACAAATGCGGCAAAGAAAGCATTAGTAGCATGGGAAATTATATGTTTACCATATAGTGATGGAGGCCTCAATGTAATAAATCTGCCACACTAGAATAAGGCAGCTGTTGCAAAGCATCTATGGGCAGTGACAATGAAGAAAGACAGCTTATGAATCAAATGGCTACACACTTATTACATAAAGAAAAATGCTGTAGAAGATGTGCCTACTCCTAGGAATGCTGCCTGGGCTGTGAGGAAGATCTTTGAGACAAGATCACTGATAACAAATAACCAGGTTATATAGGGCAATTTGAAATGCAGTTTAATCCAACTACAGAGGGGTAATCTATTTAGCATCAAAAATCTCTACATGATGCAATTCTCTCAATTCCAAAAAGTACACTGGAAAAGTATTATTCTACAGACAAAAAGTACACCCAAGATTCAAATTTATCATATGACTTGCATTGCACAGAAGACTGGCAACAGTGGAGAGGCTAATGTAACTTGGAATTCAGATTCCAAAAGAGTGTGTATTTTGCAGGCAAGTAGATGAATCTTTTGACCACCTTTTTTTGCTTGCCCGACATCTTTGGAGCTATGGAATAGACTGTTATTATGGATGGGACACCAGAGGTCCATTTGGGACTGGAACAGAGAAGTAGAATGGGTCAGAAAAACTGCAAGAAGGAGAAATAGACAAGCTGAATTAACCACCTGTGTGTTTGGGATGCTAGTGTATATTCTATGGAGAGAAAGGAACAAGATTAGGTTCACAGGAGGAAGAATCAATATCAGTGATATATGCAAAGAGATAGCAATTCACATACATATACATGGGAACTTAATTGATCACTGGAAGGCTGTTTTGCGAAGGCTGGATAACTACCCTTAGATATGGAATCGAAGTAAATAGTTTTGAGCTTAAGTAGTATGTTTTGTATTGATGTATATATATTTTAAGGGAGTGAATCCTTTTAGAATGGTAGAGAGCAGCAGATGATCACCAGCTACTAGATTCTGTAAATGACTTTTTAGATGAAATGAAAGTTTACTGTGTTTTTTTTTAGAAAAAAGCCACTTGGCATTTTATGGTTAAGACACTTGTCTTAATGTAGTGATTTTTCTTATCCTATTCTATATATATAGATAATTTTAAAACTCCAACATAAAACTACTCTCCAATTTGAAAGAGTAGAATATTTTTTTGTATTTTTGTTTTTTTATAAATAATTATATGATATCTATATTTATTAATTCAATTAGTGTAACCAATTAATTCAAAATTCAAACAAAATTGGTTAGAAAAGTAGTTTATTTTGTCTTAACAAAGCTAGTTGGCATTTTTTGGTTAAGACACTTGTCTTAATGCAGTGCTTTTGCTTCTCCTATTCTATATAGATGGATATAGATATATATTTGAAATGCTAGTTTTTAACTTTTTGTTTTTTATTGCAAAATAATTTTAAAACTCCAACTTGAAACTAGTCTCCAATTTGAATAAGTAAAATATTTTTTTGTATTTTAGTTTTTTATAGATATCTATATTTATTAATTCAATTAGTGTAACCAATTAATTCAAAATTCAAAATTAAAAATAAATTGGTTAGAAAATAGTTTATTTATCAGAGTTAAAGTTAGATAGTGTAAAGGACCAAAAAAGACTCTTCTTCTTAGTTCTCACGGCGCACGTTAGTAAACGTACGGTGAGTCTGTATCAATGGCGAGAGGGAGAGGTATAGGTAGAGGACGACCTCGAAAGATACCGCTAGCAGCTATTGAGAGAGTGATAACAACGATAAACCAGCCAACTATGGAGAAAGCAGTCTCCCTGACCTCATCTGTGCAGAGTGTTGATTCACCAGTTGAAGATGAGAATGAGGCAAATAGATTGACATCGCAACAACCTATTGTGTCAAAGGAGCTGGATCTAACCTACCCAGCTTCGATTGAAGCAGTTTCAGATCTGATGAAGAAGACAACTAACAGAATTGCAGACATGCAGTAGTCAATGTAGGTCCAAATCCAACCAATGAAGGAAGTAGTGGAGAAATCGGATGACATCAAAAATAGAACTGAGATACCCAAACAGAACTGGGCTAACCTTTTCCAGAAAAATAGATTTGCATCAAATGGCATGGCTCTAAATTACATACCTCCGTTAATGGTCGATGGTCAACCAATAGTGCAACTGAACAAATCAAAGGTGGAAGAGGAAGAGAAAAAGTGGAAATGTGCTTTAATTGTGTATATCCTAGGGGATGGTCCTGGTTTAAATGCGATGAAGAGGTTTATTAACCTCCATTAGGCACATGTCTCAGAGCCAGACTTGTTCTATCATGAGGAAGGGTACTACATAGTTAAGTTCAGAACAATTGATGATGCTAAGGAAATCCTATGTGCAGGACCTTACTCTATAGCAAACAGACCCATGATCTTTAAGAAATGGTCTCCAGACTTTGACTTCACGGCGGAATCCCCTGTTGATATCTCTCTATGAGTAAAGTTTCCTAAGACTTCCCATGTCTTGTTAGGGAATGAGATCATTAAGCAGAATTGCAAGTGTCTTAGGGAAGCCTATCTTTGCGGATGAATGCACAACCAAGCAAACTAGAGTATCATATGCTCGAATGCTTATAGAGATGAATGTCACTAAAGAACTACCGAGAGAAATATGGTTAACGGATCCAAATGGGGAAGAAATTTCTACAAGAAGTTGTATATGACTAGAAACCCTCTTATTGTGAAAAGTGTCAAATTATTGGTCATAGTTGCTCGGCCCAAATGAAGCTAAACACACACCAACCTACTCAAATGAAGAAGGCAAAAGTAACTCAGGAATGGAGAACCAAGGCTCCAGTGCAAACTGTTACTATCCAAAAAGAGGTACCAATTCAACAGAGTGTTGCAAATGAGGCAAGTCAGAAGAATGAGATCCATAAAGAGCCCAATGAATCTCCAAAACTGTTAACAGAGAAGACAAAACATGAAGAGAAAGGGAGGAAAGTTCAGAGTCCAGAACTCAACCTCATCAACTTTCCACCTTTATCTCCTATTTTTGTTAGCAATCGTTTTGAAGCAGTCTCCAATAGTAGGCATGAGATTTCACCAGGGGATAGAGGTGGACCAAGCAACTGCCAATGAAGTGTTTATTCTGGAATATTAGAGGTGTAAATAAAAGATATAAACAAAAAGAAGTTAGGGAGTATATAAGGAGAAATAAAATAAACCTTGTTGGTTTGGTAGAAACTAAGGTGAATGAAACAAATGCAAGAAGAATTGCTAATCTGCTGGCTCCTGGTTGGGGTTCTCTAACAAATTATAATGGTGCTATAAATGGTAGAGTATGAGTTTTATGGGACCCAAATATGTTCACAGTTGCTGGTATCCAAGAAGAGGCTCAATTGGTACACTGCAGAGTCAGAAGCATTAATAGTGATGTCACTTGCTACCTCACTGTGGTATATGGGCATAATGGTTTGGAGCAAAGAAGATCTCTATGGAGGCATCTGCAGGACTACTCATCAACTATAAATGAAGCTTGGTTAGTTGCTGGAGATTTCAATGATGTTTATATGCCAAGGATAGACTGTCAAGTAATCTTTTTAAATATTCAGAGACTCAAGAGTTTAGTCAATGCATACAACAGGCTAGGCTTTCAGAACTACCTTGGAAGGGTGACTACTACACCTGGACAAACAAGCAGCCAGGAACTGATAGAGTCTGTAGCAGACTGGGTAGAGTATTTGGTAACTATGAGTGGATGATCAAGTGGAGTCATGTGCAAACAGTATATGAACAACCTCTAATCTCTGAACATAATCCTATGATAGTGACACTGGCAGCAGTTACTAGGAAAGGTAAGATACCTTTCAAAATTTTCAATGCATGGACTGAGCATGAAGATTTTCAGCAGATGATGGAAGATAACTCGCACTATAACGACCTTGGATCTATGAAATTAGCATGGGCTAAGCTCAAAGCATTGAAAGGTCCCCTAAAGACTTTAAATGTTAAGGAGTTTAAGAACATTACTCAGAGAATTGAGCATAGCAGACATGAATTGAAAGACACATGAACAAATGGTATTGACATATACCGATGAGTTGCAGCAGAAAGAGAAAGAGATAGTATTGAAGATGGAAAGATGGTCCTTCATTGAAGAAAGTATATTGCAACAGAAGGCTAGAGCAAAATGGATTAGCAAAATGGATTCAACTTGGAGATTCTAATACCAAATACTTTTCTGTTGTCCTGAAAGAAAGAACTCAATATAAACAGATCACAGAACTCACTACAGCACTGAGAGATAAAGTTAATACACCTGCAGGCATTAAAAGGGAGATTATTGGTTTCAACAAGTCACTAATGGGATCATCAGCTACATTCCTTCCAGCCATAAACAGAATGTATATGGTTAATGGCCCAATCCTAACACAGCAAGACGGGAGTTATGTGCTGATATTACTGATCTTGAAATTGTGGAGAGCCTAAAAGCAATTGGGGATGATAAAGCTCCAGGAATTGATTGCTATGATGCTGTATTCTTCAAGAAGTCTTGGACCATTATTGGAAAGCAGGTCATAAGTGCAATCAAGGAGTTCTTCCAAACAACCAAGATGTATAAGCCAATAAACTGTGCCACTATTACCTTAATCCCCAAAGTCTCCAAACCAACCACAGTTAAAGAGTATAGACCAATTGCATGCTGCTCAGTAATATACAAAATGATTTCTAAAATCCTAGCCAACATGCTACAGAAGCTCATGCCTATTATCATTTGTGAGTCTCAAGCAGATTTTATTCCAGGCAGGAAGATTGCTGATAATGTCATCTTGGCTCATGAGTTGATCAAAAACTATACCAGAGCTCATGTGACTCCCAGATGTATGATTAAAATTGACCTTCAGAAAGCTTATGATTATGTTGAGTGGATTTTCCTACAACAAGTAATGGAGGGGATGAGTTTCCCAACCAGATTCACTAACTGGATCATGGAATGTGTTCAAATAGTAAGCTTTAGACTGCTGATTAATGGAGAAGCAACAGAACCATTTGAAGTTGCTAAAGGCCTCAGGCAAGGTGATCCATTATCCCCATTCCTATTTGCAATAGTCATGGAGTACCTTAGTAGATCCTTGGCTGAACTAAGGAAAGATCAAACTTTTCACTATCACCCTAGATGTAAAAAACTGGGCATTACTCACATAAGCTTTGCTGATGATTTACTCTTATTTGCTAAAGGAGATATCAAGTCTGTCATAGCTATGTTCCAATATTTCTCTCAATTCTTTGAAGCTTCAGGACTGAAGGCTAATCTGGGCAAAAGCTCAGTATATTTTGGAGGAGTTAAACAAGAAGTGCAACAACAGATTATTGATCACCTTGGATTTGTTCATGGAGAATTACCTTTCAAATATCTTGGCATTCCTTTATCCACCAAGAAGATTTCATTGATTCAATTGCAACCATTAGTGGAAAAGATTACTGTTAGGATCACATCATGGACTGCCAATAAACTGTCCTATGCTGGGAGACTGCAACTTGTCCAAATCTGTGGTGTTTGGAATACAAGCATACTGGCTCAACTCTTCATCATTCCAGCTAAAATACTGAAGCTAATTGAAGCAATCTGTAGAAGCTTTATCTGGTTTGGATCAAATGCCATCACTAAAAAAGCTTATGTATCTTGGGAGAGAATGTGTACTCCTAAATCAGCTGGTGGATTGAATCTTGCTAAGTTATCTCTATGGAACAAAGCTGCAATTGCAAAGCTTTGCTGGGATATAGCTCACAAAAAAGATAAGATGTGGATAAAATGGATAAATGATGTCTATATAAAGCTGCACCAGTTAGAGAATATGCCAGTTCCCAGACAGGCTAGTTGGCTGGTCAGAAGGATCATAGCAGCAAGAGGTATTTTGCAGCAATGCCAAGGCTTCAATATGCAAGTGCTCCATCAGGCAGATATATTTATTACAGATAGGGAAATTGCCGAGAGTCTCTTAGAAGAACTTAACTATCCAGAATTATGCCAGATCTAAAGCTGTGTTCAACCTATGGTTAGTACTTCATGACAGACTTCCAACAAAGGATATGCTAACACAATGGGGAATGAATGTAGACAAGATATGTGTGCTGTGTCAAAATCATACAGAAACCAGTGACCATATATTCCTTTCTTGCTAATATTCAATAGAGTTGTGGGAGCAAACAATGAATTGGATTCAAGAGGAGCATCCCAGAACACAGAACTGGGACCAGAGACTCTAGTGGCTAATTAGCAAAGCTAAAGGGAAGTCAAGTAGAGCCAACATATTCAAAATGGTGACTGCTGAAGTATACTATGCTCTGTGGCTGGAAAGAAACTCACGTATATTTGAGAATGTCTTTAGTAGCAGTGAAGTTTTAGTCAGGGAACTTGCATATATATGTAATGTTAGAGAAAATCCTAAACTTAGACACAAGATGCAACAATTTAACTTGTAAAATACAGTGAAGTTTATAGTTACGGAGGATAGTTAGTTAGATAGATATGATTATATAGTCAGCTGCGTATAAGCTGGACTATGACATTTTAATGCAACATCTTTGGTGATTAATAAATTCTTAATTACCAAAAAAAAGTAGTTTATTTTGTCTTAACAAAGCCACTTGGCATTTTGTGCTTAAGACTCTTGTCTTAATGTTGTGGTTTTTCTTATCCTATTCTATATAGATATATTTCAAATGCTACAAAGTTTTTTATTTTCTTTATTTTCCTTTTTTTGTTTTAATATAATTTTTAAAATCCAATTTGAAACTACTTCCAAATTCGAATAAGTAATTCATTATTTTTTATTTTAAAATAATTTTTAAAACTTCAGTTTGAAATTACTCCCAAATTTTAATTGGTAATTCGTTATTTTTTAAATTTTATTTTAAGGTTATGTAAAAACTCCAACTTGAAACTATTTCTCAATCTGGATGGTTAGTTTTCTTCTATTTTTTTTATAGCTATTTTTTTCTTTTATTTTAAAATAATTTTTACAAATTTCAACTTGAAACTACTCTCACCAATTTGAATTGGTAAAATATTGTTTTGTATATTTATTTTTTATAGATAATTATAAGATATCTATATTTATTAATTCAATTAGCGTAACCAATTAATTAAAAATTAAAAATTCAAAAAAATTAGTTAGAAAAGTAATTTATTTTGTATTTACAAAGCCACTTGGCATTTTGTGGTTAAGACACTTGTCTTAATGTAGTGCTTTTGCTTCTTCTATTCTATATATATAGAATAGATATAGATATAGATTTGAAATGCTAGTTTTTAACTTTTAGTTTTTTATTGTATAATAATTTTAAAACTCTAACTTAAAACTACTCTCCAATTTGAATGAGTAGACTATTTTTTTGTATTTTTGTTTTTTATAAATAATTATATGATATCTATATTTATTAATTCAATTAGTGTAACCAATTAATTCAAAATTCAAAACATATTGGTTAGAAAAGTAGTTTATTTTGTCTTAACAAAGTCACTTGGCATTTTGTGGTTAAGACTCTTGTCTTAATATAGTGGTTTTGCTTATCCTATTCTATATAGATAGATTGAAATGCTAGAAAGTTTTTTATTTTCTTTATTTTCCTTTTTTTATTTTAAAATATTTTTTAAAAATCCAATTTGAAACTACTTCCAAATTTGAATCGGTAATTCATTATTTTTTATTTTAAAATAATTTGTAAAACTCCAATTTGAAACTACTCCCAATTTTTAATTGGTAATTCGTTATTTTTTAAATTTTATTTGAAAACTCCAACTTGAAACTATTTTTCTATCTGGATGGTTAGTTTTTCTTTTCTTTTTTTATTTTTTATAGATATTTTTTCCTTTTATTTAAAAATAATTTTTAAAAATTTTAACTCGAAACTACTCTCACCCAATTTGAATGGGTAAAATATTATTTTGTGTTTTTATTTTTTATAGATAATTATAAGATAAAATCTATATTTATTAATTTAATTAGTGCAACCAGTTAATTCAAAATTTAAAAAAAAAATTAGTTAGAAAAGTAGTTTATTTTGTTTTACAAAGCCACTTGGCATTTTGTGGTTAAGACACTTGTCTTAATGTAGTGCTTTTGCTTCTTCTATTCTATATATATAGAATAGATATAGATATAGATTTGAAATGCTAGTTTTTAACTTTTACTTTTTTATTGTAAAATAATTATAAAACTCTAACTTAAAACTACTCTCCAATTTGAATGAGTAGAATATTTTTTTATATTTTCATTTTATAAATAATTATATGATATCTATATTTATTAATTCAATTAGCGTAACTAATTTATTAAAAATTCAAATTCAAAACAAATTGGTTAGAAAAGTAGTTTATTTTGTCTTAACAATGCCACTTGACATTTTGTGGTTAAGACTCTTTTCTTAATGTAATGGTTTTGCTTATTCTATTCTATATAGATAGATTTGAAATGCTAGAAAGTTTTTTATTTTTTTATTTTCGTTTTTTATTTTAAAATAATTTTGAAAATCCAATTTGCCTACTTCCAAATTCGAATCGGGAATTCATTAGTTTTTATTTTAAAATAATTTGTTAAACTCCAATTTAAAACTACTCCCAAATTTTAATTGGTAATTCACTATTTTTTAAATTTTATTTTAAAATTATTTTAAAAGTCCAACTTGAAACTATTTCTTAATCTGGATGGTTATTTTTTCCTCTTTTTTTATTTTTATATCTATTTTTTCCTTTTATTTTAAAATAATTTTTAAAAAGTTCAACTTGAAACTACTCTCACCAAATTTGAATGGATAAAATATTGTTTTGTGTTTTCATTTTTTATAGATAATTATAAGATATCTATATTTATTAATTCAATTAGTGTAACCAATTAATTCAAAATTCAGAATTCAAAAAATATTAGTTAGAAAAGTAGTTTATTTTGTATTTACAAAGCCACTTGACATTTTGTGGTTAAGACACTTGTCTTAATGTAGTGCTTTTTCTTCTTCTACTCTATATATATAAAATAGATATAGATATAGATTTGAAACGCTAGTTTTTATCTTTTAATTTTTTTATTGTAAAATAATTTTAAAACTCTAACTTAAAATTACTCTCCAATTTAAATGAGTAGAATATTTTTTTGTATTGTCGTTTTTATAAATAATTATATAATATCTATATTTATTAATTCAATTAATGTAACCAATTAATTCAAAATTCAAAATTCAAAACAAATTAATTAGAAAAGTAGTTTTGTCTTAATAAGTCGTTTGACATTTTGTAGTTAGGACAATTGTATTAAAATAGTAATTTCGCTTATCCTATTCTATATACATCTAATATTCTCAAAAAAACGTGTCCAATACCTGATCTTGCCACCATTTTCCCCTTTCTGTGCAAAGCAATCTTCTCAGTTTCCCAATGACCCCTATATTCACTCAATCTTTCTTTCCTCATTAATGCATTCCCAATTCTAACAATTTTATTCTATATGTATACATTCATTTTTCATGTATATAAATGGGGTTGGTTACATTTAGTCCTTGTCATATACTGCTGTAATTGTTTCGAAGGTCCTGTTCCGTGTTTATGTCCATTGATCGTCTTTCTTCATTTCGCCGGCTTTTAATCTGCGCCGTTGACACGTGTCTTCCTCCTTTCTCCGATATTTCTCATTGTGTTATGAAGAAGCCCCGTGTTGAATTATTCAATTTCGACTTACCTCATTTCTCTTCTCTTGCTTCTACGTTTTGTTCTGAGTTTTGTGAGTTTAATTTCTCTTGGAATTACCTTGATCCCGTTTTCTTCATTCTGGTAAATTTGAATTCTTACTTTCTTTTCAAATTCTATTTTACGCGCATGTGTTATTTTATTTTTTAACAAAAAGTTGTTGGTAAATTTTGATGGAGCAGTGATTGTTGTTGGAGCAAAATGGAGGAGCTCATGTCGAACATTGATTATGGCAGATGTGTCTTTCCCTTGACAAGTTTGCAAATTGGGTATCAAATTCTTCATCTTTCTTCTTTGTTTTTTAATTTCAAAGAATTCTGTATTTTTCTGTTCCTATATTTTTTTTTTTGCGTTAATATCAATTTGGTGATATCTTTGTTCTGGAATTTTCTGCCTCCTGTACTTGGCTTTGTTCTATTCCTGCTAACTCTTGAAAAAATTTGAAACTTTGTTGCATTTGACTTGGTTGATTTCGCATATCTCTTTCTTGTTTTTGGGCAAGCTGCTCTTGCTCAAGTGGAATCAGTCCCCTGATAACCTAGGATTAGTGGTGATAGGGCTGATGTGGTATCTCGGAAACTGGGATTTGATGGTATCTGTAGAGCGGATCCCATGGGCTTCTCGGGTGGAGGTTGGTCGAGGCAGAAAAGTACCCCTCTTGCCGCTCGGCATGAATGAAGTTGAATACCCGATCTTCTCGGACAGAGCTTAGTCCTCTTCCCTGCTTTCCTTTCTTTTTTGTTAAAATGAATGCGGATGGTGACTTAACTGAAAAAGAAAGATTCCCTTTTGTTACCGACCTTCTTCCCTTGACTGGTGTTTTAGGTCTTCTTATCCAAGAGGACACTTTAATCTTGCTTTAGAGGCCCGAATGCTTATCATTCTTGCCTTCTAAACTTCTTTATATCGAGGGATGAGGAACCATATTATCCTGCATTCCTTAAACCTATGTAGTGAGTCGTGTAGGTGGCATGTTTAAATTTGGAAACGGCTGCTAATACCCCGTAGGCTGAGGAGCAAAAGGAGGAATCCGCCCGAGGAGGGGCTCGCGTCTGATTAGCTAGTTGGTGAGGCAATAGCTTACCAAGGCGATGATCCGTAGCTGGTCCGAGAGGATGATCAGCCACACTGGGACTGAGACACGGCCCAGACTCCTACGGGAGGCAGCAGTGGGGAATTTTCCGCAATGGGGAATCGAATTTGGTACAAATGTTGGAAAATTCTTGGTAAATTAATTTCTAGTCCAGCTTGCTTTATATTCTGCCATTTTAGTTTTAGTTCCAGTTCTGTTAAGCTGTTGTGAAACATGAGTTTTTTGTGGACTTTAACGAGGGGTCTTGGCTAGAGTCGGATCCAAAATTTGGACTTTATGGGTTTGGGATGCCATTGAACCCACTGATCATATGATCACTTTGGTTACTTGGGTTCGAAATTTAATATTTGTACATATTTAGTAGATTTATTAACACATATATATCACACTTGTGGGATTATACTGGATTTGTTGTGGTTTGTTGTCGTCGTCGTCGTTGTCTTAAGACTTCTATTCCTGCTAACTCTTGAAAAAATTTGAAACTTTGTTGCATTTGAAAGGGAATCGAATTTGGTACAAATGTTGGAAAATTCTTGGTAAATTAATTTCTAGTCCAGCTTGCTTTATATTCTGCCATTTTAGTTTTAGTTCCAGTTCTGTTAAGCTGTTGTGAAACATGAGTTTTTTGTGGACTTTAACGAGGGGTCTTGGCTAGAGTCGGATCCAAAATTTGGACTTTATGGGTTTGGGATGCCATTGAACCCACTGATCATATGATCACTTTGGTTACTTGGGTTCGAAATTTAATATTTGTACATATTTAGTAGATTTATTAACACATATATATCACACTTGTGGGATTATACTGGATTTGTTGTGGTTTGTTGTCGTCGTCGTCGTTGTCTTAAGACTTATATATGGTATGAGACAAAGCTATTGGGTTCGATTGGACCCCTAACTTAAATGGTCCATCTGCACCCTGGTCTTGGCATATCAAATTAATCATGCCTGATGTTGACGATGAAAATAAAGATTGGCCATCCGAACAGAAAGAGGACTTTGGAGGAAATGTAAAGTTTAAATGGTCTTTCCATTGTGTTTCAAACCGAAAACCACTTTGAATTCTCTGAACTGCTTAATTTCAAAAGAGAAGATAAGCTACTTCTATGGATAGATTCACATTGAAAATTTGAGTATAGGTAGATTTGTGCTTGCGTCATTACAGTGGTTGAGTTAGGAATTTCAATGAGGGGTAGAATTAGCGTCTAAGAAGATTTTGATATAGCAGTTAAACAGTACTAAAGAATTCATATTATATTCCGAAATTTGTGTAAGTTGCTAGGGGCCATTAATCATCAGTTTATTGTCTTGTTATTTATATGCTGCTTTTATTTCTTACAGGGACTTGCAGTCCTATCTTTCACATCTTTACCTTTTCCTTGCCCCTGAGAGTAAGAGATGCTATATCTTGGTGGACAACCGTCCGTGGCTTAGAGATCTTGTTTCTAGACCTGCACACTTATGGCAACTGATGGTTACCAAGGTTGGTAGTGCATAATATCGTTTTCATATTTTTTCTTTTTCTTGGTTTTGTATGTTTAACTAGGAAATTTTTGTTTCGGAGCAGTCCAGGTTATCTCCCTTTGCGAATTCCAGAGGGCGGAAGCAGAGGAAGGAGGGTGGAGATATGTTGGATATGAAATCTGTTCCTGAATTAAGCACGAGCGAGTCTGAAAATGTTAGAAGATGGTTTCCCTTTATTGATGCTGCAACATTGTCCCGGAAGAGGGAATTATTACCAGTAAAGAAACTGAGAAGCTCTTTGATCTTGAATAGCAAATTGCATAGGACATTGTACGGGTTCATTGTGTTTGAAGTTGACTGGAATGATGTGCGTGGTATAAATTATTTCAACGAGCTTCAGGTAAAACTCACTTCCGTTGGTTATTTTGACCTTAAGTATATGCTGCTTGCTTATTTTTAGCTCTTGTGCAGACAGATACATCACTTGCCATAGAGACAAAATTCATGAAAAGATGGGAGTTTGATAGTGTGACACAAGCTGCTAGATGCATGTCTTCATGGTTTCCGGGGACTGGCACTGGCACTGGCACGGAGCACCGTCTTCTGAAAGTGTTTCTGGAATCTACTATAGGTATCATCCATGTGTTATTGATTGCTATGCATCTTAATTTTCTTATTGGATTTAAAAGCTACCTGGTCCTATCTAGGGCCACTAGTAACTTCAGCTCTGCCCCATTTTTCTTTACTGTGATTTGTACATGCATAGGTTAATTTGTTTCTTTCCTGAAGTGCAGAGTGCGCCTGTAAAGAAAATGGACCATTGCTCATGGACCATTGGTCCGAGAAATAATACACAGAGTTAGATACGACAACAATTATTCGTCAATTCCAAACAAGTTAGGGTCAATTGTATGAATCATTACTGAATATGTTCCCTGTTTAAATTCATCTCTGACCAACTTTATACAAAATAAAAAGTACTAGAAGTTCTCATCTTTTAGACATAAGAGTCTCTAATAAGCCTAAAAGACTCCTAGAAAGCATATGACATAAACATATTACTTTACCATGTGACTTTAGGTCTACCTCGCCCTTTTCAACACCTTCTTTCTCCATTTTCACACCTATGGACTGGTACATGTGGAGGTCGATGCAGGACATGACTAAACCTTCTCAAGTGTCCTCTCATTTTATCCTGAATGTGTACTGCATGAACCTTCTGGTAAATGTGGTCTTTGTTTATCTTGTCTTATTTTTTGTATGACCGTACTTCCACTTTAGCATCTACATCTCTGTGACACTTATCTGGTGGATGTGTCGGAGATAGAAAGTCGAAAATAATTGATTTTCTTGAGACTGAGTCGCAAATACCATTGTCTTTTTGAAGAATAAAACTGTCACATGGACCTTCCTACTAGAATGGTAAATTCTCATGGAGTAATTATTTCTTCCTCTTTCCATTCTTTCATCGTTTATTCCAATCCTTCATTAATCAAAAAGGTGGTAGTATTTAAAAATCCCATCTAATCTGTTTAATGTCGATTTCTTGATATGTATTCAGTTAGTTCAGTAACTGTCCCAAGCTTCCAAATTCCTGTTATAAGTTGATTTCTTCAAGTATCTATTTTTGAACCATGGCTGGAAGCTATACCTAAGTATTTGTTGAACTCCTGTTCCAAGCTTGCAAATTCTTTACTTGTAACTTTGCTGGAGATTTTTACAGGAGATGTATTCTATGATGCCCATGACAATTTTCAATGGACAACTGATGTGGCTGACAGTGATGCTTCTACTTGCAATTCAAGTGATGAGGATGAATCTCCTTGCTGTTCAGTTAGAAGTTTCAGTACATACCCTGCAGCAGAAATTAGCGAAAATTCTCTGCAAACGCCATCTCCACCTGATGGACCTCATAGTAGAAGAAAACTTTTGAAGTCTCTCAGTAAACGACTAAATGTTGATTTGTTCTCCGAGGAGCCCTTTTCTGAAACTATTGAATCACAGCTACATGGCGAGACCTCTGACAAAAGTACTTCTGAAGTTGTTGAAGCCACTCAGTACAAGGATGTTTTGCTTTTGTTTCGGTTTAATGATCGTGATCTCCCTTTCAAACTTAGAGACATTATTCTTTTGGACTTACGGTTGCTTACTCTACTGGAAGCTGGGCTTCCTTCGTGGGTCATATTTCTCCAGTCTTATCCAGTGTTTTGCCATATTTACCGTCCATGGATGTGTCCTCTAGCAAGATTTTTATATGTCGTAATCTCTATAGTTACTGTTCTGATTGGATTCTATGATCTATACAAGAATGTACCCGTACTCAAAGCGACAGCATCTAGTTTGTTTGGGCCCCTTTTTGATTGGATTGAAACATGGGAAATGGTATCACGAATTCAGTACTTGGGGACCATGCTATTTCTGCACAATTTTCAGAAGGCCTTTAAGTGGTTCCTCATGACAACACGTACTATACGGTCATTTTTCTCCATTCTCGCACAGCCAATGGCTGGTCCACTTGTTGTGTTCGTGGAATTCTTCCTTCCTTTCTGGAATGTTTGTACACAAATTATGGAGGATTTCTTTTCCGTAATATGGTTTACAGTCTGGTCTTCTTACTCTCTGGTGGGAAAAATTATTGAGATTTTATTACTACCTCTGTGGTATGTCATATCGTTTGTTTGGATTCTTGGTAAGTACGTGTGCAACTACGGATATATCCTATTTGTTTTGCTTAAAGTGGTTTATGAATTTAAGATTGTTGCTCCTTTAGAGTTCTTCTCTCATCAAAGTTTCGTTCAACTGCAGTGACATCTTTATTTTACCCCATCTTTTGGATTCTGTGGGAGGTTATCTATGCTCCAATTCGCCTGGTCTTTGGTTTTTCTAGCCTTCTGGGCTTTTTGTGTACTTCTATATATGAAGTGATTCAGGATTCATGGCTGTTCGCGAGTAGCATAGTTCGAGTTACTTCTCAGGTGGAGTCAACAGTGACCTCCGGTGGGGTTTCAATATGGCGTTCTCTTTGGAATGACCTTTTCTCTCAGGTTTATTGTTTGTTTCCATTTAATCATAATATGAAAATTCTACTAAGAGTTCTTATGCTAATAATTTTCTTCTGGTTATGACTTACAGGTTTTCCGAGCTCTTCGGAGTATTCTCTATGGTTTTGTTGCCTTCTTCACAGCTTGCAATAGACACAGGTTAAGGTATGGTTCTCTATTTTGCATATCTTCTCTTTGAGACTGTCAACTTCTAGTAGTTACTTTTCGTGCTGACTCTCATCACGTGCTTGCCCACATATTCTTATGCAACAAAATGGAGGTATGTTAACCTAGAGAAATATAGCGAGACTTGCATGCATTGGAGTTAAGTGTTAATCAGCATATTATGTGGTGCATAGCCTCCCTTTATGTATCCAGACTGTTAGTTGCTTTCTATATTATAGGCTCTACGAGAAAGACTTGGTGTAACAGAATAAAGCAAAAACTGAAGGATATCTTTCCTGTTCCTTGTGCATGTCACGTGATAACAATCTCTGAACTATTGCACCTCTGAAATACTAATAATTTTTAACTGTTGCAACTTAAGTCAAATTATTCCTCAGATGCAACCTCTTGTTTTTTTTTCTTTTTAATTTATGTTGGCTGATTGAGCTGAAATATTACGTTTGCAGTATATATAATCATTCAAGTGAGTTCATACGACGATTATCTGCTAAAAGGTCTCGGTTAGAATCTGGTCGCAGTGCACAAACATCAGGAGCGCAAATCGCAGTAAGTTTATACCATCTTTAGACGTGTTGATCATAATTGCTGGCACATAGCTGTTATGCCGTATCAACTGTTGTAAAATCTATGTTATCTCGTGGAAAATGTCCTCCTTTCTCATTGATGTAGTGGTTGTTTTTGCTTGCTTGCTTCTGCAAACACGTCTTGTTCCAGTATTTGTGAATTATACATTTTTCAGTTTTCATGCCAAATGATTATGCACTTCTGCAGTGGGTAGATACAGAAGAAGCACTGCACCAGCGAAAGTTCAGAAAGATCGAATGATGAGTAGAAAATCCACTCCTTTTAACATGTGTAGCTAATTTAAGTCCACTGTTGACCAGGAAGTTTTCCAGGTGCGGCATGTAGGATATGGTAAAAGGGGAAATACATCATAGGAAACTAATTTGTTGGTTTTTCCTTTGCTCCTGCCCTTATTTTTTTTTTTGTTTTGTAATTTTCTTTATGATCGTCTCCTTATAGTTTCAATCCGCCACCGAGATCGTAGCATATCGGAAAATCTGTAAATAGTGAACATGAGGATGCTTTTTACTATATAAAGTACAGAGTTAGTTTCCGATGTTTGCTTCCTAATTCCACAATTCCACTTAACTAGAGTTTTAGCTTGCATCTTATATTATGTTTCTGACAACAAGTACTCCCATTTCGTTTAATTATGTGAGTAGTACTATTTTGTTGTGGGAAGTGATGTGGGGTGAACAGTATTTGTCAAATCTTTAATTGGATCCCATCTAATGGTCAGCAGAATATCAATCTCAAATAATTATGGAGTTTATATTATAGAAGATATGGCGAGTGGCGAAGCCATGAATTTTATTGAAGGTATTCAAACTTGAAAAAGGTAAAAACGATAAAGGATATTTAATATATGTTATAAATTATTAAAATTTAATATTTTATCTGTATATACTGTGTAACTTCTTAATGATGGGTGGTCAATAATTTCTCGATGAGGGGTGGGGGTGGTCAGTTGACCATCCTCGGAGCTACGTTGCTTCGTCCCTGGATATGTCTGTTGACGTGGTTCTGTCTGCTAATTTGTCCGTATATTTGACAATGCATTAAAATATCTGTTTACTCAGTGGATAAATGCTTTAGAGAATTAACAAAAATGTAGTGAGTTTTTACAAATAGGGTTTGGGGAATGTAGTGCTTAGGCATTTCACTTTTCGAAAGAAAAAGAAGTCTAAACAGGTGTGGTTTTAGGCGGTTTAATAGTGGTTTTGGATGACACTTATGGGTTACTTTTCTTTCCAAGCAGTAAAATGATATGTTTCTGCTCCTATTGATAAATAGAAAAAACAATAACAAAATGTTTTCACTCCTTTTGCTCATCATCTTCTTACTTTCATCTTCCTGTCACCTTATTTAAACCTTTCCAATCTCTCTTAGCTCCCGACCCAATGGAAATTCTAGTTCTTATTCACTGAAAATGCTGCCTTTACTTCCGCAGGTAATAGGAGCCCTACTTTCCTCTTTTCGACCTCATCACTTCAATTCAAGGGCAAACCCATTTTTTAGTCACCGGGCTGAGCAAAGAACCAGTCATTGAAGTGTTTGGAGCAATGCATTAAAGAATGCAAACCTTTGCCTGAGAGCAGCTCTTAATGTTTGCATGTGCACCTTGTATACGATCCTAAGCACAGATAGCATGCGACACAAGTGTATGCCATTCAGATTATGGACTCTCAACTGGCTATGTACAACTCAGCCGAATTAGCGTAACGCATAAAGATTTTTTTTTTCTATACTATATATTAAATTCAAAAATGTGTATAGTTTTTAATTTACTCGTCTTGTCCATATTTTTTCTACAGTTATTATACAAAACAATAAATACTAATTAATAGTAGCTGAATCTTCCTAATTTGTCGAATTAAAATTGAGGAACAGAATATTCTAAAAAGATTTGGCGTGAATCAGATCAAATCATATTCTCCCAGATATTCCTATTTGGGCGCGCTACAATTATGGAAGTAAATATTCTTCCAGATATTTTCCACCTTTGATAGCCATTAAAAAACTTGAAAGCTTTGAATTCAAATTTGAGTTTTTAAAATTATTATTTGTTTGGATTGGGTGTTGTTGAAAATAGTTGGGTATATCGTTCGGAGTTTATATCTCAATTTTGAGGGGTTTTGGTGAATATTAGACTTGGTTTTGACTGAAATTAGATTGAAACTCGAAGAAGAAAAGAAGAAGAAGATGACATATTGCAGAAATTTTAAATAAATTGTAGATTATTTAAATTCTGATTGTAGATGCTTTATTTTTTGTTTTCACAAATAAAAAACGGCTAGAACTTCTACAGATCTTCTGAAAAATGTAATTATGTCAACAATCACAATTATGCTACAATTGGATGAGAATTGAAATATAAAAATTCAATGTACCCAATTTGTAGATATCTTGTAAATAAATTATAGATAATTTGTATTCTTAATTGCAGGTGCTTTGTTTTATGTTTTCACAAATCGAAAATGACTAAAACTTCTATAAATCTTCTGCAAAAAACGCAGTTATGTCGAAAATGCCAATTATGCTACAATTGAAATGTGAATTGGGATATTAAAATTCAATGTATCCCGTTTGTAGATATTTTGTAGATTAATTGTAAATTATTTATATTCCGATTGTAGATGCATTGTTTTCTGTTTTCACAAATTCAAAACGACTAAAACTTCTGCAAAATCTTCTGCAAAAGACAGTCTACAGTTTATCTATAACTTTTCTACAATTTATCTACAATTTCAGTCAAAACCAAATCTAATCTTCACCAAAACCCCTCAAAATTGAGATATAAACTCCAAAACATATTCCCAATTATTTTCAACAACACTCAATCAAAACAAATAATGATTTTTGAAAACTCAAATTTGAATTCAAAGCTTCAAAGCTTTTAATGACTGTCAATGGTGGAATTGCTGCTCTCTTGTCTCTTTGAAGGTTTGTTCTTCTTCATTGAGAAAATTTGAAGCTTAAGGTAAATATGTGTATGAACTTTGAAGATTTGACTTCAATTTTGATGAACTTTGTTGTTCTTCATTGATGAACTTCAACTGAAGTAAAATGGGGAACCAACTTTGTTGAAGGATTTTTTTAATTTTCTATGAATTTAGGGGGAGAATTTGATTTCTGAAGATGGAAAATAGTAAAAAGAACGTGGGTATGGGTAAAACGTGGGTGTGACTGAGGGGTTAGGAGAGAGAAACATTCAGATTCTTTTAATTAAGGAGTAAAAAATGTACAATTAATTATACCCCTAATTAAATGATGTAGAATTGGTAGTTTGGTATACTAAGTGTAATTAAACCAAACTTTAAACATTGAGGGTAATAATGTTTCCTATGTGGTATTACGCATATTATGCATAGACCTTGATTGCAAGATGACCCCAAATAGGACGAATGATTTCATCTTAGGACTGACAAATTTGGCCCAAGCGCAAATGACCCCGCCTAACACTCCCAAGGTTTGATTGATTGACCCGCTCTTTATTGAACTCGGTCCTTTTTTACCCAATTCATCTCAACCCATTTAAAGTTGGGCTAATTTTTATCCCAAATTGATCCATGCGTAAGTTTGTCAAAATATCTTAGAAATAATTTTTTTTAATATCTTAAATATGACCATAGCAAAAGCAAAAAAGCCTTATTTAGTAATTATACAATTTATAAGAAAATAACACATATTAATCAAAGTTTAATAAGAGTTGGGCGGATTGGATTAGAACCCGAATTTTAACCCATCTTGACCCAACCCATCTTAGCCCAAGTAACTTTTGGATAGATCAAATTATTGACTCAACCTATTTTGACCCGTTCAAAATTGACCCAACCCGCCCATTTGACACCCCTAATTTCATCACACCAGCGAATCTTTTCCTCGTGCGGTCATCCTGCTGAATCAAGGTTATTATATGTAGAGAATATCATAGATGGGGGAATCCGATAAAAGAAGGGAATCCGTTTATTAATCAAATAAAGCATGAGATGCATAGTAATCTTAGCTTCCTGGGGCCGATGCCGATGCTGTTGAGGAGAGGGCTTATGTATATAGATAGAACAAGTAGTACTTTTTTTTTATTTTAACAGTTAGCTTTCATTGATATCAAAAAGGTGTACAATGAAGAGTTTATAGTAGTAGTATGGACTAACCACTATTTTTCAGTTCAAACACTATACAAATACATGAATTTGCAAGCCTAAAGCTAAGGGTAATGGTTAAGTTGTCGCAGTCCAGTTTGCCAACGCTTACAGTTTCTGCCGCGAATGTGAATAAGCAATGCAACCTCTCGGCAGAACTGGTTCTCCTCTAATGCTTTCCCTTCAAATCGAATATAGTTCCTGTTTCTCCAAATAAGTGCAACAGTGATCACAAAGGCAGAAGCAGCAATAGCCTTGTGCCACAGTTTACTCCTAGCTTGACAGCAGATCCATTGGAGTTCATCTTCCCAACTACCAATTGTTCTGTTATGGCCCAGCCAACAATATATTCTAAACCACAGTCGATTAGTGACTGTGCATTCAAAAAATAAATGAGCAAATTCTTCTACATGTTGATTACAGAATACACAATTCAAGGACACGTGCACTCCAATCTTCTGTAATCTGTCGACAGTAGGCAGTCGACGTTGAGCAGCAAGCCAAGCAGTGAATTTGTGTCGAGGTAGGACATTAGAGGTCAACAACAAATTCTTCCATTCCACCTTAGAAAAGCTAGGAAGCATTACATGGTATAGTTTCTGAATATGGAATTTGCCTAGCCTGCACAAACCAGACAGTCTAAGTAAGAGATCACCTTGCAGTTGTTGATTATCCATTACAGGAGTTCTGCAATCTAATATCTTCCTGACTACCCAAGATGCTGCCTTGGAAATGGGCATTGTAGCAATGTCACAGTGTTTAATGTAATAGTAGTGTATCCATTTGATCCACAAACAATCTTTCTTCCTAGCCAAGTCCCAAAGGAGCTTAGTAATAGCTGCCTTATTCCATATATGCATGTCTATAATGTTGAGTCCTCCAGCAGTGACTGGTCTGCAGACCCTTTCCAGGCTACCAGTGCTCTTTTAGATATTCTTGCACTTCCAGTCCACAGATAAGATCTGCATACAGCTTCAATGATTTTCAGAACTCTTTTTGGCAGGATGAATACTTGTGCCCAATAAGTTTGAATACCAAAAATAACAGTTTTGATCAACTGACATCTTTCTGCATAAGATAGTAATTTGGCAGAGCAGCAAGTGATTTTATCAGTAATCCTCTCAATCAGTGGCAAGTAATGGTGGATAGCAAGCTTCTTTGAGTGAAGAGGTATCCCTAAATATTTGAATGGCAGTTGACCCTCAATGAATCCCCGAGACTCTAGTATGACTTCTTTGACATTCTGAGGAACACCAGCCAGATAAACAACACTCTTCTAATTGTTAGCATACAGTCCAGAAGCTACAGAGGATGTAAGGAAAGCATCATGCAAAATCTGGATAGAAATAATATCAGCTCGACAGAATAGGAGGAGATCATCAGCAAAGCAGACATGGGCACAGTTTAGCTTCCTGCATTTTGGATGGAAGTTGAAATCTCCATTTCTGTGTAACTGAGCCATCATCCTATTCAAGTACTCCATAGCTAGGACAAACAAATAAGGTGATATGGGATCTCCTTGTCGAATACCCCTCCTAGCAGTGAAAGGCTTAGTGAGACCACCATTCAACACTAGTGAGTAAGTCACAGAAGTGACACAAGCCATTGTCCAGTTAACAACTTTTGCTGGGAATCCAAGATCAATGAGTTGTTGTTTGAGGAAGCTCCATTCAAGAGTGTCATATGCCTTCCTCAAATCCACCTTCATAACACATCTAGGAGACACACCTTTTCGGGAATAACCCTTGAAAATTTCATGGCTAAGCAAAATATTATCAATGATACTCATCCCTTCAATAAAGGCTGACTGGGCTTTCCCAGCTAGATCACCAATAACATATTTCATTCTCCTAGTAATGACTTTGGATATAATCTTATAGACAGTGGTGCAGCAGGCAATAGGTCTATAATCTTTCACTGTTTTGGGAGTTTTAACTTTAGGCACAAGAGCAATAGCAGTAGTATTGACCATGTGAGGCAGTTTACAGGTAGAAAAGAAGTCCTTTGTAGCAGCATATACATCCTCCTTGACTATCTCCCAGTTGCTAGTAAAGAACTCCGCAGGAAAGCCATCTACACCTGGTGCTTTGTCTTTAGGCATATCTTTAATAGCTTCGGTGATTTCTTCCAGTGTAACATCCTGAATAAGTGACCTTTGCTGTGATAGGGTCAGACAGTGTCCTTCCTTAATAATAGCAGTGTTAATACAAGGAAATTCATCAGCACATTCACCCATCAATGACTTGAACACCTTAATAAACTCCTGCTCCACAGCCAAAGGATCTGTCAGCTTCATACCTGCATCAGTGTATATAGAAGTAATATTATTCGACTGGTTTTGATCTTCCACTGAGCATGGAAATATTTTGTGTTTGCATCTCCACATTCTATCCAACAAGCCTTTGATTTCTATCTCATAATTTGCTCATCTATAGAATCAGAAAGGTTTAGGATGCAATAGCTTTTGACTCCCAAACTGTATGAGAATAGGAGAGTGGTCAGAGACTGAGGGATTCATAAAATCAGCTTCTAGATGCCCATATTGCTGAAGCCACTGAAAATTACCCAATGGCCAATCAATTTTGCTATAGACTCTAGAGGCACTACACTGCTTATTTGTCCATGAATACTGCCAACCTTTAGATCTAAGGGGGGTCAATTGGAGATCAGAAATGACCTATTTAAACCCTCTAATTTCAGTATCAGTGACAGGAGAGCCAATCCTATCATCAGAGCATAGGACAGAATTAAAATCACCACTCAACAGCCATGCATCTTGACTGGGGACATTTACTGATCTTAGATCATTCCACAACTGTTCCCTTAGGACTGCAGTATTGTGAGCATAAATGACACTCAATTGTATTCTGTATTCAAAGGATCTTCTAAAAGGCAATGAATAAACTGGTCAGTCACACAGGAGATATGGACCTGAATGTGAGGCTTCCATATTAGCCATATCCTCCCATTGACAGCTTTGGCATAGCTGAATTGGACCTTCCACCCTCCAGCAATCTTATCTACAATCCTCTTTGCTTTATGTTCCTTTACTCTAGTTTCAAGACATCCCAGGACATCAACTTTATTTTCAGCCAGAAAGCTTTTCAATTCTTTCTGTTTATGGGCTTGATTAAGCCCCCTAATGTTCCAGGTGACTATAATCATGGAGCACTAGGCAGCAAGCTCCAAGAAGGACCAGGATCCAACTGTTGTCCCCTCCTACCATTATCAAGTAGAACAACAACAGCCTTGCCCTTGTCATTGTCAGCCAAAGCCTCTGCATCACCACTAGATGTACTAATAGTTTCAAGATGGGCTTCCTGATTGGCAGGGTCATCTAATACAGTCTTCTGAATTGCAGTCATATCAATATTAATATGCACCCTCTGCATCTTCTCATCATGTTGCACAGATTGCACTGGCAGGCTAGGTAATGTATTTGCAGGCATTGTTAAGCTTACCAGTGTATCTGCATTAGCTTTAGGCAGCCATTCCTACTTTGTAATCTTTGCTGGTTTTTTAACTCTAGTCCTTTGCCTTATTTTCTTTCCTTGCTCTTGCATCACCTGTACCCCATTATTATCTCCATTATACCAACAGTCAATAGAGTCATGGCCAAATTTCAAGCAGTGATTGCAAAATATAGGCTTCCAGTCATACTCAATCACCTGTATCTTCAAGCCAAAAGGAGTTTCAATCTCAATTTGCTTAGACAGAGGATAGGCAGCATCTACTTCAACTAGTACTCTAGCAAATGAGATTTTTTCAAAGTGAGTTGTGAATTTGTTAGTGTACAAAGGCTTACCCACTGCACTGGCTAGTTTGCTTAGAATTTCAGGAGGCCAGTAGCCCATTGGTAGACCATGGAATCGAATCCAAACAGGTATGTACTAAGAACATCATTTTAGAAAGAGAAGTCAACATCCCAAGGTTTCAACACCATAGGTTTGTTCCTGTACGAGTAGGGTCCAGATTGGAGAACTAAGTTTTTATTCTCAACATTATTGAATCGAAGGATAAAATAACCTTCAGAATGGAGCAAAATCTATGGTTTAGCCACAAAATTCCACACATGCATAACAAAATTCTCCAAAGTTTTCACAGTGGGATTATCACCGATAATGTAACCAATTAATGAAGCATTCCAGTACTCCGACTGAGATTTCAGTTCAGCTTCACTGATTTTGACTACTTTTTTCCCATCCCTGTCAGTAGGAGGTACAAACGAGAGAGCCTTACCCATACTACGATTACCCCTGACGACCTCAGCAACAGTAGGAGATGAATGCTCAGATACAGCTACATCAGAGAACTGCAATCTTCTCACAGCAAGGCTTGCAAGAGCTTCATCAATTACCATCGGAGGAGGCACTACATTCACATCTTCATCTGCATGCTTAGTATCGATCGATTGGAATTTTTGGGGGAGAAAGTTGCCAAACGTTAGCGGTTCAAGTTCTTTAGTCACACCAGGTGCTGGTGTAACGATTTGGGCAGTGGTGACGATTGGTTGCCGCCGGCGACGAGCCATTATCAGCGAGAAAGCTTCGTGCTAACTTACGCCAATTTTTACTGTTTTATTGCGTTAACGTGCGCCGAGAGCATTCCCTCCTGCTTGGTTAAACTTCTATGAATACATATATATATGAACAAGTAGTACTTTAATTTCACGGCAAGAAGCAACTAATGTTCTTCTTGCAACAGTGAGTAAAAATTATGTTTATACAAAGCTGGTCCGACATAAGCAAAAATCACAAAGCTCATCTATGCTCCTACAGGTCCTAAAGTAGCACAAGCTACATTCATTAAGGTCTACCACCTAGAAATACAGTCTGTCCATAAGCAAAAGAGATCACTCAAACAGTTGAGCCTCCAGTTTGATGCAACATTGCATCAATTTCATCACCATCCTCCATCTCCAGCTAAAGCAAGGAAGAAAACTTGTTACAAAACAAGAAATTTAATCATACGAGAACAAAACACAAGAGCAAACAACACGAGATTTTCGTGTCCTACTTGCTCCTTCCTTTGATTTATTAGTGTGCGAACATGATCCAGGAGAGTATGACAGAGGGAGAAAGATACCTCATCTGGAGTCTGCTCTGCTCGGAGACGACGACCATCAAACAAGAATGCAATTGAGTTGAAATCCACCGACTGCCGGTCACAATATGCATTCATCAGCTTCTTTAGCTGGGTGCTTCTTTTGATCCTAAAGAAGACTTCATTCCCATCCTGCAACCAATAGAAGAACCAAATCTGTAATGCTCTTACTATTGTTCTATTTGTTATAGCAGGCAAGAGGGCACTTCTCTTTCTTGGGCATCACATCACCGTAATGATGACAAGGAAAGTAATCACCGTAATATCCACTATAGATTGTTTAATCAGCTGCACATTGGGATCAATCACACAAAATATCATGTTTCTCTATCCAAGAGGCAAAATTAAGCCAAAGGAGAAAGTAGGTTTCCGATCCGGGGTATTCACAGACGACAATATATAGCATATATAACACAAATGATAACTTCCCTCCTCCAGGTGGCCTTACCTGCTATGACATCATAGCAGATAATTTAACATCGTAACATAGATACAACTAGGGGAAAATGTGTACCCACCAATGGATGCTGGGAATTTATGCAAGCACAACCAAAATTAACAGCTGACGATTAAGGCATCACATTATAGTGATCCTTAGCAAACACCATCTATTAAGCTTAGACATGGTATAATTGGTTTAACAGCAAAGAAACGGGTGTAGTTAAAACATAACAATCCAATATCACAAATACAGAAAGCGAAGTGATGCATTTACCATCTATACCCCCCCCCCCCCCCCCAAAAAAAAAAAAAAAGAGATTGAACTTACCCATCTAGAAATCCAATATATTTCATATTTTCACCTTAGATAGCTTGCAGTTTATATTGAATCCACGCTATCCTTGCTATTTATATTAGCCCAGGGCCTTAGACTCTGGTTACTGTTATTGCATGTCATTCATCTTTTGATTATTATACTTCTGTTACTATTACGGTTTCTACTGGAGTTACTAATGAATTATCTTTTCTTATTTTTTGTTTCCATCTTTTTGAGACGAGGGTCTATCGGAAATAGCCTTTCTGCCCTATCGGGGCAGGGGTAAGGTCTGTGTACACATTACTCTTCCCAGACCCCACTTTATGTTGTTGTTGTTGTTGTTATACGGAGGAAACAATCAGTTATTACCCTATCCAACACACAAGGCTACAACAACCTAACATACTGGAACTAGCCACTTTTTTACAAGTAATCATGAAGTGTTCGTTTTTGCAATACTAACATCTCTTATATACCAAATGCACAAATGGGAAATGAAACAACTACTACTTAAAAAAATAGTTGTTCCTTATTTTTCTTGATGAAAACTACACTATTTATCTTGACGCAGAGAGAGGCCTTTTCCACTTCAAATCACCAGTAGGTTAAGTATTGAATATATAGTGTTTGCAAATAAGCCTCAGTAACAACTCTTTGCAAATGCATGCTTTTAGTTCCAGACTAATCATAACATTCACTCATACTAATCACAAAATTCAGAGACTAAAATATGAGACAAGTGCTTAATTTGGCACAAATTTTCTACTAGATTCAAGTTAATTTGGTTCTAGTCAAATGACTTAATTCAAGTTCTCAAACCAAAGAAGCCCAATCCAAAAACAGAAACACCAGCTCAACATATGATCATAAAGCAGTTATATAGAACACCGAATAAATCAAGCAGTCATATAAACAATTATTCTCAAAATAAACACTAAATTTGTTTACTTATAACATTACAAAAATAACCGAAAGAAAGCACAGACCTGGCCTTTGACTTTGAGATTGATATGTGCAGCTTGATCTCCACTCGGCTTCTTATCTTCCTCTGTTTGCAACATTTTTCTCCCTCTTGGTACTCCACGACTATCACAATATGATTGTTCTTAAGCTATTTATAGTTGCTGCCTGCTATGCCCTTAGCGTAAAAACCACGCAACTTTTCCTTTTTCTTCATTTTTTGTCATTTGTTTAATTGCCCTGCGATATATACACAAAATAGATGATAATATATTTTTAATCATGACCAATTAATAATATTACCGCTTCATTAGATTAAATCACTTCACTATAATAAATTAATATGGTATTGATGTGTCAATACCGATAAAATATTTTTTTTAACCTACCAGATATGCCTTAGTTATTGTACAACATTATTTGTGCGATTAATATGTGTTGGATAGATTGTTGTGAAATAAATACAGTATGTTGCAAGAACTGTAATGTGGTGAACTATTATGGTATATAGTAATAATAATACCTAGAATATTATGTAGAGATTACTTCTTAAAAAGAACTCTTCACAATATACTTTATGCACATATTTTTAAATACACATAGCCTTATACTGGGAGAAATTAAAAAATAGCTAGATTTTCAATTAGTTGTTAAAAAAATAGTTCAATTTAAAAAATAATTGAAATTTAGTCACTTTTTATGTAAAGATAAATTTGAGCGAAAACACTGTTCAAAAATCGAAAAATACTTCAGTATATTATGTTGGAGTTCCAGCATAAGTATACTTGAATTCCAACATATTGTACTAGAGTTCCAGGATAAGTATGCTGGAACTCCAGTATAATATGATGGTGTTCCAGCAAAAGTACACTAGCACTCCAGAATAATATACTAAAGTTCCAACAAATGTAGTGGTCCAGTATAATATACTAGAGTTTAGAGCACTAGTGCTCCAGTCTCCAGTATATTATACTGGAGCCACAAAGTATACCGGTCCAGCATAATATGCTGGAGTTCATACACAGGTGCACCAAACTCCAGTATATTATGTTGGGCTAGTCTCTATTGCAGCAAAATAGTAGCTATTTTTCATTGATTTGGTAAACGTTGGCTATTTTTGAATGACCAGTCCGAAAACTGGCTATACCATGTTATTTTTACCATTATATTTTACATAATAATATGTATATTCTGGCATAAGTTAATGCGAATAGGCTTCTTGTCACTTGGCCCAACAGTTCATCAAAAAATGACCCACGTTTGAAGCTCTTATCTGATATGGCTCAGGTTGTACATAATCTAAAAATTAATTTTCACCAGTTAGCCCATTCTATTTTTTTTCTTTTCTTTGCTCTTCTTCTTCTTTCACGACTCTGCACCGTAAAATTTCTCTACCATTATATATATTCTTCAATTCTCCTTCCAGATTCAATGTTGGTAATCACTATTAAGATGAGAACAAAAAAATACCACTTAAGAGAATTATTATTTTTGGAGTCACCATTAAAGGTTATTCATAGCTTCAATTTCAGAAATTAAATTTTTTGATTTTGTTAGTTGTTTGGATTGAGTATTGGCCCAATTGATTGGGATCATCAAGGAAAGTTCAAACTCAAATTTGAAGTGATTTGAAGCAGATTTGAGCTAGATTTGTGTTGAATTTCAGAAGATGCCCAAAGAAAAAGAAGAACTCGTAAAGCTCCATTAATATGATTCATTTGTTTATTAGTGTATAAGTAATATATAATGGTATATAAACACCTCTTATATATTATTTTTTATACAAGTTTGATACATTATTTACAGGTAGTTGGTGGATTTCTTCACCTATATAAATGGTGTCTCACTAACATTTTTCACTACTATACTTATATATCTTTATACATTTTTATAGACAAAATTATATAAATAATGCACTTCATAAATTATCTCTAAGATTTCGACTTATAGGTTGCAAGAGGTAATGGACCATTTAATTGATAATAGTCAATCAGGTTTTTTACCAGGAAGAGTAATTGCTGATAATATAATTATGAGTCATGAGATGGTAAAGAGATATGGAAGGAAAGGTATCTCACCCAGATGCATGATGGAGTTAGATTTGCAGAAAGCATATGACTCAATTGAATGGGTGTTCCTTAAACAAGTGTTGACAAGTATGAATATTCCTGATAAGTTTGTACATCGGGTGATGATGTGTGTAAGTATTGTGTCCTATTCAATTCTTATAAATGGGAAGCCTACTGAACCATTTCAAGTTCGGAAAAGGCTAAGACAAGGTGACCCAATATCACCTTATTTGTTTGTGCTTGGCATGAAATATTTAACTAGGAATCTGAAGCAGTTGAGGAAGGATCCTAACTTTAATTTCTAACCCATATGTGACAAACTGAATATCACTCAGATTGGTTTTGCAGATAATTTATTACTGTTATGCATGGGAGATATTGTATCTGTGCAAATGGTGTATGAATATTTCAAGGAATTCTCTAGATCATCCGGGCTTAAAGCAAATACTGCTAAGAGTTTCATATACTTTCGAGGTGTTCCACATGAAGTTCAACTGAAGATCCCACAGGCTGTGGGTTTTTCCAAAGGGGAGTTACCTTTCAAGTACCTGGGTATAACACTTAGCACCAAGAGGATATCAATGGTCCAATGCCAACCATTGGTAGATAAAATGCTATCTAACATATGCTGGAAGGTTGCAACTAATCAAAATTATATTATTCTCTATTCAAATATAACGGTCTCAGATTTTTGTACTGCCTAAAAAGTTGATAAAGAAGATAAAAGCTGTGTGCAGAACCTTTCTATGGACAGGGGGAGTGAAAACATCTGGAAAAACTCTTCTAGCATGTGAAAGAGTGTGTATGTCAAAAACTGCTGGAGGATGCAATGTGCTGGAAATTTCAATATGGAATAAGGCTGCAATCTGTAAATTATTATGAAATTTCTTCAAGAAGAAAGACAAAGCTTTGGATGCAATGGATACATATGTACTATGGGAAGAGACAAACAATATGGGAAATTCTAAGAATGCATCTTAGATAGTCCAAAAAATTATCAAGGCTAAGAAGTTCTTTGAAGAAATGGGATACACTATGAATGAAGTGGCTGGCTGGATGTCCCTGTCTATTAAAATATTATACAATACCATGAAAGGATAATTTTAGAAAGTGACTTGGAGAAGACTAACTTGCAATAATGAAGGAGCTCCAAAATGGATATTTGTGCTAAACTTGGACATATAGAGAAGGCTGCTCACAAGAGACATATTGAAAAACTGGAGGATAACTGATGTTTGAGTTATCCTATGTGCAATGAAGAAAATGAGACAATAGTTCAATTGCTGTTTAGCTGTGTGGTATCTAAAGAAATATGGGAAAAGGTTCTGAAATGGCAAGGCATTTTGAGAAATGCCTTAGACTAGAAAAAGGAAATTGAATGGGCAGAAGAAAATGCAAAGGGCAGAAATGCAGACGCACAATTTTATAGAGTAACGCTGGCTTGTGTGGTATATCATATATGGAGGGAAAGTAACATGCAAGTACTTCAAGCGCAACAACAACCGAATGAAATGCTAGTTAGGCATATTATTTAAGAGGTGACAAGTAGAGGGCTGATGAAGAATAGACTAGTAAAGAAGTTTGAAACATTAAATTTGTATCCATAGAAGTATAGAAGCTGAGTAGCTAGAGAAGTTATGATCCTAGGGTATGTTTAGAACTAAGTTTTCTTTGTTTGTACATATTGACATTGGTAAATAAAATCTTTTACTTACCCAAAAAAAAGTTGACCTTGTATTATTTTAGCCCACTTATAAGTTTGCAAATGTGTAGCCAAATATCAATAAGCTTAGATCTGAATTTTTTTCTATTTTTTATGCTCTATATCTTATAGCGTGAAACATTTCCATTCTCCATTTTCTTCAAGTTTCTACACACCTATCACAACTACAAAAATTCAAAAATAGAAGCGAGAAATGTAAAATATCATCTTCTTTAATGCTAATGTTGTTATATTTTAAATATGATTTTATGAAAATTTTTAATTGGGTATTGTTTGAACATTATAATTAGTCTAAGTAGATCATATACAAAGTTTGAAGTCATTTAAAGGAGATTTGGAATAGTTTTAATCAAGAATTGCAAGTGAAAATCGTACAAAAAATTCGTCAGAGATGCTTATACATTTTTATACAATATTATACACTTTTATACAAAGAGGCATATTATATATATAGTTGTATAAAAATGAAAGAATCACCAAAAAATATACATGACTTCACACCATAATAAGAAATGACCCATATTTTTAAGTTTTACCCAACGTAACCCATATATATATATATATATATATATATATATATATATATATATATATATATATATATATATTGAAAGCACTAGAAAATTCAAAATCTATGTTCTTACAACAATCTAAAGCTATGGAGTTAAATATATATTATCACAATTATTGCTTTCACTTTCTCTTCTTCTCACATCTTCTACATATACTTCAAGGGGTCGTCTGCCATTGCTGCTTCTATTCTGTGTCACCTGGTTACAATGTAAGAAAATTAACGAGTAAAAGTCCACCATTGAAGGTCATTCAAAGCTTTGCTTTCGAAAATATGATTTTTTGAGTATGTTAGTTGTCTGGATTGTGTGTTATTGCAATTGATTGAAAATATCAAAAGGAGTTCAAAAGTTAAATTTGAAGTGATTTGGAGTAAATTTGAGTTAAATTTTAGAAAAGACGCAAGGAAGAACACGAAGTTAGTTTTTTGTATAATTATGTATAATCTTGTATAATAGTGTATATGAGTGTATAAACACATCTTATACACCTTTATATAACCGTCTGTGGACGAATTTTTTTCACGATTTTCACTTGCAATTCTTGTTCAAAATGAGTCCAAATCCCCATTAAACGACTTCAAATTTTATATACAACCTCCTTATACTATTTCTATTAAGTCTAAATAACACACACTTCAAATTTCTTACAAAATCAAATTCGGAATTCAAACCCACATATTTAAGCTTTTTAAAAATCTAATTTTCACTATCCACATGAATTTAGTTTCTTGAACTAATATTTGAATCACAATTACTGATTCAAAAATTAACTTAAAAGCTTGAATAATTTTTTTAAAAATTAAATAATAATTTTTAGAACCTATTGGAATTGGATATGAAATCTCAACCTATTAATTTTGGGCTAATTAATTATAAGTTGAAATAAAGACTACAAAATTAAAAAGTAAGAAGCCTTGAAACTTTTCCTAATTTTTTTGGGTAAGTTTTTGACCTGATTGGTAGTTTGTAAGGATGCTAGTTTACAATAATTCAAGAAAGCAGCAATAGACCAAGGAAAGTGTTCAAATTTTTTTATTTACTAATTACTATACAGAATATCATAATTTTAATATCGGTCTATCCCTTATACTTTGGAACAGTTCTATGTGTCAAAATCATTTGGGGAAAGTAAATTCCTCTTTTTTATTTATGAGTCAAAATTATCAGTTATATTTCATCTTGAAGTTCCGTTAGGATAAAGGACAAATACGATAAGTCCTATTGACAATAAAACTATAAATAACGTCAAAATATTACAGAATGTATAATTAGGATATTTGAAGTGATTTTATTTTGTGTTTCACATTAGTTGTGTGAAACTTTTTTTTATCTTACATATTTATGACCAATTTTATATATCTAGGCCACAAAAATTTTGAGATAAAAAAAATCTTACACAACTAATATCAGATTTATAAGACACAAAATATAAATTTTTAAATATTTGGTATAACAACAATATTTTTTCCTTGACACAGAACTTTTACGGCTGAGTTTTTGACATTTGTAAGACTCTTTTTTCACCCTTTGCGAGTTGCGTGTAGTTCCTTTCGGCTTGTTTGCCTTCCTATCAATTTTACTTTGCACGTTTCAAGTCCTACGGATAATTAAATTTATCTTTATCGCAAACCATTAAAGGATAAGTAATGTGCAGATTCGGCTGGAAATGGTAGTTTACCTCGAAAATATAAGTAATAATTAAATTTGATTTATGATTTTAAAGATATATGATTTAGTTCATTATTAATTAATAATTAAGAAATATAAAGTAGAAATGAAAGAAATAAGTGAATCAAACCAATGTTACTCAGTAGTAATGACCTCGAACTTAGTGACCTCGAGATAAACAAAGAACAATAAAGAGAAAGGACAACTTTGATGAATAGTAAACGAAAAATAGATAATATATTCTTTGTTAATGATTAGATGATATTACAAATGATTGGAGTCCCTTTATATAATATGATAATCCTAAATAAGGTATATTTCTATTTACAGTAAGGAATATTATTGATACAACTGTCTAATTGCCTAGTACGGAATCTACAATCCTATTTCGGGATTTGCGCCATAATTTTGGGGACATGGCAGGAATCTAGCTCATTCTGTTACAAATCCATAACAGTACAATTTCGGGATCGAGCATACTTAACTTCGGTATTTCTCGCACTTCTATCTTAGGGATTGCATTTCGTCCCCGAGCTCGAGTTTAGTCTATCGACCTCAAACTTAAGCTTACTTGAACTCAGACCTAAGACGGTTCTTGAGCCTGCGAAATCGGACGTGCCGGATTTCGATCTTATACCGTGGTTGTATTAGAATTTTGTATGGATAAAGTCAATTTAAACACAATCCTAATTAAGTCCCACCGGTGTACTCAAGATTTTTCAGTAATATTAATATTTAGTATATAAATTATTGCAACGAGACCGTATCAATAAAGTGCAACTCAAATACATTTATATAATTTCATCAACTGAATTAGGAAAGAAAGAAAGAAAAATAATTAAAACAAAATTTACCTCTTTTATCGGTGGGTGAAAGAAAGCGTACGACAGGGTTGTTAGAGATATATTATGGAGCTGCTTAGAAGTTAAAAGGGTCCCAGTTGCTTACATTAGGGTAATTAAAGACATGTATGATGGAGTTAAGACTCGTGTTAGGACAGTAAGAGGCAATTCCAATTTTTTTCCGGTTGTTACGGGGTTGCACCAAGGGTCTGCATTCAGCCCTTTTCTATTTTCCATGGTGATGGATGCCATAACGCATCATATTCAAGGGGATGTGCCATGGTGCATGCTATTTGATGACATATGACATAGTCCTAATTGACAAGACACGATGCAGTGTCAACGAGAGGCTAGCGGTTTGGAGACATGCCGTTGAGTCTAAAGATTTCAGGTTGAGCAGGACGAAAACAGAATACTTCGAATGCAAATTTAGGTCCGAGTCGACTGAAGCGGGAGTGGAAGTGAGACTTGATTCTCAAGTCATCCCTAAGAGGGGTATTTTCAAGTACATTGAGTCAGTTATTCAGGGGATCGGGGAGATCGACGAGGATGTCTCACACTGTATAGGGGTGGGGTGGATGAAGTAGAGGTTAGCGACGAGAGTCCAGTGTGACAAGAAAGTGCCACCGTTATTAAAAGGTAAGTTTTATAGAGTAGTGGTCAGGCCTGCCATGTCGTATGAGATAAAGTGTTGGCCGGTTAAGAACTCACACATCCAGAAGATGAAAGTAGAGGAAAAGAGGATATTGAGGTGGATGTGTGGACATACAAGGATGTATAAGATTATGAATGAAGATATTCGAGAGAAGGTGGGCGTGGCCCCATGGAGGACAAGATGCGGGAAGCAAGCCTCAGATGATTCAGGCACATTCAGAGGAGGAGCACTGATACACCTGTGATAAGGTGTGAGCGACTGACTGTGGTGGGCACGAGGAGAGGTAGAGGGAGACCTAAGAAGTATTGGAGAAAGGTGATCAGGCAGGACATGGCGCAACTCAGGATTACTGAGGACATGGCCCTTGATAGGGAATTGTGGAGGCCAAGTATTAAGGTTGTAGGTTAGGAGGAAGCTGTGATCAGTTAGGAGTTAGTCTTAGGATGCTACTGATTAGCTACTGATGCAGGATTTTATTTGTTGGATATTAGTATACCTCCCATATTTTTCGTATTTTCTATATTTCTTATATTGCTGTTATTTTGTTATTTCATGTTATGTTATGTATTTTATGTTATTTTATTTTGAGTCTATTGATAGTATTAATATATCGTCTCTAGTTGCTTTCTTGAGCCGAGGGTTTTCTGGAAACAGCCTCTCTGCCCCTCAGAATAGGGATAAGGTCTGCGTACATATTACTCTTCCAAGATCCCACTTGTGGGATTATACTGGGTGGTTGTTGTTGTTGTTGTTGTTGTTGTTGCTGTTGTTGTTGTTGTTGTTGTTGTTGTTGTTGTTGTTGTTGTTGTTGTTGTTGTTGTTGTTGTTGTTGTTGTTGTTGTTGTTGTTGCTGTTGTTGTTGTTGTTGTTGTTGTTGTTGTTGTTGTTGCTGCTGTTGTTGCTGTTGCTGTTGTTGTTGTTGCTGTTGCTGCTGCTGCTGCTGCTGCTGTTGCTGTTGCTGTTGTTGTCGTCGATGGGCGAAATTCGGGAAGATGCCGAAATGTAAGGGTGTCAATGGATATTTGAAAACTGACTAAACCTACCAAACCGTACCGAACCGAATTGATTTTTAGGTTTCTTTTAAAGAAACCGTAGGTTTTTATATAAATCTATAACCGTACGATAATTAAGGTAGGTTTTTTATTTTATAAAAATAAACCGAAAAACACCAAACTGTACCGAATAAATTTTAGTTGTGGAAAAGATATTTATATAGTAAGTTTAAAACTAATAAAGCTGCTGCTGCTGTTGCTGCTGCTGCTGTTGCTGTTGTTGCTGTTGCTGTTGTTGCTGCTGCTGTTGTTGCTGTTGCTGCTGTTGCTGTTGCTGTTGCTGTTGCTGTTGTTGCTGTTGCTGTTGTTGCTGTTGCTGTTGTTGTTGTTGTTGCTGTTGTTGTTGCTGTTGTTGTTGCTGTTGTTGTTGTTGTCGTCGATGGGCGAAATTCGGGAAGATGCCGAAATGTAAGGGTGTCAATGGATATTTGAAAACTGACTAAACCTACCAAACCGTACCGAACCGAATTGATTTTTAGGTTTCTTTTAAAGAAACCGTAGGTTTTTATATAAATCTATAACCGTACGATAATTAAGGTAGGTTTTTTATTTTATAAAAATAAACCGAAAAACACCAAACTGTACCGAATAAATTTTAGTTGTGGAAAAGATATTTATATAGTAAGTTTAAAACTAATAAAGCATTAAATTTTTCATTGGGTATTGGAATTATGAAATTTGTTACAAGCCAACAAGTAATTAAATTCAAAGTAGTAATTCCTAAAATATATTATGCTATTTATACCTAGACTAAGTTATTTCAAGTATCTTTATTAGCAAGATATAAAGTGTTCTAGCAATTATGAGTAGCAAACTACAATGTATTGTTTCCTTCCATACAATTTAGATTTATCTTTTTGAATATTTAATATAAACACTATTCTTGAATTCCGGTTGGGTTAATATCTTTCCACTCGTGTGATTTATATATTTTTTTTACTTTTACTTGGTTCTTTTACGTTGTTGTCAAATAGTTGATGGATTTATACTCTAGCTATCTTTCATGTTTTTGTTAATTCATCACCTTTAAATAGTAAAAATGTCTAGAGAGTTTTGCTAAGTCCTATAAAAAAATATGTTATTGCATTCTACTTCTACTGCTGAATTTTATATGATATTTAAAAAATATCGAAAATTAACCGAACCATACCGATACCGAAGTGAAACCGACATTATTGAAACAATTTCGAAAAGTCTAATTTTAATTATACATAATACAATAATTAAAAAATAAATATGATACAAGTTTTATAAAATAACCGTTCGAACCAAACCATTAACACCCTACCAAAATGACAGGCAAACCCACTGTAAGAAGACCGAAGAGTGTCTTCTTCTATTTAGGATTCATATTGTTCTCTCCAAATTTATAGCCTATAAATGTTGTCAAAACATCAACCCATATTCTAAGAGAAGTTGAGAACAATGCCCATTGAGGTGGTTCGGACCTCTGGACCTCAATGAGTGAAAAAAATGCTACATGATTCTTTCTTGAATTCTTTGTATAAGAGGTAGCAAATTTAATAATGTAATGTTGTTAAATACATAATCAAATAGATGGAGAAGGAATTTACTATTGATACATTGATGTTACAAGAAAGATTCAATTGATATTCAATTGGAGTAGGTGTTGGTAATAAGACATTCTAAAACTTGAGAATTATAACTCTATGCAAAAGTAGCTATTTGTATCAATATTATATAATAATGTATAACAATATATATAGGTATATAAACACATTATATATAAATTATTATATACGTTTATACAAGACTAATATATTATTCATATTAAGTGTATGATATTGTATAGTAATATATAAAAAAATATATACATTGTTGCAAAAAATTATTGGATATGTGGATGAAAATTGAAAAATATACCCATATAGGTGCGCTTAAGGTGGATTGAGTTGTATATGAGTGTGAATTTATATATATATATATATATATATATATATATATATATATATATATATTATATATATGTTATGAAATAATATAAAAGACAAGAACAATAACTCAAGAACAAGAGCAAATAGAGAGAGAATAGGGAGAGAGAGAAGTATTCTTATTAATACTTGGGGTGATTTACAATGGTAGAGAGCACCTCTATCTATAGGGAGAAGAATGACTTAGCTTCAAGCTAAAACTCTTAGACATTCACTCTAAATAGACTTCTATTTTATAACACTCCCCCTTGAATGTCTATTCAATAATGTGCCTCATAAAACCTTAAAACCAAAACCCATTGGGAAAAATTAAAGAAAGGAAAAAGAGTACACATGTTTGAATATGCGCCTATTGGTTGCCTCGTTAAAAACCTTGCAAGGAAAACCCAGTGGGAAAAAACCTTGTAAGGGAAAAAGAGTGCAACGCGCATTAACTCCCCCTAATGAGTACATCAATTTATATCCTTGAGCATTTGCATTCCAATCTTGTGCATCATCTTCAAAACGATCTTTGGTAGACATTTGACAAATCAACCATATTGACTTGAATAAATATTCCGCACCTTGAAATCATCATTCTTGATAGATATGAACATCTTCATATAATGTCGTGGAATAACTCTTCAATATCTCCATAGATGCATTCTCAATGCCATCATGCTTATAATAGCAAGATACATATGTACAAAAATTGTACTAAGGATGTGGTACTTCAGGACCAAGAATTGCATATGCTTCAAGCAACTTAAATCTTTCAAGTTAAGTCATATAAGCCATATAATAGACTTTAGATGCATATCAAGTTTTCCATGTAATGCTAGACAAATAAGATATCGAAAACTGACTATACATACCTTTGACTTTATACTTTCAAGCATTTGAACTATAGGTTCAAAACTACATGTCTTTCATATGGAATCAATTCTTCTTGAATTGTATCTCTTCCATTTAGTTACTTTCTTTGGGTCAGCAAATGCGTATAGCATGCTTTGCAATATGTTGCAAATTGAATTATCCTTTTATGAACTTCAGGTTCATATTATGATATTCGGAGATATACATATACAAATGATAATTCATCCCATGTAACCTTTTCTCAAGTGTTTAGTATGTCTCCCCCTCATGTTAGTAAAGCTAACTTGTTTCCTCAACTTTGGGAAATCATCTTTGTGCATTATCATGTCAATATACACAGCACATTAATAATAAGATGAAATTATTTGGTTCCTGACCTTGAACCACTTGTGAGGGGAGAATATACTCTCGTATACAACGTATATCAAACTGATATATATAACTTTGTTCTCATAAGAAACAGTTTAGCTATTAAGTGGAAGCACTCAATAATTATCTTGCTAAACCAACTTTGATATAAACCAACTTATCAAGATGAACTATCTTGAGTAGAGAATCTGGAAATTATGCTCGAAGTTAGATTACTGAGCGATTTACCTCGCAAGCACCGGCCAGGCTGCGGGTTAATAACAATTGCGCATGTAACCATTTCATAGATGCATCATATGTGGTATACATGGCAGGTGAACGGGCCCATATTCATCTTTGATATTTCCAGAATTTATGGGCTTCAACCCGAACTCTTTAGTTGGTCAGTTCATTAATGAGAACAAGTGATACAAGAGAATTCGTAAAGAACTTTCTAGTTCTTTAATATTCACCTATGTGAATTTGCACATCATACTTAAAATGAGATGGCTAACACGAATGCCAACTGAATAAATTATCAATATTGGTAAACTTCAAATTTACACCATGACATGTGCACTTATCAATAAACTTCATGTTTATTATGACATGGGTTTTTATACCAATAGATATCCACTTTATTGTGACATTCTTTCGTTTGTGTAGTACAAACTGGAGAACAACGCGGGTAGCTTTTCATATACAAATTACCCCGCTACAAGTTATAGTAATAGGAGATACCAAAGCCTTCCTTTATTTATAGTCTCAATATAATCAATCGCTTTCGCGTGTACTTTGGAAACTGAATAAGTTTCTTTGAGACTTACTACAGCACAATACTCAATTGTGTTTCTCCAACATAGTAATAATTGGCTCTTCTAGAGCTCTCAATTAATTTTGTACTACCACAGATTCATCAACATCCATGTGGTGAATATCTTTCTTAAAGAGAAAGTTATACCATTATGGTCATGTCAAACTTATATGCAAGATATGTTTCTTGCATTATCGTTGTCCTTTAATAGTCATATTTCCAAAATACTTTGGCGTACAATAGGTACGTGACCAACGATCATTCATGCCATATATCATCTCAAACCTCCTTCTAGGGGTGAGTGTGGTATCATCTCAAACCTCCTTCTAGGGGTGAGTGTGGTATATTTAATACCAATTTCATGTTCATATTCTTCCAATAATGAATATGTATTCATGAATCAAAACACATTCACTTCGAGGATATGTGATTTTGTTATCCTTTTCAAATCTATAAATGCGTCAGGCATTTGATTTGCTATTCTTTGCAAATGGATAATCTTTTGTGCCTCTTTCTCACAAATAGAGGTGTGTGGATCAAGATGAGATAATGATGCATTTTTCCACAAAATTTCCCGTTTGGTTTCACCAACTTCTCCCCCTAATTTTGGGAAAAGTGTCTCATCAAATTGACAGTCTGCAAATCGTGCAGTGAACAAATCTCCTGTCAATGTTTCGAGGTAGCGAATAATGGAGGGCGATTCAACCTCAACATATATTCCTAACCTTCTTTGCAGACCCATTTTGGTGCGGGATGGCGGTGCTAAAGGCACATATACTGCGCATCCAAAAATTCTTAAATGGGATATATTGGGTCGATGACCCAAAAACCAATTGCAACGGGGAATATTTGTGTCAATTCGTCAGTCAGAGACGAACTGGCATTGCTGTATGCAAAATGGCGTGACCCCAAACCGAAGTGGGCAGCCGACAAACTAATATTGCTGCATGCAAAATGGCGTGAACCCAAACCAAAGTGGGCAGCCGACGAACTAGCATTGCTGCATGCAAAATGGCGTGAACCCAAACCAAAGTGGGCAGCCGACGAACTAGCATTGCTGCATGCAAAATGGCGTGAACCCAAACCGAAATGGGCAGCCTCGTTTTCATGAAGAATTCAAGATTATTCTCATCTATTGTCTCAATATGATATCCATTTTGAATGATATCTTTAAAACTCAACAAGTTCTTCTTAGACTTGGAGGAGAATATTGCATTCTCTAAGATAAACGTCATGCCTTTGGACAGAGTTACAGTTGCTCTTCCGGAGCCTTCAATCAATTTACTTCCCATGGTTTGACATATAAAAGAAAATATACGAACATAAGAATAAACAAGTTCAATTCTTTTGAGTCACATAATATTTTCAAAATCTGCTGCTAACAGTTGACTAACAAAATCAGATATGTTATCCATTACTTTGCAGTTTGAAAATTTCAGTTTAAACGTTTTCTTCAAACAATCGATTGTTACTTACAAACAATCGATTGTTGAACATTGACAATCGATTGTTAAACACACACAATCGATTATTTGCTATTTTGAAAAAACAGATCAGTCTTAAGACAATCGATTGTTATGCATAGACAATCGATTGTTGGCTATTTTTAAAAAATTCCAGACCTCACTGTTTCAAGACAATCGATTGTTAGACAAAGACAATCGATTGTGGATGATTTTTGAAAAATTCCAGATTACACTGTCTTAAGACAATCGATTGTTATGCATAGACAATCGATTGTTGGCTATTTTTGAAAAATTCCAGATTACTGTCTAATGACAATCGATTGTTAAACATTGACAATCGATTGTAGATGATTTTTGAAAAATTCCAGATTATACTGTCTAACGACAATCGATTGTTAAACATAGACAATCGATTGTTGACTATTTTTGAAAAATTCTAGATCACTGTTTTAAAGACAATCGATTGTTGATCATTGACAATCGATTGTTTTGCAGTTTTTATGCGAAATATGAGATAACCGACTAGTTTTTCAGGTTAGTCGATTACCCCTACTGGAAAATAAAAATATTATTGATATTTGAGCATATTGATACATTCTAAAGAACTAATACTAACATTATGTCATGAACTAACTAATACGAGCTAATACTGATGGCTATTAGTTTATTCATTCACTAATACAAACAAGTAAAATAAAATCAAATAGCTCCATCTTCTTTCATCACGGATCCATCACCGATTAGGTGGTCTATCTACCCCTCGGGTTGCTCAAAGAAGTCTGCCACATCCAAGTGGGTGATGTCAAAGTTGTCGTCAGAGACAAAATTCGTTTCAGGGCGTTTACTCTTTCGAGATGCTTGATAAAGGTCAACCATAAGTCATGGTATACGGCAAGCCTTTAACCAGTGCCCGTTTTCACCGCAACGATAATATATAGTTTATAAACTATTTGCCTTTGGGTTCTTATCGTATCGTGTTTGTGGCAGAGTGACCAACTTCAGGTTGTCATCTCTTCTTTAAGCCATCTCACAAGATAGGTGGATCTTTGACTGTGATATATTCAATTTTCAAACCTTCATCAAGGTGATGGCGCAAGTAAATCAAGGCCTTCGCACAGTCTTGGGTGGATGCTTTTTCTCTATCTTTAATGGTGTCTCCGAGACCCATAGCATCTAAGTGGATTTCAGCATCCAACACCCATGTCATATAGTTCTTGCCCGAAATTTCAAGGGCAACGAACTTTCTTTTCATAATGTCAGACATAAAACAAAATTACATCAAGAGCGTGTTCATACTTACGGACTCTATTACAATTATCACATTCACTTCAGGGAATGGATCATAATCATGTGCTTTACACAATCTCATGTCAAATATTACTTTCATAAAGTGAAAGATTGTTTTGAGAATCTTTATTATTCTCATTACCACAATAATGACGATTATAACTTCGTCTATTGCCATGTCCACATCCATTGATACCTTTACGGTAATTAGTCTTCTTTCAGACTTATCACATACTGCTACCACATTCTCTAAAAGGGAATGGAGCAAATTCAATTGGACGGAATTCTTTGCCACGTCCACATTCATTGATACCTTCATGGTAATATTTTAGTCTTCTTTCAGACTTATCATATACTGCTTCCACATTCTCTAAAGGGAATGGAGCAAATGCAATGGGATGGATTTTCAATTATTTGCCCACAATCATACATGAATTTAATCATGGCAGGACATAGAGATTTAACCACTTCATGTGGTTATAATTTCTTACAAACTCCATTAGAGTTATAATCATACTTTGTTTGTATATTAAATCAAATCGTAAAATTTCAAGAATTTGAAAGGGAAAAGTAAATTACTTACCTTTAAGGTATACCAATTATATTTTCAATGTTTTCTTCCTTTTCTCCACTGATGCAGACGACGGCGGCTTAATCTTCTTAAAGAGCTTCTTGAGACGGTAGAGTCTCGTGCTGATAACGTGTTATGAAATAATATAAAAGACAAGAACAATAACTCAAGAACAAGAGCAAATAGAGAGAGAATAGGGAGAGAGAGAGAAGTATTCTTATTAATACTTGGGGTGATTTACAATGGTAGAGAGCACCTCTATTTATAGGGAGAAGAATGACTTAGCTTCAAGCTAAAACTCTTAGACATTCACTCTAAATAGACTTCTATTTTATAACTATATATATATATATATATATATATATATATATATATATATATATATATATATATATATATATATATATATATATATATATATATATATATATATATATATATATATATATATATATATATATATATATATATATATATATATATATATATATATATATATATTCCGAATCAAAAAAGGTTTTACTCCGTAGTACAATCTGTGAACCAGAAATTCGGTTTGTTAACCTGGGAGAAGGTGTTAGGCATTCCCAAGTTCCGTGGTTCTAGCACGGTCGCTCAATTGTTATATTCATCTTAATTATCTGACTTTAATGCGTTTTGTACCTATGTGCAGATTTTACCTTTTCTAAGTATTGCTGCATTCGTGCTTCCCTGGCGGTATAAGTCCCCAACACTTGGTTAATTACGAGATGCAAATCGCTTTTGATTACGATTTGATTAATACCAAGTTCTCGTGCCAGTTCCAAACCTGTAATCACAGCCTTATACTCTACCTCATTATTAGTTATATAATGGTATTTTATGGCTTATCGAATGATTTCACCTGTAATGGAACCAAAACAACTCCTAAACCTGCTCTCTTTGCGTTAGATGAGCCATCAGTAAATAAGGTCTAAATTCCTAAATTGGACCTGTTAAACACCTATAATTCTTTTTCTACTTCTAATTGCATTCCTTGGCTGAAATCAACTACAAAAATCTGCCAATACCTGAGATTTTATCGCGGTTCTGGGCTGGTATGTGATATCATATTCACTTAGCTCTATATCCCATTTAGCTAACCTACCTGACAAAACCATGTTTGTGTAATATATTTCATAATGGATAAGCAGTTACTAGGAAAATAGGATGACATTGAAAATAAGGCCTAAGCTTTCTAGATACCATGATTAGTGCAAGTGCAAGCTTTTCTAATTGAGGATACCGCGTCTCTGTATATAATAATAATTTTCTAACATACTAAATTGGAGATTGCTTACCTTGGTCTTCTCTAACTAAAACACACTCACCGCCACTTCTGATACAGCTGAATAGATGAGTAATATTTCTCCAACCTTTGATTTTGCGAGCAACGACGGATTTGATAGGTATGTCTTCAAATTTTTGAGTGCTTGTTGACAATCCTTAGTCCATTCGAACTGATCTTGCTTTTTAAGGGCTGAAAATAATTTAAAGCACTTTTATGATGATTTAAAAATGAATCTTCCCAATGCTGGAATTCTCCCCGTTAGCCTTTGCACTTTTTTCTTATAGGTAAGTATATCATGGATTTCTTCAATGGCATTAATCTGTACGAGATTCATTTTAATACCACGGTTAGAAACAAGAAAACCCAAAAACTTACTTAATAAAACACCAAATGCAAATTTCTCGGGATTTAGTTTCATATTGAATTTTCACAAAATATGAAACATATATGACAAATGTGATATATGATCCCCTGAATGTTGAGTTTTAACGAGCATATCATCTATATAGACCTCCATAGTTTTCCCCAAATGTTCTTGGAATATTTGGTTACCAGTCTTTGATATGTTGCACCAACATTTTTGAGACCAAAAGCATTACTTTGTAGCAATAAGCCCCCCTGTTTATTATAAATGAAGTTTTTTCTTCATCAATAAGATCCATTTTGATTTGATTGTATCCTGAATACCCATCTAAAAAGCTTATCAACTCATGTCATACGGTAGCATCAATTAGTTGACTTATATGTGGTAATGGAAAAGGATCTTTAGGACAAGCTTTATTAAGGTCTGTGTAATCTACACAAACTCGCCATTAACATTCTTTTTTGGTACCACAACAGTATTGGCTAACCAATTAGGATACTTTACCTCGCGGATAGACCCGATCTTTAATAATTTTGGACCTCATCTTGAATTACCTAATTTTTGAAAGTTCCTTGCTTTCTTTTCTTTTATTTGACAGATGGATATGATGGGTCTTTATTTAACTTGTGAGTCATTACCTCCGATGGTATTCCTGTCATATAGGAGTGGGACCAGGCAAAACAATCCACGTTAGTTTGCAGAAATTCAATCAACTTACCTTTCATCACTTGGATTAGATTGGCCCCTATGTAAACTTTCCTTTTAGGACATTGTGTAAATAACACTACGGCCTCCACCTCTTCAGGCGCTACTTTTATATTTTCGTTTTCTTCTGGTTCTTGAATGACATTGGGCAGTGAGTCCACATCTATTTGCCCTTGTTCAGTTAAGGTTTGTGTTGTGATATCCTCAACTGGATTCTGTAACTGCTATTTTTCTTCGTTTCTCGTACTTGAATCCACTACGGAGTTGATGCTCCTGGATGTCTGTTGATCCCCAAGAATTTGACATATTCCCCACGGTGATTGAAATTTAATAACTTGATGTAAGGTTGATGGAACGACATCCATCTCATGGATCCGCGGTCTCCTGAGAATCATGTTGTAAGCCATCTCCATATCTACCACCTGAAATGTTGAATCTTTGATAACAATTTCTGCGAATGTAGTGAGTATTAGCTCCCCTTTTGTCACGACACTAGAATTGTCAAATCCAGACAAAGTATTCGCCTTTAGTACAAATTTATCTTCAAATTTCATCTCATGTAGTACTCTTAGCAGAATATTGTTCACGGAACTACCTGGATCAATCAAAACTCGTTTCACATTAGTTTCATGTACAAGTAGAGATATTACAAGTGCATCATCATGTGGAGTTAATACGCCATCTGCATTTGCATCATCGAACGTAATACTTTCTTATTCTAAAACATGTCGCACCTGCTTCTCGTGTGTAATTGTGACTTTGGAAGATTTATTGGAGGTTGTATACGTCACCCCATTGATTTCATCGCCTCCGCCTATAACATTGATGGTTCTTTTGGGAGAATGTGGCTTAGGGGGCTCCTGCTTATTTTTCATGTATGCTTGCTTACCTTTCTCACGGAACAATTCAGTGAGATATCATTGCTTCAATAGATTCAACTTCCCCCTTTAACAACTTACAATATGCCGTTTCGTGACCATGATCGTTATGAAATTCGCACCAATGATCACTATTACGTTCGTTTGGATTTGATCTCTTTTTTTGGTCACTGCACCTTGTCTCCCTTGCTTCTTAAGATAGCTACAAGCTCTGAAGTGCTTACATTAAAATTATAGCTGCCAAACCTACTCTTCAAACTTTTATCATCATCCCGCGTCTCTTGTCTATTTCGATCGTTCCCAAACCTAGATGATGAACTCAACTCTCTAGTCCTTGATCTATGATCATACCTTGAATTGTCATGTCTTGATGGTGAGTATTTTCCCGTTGGGCCCATATAAGGTTCATACCTGTTTTTACCTGACCTTTTTCCTATTTTTCCCGTCTCGAACTCACCTGTTCTTCTTTTTGAGACCGCGAGATAATATCCTATTCTATCCTTATCTTCATTCTATACTTGTTGCAAGTGTCATTCCATGTTGTAGCTGGAAATTCATGAAGATTTTCCTTGAGTCGCCTCGTGGCTTCTGAGCTGTTTTCATTCAGATTACTAGTGAAGGCTATAGCTTTCCAATTGTATGGTACTCGGGGTAACGTCATTCTTTCACGCTGGAACCTATCCACGAACTCTTTAAGAAACTCTGATGCCCCTTGCTTGATTTTGAAAATATCCTCCATTCTTTTTTCTACTTTCTGAGCTCCCGAATTTCCTTTATTTATCGAATATGTTTTGATAAATAATTCTGCAAGCTCCGCAAGGGAATTTATGAAATTTTAGGATAAAAGAGAATATCATGTTACTGCTCCCTTAGTGAGTGTTTCACCGAATTTCTTGACCAATACCGATTCAATCTTTTTATTTAGTCAAGTCGTTGCCTTTTATGTCCGTTGTGAATGTAGTCACGTGGTCTTGTGGATCAGTTGTTCCATTGTATTTTGAAATATTGGGTATTTTAAATTTCTTTGGAATAGGGAGGGGAGGAGCACTTGGCTTGCAAGGTTGTTATGTATATTTGTCCACATCTATCCCTTTGATTACAGACAGTACTCCAGGTGTTTGCTCTATGCAGTCACTTTGCTCCTTGAGCTGTTTCTGCAATGTTAATACTAAATTTTGTAAATCAGAATTAACCAAGTTATCTGGTTCTCCATCCGGTGACTCACTGGGAGTTCCACCACTATCTGAATTTACAAGCCCAGAACAAGAGTTTTCCAAAGTGTTGGTATTTGGAGTTGGTGTTGGTGGTGGAACAGGTAACTGACTGGCAAAGGCTTCAAGAGCTTTATTGACTTGTTCAGCGATTAGCTTTTGCTTAGCTTCATTCACAACTTCTTCGTTTTCAAATCGAGCATTTGTATTTGAATGAGATCCATCTGGAGTGCCTTCTCAAGATCATCGAGGGGAGCTTTGTGGAGAAGGAATCAGAGTGTGGTTATCATGTGAATTCCCCTGGAGTTGAGGGTTTCCTTGGTTTACTTGGTTGTTGTCACTGATATTTTACATGGTTGTTGATACAACAAAAAAGGTAAGGTTTAGCAAGATAGATTATTAGATTGCTTACAATGGGACCAATTTGTTTAACCAAAAAATAGAATAATGGTCAAAGCTTTATTTTTAGAAGAACTCGGGTTACTGATAATCGAAAATGAATAAGAGAGATTGATTTTTCAAATAATATGATGAGTAGAAAGCAAAGTAAATAAGTATATTCCAATAATATTTCATATCCTTACAAATAACCAGTTTCCTTCTTTTTATAGCTGTCTCTAAAATATACGTTGTGCCTTTGTCATAATGGGACCATTATAGATAATTAAAGGCATTAAATGCAACGTTACATTATTATTATTTAATACAGATTCTCTAACATTTTCAGTATTTAATGCTCATTAAATACTATATTTGTACTTTCTTGTACTATCAGATTTATTCTCCTTATCTCTTGGAAAATAAGGGCAAGGCGGGAATTGGAGGAATCTTAAGGAATGAGGTTGGAGATTTCATCCCAGCTTTTTCCATGCCAGTGCACTGTAGCAGCAATAATATGACTGAAACTTTAGCATCAAGAGTTGGGATTCAGCTATGTCTTAGCCGAGGTGTTAACAATATTGAACTACAGATGGACTCACTACTCGTCGTGGAAATGCTGCAAAACATGAGAAACCAAAATGCCAAAATGAGGAAGATCATTGAGAAGATCATTCAGATGTTAGATCAAAGTCGAGTAAAGGTCTTCCCCTGTTACAGGGAAGCAAACCAAGTTGCAAATGCTTTGGCAAAAGATGCAACAACACTGGATAATGCTACCTTCTATGAAAGACTCCAACAATTACCTGGTGTTGCAAAGGGTCCATTCCAATTAGATAAATGGCAGCTCCCAAGTTTTAGAAGTAGATACGATAATGCCAATTTTTTTGTAAGTTGAATATCGAAAGTTCAGGAGTCCTTTTGTCCATAGGCTCCACCTTTTTTGAAGAATGGTCTGATTCACCATTCTTGGGTTGTATTCTGTTATAACTCAGAAGTTTCGGCCTAGTTCCCCTCTTTTAATACAAGAAATACAACACCTACACTGTCAAGGCAGGGTAGATTTTACCAAAAAAAAAAAAAGATACGAGCATCGAGTCTATCCGTGCCTCTGCTTATGCTTCTGCTCTCGTGCCTATGTTCGTGCATGTGCTCGTATCTGTTTCAACTCGTGCCTATTTGCTAATCATCATCCTTTGACCAGCCTTCACGTCATGACATGTCATCTTTCATGTCACTTCGATCTATATAAACTTAATTTTTTTCAATACATTAACAAAAGAGCTAGAGTTAGGTTAGGAGCCGATCACACTTAATAACTTTGGTCCAAATTATTCTTGACTCAAGAAATATATTAAGTATTACAAATTATTAATTTCAATTCTAAATTTTGAAACCCGTAATCTTTAAAAAATGGCTCTGTGTTTGTACCTCGAAACAACAAGAAACGAATCATAAGCCCATCGACATCACATCTCTACTAAAGTAGTAGTCAAGTGCAATCTAAAGTAGTAGTCAAGTGCAATATTCACCAATCTACTATAGTAAAACTAGTACATATCAACACTTTTTGTTTAGCCGTTTAGGTTAGACTCTGGCGATCGTTTGTTGAATACAAGTTAGTTGGGAGTAGTTATATTTTAATTCGTTATGTTGCAATTAATTATTTTGATATTATTTTTTATCGATGGTTTAGTATATTGTATCATTCTCAGAATTTTGAATTTTATTATTTTGTTTTGAGATTTTATGGATGGTTTAGTATATTGTATCATTCATAGAATTTTCAATTTTATTATTTTGTTTTGCGATTAGTATTTCATACTCTGAAAGATACAAGTTATTCTGATATTATTTTTAATTTTGAAATAATTTATCCTAGAAGTAATAACCAAAAAAGCGATAAAATGTTACTAAATTTAAAATTTTTTTTTTCTTATTCATCGTAAGAAACTGGCCGAAGCTAGTAGGTCTACGGGGTTAACAACTCAACATACACATCTTGGAAGCGATCGTTAGGTGGGGTGTACTCTAAAGAAGACAAATACAAGTGCTACATAATTATGATTTCAAATTAGGAGTCCACTAACATTTAACGGATCTAATCGGTCTTTTCTCAAGTATAATGAGATTAATTAACAGAAGATGGTGAATTATGGACCGAATTGCGGATAACAAATCAACACATACTATTCATGATCACTATTCAAACAATTTGAACTGTTCATTGTTAGACAAAACATGTTCCTCTTCGTTCATTCATTTCCGTAATCCCTTTTTTCTTTCAAAAACCAAAATCAATTATTGTTTACCCATAAAAAAATATAGTTGAATTTATACGTGATTTTCTAGATAAATGAATTAATTCGATCCTTAAATAATAAGATAATTAAAGAAATATACAATACTCAGCCTTGATATGAAGACGAAATGACAGAAATAAGGATTTCGGTAGCGAAGCCACCGGGCGCAAAAATAATAACAATAGTAATAAGAACGAAGAATAAGAAGATAAAATTGTGAGCTTAGAGTAGATCTTAGTATTTTGCCAGAGAATTCCTCCCTTACAATGATAGCAGAGCTCACTATTTATAGCTACGTCTAAGGAACAAGGTCCTAGGATCATGCTTTTCTTTAATGTCAATTATGAGAGCCATTGATGAAGTTATAACAGTGAACATAAATTAAATATTCCTTATAATGGGCATTGCACTTAATGCCATGGAATATTCTTCATTAATGCTATCGGGCGGAAGGTATTTGTTGCCCCTTTATGAGTTTCACTCCCCATAGTTCCAAACGGGATAATTGCCCATTGTTCCACATATCATTCTTTTAAGTGGTCATTGACATAGCATATTTTACTCTATATAGATAGTCCCCTGCTTTTCGGTGACATAGATTTGTGTTTCTAGGAAGTTGGTAGAAACACTTTTTTAGGGAATTACCATGATTCCTTCCGAAGGCTTCTAATGGTTGATTAGACGCACGTCTTTGTGTTCAATGCTCTTAACACGCATCATCCTATGATTCAGCATATCTCTTTACTGTATATTGAGGTAATCATGGCCATGAATTTAGCCGCCAAAACTTTTACCTATATGCAACGACCTTCTCCTCTTATACTTCATAACTTTCCAAACTTTCTAAATTCTTTCTTGTTGTTACTCAATCTTTTTGCAACTCCCTTCGAACAGAAAAACATTCCTTTCATTCAAATGGCTTCTTCTTTAAAGAATGATAGTTCTTCAAAAGGCAAAAGCAAAGTTGAAGACGCTTCCCCTCCAATGGTGGATTCTATCATTCCTAGAAGTTTTGTTATAGAAAAAGACTTCAAAGAGAAATTCCCTTCTGCTCTGCCTCACACGTGGGCTGTTGGTAGATTCTCTTCTTCCATTCTCCCTTCCATAATTTCTGTTGTGAAGGAAGATTGTCACTAATAAGATTTGGACATTGTTGCTACTGATCTAACAGAACGAGTGACCTTTCCCAAGGAGGATTTTACATATTTTTACACGTATCCCTTTACTTTGGGTGTATTTTCTTTGAGTGAAGAGCTTGACTCCGTTATTGCAAAGTTTTTCCTCCGCTATTTTGTTTATTTGGCACAAGTAAGTCCTTCTATGTAAAGGACAATTGCTTGTCTTTGGGCTTGAGCCAAGAGACAAGAGGTGAGCTATCTTTAGCTCATGTGAGGAATCTCTATTCCCCCAAAATCTTCCGCGGGAGAATGATAAATTTTAGCAAACATGGCTTCATGCCCTGCTATCTAGCATGGATCATGACATCGACCGTGGATGGATGAAGTTTGTTGTAGTTGCCACAAAACACATCATTCCGACAATGGTTTCATCATTTCCGGAAATGTGGACTCTCACTCATAAGCTTCTTGTTTAATATTCTATATTTCTTTTATTAGAGATTATTCCATACCCATGTCGACCCGTCATTATCCGGTCGTTTAAGCAAGTCAATGGGTTCCACCTATAGTTGAAGGCTTGGACCGGTGGGAAGGATGATTTTTACAAGGTAAAATCTATATCCGTTTTTGCAATGTCAAAATCATGTTATTCTTTTAAGGTTTGGGTGAAAGAAATAGGATTGTGTAAGCCAGTTGGAAAAGTAGAAAAGGCGTAGTCCAATTTAGGCGGGGAATATGCTGAGAGCATAGTATAAAGAATAGCCCAAGAGACTCCAAGAGAGCAAACTAAACCATAGATACGAAAGTTTTCTTAGAAAGAGGCTGGCTTCAACAACTCATTAGGAACGATGCACGTGGAATAAACTATTTGTCAAATATGGGTGGAAGGCCAAAAATCATGGTAACTCAGATTTACCTTGTTTCAGCTTTTTTACTTGAGGAAATTGATTGATTCCTTCTATATTATCTTTGAAATTAGGTATACCCGCATGCTTATTTGATGTCCCTAATGAAGATGTTTTGGCTGACCTTGCTGATATGCCGAGGCTCGTCTCTAGGCTTGCGTCGGGTACAAGTATCTCAGTACGGAGTCCCCCGCCGGAGAAAAAGCAACCAAAAAAAAGGCGCTCCTTTGCGGCTGGAGGAAAGTGTAAGAGGGCGATGGTTGTTGCCCCCAAGTCATCTCCAAAAGTGGTGGTGAATAGACCTCCTCCCCGAATGGTTATGGTAATCTATAATCTCGTATTTCAATCGCTTATTTCATTCTATTACTGAACTTTACTTGTGTTTCACTTTAATTGGTAGTGTTTTTGCATTTATTGTGCGTTTAATCTTTGTAGGAATGTTCTCGAGTTATGTAGATGTTGTGGATCTAATTAGATCTATTTGGAGCTTTGAAGTCTAAGTAGAAGCCCAAGCAATTAAGTTAGGATCGTGTTCGGGGGTCGAGGACCAAGTCTGGACATAAAAAAAATGAGAAAACGAATTCACTCTAAGAAAATTTTACTAACGCCAATCGCGCCTTATAGCGCTAGTGCAATTTTCCTGTAAAGTGAAAAAAAACTCAATACTATGAAAATTTACACAGCCTTGCCGTATAGGGCACCGCAAGGCGCGGTGTGGCAATGCAAAATGTTCCCAGATATGATTTTTAAAAGTGTTCTTAAATCTCCCATAAGCGCGCTGCATGGCGCGGTACGGTAGTAGAAAAATGTTAGAGTGACTACCCATTTCTGCTAAAAAGGTAGTTTCATCCGGGGTTTATTTTAGGGGAAGCTTAAATACACCAAAACACCATTATAGATGGTCTTTTGACATATTTTTGACCTAAGGAGGCTTGAGAAGAACACAAGCACAAGCATTTCATCATTCCTTCCTTACTCAAGACTCAGGTTTGGATTGAATTTATATTTTCCTATATTTTAGTTATATTTGTTAAGAACTTCTCCATGTCTATGGAATAGTTCCTTTAAGGGTTTGATAGATTTTTTGTATTGATGATTGTTTGTGGATTATAACTCTATTTTTATATATTTGAATCGTTGTGGAGGATATAATTAATGCATCTATATTCACTAGTTCTTGTAATCACAATAGGCCTAACTTGTGATATCTTTGCATTATATTGTTGGTTGAGTTCATAGATTCTTCTAAGTAATCGAAAGAGTCTGGTTGAATCATTGATTAAACCTAGTTAGAAAAATAATCGAAAGAGGTTTTTATAAAGACCAATCTACTACACATTTTTTCATATCTTCACCGTGGTTAAATTGGTTCATCTCATGAGGTTAAGACTTAATCGAGAGAGGCATTTTTCGCTGAACGTTTGAACTAATAATAAAGTGAATTCGAGAGACTCACTTGAAAATTAGAAGTGAATTATTTAGAGTTAGATCCCAAACAATTATCTTGCATATATCCTGCCAATACCTTATCTTCTCCCACTGCTAACTATCATTGCTTATTCCTTATTTCGATAGTCAATGTTAAACAACCTTAGATTCTTAGTTAAATTATTTTATTAATCACAAAAAATCTCAATCGGTGATCTTCCTGGATAGCAGCCAAGATAGAAACTATGAAAATATTGTTTAAATCAAATCCATGTGGATACGATATCATACTATACTATCTTTGATTAGCGAGCACAATTTAAGTGTGTGTTTTGCACTCATCAGCTGGTCATAGACAATGTAATGATCGATGATGATGGAGAAGCTATTGATGAGGGAGATTCTCTACATAGAAGACGGCGACCCTTATTATCTTAATAGGATGCTCAACCTGTTGAGTTAGTTACATCAACCGAGGATAATGTCTCGACAATTTGAGGGGAATTTGATATGGTAAAAAAAATGCTAACTCTTGTTTCCGGGTCCTAGCTTCTATGCATGATACTACTGGACTGAGTACTGGGTCCCTACCATCTTCGGTTGGTGAGCATCCAACAACCAGCACTACATTTGTCGCAACTGCTTCTCATTCATCGCCATTAGTTTCATCTTCATTGCCAACTCTTCCATCAGTATTTGCTACATCATCTCCACTGCTCGCAGCTGACCACGAAAAGGTTATGCCACACCTCCTATTTTATCATTACACCACGCGAAGGGCGTAGATAAGGGAGTTTTTTTTAATCAAAGGACAATCGAAACAAGATTTATTTATTTAGAGATTTCAGAATTGCCACTTGGAATAATTTATGGTGTCCAAAGTCACCAGTTTAAATCCCTAATTGAGGAAAGGTTGACTCTGTTATACAATCTGCGAGCTAGAAATCCGGGTAAGGAATTCTGTTAACCTGGGAGAAGGTGTTTGGCATTCCCGAGTTATGTGGTTCTAGCACGGTCGCTCAATTGTTACATTTGTCTTAATTATCTGATTTTTATACACTTTGTACCTATGTGCAAATTTTAACTTTTAACCACTTTTATTTAATTTTAAGAAGATTGCAACGTTGTTAAAAATACGTTTTGAACCACGTCACATAAATGCACCCGTAGCTCGCAACGTATTTTATCTAAAGTTGAGATTCGATTTTGGGTCACATAAATGTGCACCCGTATTTAGGGAAGTAAATTATTTAACTAGCACGCCTAAGGCAATTGCACGTTTTCGAATTTGCGAGGGTTACCAAAAATTAGCTAAGTACTGCACCTTGAATTCTAAGGATTAATACAGATTTAATTAAACGAAGGCCATGCGATGGGAGATTTCACCTGACCTGGCATGCCTTAAATTATTCCAAAGGGGTCGACGCAATAAACTACGGATGTTTCGAAACTATCTCCTAAACTATTTTGAGATTATTCCAAGGCATGATTATGCAAATAATTATGAGAGGTTGACAAATTAAATGAGATTAAAGAGAATATAAAGAATGGATTCCAGTTTAGCAACAAAGCTAAACAACAAGGTTAATAAATCTATTATTCCACTTGTGAGCACGTGATTTGTTTATTATATGAATTATTCGCATAAATTCAAAACAAAATAATTTTCCTTCTTTATTTACAATTTTTGATTTTTCATGGTATTTTCTGTTAATGGTTTGCATTATATTTGTGTATATTTATTTTATCTTAATTAAATAAAAATATAAAAATATATGGCATGTGCATTTAGGATTCAATCTTGCATTTTAAGAATTAATTAGTAATTGGTCCATTTAATAAAAAAGGAAAAATCAAAAAAGATATAGCTTAATTTGCTCTTATTATTTTTATTTTTGATTTTAAGGTGATTTTGCTTTTAATTTAGTTGTAATTAGCCGTGATAATAATTAATAGAGGATGATTAGCATTCAAATGTAGGATTTATAATTAATTTAGGATTTTTAGTAATTTTTTTATTAAAAAAAAGAGAGAGAAAAGAAGAAAGTAAATCTGAAAAAATCAAAAAAGAAATAAAAGAATTCTTTATAAAAATAAATTGGGCCATTTGATTCAAACCTTCCTGAAAACCCACCAAAAACCGACCCAATACCTGTCCAAACCAATCCTGCCCCCCTCCAAACGAAACACCGTCGTTTGGATTGAATAGATCTCAACCGTCGAGGTTGTAAGATCTAACGACTTAGAAGCTGGGTTTTATATATATATATATATATATGTGTGTGTGTGTGTGTGTGTGTGTGTGTGTGTGTTATATAATGCCCCTACTCCCCAGGTCCCGTCTCCGACCCTGTACATCAGAAAACCTAACGCCACCTTTCCCGTCATATGCCGTCGGCCGGAAATTGCCGCCGCCGACGGCAGTGTTCCAAACCGTACCAAATTAACACCATCTATGCATCTTGACACCCTCTATCCAAGTATCCAACTCTCGTCTTTCGAATCCATCTAGACTTGTTGAATATTCAATGAAGTGACTGCCGGCTCCGCCGTGTCCCGCGGCGCCACTTCAAAATCGCCTCAAAATCATACCAAAACAACCTCCATACCTCCCTCGTCCCAAATCTGTTCGTATCTCCCTTTGAATGTGTCCAGGACTCTGCGAATTTTGGATCCAAAGTTGAAGCCTTAGGAGTCAAACTGAACCGGTGCATGCAGTGATTTGTTTGACATAGCTTTTGGTCGAATTAGAGTATTAAGGTCGATTTCGAGCCTAGCCGGTGAGTCCGAACCTTGTTCTATCTTCCTTAACCTTTGATAATTAGTTTTTTTAATTTTCTGTTTTTTTGTACTTTGGTCACTTCAAATATCCCGCTCATTCGAGTCTGGTCAAACACTGAGCTTCCTTTACCTCGCACGTTCAAACAATTGAAACTACGTTTAGCTCAATTACATAGTTCAGTTGTTTCTCTCATATGAAAGACTCAGTTATGGTGTTTAATTGCATGATAAGAATTAGGCTTTAATAACAATAAGTTTTTAATGCTACCAAAAATCAATCGTGGTTTAATTGTAAGAATACAGGAATTTTATGTTGTTTGATTCGGTTTTGACTTTAAGCTATTAGCTTTTTAGGTTCTGAAAATTGTCAAACACTTCTAGGGTCATATTTGAATAATTAAAAACTTAGGGGGGGGGGGGGTCTAAGGGCCAGTCTTGTTTGGCAAGGTAAATAACTAGGGGTCGAGGAGTAGTTTGGGTAGTCTAGGTTAGAGAATCTCTCAATAACTGAAATAGGAATGTCAGGGATTTCTAGCCAATTTCAGAATTTTGATTAGTTAACTTGGATAGAAAGTCAATATAACTAGAGGATATCTAGGCAAAAAGGAAAATTGCAAAAGGGCTAAAGTGAAAAATCAGAATCAAATATCTGCCATATTTTGCTTGCCTATAAAGGCACCCTTTCTTGCTCTTGAGGGGGACATGAGAGACCTTAAGAGAAAATCTGGAAAGCAGGAGAGATTTTTGGAGACCTAGGAAAAGAGAAAAATCTGGAAAAAAATCAAAGAGAGAAAAATATAAGAAAAAAAGATGCTAATGTTTTAGAGAGCTAAAAATCCCTGAAATTATCTTGACGACTAAAACCTCCGAAAAAAGAACACTGTTCCATTGGAAATCTTCTAAAATCCCTGATTTTTGTTTGGTACGATTGTGGGTCTAAATCTGGTTTAAAGTGGCGTTCCTCGATCATTTCTGGATTGGTTTTGCTGCTAAGTACTGTTCATGTTGCTGTTCTATTGTTGACCTCTCATTTTCTGTGTTACTTTTCAATTCCAGGTACACCTTTATATTCTGTCTCATGTGAAGTCTAGCACTATGATAAATGAAAATGAAATCTGAAGTTCAAACATTGCTCCATCCTGTTACTATGAGTTTAATTATATTATTTTGTATTTATGGGTTTGATCACTCAGCCTATTGTTTGGTTATAGCTGAGTTTAGTCTAGTTTAGAGTGTTGTAATTCCAGCTTTCATTTAGTTTCACTTTCTTATGTTTAACCTCAACATGGTTAAATAGGTGTTCTACAAGTATATGTATCACTGTTCTGCTCCCCTAGTTAGTTGGCAGATTTGTGCTTTGGTTCTGGTATGTCAATTAATGATATGTTATGAACACTTGAAGTTCACTCTAGATGCATTCAGGCCTCTAATATAAATTTAAAGTGGACTGTGATCTGCAGATTAATTGGTTGGAATACTTGATTTTAAGTATCTCATCATGGATGTTATATACATGTTAACGCAATTTATGATCATGCATTTGTGTTGGTACCAATTTAGTCGTTTAGTATATTTGTCTATGCCTTTAATGATATATCTCATGTGGAGGTCCAGAATTGAATTTGTGTTAAAATAAGTATTCAGGATATTTGGTTTAGTATGGAGTTCATCATATGTTTATCATCACGTTATAGTTCATTTAGTTTACCATCGTATCCTTGGTGTAATGAAATAATGCTAAAGTCGTGCAATGCATATAACTAGACGTTGCTTAAAATAGTAAAAGGATTCAGGTTATTTCAAAAAGCTAGCCCTGGTGTAGGGCAATATAGCTTAGTGATGTTCTTGTTTATATGAAAGTTTCCAAGTATTCTAAAGGCTGTAGATGCAACTTTAGATTAAAATCAGACTCAAAATCCTATGAGATTTGTATATGAGTCTAATGAATTGCATATATTTACCAGCGTTTGGGCCCTTTTGGCCTAAACAATGAGAACATTTTTGCCCTTATGAACTTAGTTTTGAATTCACAATAAAATTAGAATTAGAGGAGTGTCGTGCCAAGCTTTAGGCACGTTAGTTAAATAATTTACCTTCCTAATTCGGGTGCGCATTTATGTGACCCAAATCCAAATCCCAATGACGTGAAAATGTGTCAAAAACCATGGGTGCATTTATGTGACGTGGTTCGAGGCATGTTTTAATGGCATTGCAATTTTCTCTAATAATAATAAAAGCGGTTAAAAGTTTAAAATTGCACATAGGTACAAAGTGCAGTAAAACCAGATAATCAAGCCAAATATAATAGTTGAGCGACCGTGCTAGAACTGGGAAATTCGTAGACTGTATACGGAGTCAAACTTTCCTCGATTCGGGATTTAAATCGGTGACTTGGGACACCATTAATTATCCCAAGTGGCGACTCTGTAATCTTTTAAAATAAATAAATCTTGTTTTGACTGCCCTTTAATTGGAAAAACTCTTTTATCTACGCCCTTCGACGGTGTTGTAGATGTTAAAAAGGAAGTGTGACAACTCTGGTGACTCTACTGGGGATCGAACCCAGAATCTCTGGTTCAGGGTTCAAGAATTCGAATTATTGTTGTATGTGTATTTATCATTATCTAATTTTACTTCATAATTGTGCCCAATTTGTTGAATGTTGTTGTAGCGCTTTAATATTATTTGGACTGCACATAAATTGCCGCGAAACCCTTCTCTTCTCATCTCGGGGGATGCGCTCACTGGTCTAGACTCCCTTTCTGCTAGTGTCATACCTTAAAATAAGAAAGAGGCTCGGACAATTTACAAAGCCAGATGGCCATCTGGTTCCCGGTACTTAGCCCCATTCTTGGCTCGAGTTGTCCGCTCGGGTATACACTCTAGAACATATACACGAGTTTTAAATGTAGAATAACTTAACCTCTTGCCTGATCCCTAGTAGGAACTTTTATTTGTATCATGCATTTGACCTTGGGGACTCAACATATGGGTTGGGTCCGCCTAGGACAGGTGCACCCAAAATAATGGACCATCCTGATGCATTTTGCATGCTACTTGTGCATTTATTCCGGATTTTACATGCTGAGAAAAAGAGAGAAAGCAGTATGAGGGTAAAGAGAGTTAATCGCCTGTTTTGAAAAATCAATGCCCAAATACTGCCGAATTTTTGAAAAAAAAATGAAAAAGCAAAAGAATCTTTTTTATTTTCCAAAGAAAAAGAGAAAAAGTCTTGTTTTCAAAATAGTTTGAAATGAAAAAAAAGAAGAAAAGTCTTGTTTTCAAAAATAGTTTTATTTGTCTAAACTACGCCAGTTTGATTCACACAGGGTGTGTGGTAGGCAACCCCCATCGGGCCCAACTTTATTTTTACAAAAATAACCAAAAAGAATCAGGTTTTGTTTGTGACTAGTAAATAAAGCAGACATGTGGCCCTAAAGGGGCGCCGGAAGGCTGTTTCTGCAAGAAAAGCCGCCTTGGCTTATTTTAAACTTTTTGACCGGTAGCAGGCACAGCCTTCAAACCTTCCTCCCGAAGTGGTGAAAGGTCGTATTTGTAAGGCTAGGATTTAATTTTTAAAATGAAAATTTGAAAAATTACCTTTGTTTTTGAGTCCAATAAATCATGATTTTTGCTTAGTCACCCTAATAAATGCGCAGAATGAGCACGAATCAAAGTTTTTCAATAATGGTCATGAACAATGTCCCTTTGGAGCTACACATATGGTGGAATGATCTGGGTGAAGCGGGGCAAAAAAGGTCAACACGCACTTGGGAGGACTTACCGAGCTATTGAAAATTAATCCCAGAGGAGACATCATAAAGGCATTGGTTACATTCTGGGACCCGTCCCACAATGTATTTCATTTCCCGGGCTTCGAACTCACTCTGACCCTGGAAGAAATAACTGGATATATTGGGGTTCTTTCGATTCCTCTAAGGCATCAGTAGTTGATTGCACCAAGGGCCATCGCCGTACACAAATTATTGGACTCATTAATGATCAGCAGGAAGGTTCACAACTGAGACTTGTCAGCCGGCTTTTGTACCCCACAGTTTATCATAGGTATGGGCACATAGGGGGATTTAGTGACCCCGAAAATAATATTTGTAGCAATGGAAATCGACTCAAATGTGAGGAACACCGGTGCTTCGCATTCATGGTATTCTTCTTGGGCCTTTTGGTATTTCTGCGGAAGGATGGAAATATTGACATACGGATAGCAGAGGTTGTCAGCACTTTAATCATTCAAGCCAAGAGCACCCTATCTCTCATTATATTATCCAAAATCTTCCGTTCTCTCACCGCCTGTGAATCCGGAGGAGATTTCTTTGAAGGATGCAACGTGTGGTTACAAATATGGATAATCGAACACTTGTGCCATCGGCCTCAATTCATGAGTTATAGGTCGTCAACAAAAAGCTGCATAGAGGAATTCTACAACAGGGTCGATGGGCTTAGATTATCAGAGGGTGCTACAAAATGGGTATCACGTCTCGTGCCATAAATGAAAACCAAATAGAGTGGACGTTCGGGTGGCTCTCCGTGGATGAAATGATATATATGCCAGCCACCGAACCTCATTTCCTTCTGATGGGTCTTCAGAGAATCCAACCCTATGCTCCGTACAGAGTGTTAACACAATTAGGGAGGTTCCAAAATTCCCAGGAATGAGGACATTAGTCACCACATGGTCGAGATTAGTCCTAATGGTCTGTTTCCCGAAGCAGCAGTCCGTTAAATTTGGAGAGAATGTTAGTACTTTACGGCGGACACTTGAGTATGCGACTCTTCTAAAGGCGAGGTTGCACTAGGGTACCTTGCTTGGTATAAGAAATAAATAGAGTTCGGAAGGACGGTAAAGAGGCCATATCTCCAAGAATTCGCTGAAACGTCACAAGAACAATAGAACTGGTTAGCCAATGAAAATGAATATAGGGCCACGATAGGGAAATTGGAAAAACAAGTCAAAGACCTTCAATTTGAAAATTGTTTGCAAGCTGCTGCAGACGAGGGGGAAAGAAAAGACTAGCCAAAGAAAATGAAGCATTGCGAGCCCAAATTCAGAAAATGAAAACAGCTGCCGAGAATCCCATCAGGAGCGCAAAGGATGAAAAGCTCATAGACAATTTGAGGCGAACAGTAGCAGAATATGGGTTTGACTTGAATAAAGTAGAAAGTGAGCTGTCTAGGGCACAGATATAATTGGCCAAACATGTGGAGGAACGATCCTGCATGATTGAACAATAAAAGGAGAGGCATGAGAACAAGGTTGTTGGGTTGAAAAAGAAGGTCATCATGGCTGAAAACAAAGTGGCCAAGCAGACCAGGGATTTCAAGGCTGAGAGGGAACATTGTTACGCAACAATACAGTTGAAGAAAGATTTGCAACGAATTCCAAGAACTGAACTGGTAGCCGAACGAACTTTGGAGGCAAGGGCCCACCAAATTGGGCGACTGTTGATAGAAAATGGCGCTATAAGAGAGAGGGTACATATGATCGCTGACCACATCACCACAAAGTGCAGCCACTGCTAGGATATGACAAGATATATGTTCTTTGCCACTACCATGACCTTTGTTCGTCAAGTAATGGAAGACCTCCATCACCTCCAAGGGGATTTAGCACGCAAGCCCGCGGTGAGACCGAATGATGTCCCCCGAGCCCCAGGAGCATTAGAGCCTTTAATGTATTCATGATTGTTCAAATATGTTGGTCCGTTTGAGAGTCTGTATTCTCTTTTGTTCAAAGTTCATAATAGGTTGTTGAGTGAGTCATTTTCATTTTAAGACAGAGTCTACTGTTTCCAGTTGAGTTAGAGTCTGTTAATATCCTTGTATTAGGTTTAATGAGATGCTCTACTTTATGAAAGTTAAAAATTCCAAAATATTTCCTATTTTTATTTTCCAGAACTACGCTCACTCTTATTTATGCGGTGTCATGATACGTAGGAAATCTCCATAAGATCCGACTATAACCAAATAAAGAAAAGGAAGAAAGGGGAGGAACATGAGAGAAACAATGGTAAAATAAAGATGTAGACAAAACAAATTGAGAGGGAAGAAGAAAAAAAAAACAAGAGTGAAAAGAAAGATGATTTAGGATAAGAGTGGGGATGATGCAAGCAATCAAATCTGTACATCATAGAAACGGGTAATTGCTTAGATGCATTCATCCCCAAACATGTGGCTGCCTATGTGTTGAAACCTAACCGCTAACCAGTGTTGGTGTAGCTTTTCCTAGTATTAGACAGGTGGTTAGTTCTTACGACATTCTTGCAACCAACTCCTACAACACTCGGTCTATGAGCAATCAGATCATGGACAATAAGGAAACCAATGCCAGCATCATTGACACCTCGAAAGAGGTAGAGGAATTGGTCGTTAATGCAATAAAGGAGGAAATGTACAAACTTAAGCACCAAATGGCTGAAATGTATCAGCCATTGGTGAGAGGTCAGCCACCACCAACCTATCCTGCTAATCCGACCTTCATCCCACCGCTTGCCCAATCACATGATCACCCCACCACTGATCCACCCCCAAGTTTCCTCGTCTACCCGCAAACTAGGATACGACCTCTCAAGAACCCGTAACTCCACTACCCAAAGCATATCCTCACCCTCCACCACCAATTTCTCCCATTTATGTGGCACCTCCCCCCCCACACTCCACAGATCATCAAGTGAGCCTTTGCATCAAGCTCACGACAATCAGCACTACCCACCTGAACCCGCTTATAAAGCCCATGAACCTTACCCTATACTCCCCATTTTGAAATACTGACGGAGGTTGAAAAACCATTCAAAAATCTCGAGCAAGAGGAGGTGCTTAGGAAGGTCAGAAGTTTAGAACAATCGTTCCGACATATGCGAAGGTTAGGTGGCCACGTGAGTGTGACATTCAAAGACCTTTGTTTATTCCCAGAAGTGTAGTTGCCTCTAGGTATTAAGATGCCTAAGTTTGATTTATATGATGGACATGGCGATCCAATCGCACATCTAAGTGGTTTTTGTAGAAAAATGAGAGGAGCAGGGGGAAAGGATGAACTGCTAATGGCGTACTTTAGTCAACGTTTAAGTGGGTTTGCATTGGAATGGTACACTCGATAGGATCATGCTCGATAGTACAGTTGGGATGACCTAGCACAAGCATTCACCTTTCACTTTCAATATAATCTTGAAATTGTCTCGGAAAGTCTATCTTTGACAAAACTGGAAAAGAAACACAATGAGAGCTTCAGAGTATACGGTTTCCATTGGAGGGAACAAGAAACGAGGGTCGACCCCACAATGAAGGAGAGTGAAATGATAGATTATTTCCTTCAAGCTTTGGAGCCTACATATTTTGGTCACCTGGTTCAGTAGTGGGTAAATCCTTCAACGAGGTGGTTAAAATAGGAAGTATGGTCGAGAAAGGACTAAAATCAAACAAGATAATTAGTTACTCCGCAACCAAAGCAACCACTCAGGCTATCCAAAGTGGGACTGGGGGAACATTTGGAAAGAAGAAGAAGGAAGAACTAGCGACAGTTAAGTCAGAGACTTGGTTCAAGCCCCGGGCTCCATCCTATTACGGCCAATCCCGTCTTCACCACCAAACATGCCGACACACTCCATATGGCCCACCACAATATTACTATCCACCATTAGAACCCCGTTTCTCAGTCCATCATGCACAAGCATATGCCCAACCTCCCGTCCATGCACAATGGCGTGCACCAGCTCTACAAAATAATTACCCAGTTCCCCAAAATAATTACCCTCCAAGAGCTTGCCAGCAACCCCCGAGACCCGCTTTCCAGGCCAACGAAGCTTTGAAAAATGAGAGAATGAAGAAGAAGAAAACTTTCATGCCATTGGAAGAATCATATACCGGCCTATTGTGGTGAAGTTAAGCAAACTGAGAATGTGAGCGTGAGAAGTCACTGATCAAGATGAAGGAAATAGATAACAACCCTATTGTGCTGGTTCAAGGGGAGTCATCAAGCATGGTTGCATTAAAACAGGAAAAGGCAAAAGTTGTAGTGCACGAGGCAGCTAGGGAACCCGTCATAGTTGTGGAAGACGCTCACATAGAGCCTGTCATCATAAAACCAATAATTCAGCCACAAATCATCAACAACAAAGCTGTTCCTTGGAGATATGAGCAATAGTGATGAACAAAGGGAAGAAAGAGAAGAAGCTTGTGAAGCCCGGGGTTTGACCCGGTCAGGGAGATACTTCGCCCCTAAGGAGTAAAGGAAAAGCAGGATCCCCAAGGATAACCCAGAATCGGTAAAGAAAGATGTATTAGAAGTAGAGGTAGAAGAATTCCTGAAGAAAATGAAAATGCAGGACTATTCCATAATAGAACAATTGAGGAAAACACCGGCTCTCGATCTCCTTACTCTCCTTGTTAATCCATTCGGATGAACACCGCCGGGCATTGATGAAAATTTTGAACGAGGCCTATGTTCCAGACAAGATAATAGTTAATCACTTGGAGAAGGTTGTAAACAAGATATTCGAGGTAAATTGGGTCACTTTCTCTGACGATAAGCTTCCCATGGAAGGCACTAAGCATAATCGGCCCTTTATTTGACTGTTAAGTGTGAAGATGATGTGGTCACCCGAGTTCTAGTTGATAATGGGTCTAGCGCGAACATTTGCCCGCGTTCCACCCTGAACAAGCTGAAGGTAGGCGATGAAAGGATCCATAAAAATAACATTTGCGTTCGAGGGTTCGATGGCAGAGGCAAAGACTTAGTGGGGGATATAGCGCTGGAGCTGACAACAGGTCCTATTGAGTTCACCATGGAGTTTCAAGTGCTGGATGTGGTAGTTTCTACTAATCTATTGCTGGGGAGACCCTGAATTCACGCTGCTAAGGCAGTTCCATCTACCTTGCACCAGATGGTAATATTTGAATGGGATCGACAAAAAGTAGTGGTTCACAGCGAAGACCATCTGCATGCTCACACTGATGCTATCGTGCCCTTCATTGAAGCAGATGATGATAAAGGGCCCTGGGTGTATCAAGTTCATGACTCGGTAACAGTAGACAGGGTCCTAGAAGAGGAGCATGTTCCAACACTAAGGTTAGCTACTGCGGCGGTTATGGTGGCGGTTGAACTGCTAAAGGATGGATTTGTTCCTGGAAAAGGTTTGGGGGCCTCACTGCAACGTATCACGCAGTCGGTGTCTCATTCCCCGAACCTACAAACTTTTGGTTTGGGATTCAGACCTACAAGTGCGGATATCAAGAGAGCCAAAAAGATAAGAAAGAAATCATCGGCCTCCCCTAAGCCTGTGCCTCACCTCTGTAAATCATTTGTGAAAACGAGTGCCAATACTGCGGTTGACCTTGACAAAGAGGTACTCGAGAGGTTTGAAAAGCTGTTTGAAAATGTGAACAAGGTGGAGGCGGGGGAAGGATCAAGCAAGACAGATGTGCAGTTTGTGGGATCCCATGCAAGAGTCAACAATTGGGAAGCTACTCATCTTCCCACTCAGAAGGAGTTTTGGTAGTCGGATTTGATTTTTCTTTCAGTTTAATCAGGATTATATCCAGGGTTGTAATTCAGATATTATGTTCTGTCTGTTTGGATGTGTAAACCCTGTTATCTTTCCAATTTCTATGAATTTTCCTTAGTGTTAATAGATTTCATTTTTCTTCGCTTTTCTTTTCTCTTTTACAGTTATTTTTATGCTGGCTCAAATGATCTGACATGCATAAGGACTCTGCGGCCCAGTCTTAAAAATCGGCCTAATTCATAAGTAATAATTCAATGAATAGAACATGAGGTTGAGTCGGAATATGATAAGGAAAGAGCATTGGATGAAATTAGTAAAGAGTTGAGCCATTTCGAGGAAAATCCCATACTAAACCTGAGCGACATAGAGGAAGTTAATTTAGGGGACCCATACAACATTAGAGAAACCAAAACAAGTGTCCATCTCGAGATACAACTTAAGGTAGAAATAATTGAACTACTTTTTGAATACAAAGATGTTTTTTCATGGTCTTACAATGATATGCCAGGGTTGAGCACTGACTTGGTGGTTCACAAATTGCCTACCAACCCAGCGTTCCCTCTTGTCAAACAAAAGTTAAGAAAGTTTAAAACTAATGTGAGGGTGAAAATCAAAGAGGAAGTTACCAAGAAATTTGTGGCCAAGGTTATCCGAGTTACATGATGTCCCACATGGCTAAGAGTACAGTGCCTGTACCGAAGAAGGATGGTAAAACCAGGGTATGCATCCATTATCGTGACCTCAATAAAGCAAGTCCAAAAGACAACTTCCTACTGCCAAGCATCCACATATTGTTCGAAAATTATGCAAAGCATGAGATTGGGTCCATCATAGATTGTTATGTAGGTTACCACTAGATCTTGATGGATGAAGAGGATGCGGAGAAAACAACATTTATCATACCACGGGGAACATACTGCTACAAGGTCATGCCCTTTGGCTTGAAGAACGCTGGGGAAACATATATGAGGACGATGACAACCATCTTTCACGATATGATACATAAGGAGATTGAGGTCTATATGGATGATGTAATTGTGAAATCCAGGAAGCAATCCGACCATGTCAGAGATCTAAGGAAATTTTTCCAAAGGCTCTGCAGGTATAATCTCAAACTCAATCCAGCGAAATGCGCATTTGGGGTCCCCTCAGGGAAGTTGCTAGGGTTTATAGTAAGGCATTGGACTAGATCCATTGAAGATCAAAGCCATACAAGAACTGCCACCTCCGAGGAACAAAACAGACGTGATGAGTCTTTGAGCCCATCTTTAAGTTGTTGAAAAAGGATGTTGCGGTTAAATAGAAGAGAAAGTGTCAGGAGGCTTTTTGATAAAATAAAGGAATATTTGTCAAACTCACAGGTATTGGTCCCGTCAGAACCAGGAAAGCCCTTGATCTTATATTTGACAGTCTTGGACAAGTCATTCAGATGTGTATTGGGTTAGCACGATATCACCAGGAGAAAAGAGCAGGCCATATACTACCTTAGCAAGAAATTTACAACCTACGAGGTCAAGTATACTCATCTTGAAAGGAAGTGTTGTGCCCTGACTTGGGTAGCCCAGAAGTTGAAACATTACTTGTCAAATCATATACCACTTACCTCATCTCACGTCTGGACCCGTTAAAATACTTTTTTCAGAAGCCCATGCTCACAGGGAGGCTCGAAAAATGACAAATCTTGCTCACCAAGTTCGACATTATCTACATGATTATACACAATAAACTACGGATGTTTCGAAACTGTATAAACTACGGATGTTTCGAAACTATCTCCTAAACTATTTTAAGATTATTTCAAGGCATGAGTATGCAAATTATTGTGAGAGGTTGACAAATTAAATTAGACTAAAGAGAATATAAAGAATGGATTCCTGTTCAGCAACAAAGCTAAACAACAAGTCTAATAAATCTAGTATTCCACTTGTGAACTGGATTCCAACTCTATCAAATAGAACACAACATGTTACTTTCAAGACTAAAATAGAACTATAGCACATTATTCCTTTAACACTATCAGGCCTGATTACACGCCCAGAAAATATCAAAATCTTTATTCACAAATCAAAATATATTCTTCTAAACAAAAATCAGGCCCAAGTTGGGCCCGACCACTAATGAGTTCACTACTGTGAACGGAAAACTTACGATTGGACCCCCTCAGAGGCCCTCCAATATGCAAAGAAACATGACCATCACATCTATTGAATTCTAGGCTAGTTTCAACCTTGAATATGAGTACTTGAACAATGAAGTGAGTGAGGAAAGCTCTATTTGTAAGGAAATTAAATAACTGACTATTAAATCAACATATAGCTGCCACGAAGACATGATTAATTAATAACCCATTTATACTTATACAATATATCATAGTATTTCTAACATGTGAAACCATATGATCACCACCAGGAATTGTTCGAGTATTGAATCACACATGAGCATAACATATATTCTAAACTACATTAAAGCTGAAATCTCTTATGAAAAGATATATTAGTGAAAGTATTTGACAATCCCAAATTATAACAGTCCATAGTTCAATTACAACCTTTTTAATCCAAATGAAAAATAATAGTCCATGGTTCCATTGCAATACGGAAACCTATCTAATCCAACTGAGAACAATTAGATCACATTTAAATAGACAATTAAGCATATGATCAATAAGAAAGAAGTAAAAGAAAAAAAATGCATAATTGGTGCCATGATTCGAGTTCTCATTGTATCTTCATTATAAAGTTACAACCATCAAAGTTCAAAGGCATGTACCTGGGGTTTAAAGGAAGCAAAATAAAAGTAAGTTATCAATAGAGCAATAGGAATCAACAGAGGAACAACAGAGATGAACCCAGATTCAGCAACTTAGAACAAGGAATTCAGCTCAAAACCCAAAAAAATTATAGTATTAAATCAGCTTGAGCCACAAGCTTTTAAAAATCACATATCAATCCATTTTGAATATCACAGTTGGAACTTTTGTTTTTTATACAAAATATCACTGAAATTTCAATGGAACAGTATTTTCAAAAGTTTTTTAGCTGCCTAGAAGTTTCAGGATTTTCACATCTTAGACCTCCAGTAAGACCTTTCAAATATTTCTTGACCTCGCCTTGCCCTTCTTCAACTAGTTCATTTCATCATAGATGCAACTCCAAAGGGATTTTGTTCATGATTGAGAGAGCTTCATTTTGAATCGCGCTCATCCTGCACATTTATTAAGGGGATTTAATCACTTATTTTGAAAATGGCCCAAGGTGGCTGTTCTTGCAAAAGCAGCCTCCCCACACCCTTTTGGGATATTCCGTTTATTTTAAACAAGAATGGCGTCACCCGACAAAATTAAAAAGAGTTTTTATTGTTTTTGGGTTATTTCTGCAATAGGGGAAGTTGGACCCGATGGGGGTTGCCTACATATCTCACATCCGGTGAGAATCAAACTGGCGTAGTTCTGGCAAGTTTGACAAAACCAACTATTTTTGAAAAACTTTATTTTCTTTGTCTTTCTAAATAATTTGGCAGAGTTTCGATACCATTTGGGTATTGGATTTTTCAAAACAGGTAACTAACCCTAACACTAACACTAACACTATTATTCTTTTCTCTTTTTTTTTCCTCTCTTTTCTTTTCAAATTTCTTCCATTATTTACAAGCCGGTGAGCATGCAAATCTAAGACAAACAAATGCACAAATAGCAATAGGATGCATCAGGATGGTCTTTCCATTTCAGGTCACCTGTCCTAGACAGGCCCAACCACTCTATTGAGTTCCCTAAGACATATGCACGTGATGCAAGCAAGCGTACATACTAGGGATCCGGCATGAGATCAAGTTATTCTAGGCTCAAAACCTAGGTATATGTTCTAGACTGTGTACCCGAGCGGACAACTCGAGTCGAGGAGGAGGCTGCGTACCGGGAATCAAAAGGCCATCCAGCTTAGTAACTTGTCTGGCCTCTTTCTTAGTTTATGGTGTGACACTAACATGATAGAGAGTCTCAACCAGCGAGCACATCCCCGAAGATGAGAAGAGAAGGTTTCGTAACAATTTTATATATACAATTCATGTAATATCAAAGCGGTAAAACACTTAGCACAGTAGGAGAAAACATGTAGGAATATACGGTAATAAATAAAACCAAGTATAATAGCTATTCTTAGCTCGAATTCTTAATCCCTGAACCAACGTTCTGAGTTTGTATTCCCAGCAGAGTTGCAAGAGCTATCACACCTTCCTTTTTTACACACCTATCCTGAAGGATAATGTATAAGAGAGTTTTTCCACTTTAAGTGACATTATTCGAAATGATATTATTTATTTATTTTAGAGTCGCCACTTTGGATAGGTTTGGTTTTTGGTGACTCAAGCCACTGATTTGTCTGGAATCCCAAATCAAGGAAATTTTCGACTTTCCAAATGAAGCCAGCAAACAAGAATTCTTGAGTAAGGAATTCTGTTAACCCGAGGGAAGGTGTTAGGCTCCCACGGGTTCCATGGTTCTACCATGATCTCTTAAACTATTATAAATAGCTTATTAATTAATTTGAATACATGTCATCCTATAGTATAATTAAAAAATATTTACCGCTTTTTGTTAATTTTAAGGAAATTGAACGTCGTTTAAAACATGTTTTGGATAACGTCACATGAAATGTACCCGGATCCATAACATATTTTATCCGACGTCTTAGGATTTGGATTTGGGTCACATGAAATGCGCACCCGAATTTAAGAAGGTGAAAATTATTTAGGAACGTGCCTAAAGCAACCAGCACGTTATTAAATTCGCGGGAGGTCATGGAAATTTGCTAAATGGCATGCCCCAGTTCTAAGTATTTTTAATAAATAATTAAAGAGGTCCATGCAATTTTTGATTTTATTTGGTGCGACTTGCCTCAAATTATTTTAAGGATCATCCTAGAATGAACTATTATTTTCTTTCAATGATTGTCTCTAAAACAACTTAATCAATTATCACCATACCATAATTATTATTAAAAGTATTGAAAGGTTTGGGCTTCAAGATCAAGTCCAAATTAAAACGAGAGGCTCTCAATAGGGTAGAATTAGTTTGAAAGGGCTAATGTCATTTTGGACTGCTGATAGGTAACTGGGCCATATCATGCCCGTTCCCTATGGTCCCAAATGGTCTAGGTTGTATTAGATCTCTTTCTCCATATGTTATTCATACCAAAGACACGTCTATTTTACTTTATTAGATAGTTAAAAATTAATTATAGTCGAATTTTGGCATTAAGTGGGTTCAAGGTTAAGAAAGTCCCGAATGAAGAACTCTGAGATTGGAATTATTTCCAACTACCTATGGTAATAAGCTTCAGATCAAAATGAAGGAGGTAACTTATATAAAAGTGATCATGACTAAAAGTTTAACTTAGAACAAATCAAATCTGACCTTCAAAATAGCATCAAATATCATATGTAACCTCTATGGTACAGAATACATGGATAAACACTCAGTCGTACCACATTATTAACATGATCAGTGTGGAGCTTAATTCCCACTGATTTGGCACAGGAAAAACTCAGTCCACAAGCCGAAGCCACAAATTAGTAAAACAAAAACCTCAAATAAGCATAACTTATACATGATCATTGACTTTGATGACCAAGCCCATTAAAACTGGTCCAAGCTAGTCATGAACCAGATTTAACACATAATACTCAAGCAATGGACCTAATACGTTATATATCTATCGAACAAAATCATCAAACATGACGGAAATCAAAGAAACAGACTAACATTCAGCACATAAAGCTTAGGAAATTGCTGTCAAGTACAAATGATTCACTTTAGCTAATTTAGATAGAAAAAAACTACAATAAATTAAATAAAAAGAAGAAATAGACTGATACTCATGCTTCAACTCTTCAGTTTGATTTCATGCTCCAAATTTTCACTTTACATTTAGTAAGTCTATAAAGTTGTGTACCTGGAAAGCAAATAAGGTAAGAAGAGGGAGGGATCAGCAGCAGTAAAACAACAATCAGCAGCAGGAACAACTTTGAAAACCCAGGAAGTGATATCAGATGGTCTGGGACGGCATTGTTGAAACAAGCAACACTTAGACAAGTTGGGGATTTGATTTAGAATTTAGGGATTCAAGATCTCCCTAAGGATTTCAATGGAATAGCGACCTTTTGGAGTTTTGATTGCCTTAAGTTTTTCAAAAAAATTCAGTGTTTTTCATGCCTTTTAATCCCTAAAAATCTCTGAAATCTCTCATCTGCCCGAACCCACTCTCAAAAACACTTTTTAGATTTTTTCAACCTATCCAACTTTTAGACCCCAAAACTTTTTAAATAAGGCAAGGGGTATGCCTTTTTATAGGCAAAGCATAGGGCAACCTTCAGATTTTCATTTACATCCCAGGTCCCTCTTTTTATTTTAGATTTTAACTATTTAGTCCCTTAGTTATTGACTTGTTGCCGAAGTTAAACTATTTAAGTCTGAAATTTCAAATTAAAACCCCATGTAGAAGGTTCTAGGGGTTCCAGATTTAATTATTGCATTATTCTCTATTTAGAAATACCTATATTACCTGTGTCCCTAAAATTACTAACCTAGTCAAACTAACCCCCATCCTTCTTACCTTGGTCAAATAACCATGGTTAATTATCCAGGGGCTGGAGTCATTCAGCTATAACCAAACAATTACTCAACTAAACCAGATTAAACTAAAGCCTATTTTAATCCTAAATTAATCCCTAAGAGTTCAAGTTAATATACTATTGGGCAGTTATCAATTAATTAGGAATCTAAGAGAAAGATTCCAATCAAAAAATGACACTGAATTATGAATCCATGCACAAGAAACAATCATTGAGTCATGAACAAAAATTAAACTCAAAGTTACTTATGAACCAAAACTTAATCCGAAAAAAATCTAAGAAAATTGAAAAGCAAACGATAAGAACAGGATTAAACCAGGGACTACACTTTAAGAAGAAACCCTACGACTAGGATGCAAATCAGGCACAAGAACAAAAATAGAACAACAAAGGAAAACATTGAGCAAAATAGAAGAAGAAGAATAAAATAAAATTATGAAAGAAAAGAAAAATAGAAAAAGGTTAAAATGAAGTACCTACTTCAAATTTGGGCTCTGGAATGGCTAATCTTGGAACTACTTGGACCACAACTGTCCCTAATCATCTGTTTTGATGAGAAAATAGATGATTAAGGGCTATTATAGTCTAAAAGACAAGAAACTTCATCCTCGAAAAAGTTAGGGTTCTAGGATAGATTTTGAAGAAAAATTCGAGCCATTGGACTATGATTCAAGAGAACCAAACAGGGATTTGTGATGATGGAGAAAAGGAGGCTCAGTGGTGTGATTTTGGTGATTTTGGGCATCGGCGCCGCCGCACACCGCGGAGCAGCTTCTGCTTCAAACAAATATTCGAGGAGGCTGGTTGATATTCATGGGACAACAATGGATGATCTAGAAAAAGGAAGTCGAGTACGTGGAGTGGTATTCTTTTGGAGGTCATCGGAAAATCGTCGTCGGCGGAGGCGATTTCCAGCCGGCGGCGGACGACGGAGGACGATGGGATTAAGGTTTCATCTCTGAGACAAGATACCATGTCTATTTTGGGAGTGGGGGGGGGGTGTTTGAGACCATTATATATGCATCATACCCTGGCTTCATCATCGTTTGATCAACAATAATGGACGGTCCTGATTGAAAGTCGCCCATACGACGTCATTTCGAGAGGGGGCTGGACCGGGTGTGGATCCTGGGTTGGACCAAGTTTGATGTGGGATTGGGTCATATGGGCTGCTGATTTACTTAAAGAAATGGCCCAAATTGGGTCTTTTAGTTAATACCCTATTTCTTTCAATTTCTTTCCTTTTCTTTTATTTATTTTATATTTTATTGTTATTATTATTTGATTTTGTTATATACAAATAAAATGAGCAAAGACCTAATTTCCAATCTAGAATTAAACTAATTCATTTCAAAAAATTAATTATACCCTAATATAAAAAGAAAATTTAAGGAAAACTCAAATAATTAAAATGTAACGCAAAGAGGACTTTTTTTGTTACTTTCTTCCGTGTTTGTGATGTTAACTAATTAATGAACCTAAGTTATTGAAAGATGGTATCCTGAATGCAAATGTGCTATTTTTGGCATTTTTATGAATTATATCGATTAAAATGCACTCGAAATACAAACAAACACACAATCATGCAATTAAATTCTAAAGAAAATCATGTAAATAAAGAAAAATCCTACTTTTAAGAATTCTATAAGAGTAATTTAAGCAAGGAAAATCACATGCTCACAAACCCAGAAACTAACATGTAATTCAACCCAATAAAATAAATATGACTACAACTAATTAAGCTCAGAGATTAATATGAAATTCAACTCAACAAAGAAAACTAAACAAATTACTCAGGAACTTAACATGAGACCCAAACCACAAATAGACTTGACTAGGACTGATTAACTTAGGCATTACACAAGAAAACCAAGCTTACTAATTCAGGAACTTAACATGAAATCCAAATCAACAAACCAGAAATAAGTTTGACTAGGACTAATGAAACAAATGATTTCTTCCTAAACCTAACAAATTAACAGGGAAAAGATGAGGCGAAGAGAAATTAAAAGAAAATCGGAAACTTAGCTTAATTCCTTTGAATCGAACCCTGAAAATCTTCATGCACCATTTGGAGGATTTCGGAAAACCCTAGATTCATATTTTGAGTAGTTGCGGGGATATTCGATAGAAACTATCTGTGATTCTGAGGTGGAGAGGTGAAGACATTAAATGGTATAAATTTGGGGCTTATTGGACAACCGCCGCCGGCGGAGGTGATTTCCGACCGGCGGTGCACGGTGGTGGACGGCAGAGACGAGGTGGTGCTAGGGTTTCTGATGAGAGGTGAGAGATGGAAGGGGGTGGGGGTTCTAAGGGCTGGGGTCCTATTTGGAAATTTATATACTCAGGGGTGTAGGCTTCTGGACCGTTTGATCAATTATCCTAGACGGCTAGGATTGAACGGATCTAAATGACAACGTTTGGCATAGTAGGGAGCTGGACCGGGTTGGAATTGCGTGTGGACCTGTTTTGATGGGTTTATTTGGGATAGTCTTCAATGAGATTGGCACAATTGTTTTTTTATTCTTCCCTTTTTTAGTTTTTAGATTTTGTTTCTTCTTTTTTTTTTCTTTTTTTCATTTTCCAAAGTTACTAAAATCCAAATTTAAATTAAATACTAAATTCAGTTATAAAATGCTAATCATCCCTAATTAATTATTATCACAATAATTAAAACAAAAATTAAAAGAAAAATCATTTAAAATCAAAATTATACTTAAAAGTGCATTTTTTATTTTCCTTTTTTTTATTGAAATGACTAATTACTAATTAATTCTTGAAAAATATCAAATCAACTTCTAAATTCACATGCGACATATTTTTTGTATTTTTTACCAATTAAAATGCACAAACAAAATGCAAACAATTAACGAAAAAATGCCACAAAATTCATAAATTGCAAACAAATAACAGAAATAGTTTTGTTTGAATTTGTAGGAGTAATTCGTGTAGGGAAAAAAATCACATGTTCACAAGGTGTTCCTCTTCCTAGTCCCCAGTTTATGAGAATTTGGGGCATAATTATGCTTCCCCTTCTGACGATCCACTATGGAGGAGGAATGTTACTTTTTTGGTCTCTACCGGATACAACTTGCTATACCGGCTAGTGGAACTTGCTAATTACCTGAAGCCTTTGTCTTCAGAGAAAGATAGGAAAAAGATCCAGGCACTCTCTAGAAAGTTTTTGTTGAACAACACCATGCACAATCCCACGGCGGTACATTCTTTTCTTCCATTATTATTTCTTCTACTTTTGCCTAAACATATACCGAATTTTCCCTTTTTTTCCTTTGTTGGACAACTTTCTTTCTTTCGAGGGCCTTCTGAGGTTGAGTCATAAGAAGAAAATAATTTCCTCCGCATGGTATCTGCTTCTGGCAGAGCAGGAGCAAAGTGCCGCTCGCCTTTCTAAACAATAAATCAAAGCCATCGAGGCGGTTGTCTTGGAGTCACAATTGCAGCAAAGCGAGCAAGAGGTGGAAACCCTTAGCCAAGAGATCGCCCCGTTGAAGGTTTAATTTGAAGAAGATAAGGCTAAATAAATTGAAATCCATAATGTCATTCTTGCTACATCGATTCGTGAGGATGCCTCTACTGAAAGATTGACCATCTTTGAGGCAACGTTGAATTTCAAGACTAAAGAGCTTGCTGCTGCGGGGGGTGAAATATGCACAGTTGGAGGAGAAGTATAAGAATACCCTTGAGTACAATAGAATTTTCAACTTTACTGTCTGTAATCTTGATGTTAACCTCAAGTCTATTAGATTCGCTCGGGAAATCTTTATGCCGAGATGACTCAACTCAAAGAAGAACTTTAGCTCCGAATAGCTTCCCTCATTGTTAAAAATACTTACACCATGTACAACATGAGGATAAAACCTTAGACGAGGCCAAAATTGGTATAATTGATTTTGATGTTGAAATTTCTAAGGCACGTGAACTTGAGTTGGCTGCTAAAAATGGACTCTCGACAGGTCCCTCGACAAATCCTGATGCTCCTAGTTCTTCTTCTTCTGGTTCTGGTTCAAAATTTTTGGGAGCTAAAGAAGAACCAGAATGTGATGATGTTGAGGTCCAAACTAATGAGGCATCGGCAAATCTTTCTGCTTTCCATGGGAGCGCAAATACTTTTCTTCATCCGGGCTCCGGAGATGCAGCAACTTGGCTTTTTCTTTTTTTCCAACTTTTGTACTTTTGCTATTTTGGAATGTTTATTTTAAATTTCCGCATTCTTTTTTTTTGAACATTTATGCAAGGTTTAACCATAGCATTCTTTTTGCTTAAGTATTTACGCAAGTTTTCTTGTTTTCGTTATGATTATGCAAGACCTTGGGTATATTTTTCCTAAAAGAATTTGTATTTTGGGTACAAACTCATCCAAAATCAACCCTTTAATGTGAGAGTTTTTGTAAGAGATTGCCCTCTTATGTTTACGGTGCTCTTGAAGAGGATGTTTCCTGTTCGTTGTGGCACTAGCATTTCAAGTACTTGTTTAAATTTCAAATGACAAAGTCAATTCATAGTTCAGAAAAGAAATAAGATAGAACTAAAAGGACTTCATTTTATTCCTTCCATTTTCAAAAATTACATAAGCATTTGTTATTCTAAAAAAAATTTCATTTACTTGTGGCTAACTTGTACAACTTCTTTGTACGGGGTTGGCCGCGTAGTTCCCAGTCCCAATGATACAACTATGTTCCTGCTTTTCATTATTCGGTTGAAGTGGAATTAATTTTTGCTTATCCTTATATCATCTTCCTCCCAAATGTACGAATGCAAATTGGAACAGTGGAAGTTTTTCACCTTTGAGGATCTCATTAATGAATTGCTAGACAATCTTATGTTCGGTAACAACATTCACTCCCCCTTAGGAATTTTTGCTATCGAGCAAAAGACTATCTAAAAATCCTTTAATGGTTTACACTTCTGAACGGTCGAGTAACCTTTGTCCTATAGCAAAACTTATCTTCCTGGTGGATATTTTGCTATTGAGCTAAAGATTGTCTAACCATTATGTAGTGTCTATTTACTTACGTGCCTTGCTATTAAAGGGCTTATTTTTTTTGTTGAAGCCTTCTTTGTAATATGCTTTATGTTTCTACCTTATTAAAAACCTTGCTAGAAAAATCCAATAGGGAGAAAAACTAGACAAAATGAAAAAGAGTGCAATATATACTTTCAGTTCAGGTGATGTTTATCAGCAATAATATCTTTTGAGGTGCGCCATGTTCTAATTGTTGGGAAAATATTCTCCATTTTGATTTTCCAATTCATACGAACCCTTCCGGGTGATAGCAAATGTGGTAAGGGCCTTTCCATGTTGGGCTTAGCATCTCTACGTGGAGCTCCCGTGTGTTTTGACTTACTTTCCTTAGGACCAACTCTCCTACTTTGAAGGAACATAAGTTGGCTCTTGGGCTGCCATTCTTACATACGGAAAGCGCTTATCGAGTAGTTACAAGTTAACTGCATTGCTTCATTATTTGACTCTTCATCTACTTGGAAATGTCTCAAGGTGGGTTGCCCTACTTCCACCAGGATTAATGCTTCTTCCCCATACACAAGGAAAAAAGAAGTTTCTCCTATGCTTTATTCCGTTGTTCAGTATGCCCATAAGACTCCGCTTGATCATTTGCGCTCAGATGATAGGTTGAAGATGTGATCCTCTTTATTTTCAAGTCTTTGAGGAATTTGTGATTTTTGCACCAATAAAAGTGTCCCGTTATTGCATGCTATCTCCTTCAGCATTTCAAACCTGCAAATTATGTTTTCCCATAAGAAATCGATTATTTGCTGGCGCCGATCATCTGATATGGACCTACTTCCACCCACTTTGAAAAATAGTTAATTAAAATCAAAATAAATCTTACCTCATCGGGAGTTGGCGGTAGTGGTCCAATGAAGTACACCCCCTTTTTCATGAACGACCATGGGGACAGAACCGAATGCAATAGTTCTGCCCGTTGATGTACCAGCGGTGCGTAGCGTTGGCACTTATTGCATTTTTGTATAAAGGCTTTGGCATCTTCTTATATGTGGGTCAATAATATTCTCCGCTTACCAATTTTAGCACTAAGGAATCTACGCCCGAATGGTTACTGCATATCCCTTTGTGGACTTCTCGCATAACAGAGTTACCTTTTGGATGCCCCAATGCACCGGGTCAACGGGACTTGGAAAGATTTTCTATACAATTGGCCCTATTTGAATATATACAGTGCTGCTTTGGCGTGTAGTGCTCGGGATGCCTTAAAGTCCCCGGATAGCTTCCCGCGCTCGAGATACTTGATGATTTCATTCCTACAGCCTCGGTCCAAATTAGTCGCATTTACCTCATAGTAGCTATCCACATCTAGGACTGAGTTCATCAGTTGTACTATCATCCCGGATTCTGATCCCTTTATCTCCCTTATTGAACCAAGGTTAGCCAAGGCATCTACTTGTACATTTTTTTCCTCGGGATATGGGTAATAAACCACTCCATAAATTGAGCCAATAGAGCCTAGACTTTTATCACATATTGTTGTATGCACTCTTCTTTGGTTTCTAAGATCTTGTAGATCTGATTCACCACCAGCTGCGAGTCACATTTCATTTATAGAACCTCAAAATCTAGTCCCAAGGCCAATTCGATCCCTACAATCGAAGCCTCATACTCTTCTTCACTGTTAGTTAAAGGGATCATTCTAATGGTTTGCCTTAGGGTTTCCTTCGAAGGAGTGATTAATGCTATTTCGAGCTTGCACCCTTTTACGTTGGAAGATCTATTAATAAATAAGGTCCAAACCCCCGATGTTGATTGTGAAACCATTATTGACTCTTTGGTTGCTAGAGGCAACAATCCCAGGCTGAAGCCGCCCACAAAGTTAGCTGCAAAATCTCCCCGTAAGCCTTTGGACCTCTTTCATGCTTGGAAGCTGATCCATGATATCATCATCGTACTTGATTTTATCTAGGTTTAACTCAATCCCCCTTTACGGAACAAAAAATCCCAGTAACTTGTCGGAGCTAACCTCGAACGTGCATTTCTTGGGGTTAAGCTTCACGTTATGCTTCCTCATGATGTCAAATGTTTCTTGCAAATTCATAAGGTGATCACCCGTGTTTAAACACTTAACGAGCATATCGTCTATGTAAACTTCCAAAGTTTTTCCTATTTGTTTCTCAAACATCTGGCTAACGAGCCACTGATAAGTGGCTTTGATGTTGTTCAACCCAAAGGCATCACATTATAGCAGTATGTGTCGAAATTCATTATGAACCAAAGTTTTTTCTTGATCCTCCGGGTTTATCTTAATTTGGTTGTACCCGAGTTAAGCATCAAGGAAACTCATTAACTCGTGCCTGGCCATCGCATTGATCATTTGACTAATTTTGGCAGTGGGAAAGAGTCTCTTGGCCACACCTTATTCAAGTCCTTATAATCTACGCACATGCAAAATTTCTTCTTAGGAACTACGACTACATTACCTAGCCATTAAGGATATTTTACCTCTCGGATTGACCCGATGTTAAGTAAATGAGTTACCTCTTCTTTCATGAATTTATACCTGGCTTCTGCAATAGGACGCTTCTTTTTTTTTTTACCGGAGGTATGTTGGGCTCCATACTTAACTTGTGTACGACTACCTCCGTCAAGATATCTGTCATATTCGTATGCGACCACGCAAAATAATTGGCATTAAATTTAAAAAATTCAATAAAGCTAGACATAAGCTTGGGGTGTAGTCCTGTCCCCAATCAGAACTTCCTTTCTAAAAATTCTTCAAACAATGCAACTTGCTCGAGTTCTTCCGCCATGGATTTTGTTGCGTCCGCCTCTTCTGGAACCTGGAAATATCTCGACACCTGATAGGATTCTGATGCTTCTAGCCCCCGGCTAACTTCATTCGATTCATAGGCAAGCATCTTCATGTAATTGCTATGACTTATGTCCTTTTCCTTTGCTACTGGAGACCGAAATTGCTTTATCTCCCCTGCTATCGGTTGGTCACCCCTTGTCTCTTTAACTTTTTTTGGCGTTAGAAACTTTAGAAATTGATGATATATTGATGGTACTACTTTTAGCTCATACAAAAATGGTCTTTATAAGAAAATGTTATATCTCAAATCACTATCTACCACTTCAAAATTAGTTGTTTTCATCACTCATTTGGCGTTCGTAGGTAAATAAATTTCTCCTTGGATCGTCACGCTCATGAGGTTGAATCCGGTGAGGAGTTTTGTGGCAGGAATATTGCTTTCTTTGAATTTAGCTTGCTCCAATACTTTCCATTTTATGAAATTAGTCGAACTTCCTGAATCCACCATAGCACATTATTTTTAAAATCTAGCACAATTAAAGAGATTATCAGTGTGTTGTTGTGCGGTAGAAACAATCCATATGCGTCCTGCTCCGTGAAAGTGATATCGTCTTTTGTAGTTTCCTGGAGCGTCTTGCTCTGGGTAATAGAAACTTTTGTCTTTCTCGCTGCCGAAAAGGTGACCAAGTTGATTTCGTTCCCCCAGAAGATCATGTTGATCGTCTGGCGCAGAGGATCTTCCCCTATTTTTGAGGGTTCAACGTCATCCCTGTTACGACCGTAATTGTTCTTATTCTGGTCACTCAAGAATTCTCTGAGATGACCATTCTTCAATAGTGTCGTCACTTCTTCCCGGAGATGACATCAATCCCCAGTCCGGTGTCCGTTCATCCCGTGGTATTCACACTACAAGTTGGGATCCCTCTGGCTGGGATTGAGTCTTATCGGCTTCAAAAATCGTGCTTCTTTGATGTTTTTCATAGCTGATACCAATTCTACTATGCTGGAGTTGAAATTGTATTCTGACAGCCTGGGTAGGAAGAATCTCGCATACTTGGCGCTTCTTTTTCCTCCAACGATCTATTGTTCCGACTGTGATCAGACCTTCTAATGGTAGTGAATCTACTTGCTAACATGAAACCTCTACTATGGCCTTCTTTCCGTTTGTAGGGAAAAAATCATCCACTCGAATAACATTTATCCTTGTCGAAGTCGTCTTTTGAATTTTCTTTTCCTGTCCCTTTGCCGATGATGAAAAACGAACCTGATCATCTTCAATCCTTATTTTTGACTCATACCAGCTGTGTATGTCTGCCCAAGTAGTTGCTTGTAACTCAAGCAAACTTTCCTTCAGTTTTCGGGAAGCATCCTAACTTCTCGGATTCAATCCCTTTGTGAATGCTTCAGTCGCCCATTCGTCGAGAACAGCTGGGAGAAACATCCTCTCCTTTTTGAATTGGGTAAAGAATTCGTCGCAACAACTCAGATTCTCTTGTGCAATTCTGAATATGTCAGCCTTTCGGGCCTATACCTTTCTAGCCCCGATGTGAGCCTTAATAAAAGAATCTGCGAGCATCTTGAAAGAATTTACGGAATGCTCGGGTAATAGTGAATAACACGTCAAGGCTCCCCTCGTGAGAATTTCTCCAAAATTTTTCAGCAAAACAGATTCAATCTTGTGAAGAGCTAAATTATTCCCCTTTACCGCCATCGTAGAGTGGTAATATGCTCCTGTGGGTCTAAAGTTATATCATGCTTTGGTAAGTCGATCATTTTAAAATGCTTCAGGATTAAATCTGGTGTCGTGCTCGGTTAGTACAATACTGCAAAAAAGACCTTTAGCGGCAATTATGCAATTGTTGCTAATAAGTTCTTTAAGCAAGACCATTAGCCAGTAAAAGATATCTTTTTACCAACAATAAAAACAAAATTTCCACTAAAAATTAGTACTTGAAATAATTTTTTATTGCTTTAATCTATTCCCACTGCATAAACACAAAAAGAGTATATTTTCCTCCAAAATTTTTGAACATAATCATCGTTCCATCTAATTAGAAAAGGTTTAGGAAAACAGATTTCCCTAAATCGAACGATTCCATCAAACTTCGGCCATAGAAAAGCCCTAAACACTGCTGCGTCAATCTTCTGCCTAGTCCCCGTCGATTCTTCCAGGTAAGTTCTCTCATCCCTGTTAACTTCTTTTCTTCCCCTATTAAATTGTTGCTTGCAATCATTTTGAAATGGATTATTTTGCAGTAGATTGACGCGATGCTGCTCGATTGGTTTTATGAATTGTTTTACAGTGAATTGATACCGCTCGATTGTTTATATGGATTGATTTACAATGGATTGCTGCTACTTGATGGTTTATATTGATTTATTACAATGGATTGATGCTGCTCAGTTGTTTATTTTGTTGCACCTTTCTTTGTTAAAAGTCAGAAGCTTTTCTTTATGAACCAGCGATTAAGACTCAGTCTAAAATAATTTTTTTTGCTCTTTAATTTGCCTCATGAGTTCACATATGATTTTTGGCATAGAATCAAAATGTGTAGAAATACGCAATAGTAACAAATAGCTCGATGAATGAAATGGAAACATCGATTATTAGAACTACCTAGTACAACAACTTGAGTAACCTTCCTTGCTTTATTACTGTTCCAGCAGTATCCAGAATTTTAGTGGTGAATCTTCCTTGTTGGATTTAGTTAGTACTCACGCATAGGAGCAGTTCCATCAATTTGAAGTAATTGTTTGCTTCCTTCTACGTATAGTATTTGTCATCTAGTTCACACGAGATAGACGCCGTGTATTGTATTATGTGAATCCTTGTTGATGTGTTGTAATTGATCTTGAAGTTCCATTGCATCCTTATGTGTTGTGTTAACTCCCCATGTTTGATAGTCCTTCAAGTGTGACTCTACCGATCCTATGGCACTTTGTATTTCTACGTACCTGCCTCATCCTTTGTGTGCATTGGACGATCATTTTTATCACATGTACTATCATATAGAACTTCTCTGCTCTCCTAACCAAAGAACAGAGCATGGTCACAGTATATTTCCCTTCCTTTTATATCTGCTTTGATGTGTGCGATTAGAAACTTCTCCCAACTCTCTTCCATGATGCCACCATTATATCCAAAAATCAAGCAAAACTTCACTGGCAGTGGCAGTTTTGAGGAGTGTTTCCTTTTCTTTGTTCTTTTCCTGCCTATTTCGATAGTTGTAGGAAGGTGCTACTTGTTCATTAATGTCTGAGAATTGGATAGTGCTGCCCAAATAGCCAGTCTGCACGTAAAATTTCTGCCTAAACATTTGACCATCATTCGCATCTCCAAATTTGTTATGATCAGTAATGTCCAGTATGCATGAAAGCCATTGCTCATTATGTTGTGATTCTATTCCTTAACCTGATGTAATTGGGCAACTTAGCAGTTATAGTCAAAATGTCCAGCCTTAAAAGTTTGTATATTTATAAGTTTAATAATTTCATTCTTAAAGAGTTTATGAACCAATATGGTGAAAATTGGGAAGTTGTCTTTGTCAAGATTTCGTTATCATTTACATAATTGTTCTATGATGACTATTGTCACACCTCCTTTTTACCTACACCCTCGAAAGGGCATAGATATGGGAGTTTTTTCAATTAAAGGACAATCGAAATGGGATTTATTTATTTAAATCAGAGTCGCTACTTGGAATAATTAATGGTGTCCCAAGTAAGCGGTTTAAATCCCAAATCGAGGAAGGGGTTGACTCTGTTTAACAGTCTGCGAATTGCGGTTGCTCAACTGCTATATTTGGCCTAATTATCTAATTTTAGTACACTTGTACCTATGTGCCAACTTTAACTCTAACCGCTTTATTCATTTTAGGAAATTTGCAACAAGGTTAAAACACGTCTTGAACCACGTCACATAAATGCACCCATGGTTTTTGACATATTTTAATACCGTTGTGATTTGAATTTAGGTCACATAAATGCGCACCCGAATTTAGAGGAGTAGTTTTTAAATAGTGCGCCTAAAATGAATACACGTTTGCAAGTTTGCGAGGGCAATGAAATTTGCTAAATGGCGCCTCGAGTTCTAAGTTAAACTAGCAAAATAGTGCAAAGGCTATAAGTGTTCGACATAATTACTTAAATTAAAGAAGAGTACTTGAATCGGAGGGTCATGGTTCCCTTGCATTTGTTATAAATAGCTTGCTTCCAGAATTAGAGGAGTATGACTAATTCACCTGGACGAGGACGTGTTATTTGCTCAAAAGTTACCAGGATGACTAATTCACCTTGACGAGGACGCGTTATTTGTTCAAAAGTTACCAGGCTTGGTTACCGGCCCAGTGAAAGGCGAGGTCTCTATTAAGATATTGAAGATTTGTTCTTCCAAATGAAAATCGGGCCTAAATTGGGGCCAATTGTTGATGGGTTCACATCTGTGAATGAAGGACTCAGGGTTAGGCCCCATCTTGGGCCACCCAACATACAAAAAATGACCATCGCGGGATTAAATCTGTAGCTACTAATTACTGGAACAAAGGCTTTGATTTAACTAAGGCCATTTAAGTCAACCACATTCATATGAAGGTCACTATTACCACATGGGTCATGGAATCAGATTAACTAGATAGACGTTCTCAATTCTTTCATTTAAATGGATGGAACAGTAGCCTTACTAACATGCATGCATCAGGTGAAAATTGAACACAAAGCAATCAAGTCTAAGTGCTATGGTGAGAATTCACTTATTATATGGCAATCAGCTACTTTTGGATGTAAAACAACATGAATCCTTGTCGAGTGCAACTCGATCATAACACCCTAAATAAACTAAACATCATGAAATACAGGTACACAGCTATCCTCACTCAAAATTAACAAATAAAACTTTACATATGAGAAAATATAAGGACAAAAGCCTACAACCATTAGTCTTCAAACTTGTATTCCAGAATCAATGCTTCACATTACATTAAGTAATATGCATGAGTTCCAAAATATACCGGGAATGACATAGATGAGAAAGAGGAGTGAGATCAAGAGTTAGCAGCAGCAAGAACTAGAATTAAAGCAGTGATAACCCAGAATGGCCGAATTCAAACTAGAAGAGACTATAAATCGGCCCAGACTTGCTCAAAATTCTGAACAAACTCCTAAGACCTCCAAATTCAACTCGTTTTAACAAAAAGAAACCAGGAATTACTTCAGGAACTTGTAAATTGAGAAAACCTTAGGGAAGTTCAAACAAATAATGATTGTTTCTATATATATTTTTTGTTTTTCTATCTACTTCTTTATGAAACAGTAAGTTTTCTATATTTTTCTGGATTTTAGCCCTTCAATTCATAAAATTTCATCCTCCTTTTCTTCTCCGAAAGGAAAGTTTTAGAATGCCTTTCATAGGCAAGGATTAGGGCATCTCTGCTGAAATTAGCTAACATTGCAGTCCCTCAACTTCTGACTTGCGAACCAAGTTTTTAGCATCAAAATTGACAGGAAGCCCTTACTAGAGGCTTCCTATTTCAGTTATTAAAAGATGTTCTTGGTCCAATACCTAAACTACCTTCAAGTATCCTATTAATTACTCTCTACCCTTTCCTTTGAATTTCTTTTAGACTGGTGGACTAAATTCTGAGGCTTTTAACAAGTTTAAGCAAATAAAGTTCCAAACGGATCAAATTATGACAATTCTTAAATTAAATGCAGAAACTCAAGAAAAAATGGAAAATCAAATTGTTATATGGACCCAACATGCAACATCACTTATCATGAAATCTAATTCAAACTTAGGTCTAAACACAAAGTCCATATCACAAAGGGACTTGATACAATATAAATATAGTCTAACTCGCAATATTGATACATTCATGATTAAGACTCGGGAATTTAGACAAAATAAAATTAAACAACCCTAATTACTTTAACTAAACTAATCAACCAAAACAAAACTGATACACCCTAACTAAACTAAAACTCAGGATTCTTAACTAAATGACCAGATTAATAGAAACTAGACGAGGCGGAGGGAAAGTTAGGAAATTTTGCTTTTCAAATGGGATCGAAAAATTCCTCCATGTAGCAGGGTTTGAGTCCTGAAGTCTAGATCCAGAATCCGGCCAGTATTGGGGGTTTTTTAGAACAAACAACCGTAGGTTAGTGGAGAAGGAGTTGTAAGGGTTATATGGAATGAATTCTAGTCGGTGTAATGGTGGTGAGGTTTGGCAGCCCCTTTTGAATTATCATTATCATTCAGGAAGATCTAGGGGCGTTTGGAGGGTGCTGAGTGTGGATTTGGCATGAGGGAGAGAAGAGGGTTTAATGGTGTAATTTTGGGACCGGTTGGATGCGGTGCCTCCATGCACGGCGGCGGAGTCCGTGTTTCAAAGTGATATTCGAGGGGATCTGGTGATATTCGATGGACGATGGTTGTATATTTGGATAGATGAGGCTAAGGGGAATCAGGGGTGTTAATTTGGTGGCGATTGGGGTTCCGCCGCTAGTGGAGGCAATTTTGAGTCGGCGGCTCACGGCGGAGGACGATAGTATTAAGGTTCTGGTGAACAAGGGTTAGAGACACGGCATGGGGGTTCTTAGGGGGGGGTAGGTTGATTAGGACAATTATATACCAAATGAACCAGCCTTCAAGACCATTAGATTGAAAACCCTCGACGATCCTGATTGATTTGTCTCAAAACGATGTCGTTTTATTGGGGCGGGGGCCTGGACCGGGTTTCTATGTGGGCCGGACCGGGTTAGGGGCGGGTTTTGGGCTGAAAAGGGTCTGTGTGTTGGGCTAATTCAATTAAAGAGGCCCAACTTTGGCTTTCTTTTTATTTATTATTGCTTTGATTTTTTCAGATTTTCTTTTCTCCTTTTTCTCTTTTTTTCCTTCAAAATTACTAAAAATCCTAAACTAATTATAAATCCCAAATAAACCTAATAAAATGCTAACTAATTTCATATGATCATTATTAAAACAAAATTATAATAAAAATTACCTAAAAATTCAAAAATTAAAACTGAAAGAGCAAATTGAACTATTTTTTATTTTTTCATTTATAAAATGACCAATTGCTAACTAATGCTTGAAAAATTTCATATCTACTTCTTAATTCACATGTGACATATTTTTTGTATTTTTCACTAATTAAAATGCACAAATGAATGCAAACAACTAACGCAAAATTCCACAAAAACATATAAACATGCAAACACGTAAAAGAAATAATGTAGGGAAAATATTACGTGCTCACAACTATGATCAATTTATAAATAGCAAAATATTCATTATCGATTCAGCCCCCATGTAGTAAGCCCATGTCATTGCAATCATCATTTTATTGTTAAAAAGGTCCACATCCTTTTAGGCTTTGCTTAATCGGTTGAATGTTTCGAGTTTATTTACTATGTCTCTTTCTTGTCTTGTTTGATTTAGGTAGTCTTTAACTAAAATTTTAGATGAATGATTTCATTGAAGTTAAATTAGCTTTTTAAAATTATATATATATATATATATATATATATATATATATATATATATATATATATATATATATCTATCATTTAACTTTACAACTAGTTAAACTGACGTTCGATGAACAAAAGAGTATAAAACAAATTAGTAAATAAGAGTAGTAAGTTTTGAAAATTTTAAGATATATGATATATGGTTCTTCTATAAAATATGAGTTTAATAATTCTACTCTTAGAAGATTTATGAATCACTATACGAAAACCATATAAAAAGTGTAAATTATAAGTTTAATAATTCTATTCTAAAAAAAATTGAACACATATAAGAGAATTATAGAAGAAATTAGAGATAGTTTAACTGTTTAAAAGTTTAATTGTTAAAATGATAGTTTTAATATATTTATGTTTGATAGTTTCGATTGTTGAAATGATATCTTTGAACTATGAAATTACCTACTAATAGGATGGTTTTTTTTTTTGAACTACCTTTTAAAATTAATTTCTCTTTTTTACTAACAAATTTGTAGCTCTTTTAGTAATTATAGAAAAGAAAGGAATATCTTGCATGTCATGGACAATCCTAGAAATAAAAGATTGATGTATTTTGATACAGTTGGTAAAGAATATTATGAAGGAGTAGAAGATTTTTTAAATCATACCTTTTCTGAAAAACAACGGGGAGAAAAATTTACATGTCCTTGTACGGAGTGTGTGCTTATACATCATGTAAATTGGGCTACAGTATATGATCATCTTGTGGTTAATAGTATTGTACCATCATATGATCTTGGTTTTATCATGGGAAGTCTCTAAAGGGATCAATCAATGCTGGATATAATAACTGAAGCCGTTCAACTCTAAGGGGCGATGATATGCGAGGAATGATACATGATGCATTTGTAGATGTTACACAGTTCATGAATACTGACAGTAGTGAAAGTAGTGGCATAGATCAAAACGTACAAGAGAATACTGCTCATCCATCTGGAAATCAATTTCATCCAGAGGTGGATAAGTTTGAATGGCTTATGAAGGAGGCAAATGAAGAACTGTATCCTGGATGTAAGAAGTTTTGCAAACTGTCCTTTTTTATGCATATGTATCGCTTAAATTGCAGGTTCAAATGGTCAGATGAATCTTTTAGTTCTTTGCTTGGACTATTGAAATATGCACTTCCTGAAGAAGAAAAATTGCCTCCTTCTTTCTATGAGACCAAAAAATTGTTGAAGGCTTGGGCTTAAAGTATGAAAAAATTCATGCTTGTCCCAATGATTGCATGCTTTTGAGGAAAGAATTTACTAATAAGAATGTTAATGAATGTAAAGTTTGTGGGGCTTCTAGATGGAACAATGATGCTAGAAAAATTCCAGACAAGGTTCTAATGTATGTTCCTTTAAAACCAAGGCTACAGAGATTATTTATATCTTCAGAAACTTCTAAAGAAATGTGATGGCATCATGAAGAGCGCAACAAAGATGGAGTTCTACGGCATCCTGCATATCCTGAAGCTTGGAAAAATTTTGATAGTAAATATCCCGAATTTGTTGGAGGTCCTTGCAATGTGCGCCTTGGATTAGCTTCTAATGAATTTAATCCATTTGGCATAATGCGAACTGTACAAAATACATGGCTAGTGATTTTAATGTCATATAATCTTCCACCATAGATGTGCATGAAACAAGAGTTCTTCATTTTTTCCTTACTTATTCCTGGACCAAAAGCTCCTAGCAATAATATTGATGTCCTTTTGCAACCTTTAATAGAAGAGTTAAATAAATTATAGGATATTAGGAAAAAAAACATATGATGCCTCTGCTAAGCGATATTTCAAATGCGAGCAGCTCTCATGTGGACTATTAATGATTTTCCAGCATATGGTACTCTCTCTGAATGGTGCACTTATGGTCGGTTTGCATGCCCTTCTTGTAACATAAACACTCAATCCACAAGGCTCGGACATGGCAGAAAGTTTTGTTACATGGGGCATCAGCGCTTCTTCAAGTTAGGACACAAATATCATAATTATGCAAAACCATTTGATGGTACTAAAGAAACAAGACACACACCTTGTCCAGTATCTGGGTCACTAGTGTTGAATCAAATTAAAGATATAAAATTTACTCTGAGCCAGTCAAGTGAAGGGGTAAGTGGAGCGATAAAAAACTGTCACGACCCCAACCCCATGGAGCCCAACATACTTCTAGCAAGCCTAACCAATTGACAACCTTAACCCATTCCCCATACAGTTCATTATTGATAATGTAGATAAATTACCAAATCATATTGCTAGAAATCTGAACTAAGAGTTAAACATGCAGAATTCAAAATAATAATCCTACTACATAGTCCATAAAGATTTGGTGTCACAAGTTTGAGCCTCTAATATAGGTTTGTCAACCTAATACATGTCAATCTAGGGAGTACGAAATAAAAATAAAAGGATAGAAGGGAGATATCAGGGCCGCGGATGCCATACAGCTAACTCGATGTTCCCGAATATGCGCTGCTAAATAGAAAATCGTCACTCAACCTCAAATGCACCTTAATCTGCACATAAGGTGCAGGGAGTAATGTGAGTACTCCGTCCCAGTGAGTAATATACATAAATAATGCCTAATAATAAAGAGATCATGGAGAATCACAATGTAATCTATACATCGGTAGTATTAAACAAGTAATATGAATGCGATAAACTAATGAAATCGAAATATGGAAATACTACAACAGATAAGCAGATAAATGACAGCCAAATAAAGGAATGCAACACATATAACGGTACCCTATAGTATCCGCTGCAGAGTGCAGCCCGATCCATTTATTTATCATCAACGACGCTCATTAGGGGTGTGCAGACTCTGGGAAGGACCCCTTACGGCCCAAGCGCAATATCAAGCCATCTCGTGGCACCAACTAGGCCCTCGGCATAATATTAATATCAATATAATATCATTGCAGCATGCAGACCGATCTCATACTCAGTCCAGAAATCACATAACCCTCAGGCAATAATAAAATAGTGGTTCTCAACCCAAAATATAATTTAATATATCTTTTAGTTTCAAAAATCCGAATTAAGATGGATAGGTTGTAAAGTAGTAGACAATGGTACGAATGAATTCAAGTAGTAAATTCATACAGTGAGGATATAGTGATAAAAACTCCCCAAAGGGTTCAAGTAGTTGGAACGAAGTCCAAATATGACAGTTGGTCAAAATAATGATGATATTAAATAAGCTTCAATCTAATATGTGATAAAAACATCACTCGGGACAGACCAAATCACAATCCCCAACAGCAAAAGACCTCGCGCTCATCACCAAGCTTGTGTCTCGTCTCAATATAGCACTATGATATGCAAATTCGGAGTTTCACACCCTCAAGACACTATTTACATTCATTACTCGCCTCAAATCGGCCAAAACTCTAGCTCGCTATGCCCTTGTCTCTCAAATCGGCATCCTCGTGCGTCAAAGCTGACCAAACCCACAACAAATATGTCATAATAGGCTAAGGGAACAAAACCCAAGCGAAGACAATCGAAAAATATCAAAAATCTCAAAATTAACAAAACCCGAGCCTCAGTCGAAACTCATAAATTTTCACCTCATCGGGTTCTTTATCTCGCCACGAGTCTATGAATATAAAGAACACCAAAATCGAAGTCCAAATGACTCATCAAATCCCAATTTAAAATCTCAAAATCCCCATCCCTAGTTCTTCCATTTTTGGCTAAATTTCCTTGAATTTCTAGATTAATTTAACATAATAATCACGTTTTTAATTCAGAAAAAATACCTCCAATCAATCCTCTTCAAAACCCTCTTTATTTTGTCCCAAAGAGCTATCAAGATGTTCCACAATGGAGGAAAAATAACTTAGGCTCGCGGATAAAGTGTTTTAAAACCCTTCTGCCCAGTTCCTAACATTGCTTCATCGTGTTCGCGACCTCAGTCCTGCGAACGCCAAGTACACTTTTAATTCGTCAAAAATAACCCTACGCGAACGTGATAGGGTACTGCGTATGAGATGCTTTTAATCCCAGACCTACGCGAACTTGACTCATATAATGCGAAAGCGAAGAACAAAATGTATTGGCCCCCAGATCCTCTTACGCGAATGCGGGCTTTACCACGCCAACGCATAGCTTCCACTTCTAATACTATGCGAATGCGACCCTATGCTGCGAATATGAAGAGAAAAAGCTGCCCTGCCCAAAAGTCTTCTATGCGAATGCAAGGCCCATCTCTCACAATCGCAAAAGCAAAAATTCCTCTACAATAATTGCTAAAATCCTACAATTTCTTCCAAGTTCAAAACTCCCTGATAGCCATCCAAAATCACCCCAAGGCCCCTGAGAACTTAACCAAAAACACCAACACATCCTAAAACATCATTCAAACTTGTTCCAATCGTCAAAAACCTCAAACAACACCAAAACAAGAAAGTTATATCGAATTCAAGCCTAAGTTCTTCTAAAACTTCTGAAACATGCAGTTGATCCAAAACCCAACAAAATCACCTCCGAATGACCTGAAAATTTACACACACATCCCAAATCACATAAAAAAGCTACAAAAACTCTCAGATTTCCATTCTGACCCTCGAATCAAAATTTCACCTACCAACAGAAAATCGCAAAAATACGAACTTTGCCAATTCAAGCCTAACTCTACTCCAGACCTCCAAAATAACTTTCGATCACACTCCTAAGTCACAAATCATCCCCCAAAGCTAACCGAACAAACGAAATCCACATCCGAGCCCTCTAACTCATAAGTCAATGTACTGTTGACTTTTCCAACTTAAGCATCCTTAAAAGAGACTAAGTGTCTCATTTCTAATCAAAACCACTCCAAACCAACTTGATCACATAAGACATGGATAATGAAGCTTATAGAAGCAGAAAAAAGGGAAAAATGGAGTGGTAACTCATGATATTACGGGTCGGGTCATCACATCCTCCCCAACTTAAATAAAAGCTCGTCCTCGAGCGAGTCAAGAAAACATACCTGAAGCCTCAAATAGGTGAGGATATCTGTTCCGCATCTCCTGCTCGGTCTGCGGGGTAGCCTCCTCCATGGGCCGACCTCTCCACTGCACCTTCACTGAAGCTATATCCTTCGACCTCAACTTTCGAACCTGACAACCCAAAATAGCCATTGGCTCCACATCAAAGGTCAAATCATCATCCAATAGAATCGTGCTGAAGTTCAAAACATAGGACGACTCCCCAACATACTTCTGGAGCATAGAAACATGAAACACCGGATGCACACTTGATAAGCTGGGTGGCAAGGCAAGCATATAAGCCACCTCTCCAATCATCTTAAGTACCTCAAGAGGCCCAATGAACCATGGACTCAGTTTCCCTTTCTTTCCAAATCTTATAATACCCTTCATGGGTGAGACCTTCAGCAAAACATTCTCACCAACCACGTAGGACACATCTCTAACCTTCCGGTCCACCTAACTCTTCTGATGCGACTGCACTGTACGAAGTCTCTCCTGAATCACCTTCACCTTCTCTAAGGCATCCTGACCCAAATCTGTCCCCAATAGCCTAGCCTCGCCGGGCTCGAACCAACCAACTGGAGAACTACACTGCCTCGCATACAAGGCCTCATATGGTGCTATATCAATGCTGGAGTTATAGCTGTTGTAATAAGCAAACTCAGCAAGCGGAAAAAACTCATCCCATGAACCTCCAAAATCAATGACACAAGCACGCAACATGTCCTCCAATATCTGAATGCTATGCTCGGACTGTCTGTCCGTCTGAGAATGAAATGTTGTGCTCAACTCTGCCTGAGTACCCAAATCTCTCTGCACGGCTCTCCAAAACTGCAAAGTAAACCGAGTACCTCTATCTAAGATGATGGAAACCAGAACACCATGCAATCGAACAATATCTCGGATATAAATCCACGCCAGTCGCTCTGAAGAGTAGGCAGTACACATAGGAATAAAGTGCACGGACTTGGTCAGCCAATCAACAATCACCCAAATAGCATCAAATTTATTTTAAGTCCGTGGAATTCTAACAAAGAAGTCCATAGTAATCTTCTCCCAGTTCTACTTGGGAATATCCATTTGTTGAAGCAAGCCGCTCGGTCTCTAATGCTCATATTTAACCTACTGACAATTTAGACACCGAGCTACAAACCCCACAATATCCTACTTCATTCTTCTCCACCAATAGTGTTGCCTCAAATCCTGATACATTTTTGTGGCACCCAGATGAATAAAATATCGCGAGCTATGGGCCTCCTCCAGAATAACCTCCCTAAGCCCATCTACGTTGGGCACACAGATCCGACCTTGCATCCTCAGCATGCCATCATCAACAATGGTCACATCTTTGGCATCGCCATGCTGAACCCTGCCCTTAAGGACAAGCAAATGCGGATCATCATACTGACGCTCTCTAATGCGCTCATATAAAGAAAACCGATAAACCACACAAGCTAACACTTGGCTGGGCTCTGAAATATCTAATCTCACAAAGCGATTAGCTAAGGCCTGAACATCAACTGCAAAGGGTCTCTCTCCAACTAGAATGTACACCAAACTCCCCATACTCACTGCCTTCCGGCTCAAGCATCGACCACTACATTGGCCTTTCCCGGATGATATAAGATAGTAATATCATAACCCTTAAGAAACTCCTGTCACACCTCCTTTTTTACATACCACCCCTGGAACGATAGTGCACAAGGGAGTTTTTTTCAATTTATGTGACATTATTCGAAATGGGATTATTTATTTATCAGAGTCGCCACTTGGAATAGATTTGGTTTTTGGCGTCCCAAGTCATCAGTTTATCTTGAATCCCAAATCAAAGAAATTTCGACTTTCCAAATGAAATCTGCAAAACAGAAATTCCAAGTTAGTAATTATGTTGACCAGAGGGAAGGTGTTAAGCACCCCCGGATCCCGTGGTTCTAGCACGGTCGCTTGAACTATCATAATTGGTCTAATATCTGATTTTAAAACATGTCCATCCTATAGTGCAGTTTTAAAATTATTAACCGCTTATAATTAATTTTTATGGAATGTTGAACGTCATTTAAATCGTACGTTTGGATCATGTCACATAAAATGCGCCCGGATCCGAATCACATTTATTCAACGTTTTGGAATTTGGATTTGGGTCACATGAAATGCACGTCCGAGTTTAGGAAGGTAAATTTATTAAATAAAGAGCCTAAAGAAACTAACGCATTGTTAACTTTTTAGGAGGCCATGAAAAAACCACTAAATGGCACATCCCGAATTCCAAAGACAATCAAAGAGGGCCACGCGTTTATGATTTTATTTGGCACGGCGCACCTCGATTCCATTTTTAAAGGATGTTTAAACTAAGATTCGGAGGACTGTAACTATTTTGTATTATCTAATACAACCCACATCTAATCTAATTAATAGGATTAATTTGCAAAAAACTAAATTCACTCAATAGATTCATCCAGACTATCTAAAAGCTCACATGAGAAAGAGTTAGTTATATTAAGTAAAGAGGTCCTACCCCAACACAAGTGAACCAGTGGCCCAATAAGAAGGAAATGGCCTGAGTCAAAGACTGTCATGTCTAGGCCCTAAAGTGAGCCCTAACTCGCAGACTTGATGGTTCTGGGTGACAAACTCAATGATGAGTCTCCATAATGCCCAAATGGGCGTCTGAATTGGCAGATATTTGGATGCAAATTCAGAAAGGCCAAACATAGAGACCAATACGTGTACAATTGAACTTGGGGTCATTTTTTTTCCTTGATAAGGAATTGTATGACATTTCAACAATGATTTGGTTTGCAATCAATCAACAATCTAACTTATCAACTAACAGCAAGCAAACTTGACTATGAAAGATACAACCAATGTGCTTCAAACTACACAGACTATGAGGAAATAAAGTTGTTATTAGCCATGACTAAAGAGAAAGAAACTAACGAATATGCTTCATGCTACTTTTAGCCCATCATTATTTTAACTACCATATTTCACAAGAGGATCAACAAGAAGATAACATACAACATGTATGAGAATCACTTTGACCTCTCAATACTCATAGAGGAAGAACACAAGAGATCTGATGTCTAAATGGGGTACATGTCCCTTTTAATACAGAATATCCATACTAACATACTATTCAAAACCTTAAAAGCATCACGTGGAATTAAACAACAAAAATGAAAGTACACTATTAATATATATTGCAACCAAATCAAACACACAGATTAACAAGCTTGAAAATTATAAATTCATTGTTAAATCACTGCTCGACTAGAGCTCCCAACTTGAATAAGCCAACTTCAAGTTCACCCAATTTCATACATTAAGGGTTGAAGTGAATACCTGGAGATTGAAACAAGGAAAAACAATGAGTATCAGCAGAGTAAACAGTAGCCAACCCCAACAGCAATAAGATAGACTTTAAAACCTAGGAAATAATATCAAGCGACCTAGGAATTAATTGCAACTGAGAAGCACCAGTAAACAACCAAAAGCAAGCTCGAATGAACCCAGTTAAACTCAAAAATAACAATAGGAACCTCTGAAACCTTAACTACTTAAACACAAGGAAAATTCCAATCATTTTTCAACCTTAGACAAGCTGGAGATTTTGTTCAGAACTTGAATTTCAAGATCACTCTCAAACAATTCTATGAATCTAAAGTTTTTGGTCGCCTGAAGTTGTTTAGAGCTTTCTTAGTATTTTTAATACTTGGAAAATCTCTATTGAACCTCAAGTAACAATGCCTTTATAGGCAAGTTACCGGGGCAAACTTCTTACCTAAGTTATTAGCACTTAGTTCTTTTCAATTTTTTTACTTTTAGCCAATTGATCCCTCAATTCATGACTTTCTACCAAAGTTAGATACCTATCAATCTAAAATTCAAACCCTCACCTAGAATCTTCTTATTTCAGTTATGATAGATTCCTTAAACTCACATACCTAATATACCCCTAACCACCCCTGTTATTTACCCTGAAATTTCTGAACCAGGTTAGACCAAACCTGTGACCATAGTTAAATACCAGGTCATGATCTTTTGAACACCCCCGATTTTAATCAAACCTCCTAAAACATAAGCTACCTAATTCAAATACACCTATTTTAAACTAAAAATAATACCATTAACACCAATTATTAATCAACAAAAATTCAAGAAACGAAATGCATCAACATGCAGGCTCATGTTATCAAGGGGGAATCTAAGAAAAAGAAATTAAAACTCAAGTGAGCTTGGTAAACCATAAACTAGGCATCGATTGATCAAACAAGGACATGGATCTAAATCAATTCAAGAAAATTTGACAGGTATACTTGAACATGTTGATTTAAAAAGAAAATCTACTTTCTTATTATTTTGGATGCATCCTAACTAACGTAACTCAGGAATCAAGCACGAAGAAGAAACTATCAGCAAAGGCTAGTGACATTTAATTAAATCGAACAAAAACCTAATCTAAATAAACAAATATGCATAAACTGTACTAAAAGGTAAATGGAAAACTTAGCTTATAAAAAAATGGGTTGAGCCATGGAAATCTTCTTGCACCACTCCGGGAACTCTATATTCAACTTTTGAGGAGCTTAACAAAAGTTTGAAGGAAGCCAGCCAATGATTCGAGATGAAGAGGTAAAGGGTAGGCTGTAATGTAAATTTGGTTGGTGATTAGATGAGTTAGGGTTCCGGTCGGGATTTTGATTTAAAATTTGAGATATTGTGTTGGGATTCAAGGGAAGAGGGTTGTGGATTTGGGCTGAGGGAGGTCCGGTGGCCATGGGGTATTAATTTAGGGTCATTTGGCGTCAGCGCCTCCTGCACGGTGGAAAATCCTGCCTTTCAAATGGAGATTCGAGGATTTTGACTAATGTTCGAGGGCTGGTAATGGTAGATTTGGAAAGAGGACGACGAGGAGAGTAAGTGGTGTTATTTTGAAGGTGTTTGGACAGTCGCTGCCGGCGGAGGCGATTCCCAGCCGGCAGTTTGCGGTGGAGGGTGGCGGCCCTAGGGTTTTAGTCTCTGATGTGTTAGAAACAGTGAGATAGGTGGGGAGGGGTAGGGTATGTATAGATAGTTATGATCAGAAGAACGCGAAACGGGGTCGTTTTGGTATTTAGGTGGGGAAACCGGTTTGGACATGGGTTTTGGCCAGGTTTGGGGTATTTTAAATGGGTTTGGGGTATTTTGGGTAGGGGATACTTGTTCTTGATGGTTACTTTGTTCAATTTCTTGTAATCGATGCAAATTATCTTTGTACCATCCTTCTTCTTCACAAACAGAACTGGCGCACCCCACAGTGACACATTAGGCTGAATGAACCCCTTATCTAGGAGTTCCTGAAGCTGCTCATTCAATTCTTTCAACTCTGCTGGTGCCATACGCTACGGTAGAATAGAAATGGGCTGAGTGCTCGATGCCAGGTTAATACCAAAATTGATATGCCTGTCCGATGGCATGCCTAAAAGGTCTGCAGGAAAAATATCGGGAAAATCCCTCACAACTAGGATAGAATCGATACCGGGAGTCTCAGCTCCAATGTCCCACACAAAATCTAGATATGAAAGACCACCCTTCCCAACCGTATGCTGGGCCTTCAAGAAAGATATCACTCTACTAGGAGTATAATCTGTCACACCACGCCACTCGATCCGCGGTACTCCGGGCATAGCCAAAGTGACTGTCTTAGCATGACAGTCTAGAATAGCACGACACAGAGATAACCAATCCATGCCAAAAATCACATTAAAGTTAACTGTGCTCAATAGCAATAGATCAACTCGGGTCTCCAAACCCCCAATAGTCATAATACATGACCGGTACACATGGTATAGGTAGATACATGAACAGGGAAAGCAAGAAACTCTCGGGTCGTACCCAAATGGAGAGCAAATATGAGGACATATAGGAATAGGTGGAACTAGGATCAAATAATATGGAGTCATCTCTATGGCAGAATGAGAAAATACCTGTAATGACAACATCTGAAGCAATGACATCTGACCTGTCTGACAGAGCATAAAAATGAGCCTGGCCACTGCCTGAATGGCCTCCCCTTCTGGGGCGACCCCTGCCTGCCTTACCCCCACCCTTAGCTAGCTAGGAGGGTAGTGAACTCTCCGCACTCATAAAAACTACTCAGTGCTGGAGATGGGACTAAATAGGACTCCTCACACTTGAGTGACTAGCGTATGCACTCTGTGCAGAAGAACCCTGAGCTGATGGGGCATGAGACGAGCTCTAAGCTATGAGAGTGCTAAGTGAAGACTGGCCCTGCTGGAACCCATGATGACCACATCCTGAAGATGACCCTCTATACTCTGGATGGGCCAACTGAACATGCCTGAAAGAACGACCTCTAACACGCTGGAACTAGCCCCTAGATAGAGCACCACTGTAACTGCCCAATCCCCGAGGCCTCTTGGCCTCCCTCTCCTCTTGCTCCTTACGGCTAAATGTCTCAATCTCACGAGCGGTACTGACCACCTCCTCAAATGTAGCACCTAATACTCTATCTCTAGTCATAAAGATCCAGAGATGGTAGTTAAGGCCATCCACAAAAATCCTGATCCTCTCACGATCTGTCGGAATCATCCAAATAGCATGATGGGCCAACTGCGAAAACCTCTTTTCATACTGGTCACGGTCATATCCCCATACGTCAATAATTGAAACTGTCTATGCAGCTACTCTCTATGGGATTGCGCTACATACTTTGTTGGAACACACTTTCAAAGACATTGAACTAAAGTCGTGTTCGTTTTTGTAGGTTTTGATGAATGAAAAACCGACGTGGATGCAAAGTTGACAAAGGCCAAATCGTCGTGAATATGAAGATATCATTGAACAAACAAGGAAAGAATTATGGCTAACGGACCAAGGCAGAGTCCAAGTAAAGAAGAGTCAAGAACAAGACCAAGAGATGTATTGAAGACATTATTGAGTTGTTTGCATTGTGATCTTGATCCGACAATGGATTCAAGTCTTGGATTCTCTCTAAAATCATTTTATCAAATCATGCATTTCATAAATATTTTTGTTGACCAAAATTTTGTGACCATGCCCAAACCAAAAATCTGACCGTCGGCTACCGTCGACTAGACGTTGGCTAGACATCGTCATGGTTTTTGACGTTTTCATTTTAGCCAAAATGGTATTTGAAATATTATCATTGGTTTTTCACTTCTGGGCATATTTAAACGTATTCCAAATCATTATTTCATAAAAACCACACTTGATTTATGGTCGTCGTCTAATTACGTGGAAAACGTCTTTGACAAAGTGACGCGACGTGTATGACCTTGGAGACTTGGTTTTTAAGAACTAAGTCTTGGTTTTCACTTTTTATACCATAAGCAAGCTTTTCCAACACTTGATTTTTGATTTGGAACACTTTGATTTTTGGGTTGGTTTTCAAGGTTAAATAATCGATTATCATATTCCAATTTTCGGTTATCTTGCTAATGTAGCAAAAGCCCAACTTACAGAAGGTCCAAGTAATCGATTATCACCTTCAGATAATCGATTATCATTTTCTGATAATCGATTATCCTGTGTTTCCAGCCCGAACTTGAAACTACAGAGAGGTTGAATAATCGATTATCCTTTGGAGAATAATCGATTATTTAGTTACCGTTGCCATCCAACGACTAGTTTTTTGAACGTTGAAGTAAGATAATCGATTATGCAGTTAAGATAATCGATTATTCTGCCATTAATTCAAAATTCTTGTCTAACTATTGAGCAACGGTTACTTGATCCTTGAAGGCTATAAATAGACCCCAAAACCTCTCATTTCAATAACAATTCTTCAACAATCTATTATACTTCCATTGCATTCAATTCATTCATATTTCATAGATTTTGAGAGCCAAAATTTTGGAGAAATTGTTGTGTTCTTGGCGTTCTTAAGTCTACTCATATCTACTCTATAAGAGAGTCCTGTTCTTGAATGCTAAGTGTTTGTATACACTTGAAGGGAAGTCTAATCCCTTGTTGTTATAAGAAGGAAGGTTTCATTCCTTCGGTTGAAGTCTTGGAGTGCGGTATCTCCGAGCAAACGTTGTTGAGGCTCGTGTGACTCGAGTTCTCAAGTTGAATTGGTTTGTTGAGCACCTTTAAGCTTAACGGATTCAGTTGATGCTCGAGAGAGTCTCTCGGGAGACTGGACGTAACCACACGTTGTGGTGAACCAGTATAAAGTTGGTGTGCTCCCTCCTTACTCTTTTTATTTCCGCATTTACTTAGATTTTATTCCTGCGATTTTTGTTAAACGCTATTCACCCCCCCCCCCCCCACTCTAGCATTGGGCACTTATTCTAACATTTGGTATCAGAGCCATACTACTCTTTGAAAGACTTAGCAGTTTGAGAGAAACGATCTGGCTTCTACTCGCAATCTTTATGCAGGAATTGGTGAGGGACAATCAACAACGAGGCCACCACTCTTCGATGGCACAAATTAAACCTATTGGAAGGAGCGGATGAGAATCTTCATCCAATCCAACAACTTTCTATTGTGGCAAATCATCAAAAATGGTGAACAATTGCCCACTAAGAAAGTCGAGGATAAAGACGTCCTAAAGATGGAGAACGAATATGATGCAGAGGACATCAAAAAGGTGGAGAACAATGCTAAGGCCATAACATGCTGTACTGTGCAGTAAACCCCGATGATTATCGGAAGATTTCATGTTGCACCACGGCCAAGCAAATGTGGGAGAAGCTAGAGGTCACCTACGAAGGTACGGACCAAGTCCGAGAGGCTAAAGTCGATTTTCTAACCCATGAATATGAATTATTTCGTATGAAGGAGAACGACAAAATCGACAACATGTTTGAACGATTTTCAAAAATCGTCAACGACCTCCACGCACTCAAGAAGACGTACACGGACAAGGAGCTTGTACGAAAAATCCTGCTGAGCCTCACCCCGGAGTGGCGTTCCAAAGCCGATGCCATTCAAGAGTCAATTGGCATGACCAACGTAACTATAGACGGACTCCGGGAGAATCTAAGGACGTACTAGTCCACCATTCCTAACCCTCCTTTGGAAGATCAAAGGAAAAGAAGCATTGCACTCAAGGCCTCCACATCACAACCTCAAGTCATTGAGGACTCAAGCGATGAGGATAACGAGTTTGGACTCGTTAAAAGTTCCACAAGTTCATGCGTAAAGAGTATGAACGGAAGGGAAAGAGGCAAGGAGGACCACCCAAATGCTATGGGTGTGGAGAAGTTGGGCACATCAAACCTAAATGCCCAAACACAAAGACAGAAAAGAAGACCGTCAAGAAACAAGGAGCATACATCTCTTGGGGAGGTGACTCCGGGGATGAGTCAAGCGACGGAGATGAAGATGAGACCGCCAACTTATGTCTCATGGCACATGAGGAAGCACAAGAAGAGGTATGTGAAACTTCTCCTAAAGATCCTTATACTTATGAAGATATGCAAGACGACTTTGATGAGTTATATGGCGAATTTGTTAGCGCTTCTAAAACCATTAAGGATTTAAAGAAACAACTCTCTTCAAAGGAGAAGGAGTTGGAAAAATTGAGCCAAGATAATGAAAAATTAAGAGAAGAAAATAATTTTTTGGCAAAAGAAGCGCCGACAAACCCGAAGGCTCAAACGAAAGTTGCAAGTCTTGCAAATCTCTCAAAGACCAAGTTGAAAAACTTAAGGGTACTTTGAACAAATTTAATACTTCTCATAAAAACCTCAATGATGTACTTGGCAATTTGAAATCTACCAAACATGGCTTAGTTTTCGAAAATAATATTAATATGAATGAAAAAGTTGAGCCAAAACCTAAACAACCTAAGGCTCAACCTAGGAAAGATAAAATTAATATTAATAGACAACCTAGAAATGTTAATTCTAGGAACACTAGACAACCTAGAACAAACACTAGGAGAAATGCACTTTAGAACACCTAGAAATGGTTTTCAAAAAGTGCATCAAAACTACGCTTCTCAAAATAGGGTAAATGAATTTAGACCACCTAGAAGCTATTATCAACCTAGGAGAATGCATAATCCGAATGTCATTTGCCATTATTGTAATAGGATAGGTCATATAGCTCCGGTTTGCTTTACTAGGCATAGACATCTCACGATTAAACAATCACACTACCACTTTGCACCTAACACCCAAGGACCCAAAATGACTTGGGTACCTAAATCTCATTGAGTTGGTATGTAGGTGTGCTTGAAGGCATCAAGTGTACTTTGGTACCTTGATAGCGGATGCTCCAAGCACATGACCGGAGATGCATCCAAATTTCTTCAAATAAGACCCGCCAAATGAGGAAATGTAGTCTTTCGAGACAATAGCAAAGGAAAAATAATCGGCATTGGTTCGGTTGGTATGGATGAAACCTCCTCTGTTGATAATGTTTTATTAGTTAAGGGTCTTAAGCACTGTCTCTTGAGCATAAGTCAATTGTGTGACAAGGGAAATCGTGTGATTTTCAATTCTAAATCATGTACGGTTGAACGCCTTAGTGATAATAAGGTTATTTTACATGGTGATAGAATTGATAATATTTATATGGTTAACCTTGAAAATTCTTCATCAAACTTTGCTAAATGCCTCATAAGTAAAGAGGACGATATGTGGCTATGGCATCGAAGAGTAGCTCATGTTAACATGAACCGTTTGAATAAATTGGTTTCACAAGACTTAGTAGTTGGTATCCCAAAACTCAAGTTTGAGAAGGACACCATTTGTGATTCATGTCAAAGAGGGAAGCAAGTAAAGGCCTCTTTTAAATCAAAAAATGTTGTCTCAACAACAAGGCCTTTACAACTTTTGCACATCGATCTCTTTGGACCATCAAGAACAAAAGGTTTAGGTGGGAACTACTTTGCCTTTGTCATTGTTGATGACTACTCTAGGTACACATGGACATTATTTCTAACTCATAAAAGTGAGGCGTTTCAAGTTTTCAAAAGTTTCCTTAAACGTGCTCAAAATGAAAAGAGCACAACAATTACTTCCATAAGAAGTGATCACGGTGGAGAGTTCGAACGAAATCTCTTTGCGGATTTTTGTGACGAACTTGGCATTGAGCATAACTTCTCCGCTCCACGTACACCACAACAAAATGGGGTGGTGGAACGCAAAAATCGATGTCTCGAGGAGATGGCTAGAACTATGCTCAATGAGGCAAAAATTCCTAAGTATTTTTGGGTGGATGCCGTGAGTACCGCAAGCTACGTGTTAAACCGAGCCGTCATAAGACCGATACTCATGAAAACGCCATATGAACTTTACAAGGGAAGAAAGCCAAACCTCTCCCATCTTCGAGTTTTTGGTTGTAAATGTTTTGTTCATAATAACGGAAAGGATAACTTGGGGAAATTTGATGCAAAATCCGATGAAGGCATCTTTCTCGGTTATTCATTGCATAGTAAGGCCTATAGAGTCTTTAATAAACGCACCTTAACTATTGAGGAGTCCCCTCATGTTGTATTTTCCGAGAATGATACTCGCTTGGCGAGAAAGGATATTTGTGATGATCTTGCAGATTCATTGGAGATGATTAATCTTCAAGGCGATGTGGAAAAAGAGAGCCCAAAGGAAGTCCAAGACGAAGTCATGGAACAACCTTTGAAAGAGAAACACAAGAGGAAGAGATGGTGATGCCTAGAGCTTGGAGAACGTCTAGAAATCATCCTCTCGATAAGGTAATTGGTGACATCGAACAAGGGGTATGTAGTCGAAACTCTCTTAAGGACACTGTAGGAAACATGGCTTTTGTATCACAAATTGAACCTACAACCATTTCCGAAGCAATTGAGGATGAGCATTGGACCTTGGCAATGCAAGAGGAGCTTAACCAATTCAAACGTAATGACGTTTGGGAATTGGTGCCAAGACCCAATGATCATACCGTAATTGGTACGAAATGGGTGTTCCATAACAAACTTGATGAAAATGGTATTATAATTAGAAAAAAGCTAGGCTCGTAGCTAAAGGCTACAATCAAGAAGAAGGCATTGATTTTGAAGAAACTTATGCACCGGTAGCACGTTTAGAAGCTATTCGTTTATTACTTGCTTTTGCTTCATCTATGGATTTTAAACTATACCAAATGGATGTCAAGAGTGCCTTCCTCAATGGGTTTATTCAATAGGAAGTGTATGTTGAACAACCCCCGGGTTTCGAAGACTTTGAGTCCCCTGATCATGTCTTCAAACTCAAGAAAGCACTCTACGGTCTTAAACAAGCTCCCCGAGCTTGGTACGAACGTTTGAGTAAATTTCTATTGGACAATGAGTTCAAAAGGGGGAAAGTTGATACAACACTTTTTATCAAGAGCAAAAACAAAGACATCCTCTTGGTTCAAGTTTACGTAGATGACATTATTTTTGGTGCTACTAACGAATCTTTGTGCAAGGAATCTTCGAAAATGATGACAAGTGAGTTCGAGATGTCAATGATGGGTGAGCTCAATTTCTTCTTGGGATTGCAAGTGAAACAAATGAAAGAAGGGACTTTCATTTGTCAATCTAAGTATTGCAAGGAGCTGCTCAAACATTTTGAGATGAACAACGCCAAAGCAATGGCTACTCCCATGAGCACATCCGATCACCTTGACAAAGACGAAAAAGGTAAGGAAGTAGATGTAAAGAAGTATCGAGGTATGGTCGGATCCCTTCTTTATCTTACCGCAAGTAGGCCAGACATTATGTTTAGCGTTTGTTTATGCGCTCGGTATCAATCTTGTTCGAAGGAATTGCACTTAAATGCGGTAAAACGGATAATGAAATACCTTGTTGGCACTATAAATGTAGGACTTTGGTATCCCAAAGGTTCTTCATGCCAACTCATTGGATATTCCGACTCTGATTTAGCGGGTTGCAAATTGGACCGCAAAAGCACGAGTGGAACATGCCACTTACTTGGTAGTTCCTTAGTATCATGGTTTAGTAAGAAGCAAGTAAGTGTTGCGTTATCCACCACCGAGGCCGAATATGTGGCCGCGGGGAGTTGTTGTGCTCAAATCCTTTGGATGAAGCAACAACACTTGGATTATGGCCTTAGTATTGATCATATCCCTCTTCGGTGTGATAATACTAGCGCCATAAGCTTGACGAAGAACCCCAGTCTTCATCAAGGACGAAACACATTGAAATTAGGCATCATTCATTAGAGATCATGTTCTCAAAGGTGATGTCGAGATTGAGTTTGTGGAAACAAAATATCAATTAGCCGACATTTTCACAAAACCTTTAGAGAAAAAGTCATTTTTCCGCATTTGTAGCGAACTCGGAATACTTGATTCCACGATGATCTAATGCGTGCATTTGTGAAATATTTTATTTGAACTATCACTAGCTTGAGCGTCGGAGATGTCTAACTCTTTTTTGCAGATCTCAAAATGGCCACAAAGTCAGGGGGAACAAATTCAAACCATCTTGAGTTGCATTGTAAATTTTCTGAAATTTCAGAAGCACATAATCGATTATCAGACTACCATAATCGATTATTCAATGCTTCTGCGTCTGCAAAAATTTGGTGCAAAAATCAGGATAATCGATTATCCAGAACAACATAATAGATTATCTCAGGCTTCTGTAAAGCATCAGTTTTGGGAAAAATACAGAAAATCGATTAGCAAACAGGACATAATCGATTATCCAGTGGTTCAGCAAATGCCGCTTTTTGACAAAAATTCAGATAATCCGCTTTTCAAACGCCTATGCTCAAGCCACCACCAGCTTTCCGGGAGAGTCAAGTGGCACTCAATACGGGCACTTGGGTATGGAAGATGTTGACGAGGTGCCGGAAACCGATGATGACGGTGACGGTGATGATGATGATGATGAAGCAACGGCGAGTGACGGAGATGACGACAGCTCCTAGAAGCTTTTAGAGCTCAAGCTCGACTCTCTTTCTCTTTAGTTTATGTTTTAAATAATTTTTTAATCCTTCCATTAAGTACTCCATCTTTATTCCCTTAATCAATAAAATTTTTGCTAATGTCAAAAGGGGGAAGAAAAGGGCTATGCATAAATTGAGGGGGAACTCATTACGCATTTGGCACAAGAGTTTAAACACCTATGCATATCCCCATCTCGGTTTGCCATTATCAAAAAGGGGAAAATTGTTGGAACACACTTTCAAAGACGTTGAACTAAAGTCGTGTTCGTTTTTGTAGGTTTTGATGAATGACAAACCGACTGTGGATGCAAAGTTGACAAAGGCCAAATCGTCGTGAATACGAAAATATCATTGAACAAACAAGGCAAGAATTATGGCCAACGGACCAAGGAAGAGTCCAAGTAAAGAAGAGTCAAGAACAAGACCAAGAGATGTATGGAAGACATTATTGAGTTGTTTGCATTGTGATCTTGATTCGACAATGGATTCAAGTCTTGGCTTCTCTCTAAAATCATTTTATCAAATCATGCATATCATAAATATTTTTGTAGACCAAAATTAGCATGCCCAAACCAAAAATCTGAACGTCGGCTACCGTCGACTAGACGTTGGCTAGACGTCGGCTAGACTTCGTCATATTTTTTGACGTTTTCATTTTAGCCAAAATGGTTTTCGAAATATTAACATTGGTTTTTCACTTCTGGGCATATTTAAACATATTCCAAATCATTATTTCATAATAACCACACTTGATTTATGGTCGTCGTCTAAACACGTGGAAAACGTCTTTAACAAAGTGACGCGACGTTATTGACCTGGGAGACTTGGTTTTTAAGAACTAAGTCTTGGTTTTCACTTTTTATACCATAAACAAGCTTTTCCAACACTTGGTTTTTGATTTGGAACACTTTGATTTTTGGGTTGGTTTTCAAGGTTAAATAATCGATTATCATATTCCAATAATCGATTATCTTGCTAATGTAGCAAAACCCCAACTTACAGAAAGTCCAAATAATCGATTATCACCTTCAGATAATCGATTATCATTTTCTGATAATCGATTATCCTGTGTTTCCAGCCCGAACTTGAAACTACAGAGAGGTTGAATAATCGATTATCCTTTGGAGAATAATCAATTATCTAGTTACCGTTGTCATCCAACGACTAGTTTTTTGAACGTTGAAGTATGATAATCGATTATGCAGTTAAGATAATCGATTATTCTGCCTTTAATTAAAAATTCTTGTCTAACTATTGAGCAACGGTTACTTGATCCAGTATAAATTTGGTGTGCACCCTCCTTACTCTTTTTATTTCCGCATTTACTTAGATTTTATTCCTGCGATTTTTATTAGACGCTATTCACCCCCTCCCCCCCCTAGCGCTGGGCACTTATTCTAACATACTTCTCCAAGAATAGAGCGAAGAATTGCTGCTAAGTAAGTGGTGTTGCACCAACATGCCTACGTCTTTCAAAATCCTCCCACCAAGTAAAAGCAACCCCCGAGAACTGAAAGGTGCTAAATGCCACACCACTTGACTCAAGAATCCCTATTTTTACGGAGCATCCACTGACACTTGTCAAGAAAACCTCGGGCATCCTCACCCTCAGCACCACCAAATGGTGGAGTCTGGAGCCTACCAAACCTCTCGAGACGACACTGCTCATCGTATTGCATAGCTGGAATTATGAAGTTCTGGAATGGTGCAACCGGCTGAGCTTGAAGTCATTCGCGAAGAAGGAATATAGAAGTTGCCAAAAAATGCTCTTCGCGATCGCGACAAGTAGTACGCGAATGTTAAGGCCTCAGCTGACAAGGCTATGCGAACACGACAAGGTGTACGCAAACACGATGGAGGAAAAGGTGGAACTTCGCGAATGCGAAAGGATCAGACGCGAACACAATGAGGAAACTGGTCTCCCTAAAGAATTACTATACGCGAACGCATGGAGGAGGACGCAAATGCAAGGAAGGAAAGATCAGAGCCATCGCGAATGCGATGGGAGCGACACGAACGCGAAGAAGGAATTGGACCTGCATTTGCTAAAGGATTTCTGCAACTTTTCACAACTCCAAAAGGCTCCGTTAAGCATCCAAAAGACACCCAAGGCCACCGGGAGATCCACCAAACCTCTGCACATATCCCATTACATCATTCAATCTTGTACCAATCCTTAAACCACCTAAAACGACACCGAGAACCCGAATTAATCAATGATTTGAGCCTAAGAACTTCAAATTCCATCAAAATACACTTTCGATCAAAAACCTAACCAAAACACATCCGAATGACCTGAAATTTTGCACACACATCCCAAATGACATGACGCAACTACTGAAACTTACGAAATTCCATTCCGACTCTGAGATCAAAAAATCACTATCGGACCGGAAACTTCAAAAATTCAAACTTTGAAATTTCAAGCCTAAATTAGCTACGGACCTCATAAATGCATTCTGAACATGCTCCCGACTCCAAAATCACCTATCAGAGCTAATGGAACCATTTAATTTCCGTTCCTAGGCCATTTTCACACTTTCCCTAACTACGGACAACTTTCCAACACTTAAGCTCTCATTTAGGGACTAAGTGTCCCAAAACTCTCTGAAACTCAAAATCGAGCATTCCCGACAAATCAATTAACAGAAATAAACTTAGGGAAAGCAGTAAATAGGGGATCATGGCATTAATTCTTAAGACGACCGGCCAGATCGTCATATCCTCCTACACTTAAACATTTGTTCATCTTCGAACGAGCATAAAGACAAACCTGAAGTAGTAAAAAGGTGAGGGTAACTGCTACGCTTATCCTGCTAGGTCTCCCAGGTCGCCTTCTCGGCCAGCTGACCCCGCCACTAAACCTCTACAATGTTCTTTGACCTCAACTTTCGAATCTACCTTTCCAATATAGAAACTGGCTCTTCAACATAAGATAGATCATTGTCCAACTGGACCGAACTAAAATCCAACACGTGCGACGGATCACCGTGATACCTTTGGAGTATCAAAATCATGAAATATCGGATGAACCCCTACCAGGCTAGGAAGTAAGGAAAGCTCATAAGAAACCTCCCCAACACACCTCAATATCTCAAAAGGGCCAATGAACCTCGAAATCAACTTCCCTTTTTTCCCAAATTTCATGACGCCCTTCATAAGCGAAACGCGGACTAGAAACCGCTCTCCAACTATAATGGAAGCATCATGAACCTTCCGGTCCGCATAGCTCTTCAGTCTGGATTAGGCAGTACAGAGTCTATACTGAATTACCTTGACCTTCTCCAAAGTATCCTGAACCAAATTTGTGCCCAATAGTCCGGCCTCGCCCGACTCGAACCCACCCACCAAAGATCTACACCGCCTACCATACAAGGCCTCATACGGTGCCATCTAAATCTTTGACCAGTAGCTGTTGTTGTATGCAAACTCCGCGAATGGCAAGAACAGATCCCTAGACCCTCCAAACTCAATCACACACGCGCGGATCATATCCTCAACAATCTACATAGTGCACTCGGACTTTCGGTCCGTCTGGGGGTGAAATGATGGCTCAACTCCACCCGAGTACCCAACTCCTACTGAACAGCCCTCTAGAACTCTGATGTGAATATAGTACCTCTGTCTGAAATAATAGAAACTAAAATGATATGCAGACGGACAATCTCCCAGATATAAATCTCTGCTAACCGCTCTGAAGAATAAGTGGTACATACAGGAATGAAATTAGTTGACTTGGTTAGTTGATCCATAATAACCTAGATAGCATCAAACTTCTTCAAAGTCCGTGGGAGTCTAACTACAAAGTCCATGGTGATCCGCCTCCATTTCCACTACAAAATCTCTATCCACTGAAGCAACCCGCTTGGTCTCTAGTGCTCATACTTCACCTGCTGGAAATTGAGGCATCGAGCTACATATCAAACTATATCCTTCTTCATCCGCCTCTACCAGAAGTGCTGCCTCAAGTCCTGAAACATCTTCGCGGCACCCAGATGGGTGGAATATCGTGAACTGTGGGCCTCCTCTAGAATCAGCTCACGAAGCCCATCGACATTGGGTACACAGACCCGACCCTGCATTCTCAATACTTCATCTTTGCCAATGGTCATATCTCTGGCATCACCATGCTGAACCTTGTCGTTAAGGACAAGCAAATGAGGGTCATCATACTGCCGCTCCCTGATATGATCAAATAATGAAGACTGAGAAACCACGCAAGCTAGAACCTGACTTGGCTCCAAAAGATCCAATCTCACAAACTGGCTGGCTAAGGCCTTATCATCCATCACCATCGGCCTCTCCGATATTGGTAGATATTCAATACTCGCCAAACTCTCCGGCGCTGCGACTCCAGGCGTAAGCCACTACATTGGCCTTGCTCGGGTGATATAAAATAGTAAGGTCATAGTCCTTTAGCAACTCTAACCACCTCATCTAGTGCAAATTTAGATCCTTCTACTTGAACAAATGATGCAAACTCCTATTATTAGTATAAATCTCACAAGGAACACCATATAAATAATGCCTCCAAATCTTCAGGGTGTGAACAATGGCAGCTAACTCAAGATCACAGATAAGATAATTCTTCTCATGTATCTTCAACTGTCTGGACACGTAGGCAATCACCCTATTGTCTTGCATCAATACTACTCCAAGTCCAACCCTCGAGGTATTGCAATAGACGGCATAAGGCCCTAAACCTATCGGCAATACAAAAACTGGGGATGTAGTCAAAGCTGTCTTGAGCTTTTGAAAGCTCGCCTCATACTCCTCTGTCCACTGAAAATGGAGCACCCTTCTGGGTCAATCTAGTCATAGAGGCTGCAATTGATAAAAACCCCTCCACAAAATGATGGTATTAGCCCCCCAAGCCAAGGAAACTCGAATCTTTATAGCTGAGGACGGCCTGAGCCAACTCATCACAGCCTCTACCTTCTTCAGATCCACTCGAATGCCCTCGCTCGATACCATGTGGCCTAAGAATGCCACTGAATCCAACAAAACCTCACATTTAGAGAACTTCTCATATAACTTCTTCTCTCTCACAGTCTAGAGCACTGTCCTTAGATGCCGCTCATGATCTTCCCAACTCCGGGAATACACCAGAATGTCATCAATAAAGACAATGACAAAGGAATCGATATACAGCCTGAACACACTGTGCATCAAATGCATTAAAGTTGTTGGGGCATTGGTCAGCCCAAATGACATAACAAGGAACTCGTAATGACCATACCGAGTCCTGAAAGTAGTCTTCAGGATATCTGGCTCCCGAATCTTCAACTGATGGTAACCTGAACACAAGTAAATCTTAGAGAACACATGTGCTCCCTGAAGTGGTCAAATAGATCATCAATACGAGGCAAAGGATAATTGTTCTTCACTGTAGCCTTGTTCAACTGATGATAATCGATGCTCATACGCATAGAACCATCATTTTTCTTCAAAAACAAGATAGGAGCAACCCCAAGGTGAAACACTGGGTGGAATAAAACCCTTATTAAGAAATTCCTGCAACTGATACTCTTACTCCTTCAACTCAGGAGGAGCCATACGATACGGAGGGATATAAATGGGCTGAGTGACCGACAAAAAATTAATTCCAAAATCAATGTCTCTACCAGGTGGCAGGCCCAGAAGATCGGCTGGAAATACATCAGGAAAATCTCGCACCATTGGGACTGAATCAACAGAAGGGGTATCAACACTGACATCTCTCACATAAGCTAAATACGTGGCATACACCTTCTCAACCATATGCTAAGCTTTAAGATAAAAGATAACTATAATAGGAGTGTGATCTAAAGTACCACTCCACTCAGCACACGGTACATCTGGCATAACAAGTGTCACGATTTTGGCGTGACAATCAAGAATAGCAAAATTGAGTGACAACCAGTGCATGCCCAATATATTATCAAAATCCACCATGTGGAGTAGCAATATGTCTGCTATGGTCTCAAAACCATGACTAGTAACCAAACATGACTGATAAACGCGGTCCACAACAGGTGAATCGCCCACGGGAGTAGAAACATAAATAGGGGAACTCAAAGAATCCCTAGATACACCCAAATATAGAGCAAAATAAGAGGACACATAAGAGTAAGTAGAGCCTGGATCGAATACAACCGATGCATCTCTGTGGCAAACCAATATAATACTTGTGATGACATAATTGGAGGCAACAGCCTCGACACGAACTGGAAGGGCATAGTCTGGATTGGCCTCCCCCTCGAGGGCGACCTCTACATCTACGTCCTTCACCTCTAGCTGGCTGAGTGGTGGGGCAGTAACTGGGCTGTAACCATAGCATGGGAACTTTCGAGGGCGACCTCTACCTCCCCGGCCTTTACCTCTAGCTGGCTGAGTGGGTAGGGCAACAATTGGAGCTATAACCATAGCCTGGGAACTTTGCGGGGCACGCTGCGGCTAGGAAGTCTATGGGGGTGCACTCCTCCCCCGGCCTGAGATGTGGTTGCAGCAAAGGGAAGCAATCCTACCTAAGTTAAAATGGTGTACATGCTCATGAACTATCCCACAGTTTCCTGAAGAGCAGGAGTAGTGGTAGCAGTAGAAGTAGTAGGCGTGTTAGGTGCCTAGACTCCGGCTGGACCTACTGGTGGCACCTCGGCGGTAGATCATGCAAGTGCTCTAGCCGCACCACGTGCATGTCCTTAGCCTCTACCCCAGCCCATGCCTCTAACGGCTACAGTATGAGGCGCGGGTGACTAATCACCTCGCGTAGCACGTGTCCTCATCATTTGTGAGAGAATAGAAAGACAGAATTTTAATTGTGATATCAAAAACCTCGCACGACAAGAAATCAAATGAAGTGAAATTATCCTAACAGTTACATAGCCTCTCGTAGATAACTACAAATGTCTATGTACCGATCAGCGAGACTCTAATAAACCTGCCTATGTTCTGTGATCCTATGAACCTAGAGCTCTTATACCAACTTGTCACGACTCCAGTTCACCCTCCGTGAATATGTTGTAATAGCACCTAGTCCCTACGACTAGGTAACCCTAACGATGCGAAAAACAACATAACTTGCGAAAATAAATAATTTAGACCAAACAACTAGAAGAAAATTGTATATAAATGTCGCTTAACATATACAACTCATTAATGCGGAAGTCTACAATATTACCACAAGACCCAAAAACTCACGGGAACACAAGCTAGAAGAATACAGTAAGTGCTTTAATCTCCAAAAATGTTTACAGCAAAAGTACAACAGAAGGCCAAATGCTACAAGATAGAGTAAAGAAGGAGACTCTTTGGTTTGCGGACGCAGCAGATGTACCTCAAAGTCTCTGTAGCTCTCCCTGCCTCAAGGATAATGCGCCTGGGTGGAGGTACCTGGATCTGCACATGAAAAACATGCGTAGAAGGGGCATGCATGAGTATGCCACATCAATACTCAGTAAGTGCCAAGCCTAACCTCGGTCAGGTAGTGACGAGGAAGGTCAGGGCCCTACTGAGGTAAAACATAATAAATGATAGGGTAAAGAAACAATACAGATAAAGTCTACAGCAAAAATCTAAACAGGATAATTAAGGGATTCAGTAGTAGAAAGCAGAAATAAGACAATACAAGTAAATGTCGCATACAACAGGAAATAATAACCGGGGATCTCTTGGTATCCCGAGGATCTCTTGGTATCCTCCACAAGTAAATCAGGGAACTCTTGGTATCCCGAGGATCTCTTAGTATTCTCAATATATATAAATACATGTGTCGAGGATCTCTTGGTATCCAGCACTCTCAGCCCAAGTCATAACATGTGCAGGGGGATCTCCCGAGATGCCATCTCGTAGTCCCAGTTTAAAATACACAATAACAGCTCAAGAACATCAGAATAAATGCTAAACTCATAACAAGTATTAGTAACTTCTTGCCTAACATGCTCCACGGAATATAAACAAGGCAGTTTAAGCAAATAGGCAAGTAGGTCAACTACATATGCTTTTTCCAAATTAACACAGGCTAAATTCGCAATTAGAGTAACACGCGTAAATAAGAAACTCAACTTAAATATTTCAAGTAAAACTGGATTTTTCAACATTTAGCTCAAGTATACGCTCGTCACCTTACCAAATATCATATCCTAAGGAGAAAAGTTCCCACACAAGGTTAGACAAGCCACTTACCTCAAACCGGCTCAAAAATCAACTAGAAATCATGCCTTTTCCACGAGTATCCGACTCCAACAGGCCCAAATCTATTCATATCAATTACATATCATAAATAACATCTCAAACAACTGATTTTACTATTTAATTCAAAGTTAAGGCGCGAAATTAGGTAAAATAACCCAAACGCCCCACAAGCCAACATCTCGGAATCGGATAATTTTTTTACATTTTCAGAACCCTCATACTCTCACGAGTCTAACCATATAAGAATCTCTAAAATCGGAGGCCAAACACCCACTCAAAACTTAGCAATTAGGTCTATGAAGTTTTACCCATTTTCCTTTCAAAAATTCGAAATTAAGAAGGAATTCATGATTAGATTAGTGGGTTTTAAGCATAAGTGTAGAATAGCTACCCAATCGTTGCCTCTGAAAAACTCTCAAAACCTCTCTCAAATCCGAGCTCTAAAGCTTGAGTTTTGTAAAAATGGCTAACCCTCGTATTTTGAAATGTTTATAACTGCCCATGCCTTTTATCCATCGCGAACGTGGAAGTATGCTCGCGTTCACGAAGAAGAATAATAGAAGTTGCCAAAAAATTCACTTCGCGATCGCGAGAAGTAGTACGCAAATGCAAAGGCCTGAGATGACAAGGCTATGCGAATGCGAGAAGGTGTACGCAAATGCAGAAGGACCGGACGCGAACGCGATGAGGAAACTGGCCTCCCTGCAAAATTACTCTACGCGAACTCATGGAGGAGGACATGAATGCGAGGAAGGAAAGATCAGAGCCATCGTGAACACGATGGGAGCGACGCGAACGCGAAGAAAGAATTGGATCTGCAATTGCTGAAGGATTTTCTTCAACTTTTCACAACTCCAAAATGCTCTGTTGAGCATCCGAAACACACCCAAGGCCCCCGGAACCTCCACCAAACCTCCTAACATATCCCATAATATCATTCAAACTTGTACCAATCCTTAAACCACCTAAAAAATATCGGAAACCCAAATTAATCAAGGATTTGACCCTAAGAACTTCAAATTCCATCAAAATACGCTTTCGATCAAAAAACTAACCAAAACACGTCTGAATGACCTAAAATCTTGCGCACACATCCTAAATGACATGAAGGAACTACTAAAACTTCTGGAATTCCACTCTAATCCTCGGATAAAAAACTCATTATCGAACCGGAAACTTCAAAAATTCAAACTTCGGCATTTCAAGTCTAAATTAGCTATGGACCTCCAAAATGCATTGCGAACACGCTCCCAACCTCAAAATCACCTAATGGAGCAATTGAACCATCGGATTTCCGTTCTGAGTTTGTCTTCATACTGTCCCGACTACGAATAAATATCCAACACTTAAGCTCTCATTTAGGGACTGGGTCCCAAAACTCTCTGAAACTCAAAACCGAACGTCTCGGTAAATCAAATTAACAGAAATAAACTTAAGAAAAGCAATAAATAGAGGATTGGGATATTAATTCTTATGATGACCAGTCGGGTCATCACAATCGATAATTTGACAACAGACAAAGACATGTATATGAAATATGGGACTTCAACCTAAAAGTTTACCACAAGAGAATAAAGAAGACCTCTTGAGATCCTAGTCATTTCCTAACATCCAAGGGACACATATATTGGTAAACTGATAAAGATGAACTTTGGATGGCTGAGGGCAGATGTAATCTAATGTTGCTTGCAACTAAACAAAAATACTTAAGCGTCTGAATTCCTTTATCCTCCTCAATCTCTCCTAAGTCCAATTCAGTATAATTTTATTGACATTGACAACCGTAACATTTTGTAGTAAGTCAGAAAAAGACTTAATTCCTGTCAAACAATGCTTTACTGTAGCAGGATTACAAACCTTAGTGAACTAGAAGGCTTTACATTTTCTACCAGATTTCCTAGTTTTATAATTTTCTTGGATTCCATCAGTGATTATATAACTTTTTGGATTGTTTCTACTGATTGCGCACTAGGATTCTTGGACTGTTGCTACTGTTTTACACTGCTTGGAGATTGCCTAGTTTTATAACTTTCTATATCTGTGAGCTACTGAAACCTGAAGCTTTGGACTAGCATTAGAGCAAATAAATCTATATTATTCATGCTATTGATATCTGCACTGTATTAGCAATTTCTGCAATTTTTCTTGATTGTTTTTAGCTGAAATTTTCTGCACTTTGTGGTTATTCTGCTTGATGGTTGTTGTTCTGTTAATAGCAATGTTTTTTTTTGTTTATGAATCGTGACAGTGATGGAATTTTGAAGATATTTTTTCCGCATTGTACTTTATCTTCTTATGAAATTATTTTATAATTTCAGGTCATACAGTTTGATACTCGATAATTCAACGGGTGGAAGATTTCATAATGATAAAAAGTTGCAAAAATCCTTTGAAGACCATCATTCGTCTTGATTAGTTATATAATGACATTAGCTATATAGTTCAAACAATATAAGTTTAGTCATTGTGACATCGATATTTTTGATTGGTGCTTCCTTTAATTTGCTACGATTTAATAAGATATATTATATTTTTTTAAAAATTAATATTAATATATTTTCTTATTTAGGTCATATTTTGGATAAATGTCGTAACTATTATTAATGGTGGTTACAATATTGATATTAGCACTTGTGACTTTTAGCGCTAATTTAGTTTGATATACCACTATATAAATCGACGATAAATGGGCAAATTAAGATGTTTTATAAGGGATATTGCAGTTGTTATAATTTTTGTAAAACAATTGCCATTAAAAATAGTGACTTTTAGCGGCAATTTAATTAAATATATTAGCCACTAAAATGGAAAACTAATATATTTTCAAAAGAGATACTATGGTCATTTTAATTGCCACAACATAATTACCGTTAATGATGCGAACACTTAGCGGCAATTATTTTAAATCTAGCGGCTATTAAAATGGATGTTAAAGGAGAATAACTATCCATTATAGATTGGATTTAGTAGACATAATAATTGTCATTAATGATGAGAACTTTTAGCGGTAATTATTTTGAATTTAGCAGCTAAAAGAATGGTTGCTAAAGTAGCATAATTAGCCGTTATGGATTAGATTTAGCCGCCATTATAATTACCGCAAACAATTACCGTTAAAGATAATAATCTTTACAGGTAGTAAACAATACTTTTACCAGCTTTTGTGACAATTTCCACTAAAGGATTAAGCAATCCCAACATCAGCGGCTAAACACCAATGGCCGGTAAAAGATATAGTGGCTATTTTTATTGCCGCTAAACACCCTTTTTTTGTAGTGGTATGGCAATTGAGTATACTTCTTTGAGTCTAATCCTTTAAGCATTGGTGATGCACCCAGGATTCCTTCCATGCGGGCGTTTATCTATCTCATAAACTATAAGAGTTCATCTTTGAAGGGGCCGTTTTAGCTATTGGGGCGGGATCCGCTTCTCGTGGCTCCACCAAAACCAGTTTCTCCCCTCGGGGTGTTGTTATTAACTCTTTGTGTTTCTTGATTGCGGGAGCATGCGGAAAAAACTGGATCTAGCCTATTTGCATTATTGGAAGCCCCAAAACAATCACTTGTTGCTCTAGTAGAACCCTTAGTGCATCAACAACGTGCTCCTCTTCAGCATCATTTGGAGTTACTGTCACGACCCAAAATCCACTAAGGGTCGTGGTGGCGCCGTACACCGCTGTCAGGCAAGCCAACCAAGAATGCATAATTAAATTCCAATTTTTTTGTATTTGCGAAAATCATTTTTATTTAATTTTTTATAAATTAAATAATAAATAATGAGATTTTCATAGAAATGAACATAAAGTCGATAACAAACTTAATACTGAATAATCCAAAAATCCTCCCAGAACCCGGTGTCATAAGTACATGAGCAATTTCTAAGAAAAATCGAATAAAATACAACTGCTGTCCGGAATACAATTGGATAGGGAATAAATAGAATCCTGAGAGAGGATATACTAGCTGTGGGTTGCCTCGAGGAAATACAGCTCACCTACTCTCCATGTCAACCATGCCGCTATGCCACTAAGCCACTAGCCACACATAAACCTGTGCTACAAAAATGCACAGCAAGTGTAGTATGAGTATGAAAATAATATGTACTCAGCAAGTATCCCGTCAAATCTCGAAGAAACAGAGACGAGAGTTCGACTTTTACACTTTCTAGTGGTCAATTAATAATATACTAAAATATGAGGAAATCATGGATTTATATAGCAGTCCTAATTCACGAAGCTGGAAAGCAGGTAAACACCTTTAACTAATAATAAAGGATTTAAGATTTACTTTTCATTATCTTTATCAATTTATGTCAGACCATAAAAGGCAAAATCAACATTAAAAATTCTCGGGCAAGCAATGTAAGCACGCGTATATCATGACGTGGTCGACGGCCCGCTCCAACAGAAAATAAATTGCGCACTGTCTAGGGTCGAATGGATGAACCATAGATGCATCTATTTAATCTCCCGAGGTGTTAGACCCGCTCCGAAAATAAACACACAGACAGTCAATCAAGAAGTCAACATAGAATAATTATGCAATGAAAACAAATCGTCTTTTAACTTTTTAAGAAAATGAAGTTTTACCTGTTTAAAATTCATTTACTAATTCGATGTGATTAGCAATTCAAGCTGTCAATAAGTTCATAAATAATAGAAATATGACATGCTTTGGGGTCATAAACTACCCGGATAATAGCATAATAGGAGCTACACACGGTCTCTCCTCACCTCGTGTGTATGTATCCCCCCAAATAAGAGGACATAACAATTCATTTCACCTATGGAAACAATTCTCTCTTACAAGGTTAGAAAGGAGAATCACCTCGCTCCGAAGATCCATAACCGACTTTCAATTCCCTTTCGACGACTTCAATTGATGTACAATTCCCCAAAACTATCCAAATAATGGGCAAATCAATAAAAATTACTCTAATGCTTGTAACAATTCAAATTATATAAGTTCTCAACTCCACTTGAAAATTTGACCAAACTGCCCTCGGACCCATGTTCCCGGATTCCGAAATTTTTAAAAAAATAAAGTTTACCCATGAACTCACGAACTCAAATATATGGTTTTCTCTTAATTCCATAATCAGAATCATAGTCAAAATCCAAGAATACTAATTTTCTAGGTTTTCCTTAAACCCCAAGTTTTCTACCAATTTTCAGGCCTAAATTCATATATAAACCTTGTATTTAACTCAAAACCAGTAGAAATCACTTACCTCGTGCTTGGTGATGAAAATGACACTCCAAAGTTTCTCCAAAACTGGCTCCCATGGAAGAAATGAAGTGAAAAAAGAGCCAAACCTGATTGTAAAGGAATACTACCCAGATGCCCCTGTTATGTGATTGCAAACAATGCTCCACAATCGAATAGGCCAACTATGTTGCATCCCAAAATCCTTCTGTGCGATCATATGATTCCCGCGTTCGCACATGCCAAATGCATCCCAGCCTCCAACAAATGTCAAGCAAGTACTTCAATTTTGAACTTCAATTGTTCAAAATTCAAAATCCAAATGATAAAAGACGATAAACTAAATTCAAGAAAAGAGAGCCAATTAAAATTAGAAAATGAAATAATGAATTGAGGACTTGAAGTCTTGCAAATTAGAGAATGGGAGAATGAGAGAAATTGAGATTGATAAATGAGTACTGAGTGAAGAAATGAAGAAGAGGGGGGTGGTGGGTATTTATAGTTTTAAAGAATGTTAGTTTTGTAAATTGAAAAAGGATTTAAAATTAAAAAAAGGCTATTTATGCAATATTTTAGTTGGCCAACGGACCAAATCAAGGTATGACTGTTGCCAACAGTCAGTGGGGCCCATAATTTTCAAAAATTAAAAAAACAAAGAAAAACTAGCTGTTTTAACTAGGCCGATTACCCATTTTCAAAAACTTAAATGAACTAACCCCCTAACCCCTACCCAGCCTAGCCTAGCCCCCTCTAACCGATCCGGGCTGGTTCCAGGTTTAACTGGTCTGGCCGGTCCAAAATCATAAGCACGCTAGGTGCATGATACCATTTCCCTGGGGAGACACACAGCGCTATAAGCTACAAACTCAAGCACAATTGAGGTGCGATATGCAATCTGAATCTCAAGAGCCAACCTGCTTATATAACATCATCACTACGTGGAACCTCAACGCATAAGAAATTTACCAAGCTGTCTCACAACTCATACGGTAAAATATATCATTACATGAAATAGCTGACAACAAGATAACACCCTGACCACTCCTCCATACGGAAGCATTACCGAAATGAGCATGTTTGGCCTGATATAGAGCCCATATACAGATATGAATCCATCATTCGACCTCAAGCCGATTTTGATCGCCCTAAACTGGGCTAATTACCTTTCAAAGATCATAATAACTCCTCTTCCACTCATAACACATAAGAACATCCATCATAGTCGGAGAAATTATCCACAGTCCACAACTCAATCAACTTAGTGCCCTCCAGGCATATATTCTCAAATCAACGATATTATCACAACCTTTATACTTGGTTTAAGTCTTTAATTAATCAACTGACTACATGCCAGACTTATACAATCTACATGAGGGACACACTTCTACAACCTACCACAACAAATAACTAGGTCGCACATCCAAACCACCGGTCGTATTAACGCTAAAAAACGATCAAGAATCATTAACCAGGATGCAAAGCCTTCTTTACAAAACACTGATCTCAAGTGATGTTGAAGGCAATACCAACTTAACTTAATAATCAAAACTCCTTTCCTTCTCATCCGAGCTCGTAACATCCTTGTCGACACCGAGCTACTACCTTAATCGTTACTTCAACTTTCATACCACTCAATGCACCTATCATGCCAACATACAATAAAACACGCTTTCATTATAGCTTCGGAACCACTATTAGGATAACACTTCATCATATAAAACTTCCCACTTAACTTATTTCAAAAGAACCATAGCAACACGCAGGTGAATCCTCATAGCCATAGAACACTCAAATCCTAAAGCAATGGTCTAATCCACCACAACTATCACGACCCCGATTTTCCACCTTCGAGAGTCCTCATGGTACCTACTAAATGGGAGCTAGGCAAGCCAAACCTTAATCACTTTTTCATTACAATATACTCCTTTTTAACAATTATCAGAAATAGCATGAAACAACTAAAATAAATAAATAAATAAATAAATAAATAAGCGAAAGTCTTTCATTAAAGGAGCCGATTAAAATGTTGAAATCCAACATGATCCTCTACCCAAGACTGGTGTTACAATACTCACAAACTACTAAGAGTGCTAAATGCAACCGTTTGAAAGAAAATATCACGGTTTGTCTCGAAATACGTGAGATAACAGATTGAAATAACAGATAGGAGACGTCGGGCTTTCGGACGCCTGCAAGACTAACTTAGTGTCTCGCTGAACTAAAGGCATAACTCCCACTCTACTAATGCTATTGTCTAACACCTAGATCTATGCAAAAGAGCACAGAGTGTAGTATCAGCACAACTAACCCATGTGTTGGTAAGTGTCTGGCCTAACCCCGGCGAGGTAGTGATGAGGTTAGGACCAGACTCCAGATAAACATGTGCAGTTATATAATATATGGCGAGAGAAACGATAGGGAATAAGCAAGTAAAATTGGGGAGGGGAAACATGCTATGGGGATAGCAAAATAAATAGAATCCTTAAGAACTGACAATGAAACCAACCATTAAGTTGCTAAAACAAATAAGAATAGATAAAACAACTTTCACTTTCAATGCTCATCTGCAAGCATGCAACCCGATCCCATTTCTAATATCTCATGGTAGGCATACCATCCGCTCCCATTACACCATAACTCATGGTAGGCATACCACCAGCTCCCATTTCTTTATCTTATGGTAGGCGTACCACCCGCTCCCGTTTCAATATCTTGTGGTAGGCGTACCACCCGCTCAGATTTCAATATCTTGTGGTAGGCGTACCACCCGCTCCCACTTCAATATCTTTTGGTAGGCGAACCACCCGCTCCTATTTCAATATCTTGTGGTAGGCATACCACCTGCTTCAATTTCTTCCAACACAATACATAATATAATCCCTCCAAGGGAACAAAACAATGTAATAACTTCCCGGAAAAGGAAACAATAACAATAAATCAAACGTCCCAGCAAGGAAGACTTAGCTATGACCAATCCTATTCAACTTTTACTTAGCACCATTAATACCATTACTCAATCATAACTAAGTCCACGGAAATAAACAAAGTCCTTTCTCAGTATCAAGGATTATCAATCACAACTCTCATTGAATTAATTAAAATACACACTTATCAATTTAAGACCCACAGTCATGCTCGACACCAATGTATGGATACCGTTGCCATGCTCATACATCGTACTCAACATATAGCAAGTAGCAAATACAACTCAACTCATAATCCCTCAAGCTAAGGTTAGACCAAACACTTACCTCAATGCCTTGAATACAGCTTAAGCCTCAACTGTATGAACTAGGTAGCTTAAGCCTCAACTGTATGTGGTAGTCATTACACATTGCGGCTGTGAATGAAAGGAGTGATTCACCCAATAAAGGATGAACTAGGTGGTTGTTCCTTTAGACAATGATGAGTGACAGACAAATCCTTGAATGTTCAAATTATTCTTAGATCAAATGGAAAATAGGGAATAAATTCGACAAGAATCTTGATGAAAAGGTGATGCTTGTATCTTAGCGAGAGGGAGAATATTTAGCCAAAATTTTGTTCTTACAGATGAATCTCACATGCCTCACATCATTGGTCATTTTTTTATTTATAAGAAATATATTTTTAATAAACCCTAATATGACAAGTGCATGCAATATTCACTAGAATATTCCCTTGAATATCTGATTTCGAAAACTAGCAATTATAACTTTAGCAGTGATGCTTGACCTCGACCATTATTAACATCTTGACCATGACTCTAATCGACTCTCTGGCTATGAATTTTTCTGATTCATGGTCTACCTCGACTAACGACGACACGAGAATTCTTCCTTTAGTGCTATTTTATCTTAAAAATTATGTAGCAGATTATGACACATACAGTTAATCCATCTGCTTTAATACTGACCTCAGGCGGGCTTGATGAGCGAATTTTGTTCATTATGGTAAAATAGTTGAGTGAGCATATCGGGTCATGATGATTCAGTCGAGTTGGCAATGTGGCACTTCGTGAACTTCATATTTTGGAGTTACATTGTTAATGGATCAAAGTGACGTCTTGACGTCATACGTCATCACGATGCAACTTTTTGATGCGTTGCTTCGTTTCGCATGCATATTTTTATTGGATCTGCCACTTCGATAGTGGTGCTAGGTAATCATGATCCAATTCCTTGGTTCTGACTCCTGAGTTCTAATAAATGAGGATGTGAAGATATAATCAAAATTTTTGCAGATTTCTCATATTGAAACATTGTATCTTCTTCCTCTTCTTCCATTGTTTTGTATCTTTTTTATCTTTCCCAGCGATCCCTATTATTTTAAATTCTCTGTTGGTTTGAACAAAAATTTTTTTTTTGCCGGAAACACGTCTAAGTGCCTTCTAGTTTCAGCAGGAAAAGTGACACAACCCCCTTAGCGATGATCTATATTTAACAAATCTAGTAGTGATGTTTGTTCTGTTTTATTTCTTGTCTCAGCACTTGGATGTCCTTTTTTATTATTTGAGGTAGAGGAGAAAATATGGGCCGAGTGTTGCCATGCAGTTTACTACAACCGACTTTGCCCTTGGTAACAAAATCAACTCCATATATACAGATTGTAAAGTGAATCAAGATCCTTCAGTGATTTCTGAAGGGCATGAGATAGAAGAGTACATTAGAGGATATTATTGTGATGCAAATGTCCAGTGGCACACTGTTGACCACGTCTTATTCCCTATTTATGTGAAGCGCAGAGAGCAAAATTGGGCCAGTGGGTTTTGGGGTGTTTACATTCATAGATAGGTGCATCCACATCTATGACTCTAATCGTGGAGCTATTAATGATAGACTTGTTTTGGATACTTCATTACTTGATACAATTCTGATACCTTATTTCTTGAAGAGTTCTGATTTTTATGTCAAGAAGAAGGGCATTGATTGGAATAATGGTGCATATACCGATAAATTCCATTCTAATGCTTTGCAGATTAATCTGGTTAATAATGTTCCCCAACAGATCAAATGATAGGTTAATTTCAATTGTTTTACAATTTTACTATTAGTGTACCTATTTGAATCTGATTTGTTTCTTTTTAATTACAGTAATTGTTGTGCTTTTATTGTTGGCTTTGCTGAGTATTTCATCCTTTGTAAGGAAATTCAAAAAGATAATTTTGACATTGAGACACTTCACACTAGGTAGGGATCTCTGTTGTGGGATTATGGAAGAAAAAAAGCAACAGTCTGGTGCAATTAGTGGTGATGAAATCATAGGAAGACTTTTCAGGAAGAGGAAGAGGGGGTGACCAAGAAAGTAGTTCTGTTTTTTTCATTTTACTGTAGTTTTTCTATGTATCAGGAGTTGTTGCCTAGTTTTGTGTAAGTACTATTCTGCTATTTGTGAGATAACCTTAAAGGATATTATTGATGTTTTTATTTTTGTGTAATTTGTGGTAGTCATTACACATTGCGGCTGTGAATGAAGTATAGTTTAATGAGTATTTCAATTGCTTTTGTCCTTTAACAAAGTATGTATTTTCATTATGGTTGTAGTTTTGTTATTGTAGTAGGGTTTATACATATTTATACAATAATATACATAGTTAAACAAATTTATACGAACTTTTACTCTCATTTATACATCTTTATACATATAATACCATTGATTGTTAGCAGTTCTATTTTGTATTTCTACAATCTAACAATATATTTAGTACCATTAAAAACAACAAGACACCATTATTGGATAATCAAAATATGTATAATGAAACATGTCAATTGCTTGTGAAACTTAACTACTCAACATTTGTAACTCTATTGTTTGTGAAACTTAACTACTCAACATGACAACAAATGTAATAGGAAGTGTTATATTTCCAACTATTTATTTTGGTTGATTCCTACATGTTTTTCTATTGTGACCACCTTGCCACACATAGAACATAAAAATGCCCTCTTAGACTCTTTTTCTTAAACATGTTTGAGGCTTTGCTTTCTTGGCCTTCCTGTATTCCTTCTCTCTGTAGGTGGTAGGACCACATCTTCTATCAGCTCTACTAGGATTACTCATAAGCTCTCATCTGCCATCGGATTCACTGCAAATTCATAAGTTCTAAGGAGTTTATCCTTCTTGTAGTAAAAATAGCAATACCGGCCAGGTTTCAGCTGTTGGTTCTTCAAAAACGCCCAAGCATATGGACATGAAAGTTCATCCATTTGAATTTTTTTGCAATTGCATGTTCCCTCTTCAAGGCACACTATGTTTTGCCTTACCCCTTTAAACACAGTATATAACTGCTTCGTACCAAGCCTTACATGCAAAAGTTTTTTTTAAAGTTAAAGAACATTATACCTTATTATAAGGAGTTATACATCCTTATACAAGCAATAAAATGCAAGTCACCAGTGCCAAGCATCATTATATTTGATTTATTTTACCGTCATTTGCTCCGATACAATCAGATTTTCCCGAAGGAGTTTGTCGTACTTTTCGCGTAGCTTTGTAGATGTCTCTATTGCACTTTTTATATTTTTATTGTTCCGTTATTGTAGCAAATTTATCATGTACTCCGGCAATCGTTTATTGATAACTCTCTAGCATCCTTGTTTGCTGCATTAATTGGCTCTGCAATATTGGAAGTCATTACCATCGACCTTTTTACTTTGGAATATGCCCTAGACCACCTTTCGTAGCCAATTTCAAAAAAGTAAGGTTGCATTCTCAGATTAATTTTGCACATCTTTGACATATGGTACTCAAACTTCTCTATCGTGTAAGCTCTAGCCAAAGCAAAGAAGATATCATTCAATTGTTTATGATATTTCTTAAATTTGCGCTTTACATTCTGCCACAAGTGAAACATGCAAATACAATATGGTATTTCTGGGTACACAGATTTTGTGGCATTGAAGATGTTTTCACTTCTATCTGAAACTATACACATACCTTCCCTAACTCCAAAAGTACCTTTTATCTGAACAAAGAACCACTCCCAAGATTTGTTATTTTCTGAACCTACAATTTCATATGCAAGTGAAAGGATTTTTCATGTTTATACAAAATATATATTGGGATTCGGACAATTATACAAATCTTATACACAATTATACAATTTTATACCAACTGTAAATTTTATAAAAAAACAGTAGTTGCGATATCCTATACACTTTTATACATGAAACTACAATATTATACAAACTACAGAAACAAGGTAGATGCAGTCAACTCACCAGCTCCATCCTGTTGCAATCAGTCAATATGGTATCCTTTTATGATGCTTTAAGGAAACTTTCATCAACAATCATTATCGATCTGCAATACTCCCAGCCCTTGATAGATTGCGAAACATATGCATAAAGAAAGCATCCATCTTCTGATTTGTGCAACTTTGTAACCGTTCCTGGATTGTTTGCTCCAACATATAAAAATACTTCGACAGCTCCTTATATGAATCATCCGCACTCCCTCTTATCATTGTCATTGCTATCTCTTTAGCTCTCCATGCTTTCATGCATCCACTTCAATCCCGTGTTGCTTTTGTATAACCTCTATTATATTATTTGCTATGTAAATTTTTTTTGAATTAACATACTTGTCCTTGACAATTCTAGCAATTACACTCGAAGTAGATTGACGTAGTGTTAAGTATCTTTCACCATAGCCGCATGTGTGATTATTATTGTAACTTCCCACTTTGAATATGTTTGCCTTAAAAAAAGGCAGAAGATTTGAACTCCAAGCATAACTGTCATCCATACAGATAAGGTGATACCTAGGATTAATGATCATTCAACTTCTAAATACACTTGTATACAAAAACATAACTACATATATACTAATTTTAGTACCTATATACAAATATATACTACTTTATACATATGTGTACATATATATAATAGAATATATATTTATTTACATACTTTGTTGCGTTAGATCTACTCATCTTGAATTGGAACCTCTTATGTACAGCCAAGTTCTTCATCACACTGGCAACTATCTCTTTATCCCTATAAACTTGATCTTCCTCAACAAATTTGTTCAATATATCATCTATTATACCTGTGTTTTCACTAAATTTTGTGTTTTTAATAAATTCGATATCAATAATCTCAGTGTTATCAATTGTAGATACATCTCTAGAATTTGAACTTGTAGCAACCAAATAGCTGGACCTTGTAGCAACCACACAAGTAAAACTTGTAATAACCAAACGATTATCATAAATCTCTTTCACTGTCACAAACAAGGGATATTAAGTGAAATTCAAGTTTTTCTTCTTTAATTCGATATACACCTTAACACCTATATCGTTGTAAATCAGGATCGGTGGTCAAACTAACATTTGGGACAAAGTTAATCTTTATTGTGTTTAACTCATTATCAATCCTAATCTGTTCCGAAATAGTTGCAACTAAATTATTGTAGCTGAATGTTGAATCGATTATTACACAATTGCTGACAAAATTGATAAACTTGTTTTCTTCCCATTTACCACTTTGAAGAACGTAAACTAGAAAAATCTCGATCCAATAAAAAATTAAAATCAAAATTGCGTTGTTTTGCAGCAAAAAAAAAATCACTTTTCGTGTTTGATTTGCTATTAATTCGAGATGAAGAAGAAATTCTAGGATTTTTGGAGTTGTATTGATCGCAAGATCTCGTTTTTGAAGTATTTGGGGAAGAAGATTGGAAAGAACAAGAGAAAATCCAAAAATTCCCGCTTCTTACTCCCGAAAAACGAAAATAACGTTCTTTTTTCGGATATGGACCTCTAATTTTGGGTTACTCAATTGAAAATTAAAATATATGATATAAAGTTGAAAATGAGGCAGCCCAGTTGTTCTAATATAAAATTTTTCATAAAAAATCAATTAAAATGGGCAGAAGGGAGTACATGTTTTTGTCTTTGAATGAGATTTGTGTTTCTGGTATTCCAGATTGCATCATTTTATTAGGTGCTTAGTTGTAGACTAATTTAATGACCTCGAAAAACAAAGAGATTAACAAAGCATAATAGGCTCATCAAAAGCAATTTTCTTCTAAAAGTGCTAGTAGTCAAATGCAATAATCATATCAGCTACAGTAATTTTCCTCAAACGGTACACAATTGATGTACATTTTAGCCTTTTAGGTGAAGGCAGTAAATCTTCGCATCAACGATTCAACAGATACATCACTACCTGACTCCCATTTTTAGAAACGGTAGATTAAGGTGGGGTCCTGGAATATGGTGGAGACCACATGCTGTGTTTCTTCTACTCCATTGGCTTCTTCTTACTCTCTTGTCCCATCTAATACAGTCACTATGTGAGGAGTTTTTTTTTTTTTTTCCAACATTATTTGAACAGTTAAATAAAACTTTTTTAATCGTAAATTTTATAAGTGATTTTTAGGATCCGTTGGTAATGAGTTTTGTCAAAATAAATTTAAAATTTATTTTTAAAATTTATATTTGGCCATAAATTTTGTTTACATTTTGGTAAAATCCCAAATTGCAGATCCCAAAATCACCCAAATTACAAATTTTGGGCCAAAATTTCAGAACTTGAGAAATATATTTTAAAAATATATGTCCAAACATATTTTTATTTTCAAGCCAAATTTCAGCCAAATAAAAATTTTTAAAACAAATTTGGGATCTATGGCGAAACGCTAACTTAATTATTTAAATTATTAACTATTGTTTCTTATATATTTTTTTTATACTATTTTAAATATATAAATTTAATTTTAACAAGTTAAATGTCGTATATCTAAATTAGATAATTTATAACTTATAAGCAACAATTACTCCTAGATAATTTAACTCTCAAATAAGTTGCGTTTCATAAATTTTATTCCTTCCGTATCAAATTATTATTGTGTTTTACTTTTACATGTCTTTTAAGAAAAAATTAAATAGGAGATAATTTTGATTGTTTTATATTTATTTATATCTTAAGATATAATTTCTCTTCATTCAATAGTTACTTATAATTAAGATATTTGTAGTTTTGAAGAACAATTGATATAAAAAGTAAAATAGAAAAAAGATATTAATGTAGTCATAAACTTGCAAAATGACAAATAATTTGATACTAATTATTTTTAAAAACCACAACAAATAAGTTGGGATGGAAGAAGTAAATGCAACATATAAGGTGGGCGAGAGAAGGAGAGTTTTGGAGTATGACAATATTGTCTTAGTATTACAGCTGGTTTGGATGGTTGTTTTCATTTTATCGTATTGTCTTGTTATTCTAAAATAATATTTATTTTGATTATTTCATTAAAATTGGTTTTATTATATTTTTAAATTTATTATTACAGAATAATAAAAAATTCTATTTTTTAAAATAACTGATTTAGTATGATGGGATCGTTTTCTATTTTTCTTCTCATATATCCCCTAACTTATTACTCCATAATTATATTTTATTCTTTAGTTTTTTTTTGCTATTTTAAACTCAAATCTCCAACTTATTACCTACTTTATTCTTTTCTAAAACTTTCGTCGCCAACGTTAAAGGTGTTTTGCCGCCTTTTATTTTTTTCTTCTCTTAATTTGATTTTAACTCAATTCTAATTAGTTGTGCTATTTGTTTTGCCTTCTTCTGTCTCATTCATTTGTTTTGCTTTTTTAAGGTGTTTTGCTTTTTTACGGTGTTTTGCCTTTTTCTCTTTTGTTTTCTAAAACTATTTTTATGCATAATTTTTAATAAATTTAATATTTAAATAATTGAGGGTATTTTAGTAAACTTATCAGTTAAAATACAGTATGATAGAGTCAAACCAAATAATAAAATATTTTTTAATAATAACAAAAAATAGAGTCTATCCAAACATTATTCATAAAACGATACGATGTAATACAATATATTATAAAACGTTGCGGAACAATGATCCAAAGAGAGTGTTAATTATAGGTCAGGAATCAGGACGTGAATTAGCTACTACTTTCTTTGTTCCTATTTATGTAAATCTATTTTATTTTTGGTCTGTTCCAAAAAGAATGAATAATTTTTAAATTTAGTAATAATTTGAATTACATTTACAATTCTACTTTTCATAAGAAGCTTTTACAATTATATAGATTTTTTGAACTTTGTTTAAATTTATTTAAGACCATAAATTTTAAAATTATTTATTTTTGTTTTAATTCCAAAAAAATTCCCCGGAATTGAAAGGGAAGTAATAATATTTGTATCGGCACAGACAGTCTAAATCATCCCTCTTCTTCGAATACAATATGAACTAGAGATTGCATCAAATTTCTGCTTTAAAGTGAGACGAAGAGTATTACATTATGTTGAAACGTAGGCTCCACCCCCACCACCTATCCCCTCGATCCCCTCAACCCCGTCACTCTCCACTATACATACTCCACCCAATTTCTTGCTCTACGTTATACTCCCCCATTAGCAGCCCCTTTTAAAGCAACACACTTTCATGCTCTGTTTCTTCATCAAACATAGAGCATGGAAAAACTCACCACTTGTCTTCTCCTATTACTCTTTTCCCTTCCCCTTTTCTCCATTGCAGGTAATACCTCATCTTCTTTATGTTCTCATTTCCACCAACTTAAAGTCCGTATTTTGATTATTGAACTAAATTTTTTTGGGCGTATTTGCAGATGGTGGTTCAATTGGAGTGAACTATGGGCGTGTAGCTAACAACTTACCATCAGCAGTAAAAGCTGTAGCACTGCTGAAATCACAAGGCGTAGAACGTGTTAAAGTCTACGATACTGACCCCGCTGTACTCAAAGCACTTTCCGGTTCGGGTATTTTAGTTACCGTTAACCTTCCCAACGAACTCCTCTACAATGCAGCTAAACGCCAGTCATTTGCTTACTCATGGGTCCAGCGTAATGTTGCTGCTTACTACCCTTCTACTCAAATCGAATCCATTGCCGTTGGAAATGAAGTTTTTGTTGACCCGCATAACACGACCCGTTTTCTTGTACCCGCTATGAAGAATATTCATGAGGCTCTTTTGAAGTACAATATCCATGACAAAATCAAAGTCTCTTCTCCTGTTGCTCTTAGTGCATTGCAAAACTCTTACCCGTCTTCTGCCGGGTCGTTTAGATCCGAATTGATCGAACCCGTAATTAAACCCATGTTGGATTTTCTCCGCCAAACTGGATCCTTCCTTATGGTTAACTGTTACCCGTTTTTTGCATACGAGTCAAACTCCGACGTCATTTCACTTGACTACGCTTTGTTCCGGGAAAATCCCGGTGTCGTTGACGCCGGTAACGGACTCCGTTACTTCAGCCTCTTTGACGCTCAAGTTGACGCCGTTTTCGCTGCATTATCTGCTTTGAAGTACGATGATATCAACATGGTCGTAACGGAAACTGGCTGGCCGTCTAAAGGAGACGGCATTGAAGTCGGTGCTAGCGTGGACAATGCCGCCGCGTACAACGGCAACCTTGTCCGGCGAATCCTCACCGGTGGTGGGACCCCTTTAAGGCCAAAAGAAGACATCACGGTCTTCCTCTTTGCACTTTTCAACGAGAACAAAAAGCCGGGTCCCACATCGGAGCGAAATTTCGGGTTATTCTACCCGAATGAGCGAAAAGTTTATGACATACCGCTAAATATGGAGGGACTGAAACATTATATTGACCGGCAGTCACCGGTTGCCGGCGGCGAGAGAATGCAGAAAGGCGGGAAGGGGAATGTGTCGGCGGGTGTGCCGGGGCAAACGTGGTGTGTGGCGAGTGGTGAAGCGGGGAAGGATAGCCTACAAGCAGCTCTAGATTTCGCTTGTGGTGTGGGGAGAGCTGATTGCCGTGCGATTCAACCAGGGTCCACGTGTTACAATCCTAACACGCTGGAAGCTCATGCATCATACGCTTTCAACAGTTATTATCATAAGAAAGGGCGTGCCATGGGTTCGTGTTATTTTGGCGGGGCCGCTTACATTGTTCATCAACAACCTAGTAAGTAGCATATAATTTCTCTACATAATTATAATTTATTGGAATTTGGGTTTTCCATTCTTGATTACTGTGACATGTTTGACTTATGGTTCGAGGTATAATTTTCTTGTTTATGGTAAAATTTAATGTGTGGCGCACTTTAGGGGGTTACTTTGGATGATTTTGTTAACGTGTTCTGGTAACTAAATAAGGGCCCCACATATAAAAAATTTGTAACCATAAGGTCCACAAAGTCAAAGAACTAAGAAGGTGCAATCCAGTCTGGTTTGGGTACAGCACGTGGTAGACGGAGACGTTTATTTTTAGCCGTAAAAAGATAGCACGATAAAAATAAAATAAACAGTTTTTTACATACTAATTTATATTCCCTCCTTGAGCCTATTTAATAGGATAAGGTCTTTATGAGAAAAGAATAAATTTTTAAATTTGTAGTGTAAAATAAGATACATATATTTTATGTAATTATAAATTATTTTTAAATAAAATACATATTTTATGTAAAATAAGACTCATAAATTATTTCTAAATAAGTACACTCGTCATTCTTTTTGGTAGAAACTAAAAACAAAATAAATTCATATAAATTGAAATAGAGAAAGTATATTTTATGCACTTTTAAATTTTCAAATGTAACAAGTGTAGATTGACCGATTAATTTTACTTTTTCACCCAAAAAGTCTATCCGTTAATTTATCACTTAAATATAGTGGATAAGCATTATTGTGGTTAATACTTTGACTTTTTACCACTTTATTTTTCAAAGATCTGTAGAAACATTAGGCGTTTCACTTCATTTTAACCAAGTTGATTCAATGGATATTCGTGGATGGTCAAAATGACACCAGTATTTATATTTATTATCTATAATTAATAAAGATTTAGCTTTGGTACTTTAAAGCTGAGAGTAAAGCATTTCTTTTTCTAGATCATATATTCTTTTATGGGTACTTGAAAGTTACTGGTCGTATTTGCACATTACGTCCACTCAAGTTTTCTTCATTTGCACATTACGCCAACTCAAGTTTTCTTCGATCTGTTTAACTTTTTTCTTTCTTTCTTTATTTATAGTTGGAGTAACTTTTTTTTCCTTCTCTTTTGTTGTTTTATCTTGGCAGAATATGGAAACTGTGAATTACCCGCTGAAAATTGAAAAGGAGAGGAGATAGACTGAATTTTGATGCCCTAATTAGTTGTTTGAGGATAGCAGCAGCTCTTATTTATTGTAGCTCCTTTCAATTCAGACTATTCTTTCTTTTTTGTAATTTTTATCTTATTAGTTAGTGTTGGTGGAGGAGAGCAATGACTTTGTTCTAGTTGTTACTTCCTTTTTGTTAACATCACCTTACTACTAGTATATGTTGCTATATTTTTGGCTTTTTCGTTCATAAATTTCTTGGGTCCAACTTCATTTCTAATACTTTCTCTGCTTGTGATTTTAAAAATAAATTATATTCTAATTACTATACGAGCATGCCATTAATTAATAAGAGTATTTCCAAATATACAAAAAGGTGTAATTTTTTTAAAAAAAAAGAAAAAACGCATCATATATATGCATGAAGAGTAACTTGTTAAAGCAGTGACAATGAGGGTGCTTGGATTGGTTTATAAAAAGTTAGTAACTTTCTCTTTTCGCTTTTGATTTATTTTTGTACTTTTGTCTAACACCATACAAATTTAAAAAATGTGTAAACACTAATAATCACTAAGTCAATTCAAACACCTTCAATATTTGCAAATGCCAACAATCAAGTTGTGTTCGATTTTTTGAGGAATACATTATTTTAAAGGATAAGCCAAATGTTCAAGTCGTGAAAAGATATTCTTGTAAAAATATAAAATAAAGCTGTGTATCATATATCATTATAATCCAGCGCTTCTCCGTATTATATGCATAGCGAAAATTTGGTAAACTACACTGCTTTTTTTTAGTCAAAATATTCTTCAGTCACTAGCACTGTCTTTCCAATGATGGAAAGCACTAACAAAGGCAAATGGTTTTTTTACTCTTCAACATATATTAAAAAAACACTAGTTGGTGGGAAAATTAAGTACCGTTCGAGTAGGTCCAATTCTAGCTAATGTAGCAAGAGTTTACACTCAAAAGTGCGACCAAAAGTTTCATTGGATCCTTAGAAAAGAAATTTTCACTTGAAAAAAGGTATAAGGTGATACATTATTGTGGATGTATATGGCTTATGAGTAATCTAATCAAGAAGCAAAGTCTAGATTATCCACATGAATGATGTATAACATTCTAAAATGTGTCTATCTTTTTTAATAAAATGATTGAATTCAACAAAGCTATCTAATCAGAATACTAAATCATTATGCCTTAATTCATAATGAAAAGCCAGAAGATCCATGAAAGGCAAATCACGTGCTTTAGGAAAAAAAAAACTAATCTGCCTAATAAATTGCTAAGACTAAACAATTGAAGATGAAGCAATCTACAAAACAAATAAAAAATCCAAAGGAAATTTTATTCATTACTTCCCTATGGAAATATCCTTATTGTTAGCCGTCTCGTTTTTATCTGTTTGTACCGAGGATCAGGGTGGCCAACTAATTTTATGATCTAAAGTCGAAATATATTAAAATGTCCTTAATTTTTTTTAATAAAATTTTTTCAATAATAAAATACAAAGCAAGCTCCTGCAATTTTGACATAGTGATAAGTGTACAACGCATGATATGTGAATTAGATGCATATTATAGTTCAAAACTTTATAGTAAATGAAAATATGATATTAACTAAGTGGAAAAAGATAACAGCGGTCCCGTAATAATTTGTCAGTTTTCGAACGTTGCGCCGCGTTGCATTTGGGATTTTCTCCTAAAAAGATGAACAAAAGAATTTCTTTCTAATAATTGGATCAATAAAATATGGTGAAAAGAAATAACCAATTTAGGGAAACTGAAGTAAAATTAGAAAGTGAAATTATTAAAAAGATAAAAAAGAACATTAGTACACATAGAGGAGAAAATAATTAGATTTGACAACCTTACATTATTTAATTAGAGAAAATAAATAGATTTGATAACCTTACATTATTTAATTAAATGAGAGGGGCTTATTGTTATTTATTACTCAATTGCATAACTTTAATTAAACTTCTAAAATATTTTCTTAATAGTACTTAAAATTGGGGCCCTTAATATTTTGGGGCCTAAGGCAATGGCTTCATTTGCCTTACCCTTAGGCTGCCCTTGTCGAGGATCTATTAGAACAACCTTCTTATTCTTTCAAAGTAAAGATAAAGTTTATATACACATTATTCTTCTCAAATTTTATTTATAAAATTTATTGAGTTGTTATTGTTATACATTCATATGAAAATAAAAATATAGAGGGACAAATTTAACGGACATTCTCAATTGTATTGGTTACGGTCTTTGGCCATGCCCTTTTGCCAAAAAGCTCTTTTAAAATTAGAGAATACTAGGAAGCATATATATATATATATGATCGTACTTCTTCATATTTATTTTGGGTATAAATTATATTTTACGTTATCGTGGAACTTCTCAATACGAATTCAGATCAGTCGTTCCAAAACGAATACCGAATATAACGTGAAAAATAATTAATAAAATAATAATTACAAAGGCAGTGATTGAATTAGTGGAAAACAATGACATGTGACACTGACAAAAAACATATGTATGCATATTGACAATTGATCTAGAAATTAATAGAAGTATGTATGAGGAAATAAACGATGAGCAGTAGCAGAGATTCCCCTTTGTCTTATAATTTCAACCTCCTTCCCACTCTCTACTCACTCACATGCTCAACTCTATTATTATTTCCACAGTCAAATTGTTATATATGAGATTGTTGTCCATTTCCCTTCTGTTCTGGTTTTGTTGCAGAAACATTCTGAGTACTCTTGTCGTGCTAATAATGTACGTTGGCTGATTATGCATTATTTTACCTACTCTTTTTAACACTTACTATTTCGTCGGTGGCTAAAAATAAAAAAAAACTAGTCATTTTTACTATGTCTCAATCCCTTTAAATTTTTCTCGTAAGAAATTAATACGAAATGTCTCGTTAGCTCTATGACTAAAGTGTAATTACATGTGCAGTCGTGCTGCTCATAGGCTGAAATGGTCTTGCAAAATCGGTCATGAACTCCTAACAATAAAATCAAAATTAATTGGCTTACTTAAAATTATCAATCTAAACTTTGATTGATTAACAATAGAAATAGATCTGTAAGAGGAAATGCACTCTTTCTTGCTTAACATTAACTTTAAAACAAGACTATCGTCCTCACAGGAAGCTTTCAAAGAAACTAACAATAACAAATTATTTATACTATTTGTATAATGTAATTTCAAAATTTTAATTCGACATCATTATGAACCGACATATCTGAAACAAAATAGTACTACTAGATGCATTAAGTTCGTGCCTTCATTCTCATTCGCTGAAGTGTTATTTTGTCTTCATACTTGGCACTTTTGTTTCGCATGGGTGGTCATTCCATATAAAAAGTAAAGCAACTGTTTTTAGGCTCTATATTTGTAAAAGGTCCATTTTGTTGCAAATCATGTATAAGTAGGCTTTGTAAATTAAAAAAAATTATTTTTTTCTTTAGCAAATATAGATAAGAAGGATTTGCGACTGATATAATTTCTGCCAAGAAAATTTTATTTGACATAAACAACGAACCCAAATTTTATAAGAAACGTGTGATATATAGGACGTAACAATTGGATGAGAATGTTGATAATAAAATATGAAAATCTTTCAAAGAGTCCTTTGGAGTTGACTACTTTATACATAGTAAACAAGACTGTTTTTTTAACTTCAAAATAGATTTGAACAATTCGAAGCATATGAACTATTTTTCGCTTTCTATTTAGCGGTAAAAATTAAGACCACTAGATGGTGAAAATTTGAAAAAATATTATCCTAATCTTCAATGTTCCTTAAAGCATAATAACCAATTCGGTATTGGTAGTTTAGATTTATTTTCGGAATTAAAAGTATTAAAGAAAAGAGTATAATTAGAAGATAACAGTTTGATTGATACACTCCGTCAAATAAAAAGATTTGACTCTTTTTTTAATGCCTAAATTGCTTATGGAATAATGTTAATAACTCTTATTACCGTCGCTTCAGCGAAAAAATTTTTAAAATTAAAATTGATAAAATTTTACTTAAGATCAACTATATCTCAAAAAAAGTTAAATAAATTAGTTATATTATCAATTAAGAAAGACTTATTAGAAATTATTGATTATAAGATAATTATTAATAACTTTGTATCTAAGAAACGCTAGATAAAATAAGCTACAAATAAATAAATAAGTTTATTTAAAAAAAAGTTAAAACCACTCATAAAATTTTGCGTTAGATCACAAAACTCTTCCAGCCACCCTTTGTCGTATTGCTAAGTAACGTTCAGTATCTAGTAAATTCAATTGTCAAAGAGTAGGTGACATATGTGTTTACGTATCCATAACATACTATTTTAGAGGGTATTTAACCAAAAAATATTACTCTTGGTTTAAATAATTGAATTTATATACTAATAAGTTAAACCTGATTAACAATAATATTTTTAGATATGATATCTGAAAGTGTGATTAGCGCCGAACAAATATGGTAGAGATGTAATAACAATGTGCAATAATCCAAATAGTATGAGCAATAATGGAGCATTTAATAACAATGAAACTAAATGACATTTAAGAAAATAAAAGGAGTGATTCACCCAATAAAGGATGAACTAGGTGGTTGTTCCTTTTGACAATGATGAGTGACAGACAAATCCTTGAATGATCAAATTATTCTTAGATCAAATGGAAAATAGGGAATAAATTCAACAAGAATCTTGATGAAAAGGTGATGCTTGTATCTTAGTGAGAGGGAGAATATATAGCCAAAATTTTATTCTTACGGATGAATCTCACATGCCTCACATCATTGGTCATTTTTCTATTTATAAGAGATATATTTTTAATAAACCCTAATATGACAAGTGCATGCAATATTCACTAGAATATTCCCTTGAATATCTGATTTCGAAAACTAGCAATTATAACTTTAGCAGTGATGCTTGACCTCGACCATTATTAACATCTTGACCATGACTCTAATCGACTCTCCGGCTATGAATTTTTCTGATTCATGGTCTACCTCGACTAACGACGACACGAGAATTCTTCCTTTAGTGCTATTTTATCTTAAAAATTATATGGCAGATTATGACACATACAGTTAATCCATCTGCTTATTAATACTGACCTCAGGCGGGCTTGATGAGCGAATTTTGTTCATTATGGTAAAATAGTTGGGTGAGCATGTCGGGTCATGATGATTGAGTCGAGTTGGCAATGTGGCACTTCGTGAACTTCATTTTTTGGAGTTACATTGTTAATGGATCAAAGTGACGTCTTGACGTCATACGTCATCATGATGCATTTTTTCGATGCGTTGCTTCGTTTTGCATGCATATTTTTATTGGATCTGCCACTTCCATAGTGGTGCTAGGTAATCATGATCCAATTCCTTGGTTCTGACTCCTGAGTTATTATAAATGAGGATGTGAAGATATAATCTAAATTTTTGCAGATTTCTCAGATTGAAACATTGTATCTTCTTCCTCTTCTTCCATTGTTTTGTATCTTTTTTATCTTTCCCAGCGATCCCTATTATTTTTAATTCTCTGTTGGTTTGAACAATCTCTTTTTTGCTGGAAACACGTCTAAGTGCCTTCTAGTTTCAGCAGGAAAAGTGACAGAGTCCCCTTAGCGATGATTTTTTCTCCTCACGCAGAGGGTGTTTCCATTGCCGTTGAGGATAAAAGCTTTCCTATGGTAGATGAGATAATTCCTCATAGTGAGAAAATCAGGTCTGATTTTACAAAGACGCCTGAAGTTGAGCTCGAAACCTTTGAGTTGGTGATGAAGGGGGCCGATTTGTTAGAGCTTAGGGCTAAATACGATATTCATGCTCACATCAAGTTGATCCCTATAGGGCGGGATATGGAACAAATCCACCATATTGGGTATGCCGCATTTTACACCTACTTCTTTCATGCCAGCTACACTCATTGCCTTCTTCCAATGGTAAACTTTTATCGCTTCTATGGCGTTTGCACAGTTCAGCCCGCACCGTATGTCTACAAACTCATGCGGATGCTTACCAAGTTTGCGGGGTTGGCTGGGTTTAAGATCACACTTCAACACCTGATGCACATGTTCCCTCCCAGTTTTATAGGGGGACAGTGCTAAACCTTCACTACTGAAGGGGAAAGTGCTTGGTGGTGAAGATGGATGATAAGGCTAACCGCCAATTCTGGCCCGACTTTTTCTTCGTTAAAACTGAGGACGTAGTGAAAACATGGAAGCATCCCCTGAAACTTATAATTGCACTTGTAAGCGTATAATTTTTCTATATGTAGGCACATGGTTTACTTTGTTTAGTCGAGGGTTCTGATCTCTTGTTCCTTTCTCATGCAGCCAAGACTTTGCCTCCTTCTTTGGTCGGGGATATTTCTGATTAGGTTAGCTGGCTCCTCCCTCACATCACATGGATTCTTGAGTGACCGGACTTTCTCAAGAAGTTTGGGCCTGCTCCCTATTGTCCAGTAAGTTTCACTTTTTTGGCCTCTTAGTTACTTATCCTTTGCGGTTTATTTTGGATGATTTTTGTTCTTTTTCACTTTCCTTAATTCTAGCAAGAGGGTCCTCGAGGAGGCTGAAAGTTCTCCCACCTGCACTCCGCAAGAGGAAAGTTTTTGCCTCTTCGTCTCCTGCCCCTTCCACAACTGCGACTGGTTCTGCTCTCTCCGTAGTCCTACTCACTGCTGCTTCAGCATCAATTCCTTCTTTATCTGTGGATGCTTCGGCAGCGGAACCTTTAGCTTCCCATTTGTACCATCTCGTAGATGAGGAAGAGGAATCATTGCCAGGTGATGCAGACCTGATGCACCGTAAGAGGCGATAGGTGGATGTTGGATATGGGGTTGCTTAGGTTGTTGATTTTGTGATGGTTGTTTTACACTTTGTGAGACAATGAATATTGTCCTTGAAGACGATGTCAGACCGCTGTATGAGATTTTAAGATCGACGGAGGCCGATGAAGATGTGTCTCTCCCTTTTGTGATTACCGAGGCCAAAGGGCTGACCACTAGGGCTTTTTATTCTTTACGGTAAGAGGGGCCATCGACTTTGCAGCCAGCTGATAAAAGTTCTTTGTCGGCCGATGGAAGATTCAAAGGCATTGCCAGAAATGGTTATGAGACGGGTTCAAAATGCTGATGCTACTGACCTGGGGATGATGAATGAAGGGTTTACCCAACTCGAGGTGAGGCTGGAGGGGTCTACAAGGACCATTGCAATCCACATGGATTGTGATAATTTGAAAATGACGGAGAACGTAGCCCCTGCCCTCGGAGTTGGACGATGTTACTCTGTCGAGAAGCATAGCCGGCCTTTCTCTCAAGGTGAGTATTTTAGGGATTTGTATTTCTGTTTAGTGTTTCGCCCGTTTTAGCGGAAGCGTTCTCATTTTTGCTTTCCTTCTTTTTCTTCTTATGACTCTACACCATTATTTTGGGGATTGAAAGCGCTCAAAGGGAGGAGAAGCACACATAAATATTTGAGAGGTTTGAAAAAAAGTATTTCGAATACCGCAGCAAGTACCGGGAGATTCGCATGTATTTTTCAAGGGCGGAAATTTGCGGGCCCTTTATGATGAATTGAAGGAGAACAATGACAAGCGAGTGTGAGCCATCGAGAAGTGTAGTGTCCTTGAGGAGACATTCAGAGATAAGGAGGATGAGCTCGAAGTTAGCAGAGTCATAAACGCTCAATGTGGCGATCTTGTGACGCATGCGGTCGTGCTGCACATGCAATTGGTGGAATGCCGTCTACAGATAAAGGTCTTTTTAGGCAAAGTTGCTGAGAGGCAGAATGATCTTGAGAGGGAGGAGTATTCCCGCTTGTATGCTCGAAAAAAATAAAAAATGTTAGAGTTAGTGAATCTTCGGGCCAAAAGAGAGGTTGACCAATCTACGGTGAAGGCAAAACAAGACAGATTGGAGGAGAGGGTCAGAAAGATAGAAAAAGAAAACTCCCTTCTTCAGGACTTGGTGAATGCCTTAGAGGCTAAAAAGGCTCAACTGCTAACACAACTATCTTTCTCTCGCACTTTTAATTTTCCCAACATTTCTGGGGATCTCTATAAGGAATGGATTCATGCTGAAGCTCAGTTATACGTGTTTTGGGATTTATAACGAGGGGTCTATTTCTGTGATCACCCTTGATTATGCTTGCGTTTAGGCCCGCGAGGCCCGGGTCATGGATATGATCCCGCCACGCTTGAGGCTGGCAATGATGAAGGGGATATGGTGTGGACCACCTTGAAGAGAATGCCTGGTATGATGTTGCGTACCCTGGGGGTGATGGTGATGAAGAAGGGATCGAGATTGCCCATGTATCGCTAGTCAGGGCAATGGTGCTGAAGGTCCCGATGGCGGTAACCAGTAGTTTTCCTCCTTCTTTTTTGTTGCACGCTCGTGTATTTTTTGACGGCGTCTTCATGATCCTTTGAAAAATGTTTATGAAATGGAACATCCAGATTGTTTTATGCATCTATTTCTTTTTTTATGGTTAGTTTTCTATACTTGTCTATTTTTTGCTTTTGTTTCTTGTTTGAGAGAGGTTGAATCGCATTGGAACTTATCATGGACCCTGCTGGTATATGTTAGTTCGAGCAAGGTCGAACATAACCGAAATTTGATTACGACCAAAGGCTAGTAGGTGTTTTTTCGAACAAGGCCTACCATAACCTTGATTTACTTACGGTCGAGGGACAATAGGTGTTAGTTCGAACAAGGTCAAACTTAACCTAGATTTACTTACGGTCGAGGGCCAATAGGTGTTAGTTAGAACAAGGTCGAAAGTAACCTAGATTTAATTATGGCAGAGGGGCGGTAGGTGTTAGTTCGAACAAGGTCAAACATAACCTAGATTTAGTTATCGTTGAGGGCGGATAGGTGTTAGTTCAAACAAGGTCGAACATAACCTAGAGTTACTTATTTCCAAGGGCCGATAAGTGTTAGTTCGAACAAGGTCGAACGTAACCTAGATTTAATTATGGTCGAGGGCCGGTAGGTGTTAGTTAAAACAAGGCCGAACATAACCTAAATTTAGAAAGATGTGCTGATAAGTGTGAAGTTTGCTGAAACCATAAAATTTAAGCATTGTTGCATTGGTCATACACTTGGAGAAATTTACAAATTTTTGGGTGTTGGCTGGCATTCCAGTCCCAGTCCCAGTCTATCTAGTCCCTTCATTGGTTGACCTGGAGAGTGTTTGAGAGGTCGAGTAATGTACTAGCCATCTCTGCAACATCTTTGCGTACTTCAACTTAATGTGTTCCCTTCATCACCTTGTTAAAACCTCCTTGAGTAAATCATATTGGCAGAAAAGTCAATTGAGGGAAAAAAGAGTACGACTTAGGGGCTGCTTTATCTCTTAAAAGTTTAAATACTTGAGGTGGGTAATATTTCAGTTGTTTGGTAGTAGCTTTCCTTCCTGTTTTTCTAGTTGGAATAACCCGTTGTTTTCTTTTTCCATGATTTTGTACGGACAGTCCCAATTAGTTCCTAGCTTGCCTTCCCGTAGGTCTTCGCTTGCTTGTGTTTTATCTTAAGCAAGTAGTCCCCGACTTTGAGTGGACTGGCCCTTGCTTTCTTGTTATAACAACAGTCTGCTTGCTATTTTAGGGTGATCATTCTTATATAGGCCATGCCTCTTCATTCTTTAACTTTGTCGAGCTCTTGTCTTCTACTTTCATTGTTACTTGTATTGCTCTTGTGGGAGTACTGTAACAACCCTTTCTAGAACCCTATTTATTTAAATAAGACATGACATGTTTTTTCTATTTTATGACTTGAGGGGATGGTTAGTTTGGGATTTGGAAGGGTTCAGTAGAAATCAGAACACTTGGTTCCTTAAGTTGGCCTTAAACGGCTAAGTTTGACTTTGGTCAATATTTTGAAAACAACATCGAAACTAGGATTTAATGGTTCCAATAGGTTTATATGATGATTTTTTACTTGGTCATATGTTTGGATTGAGTTTTGGATGTCTGAGGAGCATTTTGGCGCCTAATAGTGAAAGTTGGTTCTTTGAAGGTTTTAGAAGTACTTTGAATTTGGTTTGGAGCGGGTTTTGGTGATATCGAGGTCGAAATGGGATTCTGAGATTGAAAATAGTTCAATGATGCCATCTAAGAGTTTCACACAAACTTTGGTGTCATTCCCAGTAGCTTAAGTATGTTTTGGTGCATTGGGAGTAAATTGAAGAACTTGAAGTTCATAAGTTTGATTCAATTGGTTTTGGTCTGATTCTTAGTTTTAATGTTGGTTCAAGTATTTCGAGAGTTCGAACGAGTCCGTTCTATGATTTCTAACCTTTTGGTATGCTCAGGTAGGTCCCCGGGGGCCCGTGTGTCAATCGGATGAGGCTCAGACCAAGTTAGAAATTGGGAGCAACAACTGAAGATCACAACTGCTGGCACAATCGCATTTGCGCTTGGCCAGCCGCAGGTGCGAGCCATTATATCGCAGAAGCAGACCATACAAGGGAGGCCAGTGACCACATATGTGGCCAATAGGCCGACCTGCCGATGCGCAAGTGTGAAACCATCCATCGCAAAAGCGGCACTTACGCTGCAGTAGCAGGGTCGTAAGAGCGGCATATGAACCGCAGGTGCGAGAATCGCTAGAGGTAGACCCCAAATTTAATGTGGGACCTAGATATTTAAGCTCATTTATTACGTTGTTTGGGCAATTGTTTGAGCTCTTAGAGAGGGGATTTTATCTGGCACATTGAGGTAAGTAATTCCTACTCAATGGAAGTTAAATACATAGTTTAGGGGTAGCTTATAACATGTTAATTAGTAAAAATATGGGTTTAGTTGAAAACCTAGGTTTTTAATAAAAATGAGATTAACCACGAAATTGATTATGGAATTTTGTGATATCATATATTTGAGTTCACAAGGTTATAGGTAAAAACTTTCTTCAAAAATTTTCAAAATCCGGGCACGTGGGCCCAGGTGTAAATTTTAGGAATTTTTAAAAATAGGCTTGGGAAACTACTTTGATAGTTAGGATATGAACTTTTAAGCATGTATTAATTATTTTAAATAACATTTGACTAGTTTCGAGTCGTTTGACGCCAAATAGAGGGCTTGGGCATAATCTAGGACCGGAAAGTAGGCCTTGAGACGAAGTAAGTCTCTTTTCTATCCCTGTAAGAGAGAATTAACCCCATAGGTGAACTTAATTAATATGTGCTGCTATTTATGGGGTTTACATATGCATAAAGTGACGAGAGTCCATACGTAGCTACTATTCGTGCTTATGTCTGGGTAATTTTAGGTTTACACCATGCTTTGTGGATATCATTATCTGATTTTATTTGTTAATTTTATCGAATGGGGCTAAGTTGACAATTTTAAGATTTTAAAAGTTTCAAATTGAATTTCTTTATTTTGAAAAGATTGTGTGATGTTATGATTAACTTGATAAATTTATATTTAACCGTGTCACTAGTATATTTCCTGAGCGATGCGACTTTTCCACTACTCTCATGGGAGCGGCCCTTTCGCCTCGGCAGGTTATATAGATGCATCTATGGTTCGTGCAGTTCGATCCACGGCAATGCAGACAGTTACGTATATGATTATTTGGATCGGGCCATCCGTCCTCGGCATAATTCGTATGGGATACTAATATTTGCAAGCCTATAATTTATTTATTGGCTTGAGAAAGTATTAAATGAGGGAAATAATTCGTTTCTTACTAAGAAGGATTATTTAGTTATTTCTTACTCTGAGTTCTATTGTCATTTTTATCTATCATGTTTAATATCAATTTCACATTTAATCTATTGTTGGCCCATAGTAAGTGTCGAAGTCGATCCCCCCATCACTGCTTCTTTGAGGTTAGACTAGATACTTACTGGGTATATGTTATTTATGTACTTACGCTACACTTCTGCACTTAATTGTGCAGGATCTGAGGTAGGTGCATCTTGATATTAGTCCGATGCACACACCTAATACCACTTCGAGACTTCATGGTGAGGCCCTACATGCCATTCTGTAGCAGCTGAAGTCTTTCTTTTGCTTATATTTTTGTCTATTTCACTTCAAACAATAGACTAGTATTCTTTTGTATATTCTACTAGAATGCTCATATACTTGTGACACTAGGTCTTGGCACACACTAGTAGACTTGTGGTTTTGGTTTTATTTCTACGACCATGATTGCATTTAGTTACTTTCATTTTAATTACTTGAAATCTGTTATTTATTTATTTTTTAAATTAAAGAAAATTTATTTAATTAAATAACTTATTGAAATGGGAAATTAACTAGATTGTTCACTGTTGGCTTTCCTAGCAATAGTGCTGAGCGCCATCACGACCTATATTATAATTGGGTTGTGAGAAGTACCCTAGGCTGGATTCTTTGACCTTGATCGATGTTACTGCATCAGCCCCATAGACCAACGAGTAGGGTATCTCTCATGTGCTTCTTTTCGACGTTGTTCGATAAGCCCATAGTACTTCTCGTAATATTTCCGGCCGCAGTCCCTTGGCGTCTTCAAGATTTTTCTTCATGATATTTAGTATTGATTTGTTGGAGGACTTTGCTTGCCCGTTTCCTGTGGGGTGGTATAACGTCAAGATTATCCTTTTAATATGCCATTTCTCAAAGAACTTGGTAGTTTTCTTTCCCGTGAACTGGTGTATATCGTCGCAGCTAATTGTTTTGGGGACGCCGAGCTGGCATGTGATGTTTCTCCATAAAAAGGTGATTACTTACTGTTCCCCTATTTGGGTGAATGCTCTTGCTTCCACCCATTTAGAAAAGTAGTCAGTTAAAACTAAAAGGAATTGTACATTACTCGTCTTACCAGGAGGAGGCCCACGATGTTCATTCCTCATTTGATGAACGACTAAGGTGAGGCGAATGAGTGGAGGTGATCGCCCCCTGGTGGATCACTGAGGCGTACTTTTGGCATTGCTAGCATCTTTTTATAGAGTCTACGACCTCCTTTTTCATGGCGGGCTACTAGTATCCTGCCCGTATGAGGCATTTGACTAGAGACTTATTGCTAGAGTGAGCTCCACAAAGGCCCTCCTAGTCTTCTTGAAGGATGCATTGAGTTTTGTTGGGACCAATCATTTTTCTAGAGGGCCTCCGTAAGTTCTCTTATACAGGTCATTATGGATGATACTGCATCTGGCCGATTCAATTCTCAGTTTCTTAGCCTCTTTTTTATCATCTGAGAATATGAAGTCCTGCAAGTATGTAATAAAGCGATTGTGCCAGTCCTAAATTAAGTTTATGGTTCTTACTTGGTCGAGTGACGAGTGTAGGAGGCGGACCACATTTCTAACTCCAGTTGTAATATTTTTGGTAGCTGCGACTAGCTTAGTGAGGCCATCTGCCTTAGTGTTCCATGCTCGTGGAATTTGGTCGAGTTGATATTCGTCAAAGTTAGGCAGAAGCTTGCAAATTTTGTTCTGATATTTTTGGAATTGTTGTTCCTTAATTTAGAAAGTCCCTAACCTGACCACGAGTTGGGAATCACAATGTAGTATTAATCGTTTCTCCCCATACTTGAGTGCTAGCATCAAACCTACAATTAAGGCCTCATACTCGTCCTTGTTGTCAGTCATATCCGGGCACTTTATGGACTAGCAAATTAATTTTTTGGTTGGGACTTCGAGTATGAGTCCAAGTCCGGACCGTGATGCATTGGACAGGCCATCAATTTACAGGACCCACTAGTCTTATGTTTGGAGGAAAGCTTGAGCAGCTTCTCTTTTATTTTCGAGCATTACTTTGGCGCTGAAGTTGGCGATGAAGTCAATGAGCACTTGTGACTTTATTGTTGTTCGCAGCTGGTACTTGATATCTTGCTCGCTCAGCATGATATCCCATTTGGCTAATTGTCACGACCCGACCAGTCATTTTGAGATTTTGCACTTTGATTGCCTATTCTCGAGCATGACTAGCCCCGTGTAATGCATTATGACTGATGTAGATCATTGGTTTTGGTTTTCAGGAAAATATGATTGAAATTGAAGGAATAGTTTCAGTGGAAAGCTTTGAATTTCAAAAGTTTGACCAAGAATTGACTTATTTGTATATGAGCTCGGATCAGAGTTTTTATGATTTGGTTAGCTTTTTTGGGTGATTTATGACTTAGGAGCATGATCAGAATTGGTTTGGAGGATCAGTATAAAATTATGCTTGAATTGGCAAAGTCAGTATTTTGGCGAATCCCGGTTGATAAGTGAGATTTTGATCTGAAGGTCAGCATGGAATTTCGAGAGATGCGGTAGTTTTTCTATGTCAATTGGGACGTGTGTGAAAAATTTCAGGTCATTCGGACGTCGTTTAGTTGGGTTTTTTTGATCGAAAGAGTATTTCGAAAGTTTTTAGAAACTTAGGCTTGAATTCAATGAATTTTGAGTAATTTGATGTTGTTTGAGGTGTTTTAATGATTGGAACAAGTTTGAATAACGTTTTAGGATGTATTGGAGTTTTTGGTTGAGGTCCTAGGGGCCTCGAGGTGATTCCGGATGGTTAACAGAAAGTTTTGGACTTATGAAGTTGGAAATTCGCTACTGCTTCTGGTGTATTCGCTTCGGTAGATTTGGGACCGCAGAAGCGGTCTCGCAAATGCGGCATTCATTTCACAGAAGTGGAGTCTTGCCCTAATAGAATTTTCGCAGAAGCGGAAGACGCAGAAGCGGGATTTCGACCGCATAACCGGTCTTGGACCTACGTGAGTTTCCGCAGAAGCGGAAGGTTGACCGCAAAAGCGGAAGTCTCAGAAGCGAAAATATGACCCTAGATGCGGTTTCCCCTGGTCAGAAATATTAAAGTTTATCTTCACGAATTTTTGAAGGGTTTCACATTTCTAACTTTGGACTTGGAGAATAGTAGGAGATTTTGAAGAGGGATTCCAAGGGACTTCGTTAAGGTAAGGATTTTTGGACCTAAACCACGATTCTATGGTGTTATTTCATGAATTCAGAGTGAAAATTTAAGGAATTAGTGGACAAAAATGGTAGTATAAGGCTTGAACTTAAGGGAGCTAAGAGTAGGGATTTGAGGGGTCAAATAGACTCCGATTTTTGTTATTTTGATATGTATGAACTCGTGGAGAGATAAGGAAGCTAATGATGTGAAAATTTTTGAGTTTCAAGAAGTGGGCCCGGGGCTCGAATTTTTCCAATTTCGGTATTTTTGATGTTTTTTGATTATTTTTGCTTGGGTATTGTCCCTTTAGCATATTATGACGTATTCGTTGTGGTTTTGGTCCGATTCGACACTTGAGGAGGCTGATTTTAGAGGCAAGGACATAGCGAGTTAGAGCTTTGGTCGGGTTGAGGTGAGTAATGATTGTAAATTATATTCTGAGGGTTTGAAACCCCATATTTCACAACGTAGTGCTATATTGAGGTGAAACACGCGCTTAATGATGAACACGGGGTTGTTTATTACTGGGGATTGTCACTTGGTCCGTCCCGATTGATATTTTTACCGCGTGTTTAACTGAGATGTGTTTGTTATCAACATGATTTGAGATTATTGCCATATTTTGGGCATCATGCCGACTACTTGAGTTCTTCGTGGATTTTTATCAGTGTTTCCTTACTATTTGATATACTACTTGAAATCAGTCATGTCGATTATACTGTTTTACAAACTCAACCACTTTTAATTGAATTTTTGAGATTTAAATGGTATTTCCAATGTTGTTTGGGCTGAGCATTACTATTTTATTGATGCCCGAGGGGCTTATGATGTTTTCTGGACTAAGTGAGGCCGAGGGCGTGAGATACATTTATATGCCACGAGGTGGCTCGAGTGACGTGAGAAGGCTTTCAGGCCTTGTGAGTGATGTGAGGAGGGTTTCAGGCCTTGTGAGTGATGTGAGGAGGCTTTCAGGCCGTGTGAGCATTCTGAAGAGGCTTTCAGGCCTTGTGAGTGATGTGAGGAGGCTTTCAGGCTTTATGAGTGCTGTGAGGAGACTTTCAGGCATTATGAGTGATGTAAGAAGGCTTTCAAGCCTTATGTTGATATAGCGCTTGGGCTGTATGGGGCCCCTCTGGAGTCTGCAGGCCCACAGTGAGCACGGGTACCCATCTGTTATGAGAGTGAGCCCGAGGGGATGATACTATTTCGAGAGTGAGCCCGAGGGGCTGATACTATTCTGAGAGTGGGCCCGTGGGGCTGATACAAGTGATTGTGAGGTAGCCCGAGGTGCTGGTACAGTCATGAGATATTGCCCGAGGGGCGAACCTTTATGTGTTCATCTTTCATATTTACTTGTCATTGCACCTGCTATATTGTGGTATTTGTGCCCAAGGGGAAGATTTTCTCTGCTTATCGACACTAATTATTTTGCAATCATTGCGTAACTGTTGAGAAAGTCATTTTTAAAGGTGGTTTAAACTAAGCTAAGTTTATTTCTAAAGATTTTACAGCTTCCCTGTTTTTCTCAAAAGGGTTTTGCACTGCCTCTATACAGCATGATGGTTTGCTTTTCGTGATTGCTTACTTGTCAGTTGTTATCTACCTTTGTTACTCACTGAGTTAGAGCACTCGCTTTACTCCCTGCACCTTGTGTGCAGATGCAGGTAATTTATGAGCTTGGTGGCAGTTTATTGGAGTTAGCAAGGTAGTCGCCTGGCGATCGCGACTCTGTTTATTATGTTGTATTCCTCCTTCTATATTCTTATTATTTTTCCGACCATTTCGGTCTTGTGGTGTATAGACTGTTGTAATATATGATCATGACTAGTGACACTCCGATGTCCGGCTGTGTTTGGGTTGTACTTCCGCCTTGATATGTAATTATCTACTTAAAATAAGAAATCAGGTTTTAGCATGTTTTATTGCTGTTTAGCTATTTAATTCAAATTGGATATGTGTCGGCTGGCCTTTTCTTCATGAAAGGTGGCATCATGACTGGATCGGGGTTTGGATCGTGACAAGTTGGTATCAGAGCCTAGGTTATACATTGGCCTCACTAGTCATGAATAGGTTTAGCAGAGTATAGCGGATTGGTACAGAGGCGTCTGTATTTATCCTCGAGAAGCTGCGGAACCTTTAGGAAAAACTTTGCATTCTTAAATTATTACCGTGTGTCCTTAATTCATCTTTAAAAGTAACGCTTGAAATCCCTTCCACGCATTCGCATGGGCGCATGAGCCCTCTGTATCAGATGTGCCTTGATGGCTTGTGATTCCCCGAATTAGGAGCAAGACGTGATCTCTGTGAGTTGATGTTGGGCGACTTGAGGCTGAATCTTTGTCTATGGCTTGAGCACCGAGGTGCTGATTGTGTGAGAAAGTGCTTTAAACATATATGTTAGGTATTGTCCCTATTAGTAGGAATGACGGCTGGATAGCTATGTGATGAGTATGTTAGTACTGCGAGATGTTTCTATATGACTTGGAAGTGTCGAGGACGATTTGTTGGATGATAGGTGAACTAGTAAGTGTATGATTCCCATTATGATGGGATGTGTAGCTCCGAATTTTAGGTGTTTGAAGAATATTTTCAAGTCTCCTAATTGGGAGTGAAGTAAATTGCATGTTACTTTCACGCAATTCACAGGGTTCAACAAGCAATCGATATTTCACGATCAAGGGTGTAATACTCTTTGTAGTAGCGGTCCTTATATATCGTATTAACAATCGAAATATGGTCGAAAGAAAAAATCTCTATTTGATAGGGCTTCTTCCTATACCTATGAATTCCGGTATGAGTTTAGACTCATGAAGACTAAGTGACTGTGTAATGTGTATGACGCTGGAAGGTATACAGAAATGTTATATTGAGGCGAAGCTGGTGGTTTATCTCCGGCGGAGTGTTCTAAAGTGGTGTGATTCTTATGTGTATGTTGGAAGATCTCATATGTAAGTGAAAAGTATATATTAAAAATTTGGAATTTCGTTTCGCCTAAGAGAGTGGGCTTAACTGTTGCGGGAATGAATGCGAGATTTGCAAAAGATTTATAGTACTAGACATATTAGTTAAACAATAAAGAAAATACAGAGATTCTATCGTCAAAGCTAAGCTAAAATGCCCAAATGGCTACAAAATCGCTTCTCACGAGCGCAGATGCGTTCAAAAAATGTCTGTGCCCTAAAAATGGAAAAATATTATTTTATACTAAGATGGAACAACTGGACAAAAATGATCTTGCGGGGTTAGTACGGACCACACAAAGTGCATCACGGCCGCACAAGGCTATGAACTATGCAAGATCAACACTCTGAACCAGGGCTTCGCGAACCGCACAAAATGGACCGCAGCCGCGGAGGCATCTAACGCGGTCCGCACAAACTCGACCGTGGACCGCATGGGCTTGAAGTTGGGGACTTGATATCTCTCTGAAGATAGCTTCTGCGGACCGTATAAAATGATACTGCAGTCACGGTGCCTCCAATACGGGCTGTACAGCTTGTACCGCGGCCGCACTGCATTGATGCCTTCAATTTCCAGCTCTCTGAATCTCCTTAGTGCGGGCAGCACAAAGTGCACCACGCCCGCACTAGCTCTGTTTGTTTTGAGTAGTCTTGTTTTTGGTACTTGTGCATGTTTCACTCCTTTTCAGCTGATCTCTGACAATTCGTCACTTTGTCGAGCAAATCTGCACAAAACAGAACGTGACTGTGGAGATCCACCGCGGTCCACATAAAATGTAGTGCAACCATGGTGGAAAACTTCAGAGAAACCTAATCTTACCCATACCATGCGGCCCTCACATAATGGACTATGACTGCACTGGAAACTTCAGAGACCTGTATATTTTTCCATCAAGCCTTACATTACATCAACAGAACCCTACAACATCTCACAACCAATTAGCCTAAAAATCAATCCTATGCTACAAAGAAAATCAAAGAAAACAAGAAGAAAAAGACATGGGTTGCCTCCCAAGAAGCGCTTGATTTAACGTCGCGGCACGACGCATGTTACCATATTACTTGAGATGAAGAAGCGCCACCACGTGGCTGTCATCAATCTTTCCAAGATAATGCTTGACCCGGTGCCCATTAACGGTGAAAAATTTACCATTTTTGTTCATTAGATCAAGGAATCGAACGGGGTCACAACCACAAATTCAAATGGCCCACTCCACTTTGATTTAAGCTTTCTTGAAAACAGACGTAATCGGGAATCAAACAAAAGAACCAAATCACCAACTTTGAACTCCTTTCCACGAGCATATTTGTCATGAAGGTACTTCCTCTTGTCCTTATACAAGGACGAACTGGAGTAGGCATGGAACCTAATTTTGTCAAGTTCATTGAGTTGTTCAACACGAAGATTGGCTGCAACATCCCATTCCAAATTCAACTTCCTCAAAGCCCACATGGCCTTGTGCTCTAATTCAATCGGTAAATGGCAAGCTTTCTCAAACACCAATAGATATAGAGACATACTAACCGGAGTCTTGTAAGCCATTCGATAAGCCCATAGAGCGTCATCCAACTTTTTCTACCAATCAGTCCTATTAGCATTGATCTTCTTTGACAAGATACTCTTGATTTACCTATTGGGGACTTCCACTTGACCACTAGCTTGGGGATGATAGGGGGTAGAAACCTTATGATCGACACCGTACTTAGAAAGCAATGTGTCGAAAGCTTTATTGAAAAAGTGAGACCCCCCCTCACTAATAATCGCACGAGGAGTGCCAAACCTTGTGAAAATGATGTTTTTAAGAATCACAACAACACTTCGCGATTTATGGCTAGGAAAAGCCACGACTTCAATCCATTTTGAGACATAATCAACTGCCATTAGAATGTAAGTGTTCCCACAAGAGCTATAGATTCCCCAAGCATCAAAGATATCCACTTTGAGAATTGTATTGAGAGTCAATTTCCTATTTTATATTCATACTATTGTACTATTTCCATACGGTTGTGTTTAGATGTTGTATCAAACTCTTTAGAGCTTATAACTTGTACTACCGGGTTTTGGGAATTATAAATTTGTAGATATTTCTACTTCAAGTCTATTAAATTTCCTTTATTACTGTGGTATTTTTCGTATGAGTTAGGGTTACCAAGTCCCTGAGACTAGGTGCTCTCACAATACCTAAATGGAGGGAAATTTAGATCGTGACAAGTTGGTATCCGAGCTCTAGGTTCATAGGTGCTACGAGTAATAAGCGAGTTTAGTAGAGCCTTGCAGACCGGTACGGAGACATCTATACTTATTTTTGAGAGGCTACTGAACTGTTAGGACAATCTCACTTCCTTCATCCCTATCATGTGAGATTATTAATCTTGGAGTTTGAATTTTATCCTTCCATTCTCTCACCTACTGTGAGGGCACGAGCTATGGTTATCGATGATGCTGCTCTCGGAGCAGATGTTGCTAGAGGTAGATGTAGAGGCTGAGTAGGAGTACGTGTCACAACTAGACCACATTCTAGAGCAGTAAGTTCATGTTGGTCAAGTTCCATGTGTCAAGGAGACAGAATCTGTTGTCCTAGTTCATCTCATAGTCACGGCAGCAACATTTGAGGAAGGGCAATTCAAATTTGCAAGGTTTGAGGACTATGGTCCTCCTACATTCAGTAGTTGGGCTTCAGATAGTGCACTGGGTTTATTGAGTACTACCGTTACATTTTCCATACTTTGGATATTGTTGAGATGATTGGGGTTGCTATTATTACATTCCAGCTTAATGGAGCGGTTTATCAGTGGTGTCGGACATATGAGTTGGGTTGCCGACCGATGTAGCTTCACTTACATGGTGTGACGACCTGGCCGGTCGTCTTAAGAATTAATACCCCGATCCCTTATTAACTGCTTTCTCCAAGTTAATTTCTGCTAATTTGATTTACTGGGACGTTCGGTTTTGAGTTTCAGAGAGTTTTGGGGCACTTAGTCCCTAAATGAGAGCTTAAGTGTTGGAAAGTTATACATAGTTAGAATAGTGTGGAGATGGCCTCGGAATGGAAATTCGATGGTTTCATTAGATTCGTTAGGTACTTTCAAGGTTAAGTGTGTGTTCGGATTTTGTTTTGGAGTTTCGTAGCTAATTTAGGCTTTAAATACCGAAGTTTGAATTTTGGAAGTTTCCGGTCCGATAGTGAGATTTTAATCCAATGGTCAGAATGGAATTCTGAGAGTTGCAATAGCATTGTTATTCCATTTGGGATGTGTGTGCAAAATATTAGGTCATCCGAACGTAGTTTGGTTGGGTTTTTGATCGGAAGCATATTTTAGAAGCTTTTAGAATACTTAGGCTTGAATTTGATGAGTTTTGGTAATATGATGTTGTTTGAGGTGTTTTGTTTATTAGAACAAGTTTAAATGAGGTTTTAGGATGTGTTGGTACTTTTGATTATGATCCTGGGTGCCTCGGGTGAGTTTCGGGTGGTCAATCAGACCATTTTCTAATTTGAAAAGTTGCATATTTTGGAATAGCTACTGTAGAAGATTTTGCCCTTCGCGATAGAGTAGGGTGAGTCGTGATCGCGTAGAAGGAATTTTGAGGGCCAGGATTTAGATCTTCACATTCGCGTTTGAAGGCTTGCATTCACGAAAAGTTTGGTTTTTGGGCTTCGCGTTTGCATGAGTTTGTCCCTGCTCACGTATGAGAAATGTGGTCCAAGAGCAGTTGTGCTTCGTATTCGTGTATGTGGGATCGCGTTCGCATAAGTGTATAAGGCTGAAGAATCGCATTCGCATGTCTTGAATATTTGCTCTTCGTGATTTTTGAGGTCGCGTTTGCATTGTGGATTTTTGAGGTCTTGAATATTTGCTCTTCGTGAACGCGAGGCTTGTGTTGCGATCGCAAAGAAGGAACGGTCAGTCCTGGCAAAATGTTTTAAAACATTTCATCCGCGAGTTTGGCGCTCATTTACTCCTTTGTTGATCTTTTTGAGAGCTTTTTGAGGTGGGTTGAAGAAGGATTCAAGGGGAATCACTTGGAGGTAATGTTTTTGATAAAATAACTCATTTTTGTGTGATTAAATACCTAAGTGATAGTGAGAAATTTGGGGAAAAGGGGTAATTAGGGCTTGAGTTTAAGAGACCTTTAAATGAGAATTTCAGGGGTCATTTCGACTCCGATTTTTGTATTTTTGTTATGTATAGACTCGTGAGAGTATGAAGTTTCTGAAAATATAAGTTTTATGTCATTTCGAGACATTGGCCTGAGAAGCATTTTGGTCATTTTGCCTAATTTCGCGTCTTAGCTTTGGATTAAATTGTAGAATCAATTGTTTGAGATGTTATTTATGATATGTAATTAAATTGAATAGATTTGGGCCATTTGGAGTTGAATACTCGTGGCAAAGGCGTGATTTCTTGATAATTTTGAACTGATTCGAGGTAATGGCTTGTCTAACCTTGTGTGGGGGACCTCTCCCCTTAGGATCAGATATTTGGTGATTGAATTTCCTTGTGCATGAGGTGACGAATGCGTGCTTGTGCAAGTTGTTAAAAAATTTGATTTTCCGTAAAATATTCCTTAGCATGTTCATTTCCGTGCTTTACTGTATTTGCTGACTTAACATGTGGTTAGTTAGAAGAGCATGTTCAGTTGACTTAAATTGTCTGCTTGCTTAAACTGCCTTAGTTGCATTCTATGCAACATGTTAGGCTAGAATTGACTATTTACTTATACGAAGTTGGCATTTAATTCAATATTCTGGTGTCACTATTGTGTGTATTAATTGGGACTACGGAATGACCTTCCAGGAGATCCCCTATATGGAAGTTATGATTTGGACTAAGGTGTGGGATATTGAGAGATCCCTGGCATTATATTGAGGATACCAAGAGATACTCGGTATACCAAGAGATCCCTGGCACTTATATCGAGGATACCAAGAGATCCTTGGGATAGCAAGAGATCTCTGACACTTATATTGAGGATACCAAGAGATCCCTGACATTTATATTGAAGATACCAAGAGATCCTCATAATACCAAGAGATATCCACTATATACATTGAGGATACCAGGATATCCACAGGATACTAAGAGATCCCCGATTTTTATTTTTCTTGTTAGGAGTGGTATTTTGCTCGTGTTCTGCTTTTATTTCTATTTTTCCATTGTTATACTCTTGTTATCTATATAGACTCTTGCTGTAGATTCTCAATTATACTGTTTTTCTTATCCTGTTATTTTTATTATTATTTTTCCGCAGTAGCGCCCTGACCTTTCTCGTCACTACTCAACAGAGGTTAGGCTTGGCACTTACTGAGTACCCTGTGGTGTACTCATGCCCTTTCTGCGCATGTTTTTCATGTGCAGATCCCGGTACTTCTGTATATGATTACTATCCTTGAGGCAGGGAGAGCTTTTGGAGACTTCGAGGTACATCTGCCGCGTCTGCAGACCGAAGAGTCTCCATATTTATTCTATCTTGTAGTGTTAGTCTTTCTATCGCACTGTTGATTAGATGCTCTGGAAATTAGAGCACTTTATTGTATTTTCTTCTAGCTTGTGTTCCCGTGAGTTTCTGAGTTTTGGGAAATAGTTTTAGAAGTTTGAGCTATTGTGTTGTATATGCCGAGTGGCATTTCATATTCCACTCTTATTTTGCTAATTTAGTTTTAAGTTATAATTCTGCAAGTCTTGATTGTTTTTCCGTACTTGTTAGGATTACCTAGTTGTAGGGACTAGGTAATGTCATGACAGTTCACAGAGGGCGAACTGGAGTCGTGACAAGTTGGTATCAGAGCTCTAGGTTCATAGGAGTCACGATACACAGGCTGGTTTATTAGAGTCTCATTGATCGGTACAAAGACGTCTGTACTTATATATGAGAGGTTATGTAACGGTTAGGATAAATTTCACTTTATTTGATTTCCTTGTCGTGCGAGATTTTTGATATCACAACTACACTTCTGTCTTTCTATTCTCTCATAGATAGAGAGGACATGTGCTTCTCGAGACGATCAGACACATGCACCCCCTACTGCAGCCGTCAGAGGCCGGGGCCGAGGTAGAGATCGAGGGCGCATGTAGTGCAGCCAAAGCACCTGCGCAAGCTAATGCCGAGGCACCACCAATAGTTCCAGCCGAAGTCCAAGAACCTGACATGCTTACTACTGCTACTACTACTCTTGCTTTTCAGGAGACTCTGGCACAGTTCATGAGCATGTACACCATTTTGGCTCGGGTAGGGTTGCTTTACCTTGCTGCAGCCACATCCTAGGCTGGGGGAGGAGCATAGACTCCCGCTGCTCACACTCCCGAGAAGCGAGTGCATGTTGAGCAGGTCCTTGAGATCATTCCTATACCACCTGCAGTGCTCGTTCAGACCGGGGACAGGGCAACGACTTCCAAGGATGAGCAGTTGAGGCTTGAGAGGTTGAATAAGTAAAAGCCTTCTGTATTCAATGGTCTTGCATCGGAGGATGTTTTGGGTTTTCTTGATGAGTGTTACCACTATATACGTACCATGGGTATTTGAGGATTCATTAGGGTTTCACTACCTTCCAGCTTCGAGGGGCCGCCTATGAGTGGTGGCGCACCTATGAGTTAGATAGTCCAGATGAGGCTTCTTTATTGACTTGGGCTCAGTTTTTAGATCTACTCCGGCGAGAGTAAATCCCTCAGAGCCTTAAGGATGCATGGCATGCAGAGTTTAAGCATTTGCGCCAGGGTGCTATGGCTGTTTCAGAGTATGCTGTCCGTTATACCAGTTTGGCTAGGCATGCACCAGCCTTTGTTGCTACTGTTCGCGAGAGGGTATACCGATTTATTGATGGGCTTATTCCCAGCTTCATATCTAGCATGGCTCGTTAGTTAGAGATGGATATTTCTTATCCATAGGTGGTGAGCATTGCTAGGAGGATTGGGGGTATCCATGTTAGGGAGAGAGAGGAGATGGAGGCCAAGAGGTCTTGAGAGTCAGGTCTCTATTCTGGTGCTCGTACCCCAACTACAGGTCATCAAGGTAGGGGTTATATAAGTCACCCCGTTCATTCAGCTCTTCCAGCAGCTAGCGGTGCTCCAGCTCCAGCTCCTCTTAGGCCTCAGGAGCCTTATTATGCATCTTTAGTTTCTACCGCGCCTTGTATAATGAGTGCTTTCAGAGGTAAGTCCAGCAGATCTGGCCCTAGCTATTCAGAGCCACCACGTCCCCCCCAGAGCTTGTTTTGAGTGTTGTGACACACGCCATGTGGTGAGGGATTGCTCTAGACTTGGGAGGAGTGCACCTCCACAGACTTCTCAGCCATAGCATGCCCCAAAGAGTTCTTAGGCCATGGTTCAAGCTCCAGTTGCTACCCCACTTGCTCAGCCAGCTAGATGTGGAGGCGGGGGAGGTAGAGGTCGCCTTATTGGGGGAGTCCAGACCAGATACTATGCCATGTCTGCCCGTTCCGAGGCCGTTTCCTCCGATTCTGTCATCACAGTATTTATTGTAGTTTGCCACAGAGATGCATCAGTTCTATTCGATCCAGGCTCTGCTTACTCTTATGTGTCTTCTTACTTTGCTCCATATTTTGGTGTACCTTGGAATTCTTTGAGTTCTCCTATTTATGTTTCTACTCTTGTGGGAGATTCTCTTATTGTGGACCGTATTTATCGGTCTTGTTTTGTTGCTATTCATGGTTTTGAGACCAGAGCAGACTTATTGCTACTCAACATGCTTTATTTTGATATTATTTTAGGCATGGACTGGTTGTTGCCCCATTATGCTATTCTTGATTGTCGTGCCAAGACCATGATGCTGGCTATGCCATGTGTACCACATGTTGAGTAAAGTGGTTATCACTTTCCTCAAAGCTCAATGTATTGTTGAGAAGGGGTGTGCCGTGTATTTAGTCTATGTGAGAGATGTGAGTGTTGATACCCCTTTTGTTGATTCAGTCCTAGTGGTACGGGATTATCCTAATTTATTTCCAACAGTTCTTCCGGGCATGCCTGCTGATAGAGACATCGATTTTGGCATTGATTTGTTACTGGGAACTCAACCTATATCTATTCCTCCATATCGTATGGCTCCTCCCGAGTTGAAGGAATTGAAGGATTAGTTACAGGAATTGCTTGATAAGGGTTTTATCCGGACCGATATTTCACTTGGGGTGCTCCTGTCTTGTTTGTGAAGAAAAAGAATAGTTCTATGCGTATGTGTATTGATTATCGCTAGTTGAACAAGGTCACAGTGAAGAACCTTTATCCTTTGCCTCGTATTGATGATCTGTTTGACCAGCTTCAGGGCATACAGGTGTTTTCTAATATTGATTTGCGTTCAGGTTACCACCAGTTGAAGATTTGAGAGGTAGATATCCCAAAGACTACTTTTAGGACTTGGTACGGTCATTACGAGTTTCTTGTTATGTCATTTGGGCTTACCAATGCCCCAGCAGCCTTCATGAATTTGATGCACAGTGTATTTCGGCCATATATCAACTCTTTTGTCATTGTCTTTATTGATGGCATTCTGGTGTATTCCCAGAATGGGGAAGATCATGAGCAGCATCTGAGGACAGTGTTTCAAACTCTGAGAGAGAAGAAGTTATATGAAAAGTTATCAAAATGTGAGTTTTTGGTTGGATTCAGTGGCATTCTTAGGCCACGTAGTATCGAGTGAGGGCATTCGGGTGGATCCGAAGATGGTAGAGGCTTTGCAAAGTTGGCCTAGTCCATCCTCAGCTATAGAGATTCGTAGTTTTCTTGGCTTGGTGGGCTTTGTGGAGGGATTTTTATCGATTGTAGACCCTATGACTAGATTGACCCAAAAAGGTGCTCCATTTCAGTGGACAGAGGAGTGTAAAGCGAGCTTTTAGAAGCTCAAAACAAATTTGACTACAACCCCAGTTTTGGTATTGCCTGCAGGTTCATGGTCTTATACCGTCTATTGTGATTCGTCGAGAGGTGGCCTTGGATCAGTATTGATGCAAAACGGTAGGGTAATTGCCTACGCATCCAGACAGTTGAAGATACATGAGAAGAATTATCCTGTCCATGATTTTGAGTTAGCTGCGATTATTTACGCCCTAAAGATTTGGCGCCATTATCTATATGGTGTGCCTTGTGAGATTTACAGTGATCATCAGATTTTACATCATTTGTTCAAGCAGAAGGATCTAATTTGCGCCAGCGGAGGTGGTTAGAGTTGTTGAAGGATTATGACATCACTATTTTATATCACCCAGGGAAGGCCAATGTAGTGGTTGATTCCTTGAGTTGGTGGGCGGAGAGTCTGGGAATTTTGGCATATTTACCAGCATTCAAGAGGCCTATGGCGATGGATGTTCAGGCCTTAGCTAGCGAATTATTGAGATTGGACCTTTCGGAGCCCAGTCGCGTTCTAGCTTGCGTGGTTTCTCGGCCTTCATTATTTGATCGTGTCAGGAACGGCAGTATAACCCTCATTTGCTTTGTCTTTAAGGACATGGTTCTACATGGTGATGCCAGAGATGTGACCATTGGCAAGGACGGAGTATTGAGGATGCATGAGGGGTTTGTGTACCTAATATTGATGGGCTGCGGGAGCGGATTCTATAGGAGGCCCACAGTTCACGGTATTCCATCCATCCGGGTGCTGCGAAGATGTATCAGGACATAAGACAATACTATTGGTGGAGGCGGATGAAGAAATATATAGTTGGGTTTGTAGCTAGATGCCTCAACTATCAGCAGGTGAAGTATGAGCACCAGAGACCGGGTGGATTGCTTTAGCAGATAGAGATTTCGTAGTGGAAGTCAGAGCGTATCACCATGGATTTTGTATCTGGACTCCTACAATTGAAGAAGTTCGATCCATTTGGGTTATTGTGGATAAGTTGACCAAGTCCGCTCATTTCATCCCTATGTGTACCACTTAACTTCAAAGCGATTGGCGGATATTTATATCCGGGAGATTGTCCGTCTGCATGGTATTGTAATTTGTATTATTTCAGAAAGTGGTACTCAGTTCACAGCAATTTAGCAGGAGTTGGGTACTCAGGTGGAGTTGAGCACAATGTTTCACCACCAAATGGACGGAAAGTTCTAGTGCACTATTTAGATTCTTGAGGATATGCTTTGTGCGTGTGTGATTGAGTTTGGAGGGTCTTGGGATCTGTTCTTTCCATTGGGCGGATTTTGCTTGCAACAACAACTATCAGTCCAGCATTCAGATGGCACCACATGAGGCTTTGTATGACAGGCGTTGTAGGTCTTCGGTAGGTTGGTTCGAGCCGGGTGAGACCATGCTATTGGGCACAGATTTGGTTCAGTATGCTTTGGAGAAGGTTAAGGTAATTCAGGATAGACTTTGTATAGCCCAGTGCAAACAAAGAGCTACGCGGACTGAAAGGTTCGTGATGTTTCCTTTATGGTTGGAGAGCGGGTTGTGCTTAGGGTTTCACCTATTAATGGCATTATGAGATTTGGGAAGAAAGGGAAGTTGAGTCTGAGGTTCATTGGCCCTTTTGACATATTGAGGCATATTCGGATGTTACTTATGAGCTTCCCTTACCTCCCAGCCTGGCAGGGGTTCATTCGTATTCCATGTTTCGATGCTCTGGAGATATCATGGTGATCCATCGTATGTGTTGGATTTCATTTTAGTCCAGCTGGACAAGGATCTATCTTATGTTGAGGAGCCAGTTGTTATATTAGATAGGTAGGTCAGGAAGTTGAGGTCAAAGTACATTGCTTTAGTAAAGGTTCAGTGGCGGGGTCAGCTAGCTTAGGAGGCAACTTGGGAGACCAAGCGTGACATGCGCATCCATTACCCCCATCTTTTCACTACTTCAGGTATGTCTCTATGCTCGTTCGAGGCAAACAAATGTTTATGTGTAGGAGGATGGACGACCCGGCCGGTCATCTTAAGAATTAATGCTTAGATCCCCAATTAACTACTTTTTCAAAGTTTATTTCAGCTAATTTGATTTGTTGGGATGTTAAGATTTGAGTTTCGGAGAGGTTGGGACACTTAGTCCCTAAATATGAGCTTACGTGTTGGAATGTTTTCCATAGTCAGAATAGTGTGAAGACGGCCTCATAATGAAAATTTGTTGGTTTTGTTAGCTTCGTTAGGTGAGTATGGGGTTAGGAGTGTGTTCGGATTGTGTTTTGGAAATCCATAGCTAATTTAAGCTTGAAATGCCAAAGTTTGAATTTTGGAAGTTTCCGGTCCGATAGTGAGATTTTGATCCAAAGTTTGGAATGGAATTCTAAGAGTTGAAGTAGCTTCGTTATTCCATTTGGGATGTGCGTTCAAAATTTCAGGTCATTCGGACGTGGTTTGGTTGGGTTTTTAATCGAAAGTGTATTTTGGAAACTTTTAGAAAACTTCGGCTTGAATTCGATGAGTTTTGGGTGATTAGATGTCGTTTGAGGTGTTTTGATGATTGAAACAAGTTTGAATGAGGTTTTAGGATGTTTTGCTGCTTTTGGAGTAGGTCTGGGGCCTCGAGTGAGTTTTGGGTGGTCAATCGGACCATTTTCTAATTTGAAAAGTTGCCGATTTTGGAACAACTGCTGCAGAAAATTTTGCCCTTCGCAATGAGGTGAATCGCGATCGCATTGAAGGAATATGGAGGGCCAGGATTTAGACCTTTGCGTTCTCATTTGAGGGCTTGCGTTCGCGGAAGGTTAGGTTTTTGGGCTTCGTATTCACATGAGTTTGTCCGCATTCGCGTATGATAAATGGGGTCCAAGAGCAGTTGTGCATCGCATTCGCGTATGTGGGATCGTGTTCATATAGGTGTATAAGTCTGAAGCATCGCGTTTTCATGGTCTTGGTCGCGTTTGCGTAGCGGATTTTTGAGGTCTTGAATATTTGCTCTTCGCGAACGCGAGGCTTGTGCCGCAATCGCGATGAAGGAACGGTCAGTGCTGGGCATAATGTTTTAAAACATTTCATCCGCGAGTTTGGTCCTCATTTACTCAATTGTTGCAACTTTTGAGAGCTTTTTGAAGCGGGTTGAAGAAGGATTCAAGGGGAATCACATGGAGGCAACGTTATTGAGATCATAGCTCATTTTTGTGTGATTAAATACGTAATTGATGGTGAGAAATTTGAGAAAAAATGGGTAATTAGGGTTTGAGTCTAAGAGGCCTTTAAATGAGGTTTTGAGGGGTCATTTGGACTCTGATTTTTGTATTCTTGTTATATATAGACTCGTGAGAATATGAGGTTTCCAAAAATATAAGTTTCATCTGATTCCAAGACATTGGCCTGAGGGGAACTTTAGTTATTTTACCTAATTTCGCGTCTTAGCTTTGAATTAAATCGTAGAATCAGTGGCTTGAGATGTTATTTACGATATGTAATTTAATTGAATAGATTTTGGCCATTTTGGAGTGGGATACTCGTGGCAAAGGCGTGATTTCTTGTTGATTTTGAGCCGATTCGAGGTAAGTAGCTTGTATAACTTTGTGTGGGGGGCCTCTCCCCTTAGGATATGATATTTGGTCATTGAATTGCCTTGTGCGTGAGGTGACGAACGTATGCTTGTGCAAGTTGTTGAAAAATCCGATTGTCTTTAAAGTATTCCTTAGCATGTTCCTTTCCCTGCTTTACTGTATTTGCTGACTTAACCTGTGGTTAGTTAGAAGAGCATGTTTAGTTGACTTAAATTGTCTACTTGCTTAAACTGCCTTAGTTGCATTACGTGCAACATGTTAGGCTAGAATTGACTATTTACATATACGAGGTTGGCATTTAATTTAATATTGTGGTGTCACTATTGTGTGTTTTAAATTGGGACTACGGAACGACATTCCAGGAGATCCCCTGTACGGAAGTTATGATTTGGATTGAGGTGCGGGATACCGATAGATCCCTGGCATTATTTTGAGGATACCAAGAGATCTTCGGGATACCAAGAGATCTCTGGCATTTATATTTAGGATACTAAGAGATCCTCGGGTTACCAAGAGATCCCCAGTGTATACATTGAGGATACCAAGAGATATTTGGGATACTACGAGATCCCCGGTTAAAATTCTTGTTGGGGGTGGTATTTTCCTCGTGTTCTGCCTTTATTTTTATTTTTTGTTATTGTACTCTTGTTATCTGTATAGACTCTTGCTATAGATTCTAAATTATACTGTTTATCTTATCTTGTCATTACTATTATTTTTTTTCCTCAGTAGGGCCCTGACCTTCCTTGTCACTACTCAACTGAGGTTAGGCTTGGCACTTACTAAGTACCGCTGTGGTGCACCATGCCTTCCCCATGCATATTTTTCATGTGCAGATCTAGGTACTTCTGCACATGCTTACCGTCCTTGAGGCAGGGAGAGCTTTTGGAGACTTCGAGGTTCATCTATCGCGTCCATAGATCGAAGAGTCTCCATCTTTATTCTATCTTGTAGTATTAGCCCATCTATCACACTGTTGATTTAGATACTCTGGAGATTTGATCACTTTACTGTATTTTTTTCTAGCTTGTGTTTCCGCGAGTTTTCATGTTTTGGGAAAGTGTTGTAAATGTTTGAATTATTGTGCTGTATATGCCGAATAACATTTCGTATTCCGGTTTCATTTTGCTAAATTTGGTTTTAAGTTATAATTCTGCAAAGTCTTGATTGTTTTTCTACACTTGTTAGGCTTACCTAGTTGTAGGGACTAGGTGCCGTCACGACAGTTCACAGAGGGCGAACTAGGGTTGTGACACACCGGTTCAATTTTTGGAAATATTTTGAGAGAGTTTGTACCTCAGTCACTTCAGGATGCATGTCATGCGAAGTTTGAATGGACGCGTCAGGGCACCGTGTCTGTATTAGATTATGCTAACAAATTTAGAAATTTGGCCAGGCATGCACCTGCCTTGGTCTTTACAGTTAGAGAGCGGGTCAGTAGATTTATTGAGGGGCTCAGACATGATATTCGGTTAAACATGGCTCGAAAGTTGGAGTCAGATGTTGTTTGAGCAGGTGGTAGGTTCGCTCTCCGGTTAGAGGCATGTGGGATCGTGGGTGAGAGGACTGACGAGATCAGGGCAGAGAGAGTACAAGGAGGCGAGGGGGCCTCATAGAATAGAGAGATCTGATGGTCCTTATTCTGGAGGCATGGTGTCACATGGTGGAGGTTTCGTGGGTCAGCTAGTTCTGTTTGCGCTTTAGGCTTCACACAGTGATTCAAGTGTTCATGGGTCTCATAGTACCCGTATCGCACAATTCCCACAGCCACGTCAATAGAGGGGTTACTTGGAATGTAAAGATACTAGCCACACATTGAGAGATTTCCCCTGATTTGGGGTAAATGTGTCACAACAAGGTATTAAGGTGAGTAGAGGGCGCCCAAGAGGGGGAGGCCTGACCCGTTGATGTGTATCATGTCACGTCCCCTTTTTCCTTCCCCCTTTTGACTGAGGAAGAGGTATCGATTTCGACATTCATGGGGTGTGATGACTCATTTTATTTTGGGAATTGGGTATTTGAAGAGTTGCCACCTAACGGATTATGGTGCATTAAGGCACCTAGAGCGATTAAATCTTTGGTTGGTTTGCATTATAGAGATTAGGGTAAGGGCTCGAGGTAACCTCGAGGGGAAGATTTTACGCACCCCCTTGGTCCATAACTATGGGTCCCGGCCGAACTTATATTCACAAATTAGTCCATATAAACAGTTTAATCGAGTAATTTGTTAAAGCACATTGGATAATACAAGTAGTAAGATAAAAAGTTTGAACAAGTTGTACAGCAAAGGTTTAAAAGAAAGAGAGGATTTGGGTGAAGAGGGTCCTAGGTTGGTTATCCTATAGGATCACCCATGCAATATATGGTAAAACACTCAATGAGGGACTACACATGACATTAATGCATAGTCATCATATCCCATGTCTACCCTTCCCATCCTCTTATTGGTCTTGCGAAGCGAGTGTTTGGTCAATGATTCCTATTTTGTGCCACTACCCGTCCCTTCTTAATGGTCCCGGAATGAGTTAGGACCTCTACATATGGGTAGTTCTAGATGTACCCCTAAGGTTTCGAAAGACAAAAATTTTAAGGCGACAGTCAAAACATTTAGGACTTTCACACATAATGGGAGTAATTATGAGGCTCAAAGTTTCCTCCTCAAATAAACATACAAGCAGCATGACTCAAACACAGTTAAGGTCTTATTAATTAATGTCCTAAAGCAAGATATCCAAGTGAATATGCAGAAACAGATAGAACCTTTTATCTCAGAAGTAATACCCTAGTGATTTCCTAGGGAATCCTTTTAAAAGTCTGTTAGAATTTGAAACGTTAAGCAGCAGAGACAGTTTCAGAGAAATACAATTTTGAAACGCCCTAAGGCTTGCCTTTATGCATAATACTGGTGCCTATATTAATGCAAAAACAAGCAGGTTTTTGAAATAGACTCCTCTAATACCAATAGGCATGATATCTAATGAGATTGATACAATTTTGAAAGAACTTGTTTCAGGAGAGGTTAATACTTAATAAGACCAATTTTTTAAAAAAACGAACGAGGTGTAGTGAAGTTGATATATTAGGCCGAATTAAATTATCAGGAAGTATTGCGAATAGAGATCCCTTTAGGCATGGTATGTAGGTGGATTACTGATTTTAATCTATTTGCAGCAACATACAGGAATACTCATTAGAACTGAATCAGAATTGAGTTTTATAGGAATGTCATCTATTGATTTAAGACATGATTTTTTGGAACCTATAAACATGGTTTCTAACATGACAAAATGCAGAACCTTGTGAACATGATTTCTACTTGATGCAAACAAACTTAAAAGTGAAATCCTATTGCCATGATTTCTATTTAGGCACAATAATCAGATTCAAGGGAGCAAACCTATGAGCATGTTTTCTATTTATGCAAGCAGTCAGACTTTTAAAAATAATGTCCTAAGAGTAGGATCTCTAACCATATCACCCCAGAAAGTATACTTCTACCCACCCTATTTTACTAAATACCCAAATATCTATTTATAAATTATTACAGGCCAATGAATAAATTACATAAGTAAAATAGAAAATCCGAAGCTATTCTATAGGGAGGCTTCAATTCGCCCAAGTTTTCCAAAGCATCCAATGGTCTCATAGCCCACAATTCTATAGACAAATCAGAGTCTAGGTACATCAAAGTTCCCTAAGGGTCTCAAGGACCCGGGACAATGCTTACACCTAGACTTAGCAACCAAGAATTGAACCAGTGCAGTGTAGAAAGGCCATCCTCAAAATGCCAGATTTTAGAGGGCTCTCAAGAGTATCCCAAGGTAGTACACATACTAAAGGGGGCAGAAATCATTGACTAAGTATAAAGTGAAAGTGCAGGACACTAGTTGAAAAAGTCTTATTAAAATACTGTATTAGAAATTATTTTGAAAGTAATTATTAAAGCAACAAAGATTGTTCGGAAAAAAAAGATTAAAGTTCGAACACCTTAGGGTAGGATCACACACAACTAGTTTACTGAATCCAAATGAATTCAGTAGTCACACAAGGGTCAAAAGTTTTGGGACACATAGAAATTTAGCTGCAAACACATAATCCAGCAATTGTTTTAGGACTGGTTTACACATGCTCATAAATAGTTGACACTGGCTTAGTCAGAAACCAGTCAGGAAGAACACAAACACATAGAAGGGTGATAGGAATTTGGGGATTCATAGGATGGTAAGTATACAATAAGCAAAAGATAATTGGTAAGACATGCTTTGAAACACACATAAGTGAATGCACTAATCTAAAGGAAAGGGAAGACACAATAACTTGCTGATAATGTAACTTAACTACAAGTTTCACAATAGAACCACAAGTAGAAGCTAACTAGAAATAAGGGAAACTGAAACAATAAGAGAAGCATGTTATTGTTGGAACTTTAAATTGAAAATAGGACATACCAGTGAAGAGAAAAGTAAGCAGAATGAGAGATCAAGAGAACACAAAGGATTAGACTTGGCTTGCAGCCGGCTAACAGTAGTAAATAGCACATGAGAGAGAGAAGTGATTTTAGTAAGAGAGGTAGTTTTTGAACCCAAGTGTTCTTCTATGTTAAATGGTTGAGGAACTCAGAATCAATTAATTAGAAAATCAGGGAAGTATTCCCTTAAATTATGATAGTTAATTCAAGTGGTAAGTAACATCAATATATAAGGAAAGAAAAGGAAAATTAGTACATGATTAATAAGGAAAGAATAGAAGTTCAATAATATATGGTATTCAATTAGGACTAGGTTCTGAAAACCCTAATTAAGGAATGATTCAGTAAAATAAAGTACCATAGTAGATAAGGAAATGAAATCGGTCAATTTAAACAGATGAGTAGATTTTTAGGGTTTTAAAAGGAAACCTTCCAATCAAACCATCAAATAAGGAAATCAAAATCAAATGAAGAGAGAGTCATGATTATATATTGCAACATATAAATAGAGAAGAACGAATAGACGTAGCAAACAGGTACAGTCAGCCATAGCATCAGAAAGAAGCAAGAGATGAACAAATAAAGATGAATAACAATCACACAAATAGGCTAACGACTCAGTAAAAAACTCATTCGCAGGATGGTAACAAACAAAATCTTGACAAAATCAAGTAGTCATGCTAAGACACAGAACAAAGATGATCTAAGAAATTAGGACTTTTAACAGAGGCTAGTTAAAAAGTAGTAAGAGCATAAGATCAGTCAAGAAAAGCAAGGAAACAAGTTTAGTCATAAATAAAAAGCGGTTAAAACAAATGTAGAAGAAACTCTGAGAAACCCTAATTCTAAGGAAAGTTAAACGGTTTAAAGTTGAGGATCTTTCAGAAGAAATTCGAGAATAGTGCAAAACATAGGAAGAAACATATTTAAAGCGTCAAAAATAGAACATATCTAAGAGATTCAAACGAAAGTTAGGGTTTCAAAGGAACCACCAAATAGAAACGGAAGAACCTGTTGTAAACTTCAAGGATCGTGACATATATGGTGTGATTCTGCCCGAAATCACATCGCAGAAGCCATGAACATCTTAAATAGAAACCCTACATCCAAATTGTCATGGACTAGGACACTTGAAGGCCTTAGATATGATGAAAAGGGCGATGAAGGATCCATTGGAAGCTTGGGGTGGAAAGGTGGTTGCCGGAGACGACCGGACTAGGAGGCGACGATTGAAGGGGATTAGGGTTAAGTTGAGATAGAAGAGAGAAGATGAGAGAGTTTGATGGTGGCACATTCTTTGAAATGGGATAGGGTTAGGGGTGTTCAGTTGGAATTAAAAAGGAAAGGGCTCATTTGGACTGTTGATTTGGGAGATCAATAGTCGGCATTTAACCGAGTAAGTGGGTTCCGATTTTGGGTAAGAGCTTATAGGGTCTAGGTTGGGTTGATGGGGTAGGTAATTAGGCTAGGAAGTGGGTTCAATTTGGCTAAGATCGAAAGCGAATTCTGGCTAAAAATTAAATATCCAATTTTTCCTATTTTAATTTATAATAAATAGTAAGTAATTTCTGGAAAAATAATTTAATGTGCTAAAATGATTTAAAATACATATTTATCATTATAGAAATGTGGGGACCAATTTTACGCATATAAAATATAATTATACCTTAATATAAACTAACATTGCAATTATATGTAATTTAGCTTAAAAAAATACTAAATATAATTATAAAAAAAATGCATAAAAATTATATTAGCCATATTTTGGCATAAGTATAGAAGTAAAATAAATACATTATCATAACAATAATTTTAGAAATAATTATTTGGGATTTTATGCATAAAAGGAAAAAAGACATATCAATTTAGACACTTAAAATTATAGGTAAAAATTATTAAACCTTGTGCATGCGTATATATATATATATATATATATATATATATATATATATATATATATATATATATATATATATATATATATATATATATATATATATATATATATATGATATTTTGAAGGTATTTATGCATATTTAGGGAAAAAATGGGTATCAACAGCTGCCCCTCTTTATCCGAAAAGGATGAAAGAGTTTTCGGGTAAAGAAATGATGGCCAATTATGACCGACTGAGATGTTTCAACAGACGGAGGCCGAAATCCATGTTTTGAGTTACCTACATATCCCTTGTTTTACATGAATCGAGCCATGTATAGTTCTTGATTCACCTGTGGAGTATGCCGATAAAATTAGTGCAAGAACGGACGTGAGATGAGGAAACAACTATGGTTAAGGTTGGGGAAGGTCAAAGGGAACGAGAGCGAGATCGCTCATGCCATGATAGCAGTTGCTTACTGGTTACCTGCAGATAAATGATGCTATAGACGTATTTGCGAAAATTTAAACATGATGTAAATTACCTTTGGACCATGAGGCTTGTCTTCGGACAGTTAAAGATGACGTCCTTGGACCATGATGTCCTGGGCCCATGAATTCTTTAGTGAGGGGTTCCCAGGCCATGAAATGGTGTTATTGGGTTATGAAAAGGGTGCCTCCAAACCATGACACCTTTGAATAATGATATGCAAATTTGAGAGATCCTCAGGCCATGGCATGGTGTCTTCTGGCTATGAGGATGGTGCATTTAGACTATGACGCATTTGGAAAAATTGGAAATGTTTCAGCCCATGATATGCAATAGTATGATGTAACAAGACATGGCTTAGTCTAGTGAAGTGGGGGTCAGAGCTTAGCCCGATTAAAAAGCAAGTAGATAGTAGTTGAAATAGAACGATATCTATGCAAAGGAAGGATAATGCTTAGTCCCGTGCAAGTGGGGAGGCAAGGATTAGGCTTATGAAAATATGAAGTCGAGGATTAGACTTATACAACTATAGAGTTAAGGACTAGACTCATGCAAACATGGAGACAAATCATGCAAACGTGGAGACAAATCTTAGTCTCGTGAAAAGAGAAGGCAGTGCTTAGCCTTATGCAAATATGGAGGTAGAGCTTAACCTCATGCAAAGAGAAGGCAGTGCTTAGCCTTATGCAAATATAAAGGTAGAGCTTAACCTCATGAAAAGAGAAGGCAGTGCTTAACCTTGTGCAAATATGGAGTCCGGGATTAGACTCATGCAATTATAGAGTCAGGGCTTAGACTCATGCAAGTATGGAGTCAAGGATTAAACTCAAGCAATTATGGAGTCAAGGATTAGACTCATGCAAGTATGGAGTCAGGGCTTAGACTCAAGCAAGTATGGAGTCAAGGATTAGACTCATGAAAGTATGGAATCATGGCTTAGACTCATGCATATATGGAGTCAAGGATTAGACTCATGCAAGTATGGTTTAGAGCTTAGTCTTATGTAAAGAGAACGCAGTGCTTAGCCTTATGCAAATATGAAGTCAAGGATTATACTCATGAAAGTACGGAGACAGAGCTTAGTCTCATGAAAATGTGGAGTCATAGATTATGCCCATGCAAAAGATGAGTAGGAGATTAGACTCATGCAAGTATGGAGTAAGATATTAGACTCATGCAAAGAGAGAATAACAGATAAGGGTAGAGTATGTCTTAGCTAGAATATGTTCAGTGTCTGATTGCCGGATGGATGGTGAATTTGCTTTGTGTATACATGTTTCACGAATGCTAGCTTTACGTCAAATATGCCTGCATTGAAAGAAAAATCGTAAGTCTTATGAGGGGAGGTTGGTTTTTGCTTCATCTGTCGGCCTTGCTCTACTTCGCTCTAGAATCCCCCTTTGAGTTCCCCTAGGTAGCACCTGATTGTTATGACTATATGATTTTTGAAAAATATGTAATCATTGATAAAATAGAGTCATTTTGGAAGTGTATTGATATATCAAGTAATTTTTGATGAACTAGCGGTTGTGACACATTTCAAAGGCATTGCAACTCTCTTATGTTGGAATTTTGCGGGTCGTCCTCAAAATTCTGCCCCAGTTTGGTAGATGATTTTTAACTATTTATGAATGGCGGACCCTGCTAAATCTTTTCCAAAATTTTAGTATCCTTCTCAAAATTATTCCCCAGTTCTTGATTGATAACTAACTTCCTGGCATGTGATGGCGCTGTCTGGACTTACTCCAGAATTTTGAGGACCCTCCACAAAATTCTATCCCAGTTTCAAATTTTGGGGGAAATGAAAAATTTATTATGAAATGACCAAACCCATAAGGCTGCGTACGTATCCCCTCTTAAACGGGAATCAGGTCAAGCGTAGTTCAATTACATCATAAAAGAAAATGTGAAATAAGGATGGTATCTCTTGACTGCGACTTAATTGATTGGTTTTGGCCAGATCTCTCCATCCATCTCTTGAAGTATAATTGCTCCTCCTGTTACTCTGTGAACCATATACGGACATTACCAGTTAGGAGAAAGAATTTCCCTCTAGTTTCATCTTGGTGTGGGAAAATCTTCTTCAATACCAGCAGCCCTGGTGCGAACTGTCTTAGTTTGACCCTTTTGTTGAAGGCTCTAGTCATTATGTTCTTATAAATTTGGCCGTGACATACTGTGTTCATTCTCTTTCAATCGATAAGGGCCAATTTCTCTGAGCAGCTCCTTATCCATTTTGCATCGATGAGCTCTGCTTCATATATGACTCTTAAAGAAATAATCTCTACCTCAGCTGGGATGACAACCTCGGTACTATAAACCAGCATGTAGGGGGTTGCCCCGGTTGACGTGTGAACTGTAGTGCGGTACCCTAACAGAGAAAGGGGAATTTCTCATGCCAGTGCTTGTGATTCTCTACTATTTTCCTTAGTATCATCTTAATGTTGTTTTGTTGGCAACTTCAACAGCTCCATTCGTTTGAGGTATGTAGGAGGTAGAATTCTTGTGCTTTATTTCAAAAGTTTCACATATATCTTTAATTAGATCACTGTTGAGATTGGTGGCATTGTCAGTAATAATTGACTCAGGAACTCCGAATAGGCAGATAATATGATCCTTAATCTACGATGTCTTGGTTACAGCTTTGTAAGATGCAACCTCTACCTATTTTGGGAAATGGCTACTTATTTTGGGATCCTTGACAAAATCTGCGATGTCTTTCTTGGTTACATATTTGTAAGATGCAACCTCTACCTATTTTGTTAGTAATAATGGACTCAGGAACTCTGAATCGGCAGATAATATGATCTTTGACAAAATCTGTGATGTCTTTCTTGGTTACAGCTTTGTAAGATGCAACCTCTACCTATTTTGGGAACTAATCAATGGCTACCGGAATAAACCGGTGTTCGTTTGAAGCAGGGAGTTCAATCAAACAAATTACATCCATTCCTCAGGCGGCGAATAGCCAAGGTGAGCTTGTTGCATTGAGCTTGTTTGGTGGCACTTTTATCATGTCAACATGCACTTGACACAGAAAGCATTTGCGACTGAATACAATCTGTCTCCATGGTCATCCAAAAGTAATATGCCCTGAGTATTTTCTTGGCCCGAACAAAACCATTCATGTGCAGACCGCATGTCCCTACATGCATATCTTCAAGTAGCTTAGAAGCTTCCTTCGTGTTGACACACCTTAGCAAACCCAAATCCGTAGTTCTTCTGTATAAGTTCCCTCCGCTGTGGAAGAAGTTATTTGACAATCAATGGAGCGTGCGTTTCTGAACTTGATTTGCGTGGTCCAGATATTCTCCTTTGATAAGTACTCCTTGATGTCCTGGAACCAACGCTTTCCATTTTCCTCTTCCTCGACATGAATGCAATATGGCGACTGATTATGGATCCTCATAGGAATGAGATCAATATAGTTCTTATCTGGATGCGGTATCATTAATGACTAGCTGGCTAATGCATCGGTAAACTCATTCTAAATTCTGGGCACATGTCAGAATTCTCTCTTCGTGAACCTCCTTTTCAATTTATGAACATGGTGCAAACATAGAAATATCTTGGAATTCTTGGTGGGCCACTCTCCTTGTACTTGGTGCACAAGCAAATCTGAATGACTAATCACCTACAATTCCTAAATGTTCATGTCGACTGCTATTTTGAGCCCTAGTACGCAGGCTTCATATTCTGCCATGTTGTTGGTGCAAGGAAATTTGAGTTTGGCAGATACCGGATAATGCTAACCCGTTTCTGATACAAAAGCTACTCCAATGCCTACTCCTTTAAAATTTGCGGCTCCATTAAAGAACATACTCCAACTATCATATGCTTCAATGATGTATTTTCCTACGAATGATACTTCTTTATTAGGAAAATACATTTTCAAGGGTTTGTGTTCTCCTCCCACCGGATTTTCAACGAGGTGATCTGCCCATGCTTGTCCTTGACTGCCTTTTGAGTTACGACGATGTCGAACTCATTTAGTAGTATCTTCCATTTAGCTAACTTTCCAGTAGTCATGGGCTTATGAAATATGTACTTTAGGGGATCCATCCTGGATATGAGGTATATAGTGTAGGAACAATAATAATGCCTCAATTTTTGGGTTGTCCAGGTCAGCAAGTGCGTTCAAGCAGAGAATACCACACTTCATAAGGTGTGAATTTCTTACTCAGGTAATATGTGTCTTGCTCCCTTCTTCCTGTCTTACTATGTTGTCCCAAAACACATCTGAAGGCTCCATCTAAGATAGATAAATAAAGTAGCAGAGGTCATCCTGGTTTTAGCGGGACCAGAAGTGGCGGTGTGGACAGGTATTCCTTGATCTTGTCAAAAGCTTTCTGACAATCCTCAGTCCAATTTGTCTCGGCATCTTTCCTCAACATCTTGAAGATGGGTTCATATATTACTGTGGAATATGCTATGCATCAACTAAATAGTTGAGTCGTCCTGAGAATTTCATCACGTCTTTTTTGGTTTTAGGTGGTGGTAACTCCTGAATAGCTTTGACTTTAGTCCAATCAATCTCAATCCCTCGGTGACTGACAATAAATCCTAATAACTTTCTTGCAGGAACCCAAATGCACACTTTGCGGGGTTTAATTTCAAATTGTACCTCCTGAGACTATTAAAGAATTTCCTCAAGTCTGCTATGTGATCTTTGGCCCTTTTGGATTTGACAATGAAGTTGTCCATATACACTTCTATTTCCTTGTGTATCATATCAAGAAAGATGTTGTCATGGCCATCATGTAAGTAGCTCCAGCATTCTTTTGACCTAATGCCATCATCTTGTAACAATAAACACCCCAAGGCATAATAAAAGCTATTTTTTCAGCATCTTCTTCATCCATCCGGATCTGGTGATAACTTGTAAAGCAATCTACAAAGGATTAGAGTTCATGTTTGGCGCATTTATCAACCAGGATATGTCTATTTAGTAGTGGGAAGTTGTCTTTGGGACTTGCTCTGTTTAAATACCAATAATCAACACATACTCGGACCTTCCCGTGTTTCTTCAAAACTAGCATAATGTTAGCTAACCATGTTCGGTACTCAACCACCTTGAGAGCTTTGGCTTTGATCTGCTTGGTAACTTCCTTCTTGATTTTCAATCTCATGTATGGTTTGAATTTTTGAGTTTCTGCCTGACTGGCGGACACATGGGATTAGAAGGCAACTTGTGAGCTACTATAGACGTGCTCAAACCGATCATATCATCATAAGACCATGCGAATATATTCTCATATTCCTTTAGAAGATGGATGTATTCTTCCTTTTTTGTTGGCGACAAGTGAATGCTGAGGCGGGTCATTTTGACGGTCTCAATGTTTCCCAAATTTACTGCTTCTGTTTCGTCCAAGTCGGATTTGGGCTTGTTCTCAAAATTCTCAACTTCTCTAACAATTTCCTCAAGTATCTCATCTTCTTCCTCTTAGTCACTATTCTCATGTTGTGTTGCCTCATTGCATGTCACAGTTACTACTTCATCAGTTACTAGTTCATCAGGAAAAGTAATAATAACACTGTAAAAGGGAAAAGTATAAAATAGTAATGAATAGAGATAAAGGATAAATGCATTTGATTAAAACTAATAAAATTTTTCAACAAAGCTTGGCTCGATGAATAAAGCATTTATTTTGAAACAAAGAAATATGAAAACAAAATTGTATAAAATTTGAGCGCCTAGAACAACTATAAATTCTGCCAAGCTACCCAGGAACTCGGTAGGCTCGGGATGGTTTGGCGGTCCAGTTTTTGAGAACCACTCCCTTTTTCACAGTCTGAATGGTGAGGTCTTATTCCTCGTCCTCCTCAATTATGGCATTGCAGTCCATATCCTCATCTTCTAAGAACAAATCCTTTAGTCTAGCTAGTGTTTCTTCTTCTGCAGTTCCCCATATTGTGTCTATCTAATGAAAAGCTTGTTTTAAATCTGGTACCAGTTGCTTAATAGGGTAATATGGTCCACTTCATGGAGGCGATCACTCTTTATATTCTTTCGATGTATAATGGTATCCGAGCCAAAGGTAGTATCGTAATTTTCAACCGTATCGGCTTGGTGATACCTTCGAGGTTTTTTCCCAACCCTATGCCTGGTTCATATCCGTACCATGCTAGTATGCTTTCTATTTTTTTTCTCTACCACTTATCCTTCTCGACGACATTAGCCCATTCAATGTGATTATAGGTATCTCCTCCTACGCTCTTTTTATGTCCGATGGTCGGGATCGTTTGACTAGTGTAGATGGAGTTACTCCCATCTCCATGAATGATTACTTCGTGACGGTTCCATTCACATTTTACGACTTTATGTAGTGCCGAAGGCACGACTCAAACAGCATGGATCCATGGATAACCCATCAAAAGCTTTTATATTCATGCTTCCGGTCCGTATTTTGTGGAAACCTTTGTCCAACTTTTTTAGGGTATCCAGTAGACAAATAATTAGACTAGAACCTCCATCAACCAGGACCTTGGAAATGAACTTGTCCTCAAAATGTACAGTAATATGCAAAGCTCAATTGTGATTCAGACCTTCGGGCGACAACACATATTTGTGGAAGATAATCTTATGGCTTTCCAGCACTTGACCCACCATGTTAGTTATTTCTCCACCGGTGATATTATTGGGTACATAAGCCTCGCTCAATAATTTCATCAAGGCATTCTTGTGTGCCTCTGAATTCTATAATAGTGACAGGGTAGATATCCGAGCAGGGACTTTGTTCAAGTGATCAACAAAAAAATATTTTTTTTGCTGTATTTTCCTCCACAATTAATCTGTCCCAGTTTCAATGACAACGTGCATAGAAGTGGCATCCTTACATGAACCTCCCAGGTGTTCAGGTGTGTAGTCTCTTCTATTTCTAGTCATTCCTTTTGTGGAGTCAGATTCCTCTATCTTAGTCTTCCATTTTCACCGTTCGTCAGCAACATAATCCCAGGGTATTGCTTTTGAGTTGAATGAGGGTGTGGTTGACACTATCACAGTAAAAGGTGTTACCACTTCTACTTCAAATGGAGCGGAGGTGGCTGCGAGCGAAGCTACTTCCACATCAAATGGAACTGATGCAGTTACCTCAATCCTGAGTCTGAACCGAGATATAAGTAAGTGTAACTGCAACCTTAAAGTTATCGTATTCTCGAATAAGTCCGATTGACCCCTAATGGTCCCATTCCTCATTTATTTCTATAACATGTACACCGTCACCTCTATGATCAGTGAGGGGATTGTTGTGAACATTAGGTGCAGATTCCTTTGATTGTATGACCTTGTATTCAATGAGTGTCTGGATCTTATCCTTCAATGTTTGGCACTCAAACGTGGTGTGGACTTTCATACCAGAGTGGTATGCACAAGTTTTGTTTGGATTAACCCATTGGGATGGATTTTCTAGTGCCATAGTGGTAATAGGAGTGATGTAACCTGCATCCTTCAACCTTTCATACAATTAGTCAACGGTCTCAACAACGGCGGTGTATTTTATGGGTGCCTTGCGGTGGAAGTTGGATCTTGGTCTTGGGTAGTTTTGACGAGTTAGTGGTGATTAGAAGTGGGATAGTTGAGAATTATAGGTGTGATGGAAAATGGCAAGTTGGGAATATTGGGGAGATGAAGGTTGATATGGGTGGTGATGCTTGGTATATAGGTAGTGGTGTCTGGTATGCGGGGGAAGGTGTTTGATATGTGAGTGGAGTTTTTGGGACCTAGGCCACATTTACTGCCCCAACATCTCTCTTCTTTGATATGCCACCTGATTAGAGTACCTTATTCGTGGCTTGCAGTGTCCCGAAATTTGTTACCATCCCGCTCTTCATTCCTTCCTTGATTCTTTTCCCGAGCTTGATGATATTAGAGAATTTGTGATTTTCGATGACCATCAGTCTCTCATAATATTGTTGATCCTGTGCTCTAACAAAGAATTTATTCATATTTTCTTCATCCAAAGCAGTCCGACCTCGTGGCTTTCGACCTCCAACGAGTAGCATATTTTCCGAAAGTTTCAATAGGTTTCTTCTTAAGATTCTGAATGTAGAACACATCGGGTGCATTCTCTATGTTGAACCTGAATCGGCCCATGAAATCTGACGCCATGCTTACCCAATTTGACTATTTCATGGGATTCTGGCTTATATACCAAGATAACACATCCCCAGTAAGGCTTCTCATAAAGAGCTTCATTTGAATCTTTTCATATTTTTCGACCGCGACAAGCTTGTCACAATAGGTCCATAGGTTTACCCTAGGATCACCTGTACCATCTAACATTTCAAACTTGGGAGGTTTTTACCCTTCTAGCAATTCCATAACGGGCTGTATACACAGATCTTCATAGTTCAAACCTTTTATTCCTCTATCGCCTTTAACACCTTGAACTCAGCTTGTTAAATTCTTGAGTTCTTCAGACATGTTCTTAATGAGCAGGTCCTTTTCATAGGATTCTGGTGTATAGGAGATTGGTTGTATAGAATGTGGTATAATTTCCACGTATATGGGGTTGCTTTGATGGGTGCCAGGGACTTGGGTATAGTGATGGTCATTGATGGAGTTTTGTGGATTGGGAATAAGTGGTGGCATATTTTGGGGAGTATGTTAATTAGTGGTTGGTGGGTACAGGATCGGTTGATGATGATGCTGTGATGAAGTCGGTACTGCTAATGGATTGATATTTTGTGGTGGAGTTGGGTAGGATTTTGTGGTTTTTGGTTTTGTGTGTTCTTAGGAGATGTTGGGTTCTTTGTATTTTGTTAGTGGATATCAGGGACATTGAGGGTGAGAGACAAATTTGACTACTTGCTAAGCTACTTAAGTTCTTCTTATAGCTCTAGTATCTTTTGTTCAAGTCTCAAAACCAGGTCATTTTGGGCTAGGGTACTACGACCGTCGTAGGTCTCCGTGTTCTCACCAGTTTCCTTTCGTATTCCACTTAAGTCGTCCATCTTTGCTTTCCCTATGCTTTTTGTGTTGCTTGGAAGAGGAGGAGGTGGAGGGCCTCTAGATCTGGTATGATGTGGTGATGAAGCCAGTATGGATGAACCAACCTAAGGGGATGGAAATAATAATAAAAATAAATAAAAACAAAAAGGTAACAAGTTAGTGAGGATCCTGAAATGTTTGCAGTATTTAATTACATATTGGGAAATATAAACTCATATCCTAATTTGGGAGCCTCGTTGTGCCCGAGGTAGGCCTAGCGATAAATAAATTTGGAAAACTTCAAATGCCAATACATGCCTCATTTAATAAAATAAAGTTAGACGAATCCAAAACGACACTAACATAATGAAAAAATAAGTCACTACTGGCCCTTGGCCTTATTACATTTTTAGAAAAGCAAATAATCCTAATCTATCTGGTTCTAGAAGGACCTTCCCCATATTCAATTTTCCGGACTCCGTCATATAGATCCCCCAACTCGCACTGTCCCAGCATTAAGTAGGCTCGGGCCATGTGTATTCTCTCACCTCCTTCAGCATTCTGATAGTTATCAATCCTTTTTATGATTTTTCCCTCTAGCTCTACTATTCCTCGCTCTAGGTATTCCAGTTTTTTATTGGAAGTGACTGCCATATCTTTCCATTCCTCAATCAACCTTGGGTTCCTCTCATGTATTTCCTGGTGCCCATTTTCAGATTCGTGAACCCTTTTGTGCAGCCTGTTGTACCTGACTTAGATTTCAACATCCTCATCTATGATTCGGTTTCCTCGACCAGTCCCTGGTGTCATCATCCCTTTCAGATCGTATCCTAACTATGCCGGGTATAGAGGCTCGCACCCTGCATGATATCTGTCTGGCTCAATGGTATTCTTCTCCATAATGATTTTGTAGTACCACATATGTTGATCTTGACACTTGTAAGGGACATTGTCGTCTTAAAAGTCTACCCTGAAGTGGCTCATCTTGACGACCCTTGTACAACCTATTTTTTGCCCGCTTTCCTCATAGTTTACATAGGGAAATATGGATGAATCCCTCTGGACCCGATTAAAACCAAATACAGAGTAACACTGGACCCGATAATAAACTCATTCGTTGTAAACTATTCAACCATCTACCGCACATGTCCCTCAGTCAGATTGTCGAAGAACTCTACCCATTCGCTAATAGTTTCCAGCTAAGCAAATCTTTCTGGAATGTAGGTCATCTGCGGGGTGATGGAAGGAAATAAGGTCATTCCAAGCCCTTCACAAAAATTCTTGACGATATCGACCCTTTTGGAGATGCTCCAACAACCATAACTGCAGCAATACATTACAACCCTCGAACTCCTTGACCCCTCTTTGACAGCGCTCCAAGGCCCTGTAGATATCAGCTATGATCATGGGGACTATGGTATATGTCTATCTATTAATCCCCTCCATCAGAGTTTTGGCGACCATGGCCAACCTAGTGTGGATTCTTCCCTTTTTCATTGGGAATGCTATCAACCCTAGAAAGCACACAATGAACACGAACACTCTGCGGTGGATGTGACCAGTAAAGTGAGGGAAATATCATCATGGTAAGTGCGAAAAGACTTTCTATGGGCATACCTCTCGTAGAGATACTCGAAAGGTATGTAGGAGTCCTTCAGGCACACTAGGTCGACATTATATTTAAGCCCCATCATTTTCAGAAATCCCATGCCCATATGGTTTTCTAGTACCAAAAACCCAGGACCGTCCCAAGTTAAAGCTAAAAGTCCTCCTATTTCCTATAGAAGAGGTATCATTTCAATGTCACCAAAATGGAACACGATTCTTTGACTATCCTAGAATAGGGTAGCAGTCTTGATCAATTTGTTGTTTGGTCCAATATCTAGCAGGAAAGGTAAGTTACCTAGGTGCTTTTTCATGTGCCTCTTGTCACCTAAGGATAGATCTTCCCACCAACCTAGAAACGATCGAGGGATATTGCTAACCATACCGAATCTGGGGACCTCGTGCCTCATTTTCTTCAAAATAAATGTGTTAGGCCTTACCCCCACCAAATGCGACTATTATATATTTATGATCAGCATATCAGCATTTAGTCCTCCAAATTAATACACAGAATGTGGTTGTGTCCATTAGTATTATGGAAAACCTGATGGACTTTGGATAAGGCTTATCCTAAAGGATGATTATGTGGACAACATAACTGATCTGATTTGGTTTGACCATGATGAATGCACAATTTAAAAATAGTAAGGTTTCTTGGGGTTTTAGTCTGGTACCCTCAACCAGACAACTTGAGAGAGAAGGCACAGAACCATCGACTGCACCGCTAATCAACTAGTTTTAACACAATATGTCTTCCCAATTTAAGGGTAGTAAATAGAAAGAACACAATAACTCATTAAAGCGTTGCTATAGGATTTGATAGGAATGAGTGGAATATGATGTAGAGCATGATTTATGCAACAGTTAATAACATGTAGTCAAGTATTTGTACATATGGAAAAATAAATACATCATTTAAATCATTGAAAGACAATTACAAGAAAAAGAAAATAAAGAGACAAGACAATTTCAGGGATAAAGAATCATAAATGCTTAAAATAAAACCACGGTTAAATCCAAATAAAGGAAGATGGTACAGGATAAAGCATGCTTGGACTAATTTGTAAAAGATAAATTTGTTATGGTAAGATCCTAAATATATCCCCAACGGAGTCGCATGTTGTCGCTTCCTTCCCATTTTGATGGGGGAAGAGGTCTGGGTTTCGATATTCATGGGGTGTGATGACTCATTTCCTTTTGGGAATTGAGTATTTGAAGAGTCGTCACCTAACAGATTATGGTGGCCTAGAGCGATTAACTCTGGGGTTGGTTTGCATTTCCAGAGATCAGGTTAAGGGACCGAAGTAACCTTGAGGGGAAGGTGTTAGGCACCCCTTTGGTCCACAACTGTGGGTCCCAACCAAACATATATTCACAAATTAGTCCATATAAACAGTTGAATCAAATAAGTTGTTATTAAAACACATTGGATAATTCAAACAGTAAGACAAAAAGTTTGAACAAGTTGTAGAACAATTAAATAAAGAGATGATTTGGGTAAAGAGGATCCTAGGTTGGTTATCCTATAGAATCACCCCACGCAATGTCGGGTAAAACACTCCTCAATGAGGGGCTACATGTGACATTAATGCGTAGTCATCATATCCCATGTCTACCCTTCCCATCCCCTTATTGGTCATGCGCAGCGAGTGTTTGGTCAATGATTCCCACTGTGTACTGCTACATGTCCCTTTTCAATGGTCCCCGGGGGAGTTAGGACCTATACCTTTGGGTAGTTCTAGATGTACCCTTAAGGTTTAGAAAGGTGAAAATTCTAAGGCGAGAGTCAAAACATTTAGGACTTCCACACATAATTGGAGAAATTAAGAGGCTCAAAGTTTCCTCCTCAAATAAAAATACAAGCTGCACGACTCTAAAATAGTTATGGTCTTATTAATCAATTTCCTAAAGCAAGATATCTAAGTGAATATACAGAAATAGATAGAACCTTTTATACTCATAAGTTATACCCTAGTGATTGCCTAGGGACTCCTTTTAAAAGCCTGCTAGAATCAGAAACGTTAAGCAACAGAGACAGTTTCTGAGAAATACAATTTTTGAAATACCCTAAGGCTTGCCTATATGCAGAATACTGGTGCCAATATTACTGTAGAAACAAACAGGTTTTTAAAATAGACCCCTTTAATACCTATAGGCATGATATCTAATAATATTGAGGCAATTTTGAAAGAACTTATTTCTGGAGATGTCAATACTTAATAAGACCAGTTTTTAAAAAACATGAATAAGCTGTAGTGAAGTTGATTTATTAGGCCAATCAAAATTATCAGACAGTATTATGAGTAGATATCCATGTAGGCATGATATCTGCGGATTACTTATTTTAATGGATTTGGAGCAATATACATGAATACTCTTTAGAACTGAATCAAAATTGAATCATATAGGCATGACATCTACTAAATTAAGACATATTGTTTGAAATCTTTAAACATGATTTCTAACATGACAAAATGCAGAACCTTATGAACATGATTTCTACTTGATGCAAACAAACTTAAAAGTGAAATCTTATTGGCATGATTTCTTTTTAGGCACAACAATTAGATTCAAGAAAGCAATTCTATGAGCATGTTTTCTATTTATGCAAGCAATTAGACTTTTAAAAATAATGTCCTAAGAGCAGGATTTCTACCCATATTACCCCAGAAAGTATGCATCTACCTACCATGTTTTACCAAATACCCCAAATATCTGTTTAGAAATTATTATAGGCCAATGAATGAATTACATAAGTAAAATACAAAATCAAGAAGCTATTCTATAGGGAGCCTTCAGTTAGGACCAAGTTTCCCAAAGCCTCTAATGGTCTCATAAGCCTCAATTTCACAGACAAGTCAGAGTCTAGGTGCATCAAAGTTCCCTAAGGGTCTCAAGGACCTCGTGCAATGCTTACGCCTAGACTTAACAACCAAGAATTGAACCAGTGTAGTGTGGAATGAACATACTCAATATGCGCATGTTTTGAGGGCTCTCAAGAGGATCCCATGGCAGTACACATACTAGAAAGGGTAGAACTTATTGACTAAGACTAAAGAGAAGGTCGAGGACGCTAGTTGAAAAAGGCTTATTAAAAGACTATAGTAGAAACTGTTTTGAAAGTAATTAGTAAAGCAACATAGATTGTTTGAAAAAATGAGATATTGGACTAGTAAACAAAGCTCAAACACCTTAGGGTAGGATAACACACAACTAGTTTGCAGAATTCAAATGATTTCAATAGTCACACAGCGGTCAAGAGGTTTGGGCCACATAGACATTTGGCTGCAAACACATAATCTAGCAATAGTTTTAGGATTGGTTTAGAAATGCTCAAAAATAGTTAACAATGGAATATTCACAAACCAGTCAGGAAGAACACATACACATAGAGGGTGATAGAGATTTGGGGATTCATAAGATGGTAAGTACATAATAAGCAAAAGACAGTTGGAAATACATGCTTTGAAAAATACACTAATCTAAAGGAAAGGGAAGACATAATAATATATTGATAATTTAACTTAACTATAAGTTTTACAATGGAACCGCAAGCAGAAGCAAACTAGAAATAAGAGAAACCGAAACAGTAAGAGAAGTATGTTTTTGTTGGAACTTTAAATTAAATCTCGGACATACTAGTGACTGGAAAAGTAAGCAGAATGATAAACAAGAGAGCACAAATGATTAGCCTTGCTTATAGCCCGCTAACAGTAGTAAATAGTACAAGAGATAGAGCAGAGATTTTAGTTAGAGAGGTAGTTTCTGAACCCAAGTGTTGTTTGTGTTAATGAAAGATTGGAGTACTTATAGTTGAAATAGGTTGCAAAATAAAGTAAGAACTATAGTAGCATAATAATTGAGGAACTCAGAATCAAGCAATTAGAAAACCAGGGAAGTATTCCCTTAAATTAAGGGAGTTAATTCATGCGGTAAGGAACAACATCATATAATGCAAGAAAAGGAAAATCAATACAAGATTAATAAGGAAAGAATCAGAGTTCAGTAAGCATAGGGTAGTCAATTAGGACTAGATTCAGAAAATCCCAATTAAGGAATAATTTAGTAAAATAAAGTACTATAGCAGGTAAGGTAATGAAATAAGTCAATTTAAATAGACGAGTATATTTTTAGGGTTTTAAAAGAAAAACTTCCAATCGAACAATCAAATAAGGAAATCAGAATCAAATCAAGAGAGGGTCATGATTCTACATTGCAATATATAAATAGAGAAGAACGAAGAGACGTTGCAAAATGCAAGGTCAACCATATTGTCAGAAAGAAGCAAGAGATAAACAAATCAAGAGATTAGTAACAATATCACGATAGGCTAAAGACTCAGTAAAAAACTCATTCGAAGCATAGTAACCAACAGAAACTTGACAAAATCGAGTAGTCATGCTAATACACAGAATAAAAAAACGACGATCTAAGAAAATAGGTCTTTTAATAGAGTCTAGTTAAAAAACAGTAAGAACATAAGATCCGTCAAGATAAGAAAGGAAAGATGTTTAACCATAAAGAAAAAAATAAAACAAGTGTAGAAGAAACTTTGAGAAATCCTAATTTTAAAACAAGTAAAACCATTTAAAGTTGAGGATATTTCAGAAGAAATTCGAGAATAGTGCAAAACATAGGAAGAAACACATTTAAAGCATTAAATATATCACAAATCAAAGAGATTCAAATGAGAGTTAGGGTTTCAAACGAACCCCTAACTAGACACGTAAGAATATGTTGTAAACTTCAAGGATCGTAACATATATGATATGATTTTGCCCAAATTCACATCACAGAAGCCATGAATAATAGAAATAGAAACCTTAGATCTAAATTGGCATGGCCCAGGATCCCTGAAGGCCTTAGAGATGATGATCAAGGCGATAAAAGGCCCATTGGAGGCTTGGGGTTGAAAGGGGATTAGGGTGAAGGGTAGGGTGAGGTTGACATAGAAGAGACGAGATGAGAGAGTTTGAGCGCGGCGGAGTCTCAGAAATGAGATAAGGTTAGGGATCATTTGGAATTAAAAAGGAAACGGCTCATTTGGACCGTTGATCTGGGAGATCAATAGTAGGGATTCAACCAGGTAAATGGGTTTCGGGTTTGGGTAGGAGCTTATAAGGTTTGAGTCAGGTTAATTGGGCAGGAAATTGGACTAGGAAGTGGGTTCAATTTGTCTAATATCGAAAGCCAAATCTGGCTATAAATTAAATAGTAAATGTTTTTTATTTTAATTTATAATAATAGTAAGTAATTTCTGGAAAATAATTTAATGTGCCAAAATAATTTAAAATACATAATTATCATTATGAAAATATAGGGACCAATTTATACATATAAAATATAATTATGCCTTAAAATGGGCTAACGTTGCAATTTAGCTTAAAAATACTAAATGTAATCATTAAAATGCATAAAAATCATATTAGCCATATTTTGGAATAAGTATAGAAATCAAATAAATAAATTGTCATAATAATAATATTGAAAATAATTATTGGGGATTTTATGCATAAAAGGGAAAATAAATAAATCAATTTAGACCGTTAAATATGGGAAAATTTATAAAAACCTTGTGCATGCGTATATATATTGAAGGTATTTATGTATATTTGAAATATATATAGAAATATTGGGTATTAATATATCATATAGTATGCTTAAGGCCGTTGCACCAAATGATGTCATTTAGGTATGATTTTGATTTGTTATGAAGGAGCACCATCCATAGCTTATTACAGTTCTGTTATCGGGGTGAGTTCCCCTATTTGTTGCTCCACTTATGGGTGCATCTCATGATTTGTACTCTGTTTATGTATTACCCTATTGGGATGGTTCTCTGGGTTATAGTCCCGCCTATCATCTCTTTTTATACATTAATGAGGGTTATGAGAGTAGCAGTAAATTCCTATTGTCCATTACATTAGGGTTGATGTGATTTTTGAGTATTTTTCGCTATGACTTGTGATTTTTTATTTTTATTTTGTATGCTCCACCAGTGTGAGATCCAAAACTTGTTGTAAATTGTGATAGAATTGATCTAGTGAGAGGTTCCAACTGGTTTGATGTATATCCTACTTGTGATTCAGAGTTGAGGACGAGACCCTTTTGATTTTATATGATTTGACGTGTTTGAACTGGACTATGTATCGCGGTGGAAGTTATATCAGTATGAGGTCCTTGTGATTTGTTCATATTCTTTAATTATTTTCTTTTTATATTGTTTTATAGTTTAGTACTGATAGAGAAATGTGCCTGTCGAGCTTGTTTGATAGTTTCCTTATGTGATTTGCTTTCTATATTTAGTCATTTTCGCTTTGTGCCTTTTTGAGTTTTAGCTTGCAGGGTGTGAGCCGCTGTTATTTTTTGTGACTTGTTGATTTGGGTTTTAGTCATGAGGTTTTCGTGGTTCTTGTATCATCGTTCGTGTTGTGGATATTTAAAACGGGCTCCTGTTCAATATGAGGCTAGTGTCCGATACAAGAATTGATATAGGGTAGGTAATGTGATCAGGAATGTTATTTTAAGCCTATGTGCAGTTTGTATGTAGTGTGGTTGTAATCTGTGGGTATAGGCATAAGTGGTTACAACTAGTTAAAAATAGTGCTGGATGTGGATTAAGAATCGGGTCTTTTGGAAATGAATAGAAACTGAGATTTTCGTCTTTAAGGATTATTGGTATTGGTAGAAAGGCTAAATTTCAGTTGAGATGGTATCGCCAGGTTTATGTGGATTGGGGTGATGTGGAATCACCAGCAGGTGTATGCTGGAAGTGTGCATTCAGTGATTTGAGGACTTCGAGGAGAATCTTTCCACGTACGAAGACGAGCAATTACTTTTAAGAGGGGGGAGATGTACCGACCTAGCCGGTCGTTTTAATAATTTAAGCTCCGTTCTATGGCATAAGGTCTTGAACAACCTCATATTATATGTATCGACTTGCGTGCATGATTGAATTGAGCTATTGGATGATTTGGAGTTGAATTGGGAAAAGGAATCTAGTTTTGGAAGCTTAAGCGATAAGAATCTGACCGGAATGTGATTTTAGTGTAAACGGCTTCGGAATGAGTTTTGGGTGATCTCAACTAGTTCATGTGGTGATTTTGGAATTAGACACTAGTCTGGATTCAGATTTGGAGGTCCGAGGGTAATCTAAGGCATTTCGGTAAAAGTTGGAAAAGTTGAGGTTGGAAAATGGAAAAGTTTGACCCATATATGACTTTTGTGATATTGGAGTCAGAAGTCAATTTGGAGAGTTTGAGAAGCTCCGTTATATCCTTTTGGACTTATCTACAAAATTTGGCATCATTCTGAGTTGATTTGATAGGTTTCGTCACGAGTATGGAAGTTGGAAGATTTAAAAGTTCCTAAGTTTGATTTATGGTGTGATTCGTGGTTTCGACATTGTTTGATGTAATTTGAGACTTTGAGTGAGTCAGTGTTAGGGTATATGACTTGCTTGCGTGTTTATATGGGGTCCGGGGGCCTCGGGTGTGTTTTAGACGAGTTCCGCATGTTTTGCATGGTTTGAGCATGTTTGATTTCAGGTGGTTCCGCACATGTGACCTTAGAGTGCATGTGTGGCTTCGCTTCTGCATGAGCGTGATCGCACCTACGATCTTTGAGGTCTAGAAGCTAGCTCGCTTCTACAAGTGCTAGAACACACGCAAGCACCCGCTTCTGCAATTATTGCAACATATATACGAAGGAGCCTCAGCTTCTGTGCTCCTCTTACACTTTTGCAGCACTGCTGATGCGGTTATTGTCCGCAGATGCAGATATAGCCTATAAGTGAACTTCACATTTACGAACGTCTTCCCGCAAATGCGATAGTGCATGTGCTCTTAAGTAACTACAGATGTGGAAGTGCTGGGCAGAATCCTATTTTCTTCATATTTTAAGGTTTGGACTTCGATTTTGGGAGCTTCTTTCGAGGGTTTTCAAATAAATCGATTGGTGAGTGTTCTTCACCTAGTATCTAATATATTCCATGATTTTATCCCTTTTTATCCTTTAAATTGTGTTTTGGGTTGGGGAAAATGTTGGGTTTTGAAGAAAATTTCTAAAATGAAAAATTATGATTTGAGGGACCAAATAGTATTGGAAATTGCTAATTGTTGTATGGTTGAACTCATATTGGAATGGGTATTCATATTTTTTAAAATTTGTAGGGTTTCAAGGTGCGGGCCTAAGGGCCAACTTTTGGACCAATTTTTGGATTTTGCTAAAGATTGAAACCTTATGATATGGAATAGTTTGTTATGTGTTTTATTTGTGCTTTGAAGTTAATTTGGTTAGATTTGAGCTGTCTGGAGGTCTCTTCATTCGAGAAGTGCATCTTAGAGTATCAGTTTGTTGACTTTGAGGTAAGTATCTTGCCTAACCTTGTGTGGGGGAATTCCCCTTAAGATCTGAGTCCTCTATGTTGATTGTAGTTCATGTAGGTGAGGTGACGAGTGCGAGCTCGGACTTATTTGGGGAAACATTAGCCTTTAGGGTTCTTAGGTCTTTATATTCACTGTGTATGAATGTGTTCTTGACATGACTGAGTTTCCTATTTACTAGTTTCATCTCTACATGCTTAATTATAATTAGTTGCTTCCTGAATCACTCTTATTGCCCAATTGATTCTACTTTACATAATTGAAGAATTTTGCCTCTCCTATTGCCATGCTATCTTTTCGTAGCTGATTGTCTTAATTGGGAATTTATCATCATATCCTCCTTTAATTGTTTAGTCTTAAGTGAAGCTAAGATCATCTTTCCTTAACTGAATTGTTAGATATCCTCGTATTATTTCAACCTTAAAAAGGAGATTAGATAACCCATATCTTTGTTGACTTGCCTTTATTTGAGACAACTTGACTTGTGTTGATTCCCTTGTTATTGACTCGTGCATTGTGGAATCGTTGCTACATTGTTAGTTTACCCTTTGTTGAACTGTTCACTTTATGCGATCATTCTTTTTTGTGGTTATTCATTGTGAGCTGGTCCTACCATTTCTTCGTGATTTATAGTTCTTTAATTTACTTACTTGTTGTACCTTCTATTGTTGTCATTGTTTCTGTTGTACGTATTGTGGTTATGTACGAGTTTTCTACCGTACTATAATTATATTATCTTTGGTTGCACTGCATATTTACTTTAGCCCTACGGAACGATATTCAGAGAGATCCCCCTACACATTTAAGTTTGGGACTACAGGATGGTAACGTGGGAGATACCCCAGTTCTCCATTTTTACTTTTGCACTATCGAATGATATTCCGGGAGATCACCTTAAACATTTATGTTTGGGAATACGGGATGGTATCCTGAAAGATCCCTCAGTACTGTATATTTACTATTGGACTACGGGACGATATCCCGGGAGATCCTTTGTACATTTACGTTGGGGACTATATTTCATGTTCGTTCTTGTCCTTATGCTTACTAGCTGGTATGAACTATGTTAGGACACTTGCACAAGCACACACGTGGCTAAACACCCTTATCATATAGAAGGCTCCTTGAGATTTCTGAGCATAGACGCACACCCTTGTTTATTTACTTCCATGTGAGAATGACTATTGTGGGCACGTAAGTTGTCAGTATGATTATGATGTGATGAGGGCACAAGATGCCAACTGTTAGGGTTCAAGTATTGAGATCCGTATTGTATGATTATGAGATGAGGTGTCACAGAGTGACTTATATTTGAAGGATATTTATTTGAAAAGGTTACATTCGAAAGGTATTTATTTTTAGAGAACTATTTTGGAAAAATATTTACCTGAAGGAAGTATATTTTGAAATGATATTATCCACTGAAAGATTTTACTAGTTGACTGAAGTCGTTCGCTATGACCTAATATGAAAACTGTCATTGTTGCTGAGTTATGACTTATCCTTACTGTATTTGTGATTTTGAAATTTGGGTTGTATTTTCGTTCACTTTTATGAGCTTTATTGTGGTATTCCGTTGTTACTTGATGTTTTCTTTCCTTATTTTAGTTACTGTATTGTTAGGAATATCGCTTAGTCTTTATATATGTATCATGTTCAGTTATTTATATACTTATACTTGTTCTGCTTAATAGACCAGTGGGTGTATTGACTGTTCCTCGTCACTACTCCACTAAGGTTAGTTTTGATACTTACTAGGTACCGATGTGATATTCTCATACTACACTTCTGGACATTTTTTATTCATGTCCAGGTATTGCTAGATAGTAGCTGTGCGGATTCTCGCTAAAGAGACTCAAGGTAGCCCTGCTACTGTATCGCAGGCTTCGAAGTCACCTTCCTATTTTATATTCACACTGTTGTACTTATTTTCATATGGTTGTGCTTAGAAGCCATAGTGAAACTCAGTAGAGCTTATGATTTTTACTACCGGGTTTTGGTAATTTTTAATTTGTAGAGATTTCTACTTCAAGACTGTTAAATTTCCTTTATTATTGTGGTATTTCCATATGAGTTAGGCTTACCTATTCCCTAAGACTAGGTGCCATCACGATACCCAAACGAAGGGAAAGTTGGGTCGTGACAAGTTGGTATTAGAGCTCTAGGTTCATAGGTGCTACGAGTCATAAGCGAGATTAGTAGAGTCTTGCAGATTGGTACAAAGACATATGTACTTATCTTGGAGAGGCTACGAGACTATTAGGATAATCTCACTTCCTTCATCCCTATTGTGTGAGCTTATTGATCTCGGGGTTTGAACTTTTATCCGTCCATTCTCTCACCGACGGTGAGGGCACGAGCTGTGGTTATCGACGACGCTGCTCCCAGAGCAGATATTGCTAGAGGCAAAGTAGAGGTCAATGAGGAGTACATGTCACAGCAAGACCATATTCCAGAGCAGCGAGTTCACGTTGGTCAGGTTCCTGGTGCCATGGCGATACAGTCTGTGGCCCAGTTCAACTTATAGTTAGGGCAACAGCATTTGAGAGGGGGCAATTTAGATTTGCAAGGTTCGAGGACTATGATCCTCCTACATTTAGTGGTTGGGCTTCAGAGAGCGTGTTTATTGAGGACTGCCACCATATTCTCTGTACAATAGGTATTATTGAGATAGGTGGGGTTGTTATTACTACATTCCAGCTTAAGGGATCAACTTATTAGTGGTAACGGGGATATGAGTTGGGTAGCAGGACGATGCAGCTTCACTTACATGGGTTCAATTTTTAGAGATGTTTCGAGAGAGCTTGTACCTCAGTCACTTCAGGATGCATGGCACATGAAGCGGCCGCATCAGGGCACAATGTCATAATAGATTATGCCATGAGATTCAGTGATTCAGCCAGACATGCACCCTCTTTGGTCGCTACAGTTAGAGAGCGAGTCCATAGATTCATTGAGGGGCTCTGACATGATATTCGGTTCAGTATGCCTCAAAAGTTGGAGTCAGATGTTTCATTTTAGCAGGTGGTAGGGATCGCTTTCTGGGTTGAGGGCATATGGGACAGGTCATGAGGACAAACAAGATTAAGAGAGAGAGAGAGAGAGAGAGTACAGATAGGCGAGGAGGGCTCCTAGAACAAAGAGATCTGCTGGCCCTTATTCTGGAGGCAGGGTGCGACATGGTAGAGGTTTCGTGGGTCAGCCAGTTCAATTTGTGCTTCTAGCTTTACATAGGTGTTCATGGGTCTCAAAGTACCCACACCGCAAAGTTCCCACAGCCACGTCAGTAGAGGGATTGCTTTGAGTGTGGAGATACTAGCCACATAGTGAGAGATTTCCCTAGATTTTGAGCAGATGTGTCACAACGAGGTATTCAGGTGAGTAGAGGGCGCCCATAAGGAGGAGGCCCGACCCGTTGATGTGTTTCATCTAGTAGGTTTAAGACCGTTGCACAAGATGATGTCATTCAAGTATGATTTTGATTTGTTATTAAGGAGCACCATCCGTAGTTCAATACAGTTCTATTATCGGAGTGAGTTCCCCTATTTTTTGCTCCATTTATGGTTGCATTTCATGATTTGTACTCTGCTTAGGTGTTACCCTGTTGGGATGGTTTTATGGGTTATAACCGCACCAATCGTATGTATTTATTCATTAATGAGATTTATGAGACTAGCACTAAATTCCTATGGTCTATTACATTAGGTTTTGATGTGATTTCTGAGTATTTTTGGCTATGAGTATTTTAGTGTTGTGGTGATTTGAATTGGGTTCCTTTCGAATATGAGGCTAGTGGTCGGTATAGGAATTGATTTTGGGTAGGTAATGTGATTAGGAATGTTATTGTAGGCCTATGTGTGGTATGTATGTAGTGTGGTTGTACTATGTGGGTATATGCATAAGTGGTTGAAACTAGTTGAGATTGGTACCTCATGTGGATTTAGAATTAGATATTTTGGATGTGAATAAATGGTGAGAATTTTGGCTCTAAGGATTACTGTATTGGTAGAAAGGCTAAATTTTAGTTGATATGGTGTCGCCAGGTTTATGTGGAATTGCTAGAGGGTGTATGTTGGAAGTGTGCATTCAGTGATTTGAGGAATTCGAGGCGAATCTTGCCACGTTCGAGGACGAGCGTTACTTTTAAGAGGGGAGGATGCAATGACGCGGCCAGTTTTTTTAAATTTAAACTTCATTTTCTGCATAAAGTCTCGAACAACCTCATATTATGTGTATCGACTTACGTGCATGATTGAATTGAGTTACCAGATGATTCGGAGTTGAATTGGGAAAAGGAATCTAGTTTTGGAAGCTTAAGCGGTGAGAATTTGATCGGAATGTGACTTTCGTGTAAATGGCTCTAAAATGAGTTTTGGGTGATCTCAACATCTTCATGTGGTGATTAAGTACGTAGGAGCGCATCCGGATTTAGATTTGGAGGTCTGAGGGTAATTTGAGACATTTCGGCAAAAGTTGGAAAAGTTGAAGTTTGAAAAATGGAGAAGTTTGATCCATTGTAGAATTTTGGTATATCGGGGTCAGAATGCGATCCCGAGAGTTGGAGCAGATCCGTTATACCATTTCGGACTTGTCTGCAAAATTTGGCATCATTCCGGGTTGATTTGATAAGTTGCAGCGCGAGTTTTGGAAGTTGGAAAATTTGAAAGTTCCTAAGTTCAATTCATGGTGTGATTCGTCATTTCAATGTTGTTTGAATTGATTTGAAACATAGAGCGAGTATTTGTTTGGTTATATGACTTGTTTGCGTGTTTAGGCGGTGTCAACAACAACAACTACCTAGTATACTCCCACCAGGTGGGGTCTGGGGAGGGTAATATGTAGACAAGCCTTACCCCTACCCGAAAGAGCAGAGAGGCTGTTTCCAATCGACCCCCGACTCATAAGATAAAAGGAAAAAAAGCAGTAAAACAAAAATAAAGACAAAAACAAAAACAAAAACAATAGGGGCAGTGTCAAATCAAATTATTTTTTAAATCATGATATGAATAAAATTATTTTTCAAGATAAAAATAATCTTGTGGTACATTAATTTATTCCATAAAAAGAGCGTTAGAGATTAAACAAATATATCACAGAGTAAAAAGAGATTAGTATAATATTAAGGTCATATAAGTGTTTGAGGAAGCACAATCAAAGCTAAATCCTGAACAAGAATAAGCTTTTAAGACTATATTATAAAAAATCAACTCTGGTATAACAGGATTATCCTTTGTAGTTGCCTCAAGTAGAATCGAAATAATATTTCTATGTCATGCACTACTTGAAAATGTTAGATCAAGAGGCATGATATTGTTAGCACTAAGAACAAGTAGCGTACCAGCAACTATTTTACTGTAAGGTCGTACAACTCACTTCATATTTTATATACCTCTTCAAATAACTGAAATAATCATCACAAATATATACAATCAGAGCAACAGTGCTAAATTTATTAGGAAAGCAAAACTGATAATATGGAATGAAGCGCTTTTGGTTAAGCGTCAAACGATTGAAACAATCGCCCAGAGTTTTAGAGATATATTGGATATCGATGAGCCGTTTGTTGGAAAAGTAATAGTTTAGGAGGTGATTTCTGTCAAGAACGATCAATAGTTCCAAATTTGACCAAAGTGAAAACTGTAAAAGCTAGCTTGCATATGACCTCAATTAAAATATTCAAATGACAAGAAATATAAAAGTAAGAACATATCCAACATTCAGTGACTTCTTGCTTCTTGTAGGAAACGAAGGGAGCATCCAATAAAAGATGACTTGGTTCTTTTAGAATACTTGGTTATCAACCATAATGGTAATTGTAGTGTATTTAATAACGAAAATATTTTCATCATTAGATCAAAATGCAATTTGTGCAAATTACATGATAGAAATTAAAGAGCTATCTTAGCTAGCAGAAATGAATATGTTGATAAACTACCAGAAATGAATATCTTAGCTAGCAGAAATGCAATTTGTGCAAATTACATGATAGAAATTAAAGAGCTATCTTAGCTATATGAAATAAATATGTTGATCAACTAAATAAAATGTTGATTGCTAAGTTTTATGGTAAACATAAAATATTTTTCAGTTCTGACTCAGCAAAAGATGATACCAATAATAACTACCAAGAAGAATACTTAAATATTTTAGTACCAAATGGACTTCTACCGCACATATTTATTGTCAAGTTCATTATTTCTTAAGTATGTTAGTGTCTCCATATATATATATATATATATATATATATATATATATATATATATATATATATATATATATAATAGACTAAGTTAAAACTGATCTTCCTTTGCATATAGGTTTATTTTGAAGAAAAATATGCTCGTCATGCTACCAAAAATGCATATCCACTGAATAGCTTATATAATAGTACACATATGGTATATAGAAGTTTTGACAATAATGCCATACATGCAGAACTTATGGTACTAATCAATGTACTTCTAAATAATGTTTATCCCAGAATTCAACTTTCGTCTTCCGAAACTAAAGAATAGCCTTTTAAATTTATGTGAAAATAATTTTTAATATGTTTATGTTTTGTTGTTATAATAAATAAAGCACAAGGATAAAATTTCTAAATATTGAACTATATCTACAGCAATATGTTTTCTTATACGAATAACTATGTGTTGCACTTTCAAGAGAGAAATCAATACAAAGAAGTGACTAGTATGATATCATCACATTAGATACCTTTAAACCACAATACATAATTAACTACTTAGCATGACTAGAATTGCATTTATGTAAGTTCTGATGATATCCTTGTAGACATATAAAATTTATTGGGTCTAATCCATACAATATTTTGATTAAATTCAATTGGATTAAATAATTAATTTGGGTTTTACAAGTTAAATTAGTCCATTTTATTATTTTCAAGCCCAAGGTCCATTACATCTGAAGGAACAGACTTGTACCATGTGTCAACTGACATGGCATATCCAGTCAAACTACAAGCCAAAAAGATGACGTCACGTGTTAAATGATGTGGCAATCCAAATAAAAAAGCAAGAACCAACCAAGAGTCGCCAAGTGGCTAAAATGACATGGGCATATCAGATTCAAGCAAGAGAGTTCTTATGTAACTTGACTGTCCATCATCTACAACTATAAATAGAGGGGTTACATAATTCTACAGGGACATTCAGAGTTGGATAAGAACACTCCACAATTGGTGAAGGCATCCACAGATAGAGAGATCAATCATTAAGTGCTTAGCTATTCAACAAAGGAGTGATCAACGGAGTTCTTCCCGGAGATCAACACGTAAAAACAAAGTCATGCTCGATATTCTTGGCGATTAAATACATCATAAGGAGGTCTGCATCATCCTACATTCGAGAAAGATGCTTTTCAAGCCCTCGAATCATGACGAATTTTAGAGAGGATAATAAGGGGATACATTGAATTATATTCACAGTAGTTATCAATAAAATTACTTTTTCATATTATTTTTGTTGCAGTTTATTTTTCGTATTACAAAAATTTATTGCGAACAAATTGGCACGCCCAGTGGGACCAATTCTGCACTTCATCTCTCCTCCTTGCAAGTTTAAAATTACAAACTTCAGATCTACAACTACAATGACCTTCCGTAGGTGTGATGTTTCATGCAAAGATGCTACTGTTGTCGCATCCACTGAGCTTAGCCATGTTGGCCCAATAATTCGAAGCAAGTTCAAGGCTAGTGGCTTGGATGGATCCGAATAGTTCACCTCCTTGGAGATGGCAAAGAAAAGTAGATCTCATGTGACGCTCGCAACCGCGATCTCTGGGGGTAACATCCTATTTTCGATATTTGACAAAATTTCTCAAACAACCTCAAACCTTGGAGGATACTTCAGTTTCAACAAAAATCAATGCCTTGATGACTGACGCAACTAACATGTATGAAAACTTTTCCATGATGGAACAAACTATTGTGGTCTTGAAGAAATTTGTTGAAGTCAAATAACTTCAAATCGCTTAACTCATGACAAATTGGAGAACTATACCCCTGGAGAGTCGAGCCATGTCCCTCATCGTTCACCTATCTTTACCTCCCAGAAAATATCCGTTGAGGAATAATTTGTAAACTTAAACATTCAAAGGGAAAAACAATCTACTTCACTTGCGGCGTTATCTTTCCAACAATTGCAAGACATGATAACAAAAACCATCAGAGCTCAATATGGCGGACCATCACAAAGTTTGTTATACTACTCTAAGCCTTATACTGAGAGGATTGATTTTTTAATCATGCCCACAAATTATCAACCACCAAAGCTGCATCAAATTGATGTCCAAGGGAACCCAAGACAACATCTTCCCCACTTAGTCAAGACTTGTAGCAATGTTGGAATGTATGGTGATCTTTTGGTAAAACAATTTGTTTGTTCTCTGAAAGGGAACGCATTTGACTGGTATATTGACTTGGAGCTCGAGTCTATTGATAGATGGAGAAACTTGAGAAAGAATTCCTTAATCATTTTTTCCGTACCCGAAGAACTGTAAGCATGATAGAGTTGACATACACCAAGCAAAAAAAGACGAGCCCGTGGTGGATTACATTAATCGTTGGAGGGCGTTAAGTTTAGACTGAAAAGATTGCCTTTCAAAAATATCTGCTGTGGAGATGTGCATTCAAGGAATGCACTTGGGGCTTTTGTACATTCTAATAGGGATAAAACCGTGAACTTTTAAAGAACTCGCAACACGAGCGCAGAACATGGAGTTAAGAATCACAAGTCATGGAAAGAAATTTCAATTTGTTTATCAAAAGGAGTTCAAGAAAAGTGTTGCATCGAAGAACCAAACTAAAAAATCAATGGCGGTGAAAGCAACTTCTGTGAAGGTAAATGTGAAGGAGGATAAGACCCCAAGTCAATATCCCAAAGAGGAGAAACGTCGTCTCACCTTGAAGGAATTATAGGCGAAGGTTTATCCATTTCCAAATTCAGATGTACCCAAAATCCTTGATGAACTGCTGGACAAGAAAGTCATCGACCTCCCTAAATCAAAAAGGCCAGTGGAAATTGTCAAAGTTGGCGATCCGAAATACTACAAGTTTCATTGCATCATTAGACACCCTATGGAGAAATGCTTCATCTTGAAGGAGAAAATAATGGCTCATGTAAGTGAAGGAAAAATCATCATAGACATGGATGGAACAACAAAAGGAAAACATGCAAGTATCGCGCTCAAGGAAAAGAAGTGTTAAAATTTGTATAACGTGTCAACACTGCTTTCTTACAATTTGGAAATTTCTAGCCCGCTGAAGTTGATCTTCCAAGGAAAACTCCTGAAGGTTAACTAGAGCTAGACAATCACTCCAAAGACAAAGACAATGAGGGTTGGATTCTAGTCACTCACAACAAGCAAAAGCATCAGCCAGTTTTGAGGATACGAATTCCTAATTCAAGAGCGATGATGAGTAACGCAGATACGATACAATCACCAAGAAACATCAAATATTCTACTATCAAGAAGATTAATAGTGCCTTATCGCCGAATTTTTGAAAGTCCATCACATTGCATGAATTATTTTCACGAAAATTCCTTCATAGAGGTTATGTTAGTGCAACTCATGTAGTTTCTAGTATTGAAAAACGAAGGAAAGAAATGATGATCTTGCTCCAATGAAAACACATGAAATTATGATAACGGAAAAGTTGTCCCATGTTGTGCAACAGTTTCATTCACAGATGATGACTTGCTGCTAGGGTCTAAGCCATATAATAGACCTTTGTTTGTTGTAGGGTTTATTCCGGAACATCATCTTAATCGAATACTAGTTGATGATGGTTTGCTTGTCCACATCATGCCAAAAATGGTGCCAATAAGGCTTGGGATCTCTATCTATGAGCTATCCAAAAGTAAACTAACAATCCAAGGTTTCAATTAAGGAGGACAACGAGACATAGGTATGATTCGTGTAGGATTATCCATTGGTAGGATGAATTCAAAAACCCTGGTTCACATCATAGATGCTAAAACAGCATACAACTTATTGCTTGGACGTCCTTGGATAACAGACGGAGAGATAGTCAAAATTGATTATCATCTACTTTGCATCAATGTCTAATGTACATAAGAGATACTGAGATAGTCAAAATTGATGCAGACATCAAGCATTTCACTGAGACGGAGTCATACTTTGCAGACACAAAATTCAATCTAGATTCTTGTAAACCTAAAGAGGAGAAACCATCATCAATAGATGAAGTTGAAGTTAATTCAGAAGAGAGAAAAAGGGCTCAATGGAATACCACCAAGCTGCCTAAGAGGGAATGGAAGAAGTCTCCATTAAGATATCATCATTTGAAGGTGACATACAAACAAAGACTGATAAGCATTTGTTAATTTTGCTATGTTCCACATGAGCGTCTAAATAAAAGGCAACCATTGCAACAGGAATATACTCCAAAGAATCAAACGAGTCACAAAGACATCCAACATTTGAAGGAGCCAATGACTATCTAAGTTGCACAAATCCCATACGTGATTGATGGTTCTGCTAATGGCAATCTCCAAACTGATAAACCAAAAGGGTACTGTGATCCTAAGGCCTTCATACTGCTTGAGAAGTCAGGTTATGACTTTTCCAATCCATCACAACTAGGCGAACTCAAAGGCGAAGTCATTGGTGAAAAGATACATGGGCTCATTGAGTCCCAAATGAAGTTGAGAATGCAATGGCACTATGTCACCACTCTAAAGTTTGGGTTGGGGTTCAGTTTGGCAGAGCCTCTTCAAATTTCATCAAAGAGAAGCAAAGATATTGCTTCATCACAATACACCTTAGTAGAGGAGACAAAGAAAGTTAAGGGCAAGAAAATAAAATAGCGGGCTTCAGTATTTGATCGTATTGGAGGCTCAACCCTTTCGATCTCGGTGTTTGCAAGGCTAAATCACAAAGATGAATGTGTATCTTCCGAACAATTAAAAGAAGTTTCCACTACCTCAAAGACCTCTGTCTTTTGTTGCCTAGGGACCACAAGGAAGTCTCCATCTAGAAGGATACTATCAAAATACAAGGATCAAGTCTATGAGGAGCGGGATCATTTTGAAGTGTTGCTAACAAAGAAATATGTAGTGCTTTCCCATCACATATGAAGAGGAAGTCTATTTTGTCAATATCCATAGATGGTCCGCTGAAGATGCAAAGGAGAACCACTGTTTACACTTGTCGATGTCACAAAGAAGCAAATAAAGATAAAGAACCCATGCCGAACATCCAAGGAAGTCAAAGAGAAAAGTCATACTTTGTGGAAACATCCTATCACATAGCTATGGAAGATAGCCCATGCCTTAACGTCGATGTTGAAGTACATAAGGCTCCCCCTCAGTTAGAAGATGGCAGGCAATCAAATGTGGATGAGCTTAAGTAACTCAATTTAGGTACTCCGAAAGATCCACACCTCACCTTCATTAGTGCGCTGTTACCTTCATTAGTGCGCTGTATACGCCTCAAGAGAAGGAGGAATACTCCAAGTTGTTGACTAAGTACAAAGGTGTCTTTGCTTGGTCGTATATAGAAATGCCTTGTCTTAGTCCTAAGGTAGCTATTCATCAATTAGGGATTAAAAGCGAATCACGCCTTGTGAAGCAGTCACAATGAATGTTTCGACCCGAGCTTGTATCACAAATTGAAGTCGAAGTCAACAAGCTCATCGAGGCAAGATTTATTCGAGAGGTGAAGTACTCATCATGGATATTGAATATTGTACTTGTCAAGAAGAAGAATGGTCAAATATGTGTTTATGTTGACTTTCGAGACCTAAACAAGGCATGTCCAAAAGATGACTTCCCGCTGCCAATTATTAAACTCATGGTTAATGCTACAACAAGGAATGAAGCTATGTCATTCCTGGATGGGTCCTTCGAATACAATCAAATCAGAATATCTCCAAAAGATGAATATTTCACTACTTTTCGAACTCCAAAAGGGATATATTGCTACAAAGTGATGCCCTTCGGTATGAAGAATGCTAGTGCTACATACCAATGTGTGAAGCAAAACATCTTTGACGACATGCTTCATAAGAGGTTTGAATTCTATTTCGATGACTTAGTAGTGAAGACAAAGAGTAGGCGTTACCACTTTGAAGACATTCTAATTGTTTTTGAAAGGTTAATAAGATTCGACATGGAGATGAATCCACTCAAGTGTGCATTTGGAGTTACCTCATGAAATTTTCTTGGCTTCATTATGCATCATCGTGGAATTGAAGTTGATCCCGCAAAGATTGATGCCATTCAAAAATTTCCCAAGCCAAAGAACTTGAGGGAGCTTCGAAGTCTCCAAGGAAACTTAGCATTCATCCGGAGGTTCATCTCTAATCTAGCCGGACGGTGTCAACCCTTCAATAATCTATTGAGGGAGGATATCCCTTTCATTGGGATCAGTCATGTCAAAATGTTTTTGAAAGCATCAAAACATACTTGCTGAATGTGACCTGTTTTAGGGGCGCCAATGCTTGGGAAGCCATTGATACTCTATATCGCATCACAAGAACGTTCACTAGGAACAATACTTGCTCAAGAGAATGAGAAAGGAAAGGAACAAGCCTTGTACTACCTTATTAAAACTCTGATAGGAGCTGAGTTGAACTATGCGCCTGTTGAGAAAGTATGCTCAGTGTTACTTTATGTATTAAAGAAGCTAAGGCATTATTCTGAAGCATACACGATCAAACCATTCTCTCGAGCAGATCCTGTGAAGTTTGTGATGACTCGACCTATTCTTTCTCTACACCTAGAAATATTGTCCATATTTTTTAACCAATATGAGATCACATACACACCTCAAAAGTTGTGAAAGGACAAGAACTAGCCAATTTTCTAGCTGATCACCCTTTTCTGTCAAAATAGGAGCTTTCAAATGAGTTTCTAGATAAAGACGTTTTGTTCATTGAAGAATTTCCACCATGGAAAATGTTCTTTGATGGTTATGCACGTCGTAATGGTGCGGTGGCAGGTGTTCATCTCTCCAGAAAGACAAGTCTTGCCATTCTCCTTTATTCTAGGTGAAACATGCTCCAACAATGCTGCAAAGTACCAAGCTTTGATCATCGGTCTCGAAATGGCATTAGAAATGAAGATCCTATAGTTAGAGATCTACGACGACTCTAAGCTGATCATCAACCAATTTTTAGGGAGTTACGAGGTAAAGAAGGAATATCTATTGCCATACATCAATATGCTTCTGGTTTACTTGAAAAATTCAACCAAGTGTTCTTAAACCACATCCAAAGAGAAGAAAATTGCAAGTCTGATGCTTTAGATAACTTGTCCGCGATGATGGCAGTTGGAGAGAATGATTCAACAAATATATACATATGTCATCAATGGGTTATTCCGAGACTTCTAGATCTCCAAATCAATGAAAGCCATCACACATCTGTTCGAATGATTGAAGAATATTGGAGGCAACCACTGATAGAGTACCTTGAACATGGAAAGTTACCTAAAGATTCGCGACAAAGAACAAACATCAAACGAGGAGCACCATGATTAATCTTATATAAGGGGACATTGTTTCGCAATTCTTTTGAAGTACTATTCCTGTGATGTCTTGAAAAAGAAGAAGCCCGCCAAGCAATGGAGGAAGCACATTCTGGATGATGTGGAGCACACCAATCTGGTCCCAAACTCCATTTTTGCATCAAGAGGATGACATACTAATGGGCGAAAATGGTGAAGGATTCCATGGATCATGCCAAAAGATGCCAAGCGTGTCAATTTCATGCCAACTACATACACCAACCTCCAGAGCCTCTTCACCCAACTGTAGATTCATGGACTTTTGATGCATGAGGACTTGACGTTGTTGGACCACTTCAAAAATCATCAAAGGGACAGATGTAAATATTGGCTGCTGCAGACTACTTCTCTAAATGGGCTGAAGTTGTTCCACTCAAGGAGGTAAAAAAGGAAATTGTTATCGATTTTATCAAGTCATATATAATTTTTAGTTACGACATACCAATATACATAATCACTGATAATGGAACACCATTTGACAACAAGCTCGTAAAGAGTCTATGTGAGAAGTTCCGTTTCAAACAACATAAGTCTTCAATTTATAATGCACCCGCCAATGGCCGCGCAAAAGTTTTTAACAAGACACTTGGTAACCTTTTGAAGAACATTGTTACAAAGAACATGAGAGATTTGGCATGAGAAAATTGGTGAAGCTTTATGGGTATACCGGACAACCTTCAGAACTGCTACACAAGCAACTTCTTACTCTTTGGTATATGGCGTGGAAGAAGTCCTTTTGTTGGAGCAATAAATTCCATCATTGCGGAAGTGCAACAAATATTGGAGTCCTATCAAGCTCGACTAGCTAAAGCTTTCAACAAGAAAGTGCGGCCATGATCATTCCAAGTGGGAGACTAAGTCCTAGCTGTTTGACAATCCATAATCCTCAACAAACACATAGGCGACAAGTTTACCTGAAAATGGAATGGGCCATATATTGTGAAGGAAGCCTATTCGAGTGGCCCATACAAAATTGTCGAAAAGGATTGTCTTAGAGTTGGTCCGATCAACGAAAGATTTCTGAAGCAGTACTTCCCATGAAAGTCACCAATACTCCTCGATGTATGAGCGTAAACTGTAAATCATTATTCTCCTTGATGCATAAGCCTAAACTGCAGGTTTGTATACTCTTGGCCCGCATGAGTGTAAACTGTGTACGGCCCAAGAAAATAGTCTGCTAGGTTGAAACCCCCGAAAGAGGCGGCCTAGGCAAAAAAAAACTAACACACATTCCTCTGAACAACGTTATGACTTGATCCTTTTCACCAAGGTACGTGGGAAGCTTAGAGTTTTATCAAGTTCAGTTGCATGAGTTTTAAAAAATTAAAGTTTGGCATCATTGGATCATTGCATTAATTTTTCCAATTGTAGAGCCACATATCTATGACGAAAAAAGATGATGTTCTTTGAAGTATAAAAGATGTTTTATTGCTTCAATAGATCAAAGGTGATACATCAAAAAATACATATACAAAAGGAATTAGACATTTTCCTAATCAAAACCCTAAGTCATGAAAATGACCGTAAGCTAGGCTTTATGGCCGACTCGTCTTGAATGCTTCTTCCAAGTTCATATGTCGTATCCACATTTTAATACACTATCCTTAATGCCCTTATATAAGAAGTCATCTCTCTTGAAAAACCTTCATTCAACACTGGAGCCGCCATAAACTTCAAGCCCGTCAACAAATCAAATGCAAAAGTTGGTAAAAGGGTGACTCCGCATCTTGCATGACATATCAGATTGATATTTGGACTCATTAAACTTCTTCGCAAGTCTGCAAAAGAAATAAACAAAGATGTAAGATTTGTGATGATAGCCGAATCCATTATAAGGTTGTAGAATTAACTTCAAAAATATTTGTTAGGCTAACTAAGAATGAATGAAGCTTCATCTTCAACAAGATTATAGTTCTAGACGTCCGAATTTCATAAGATCAAACTGTTGGTGATTTCGATGCTCTTAGTTCAAGATACAAGTTTTCTGGCTGAAAGCAAGCACACCTTAAAGTTCCCTGCGGTCAGTTTGACTTTCAATATTTTTCTATTTCTAGACCGAGAAGATTTCTGGGATGGAATTTTTATGTGTTCCATGTCAAGGAGTTTCTTTCTAGTGGCACAAATGGGTTGTAATTCTGATACTCCTAGATCAAGATACAATTATTTTCACTGAAGGTACACAAATCTAAAAGTTCACTACAGTTAAGTCGATGTCGCAAATTTTTTGTTGATAGCCCGAAAAAAGTTCTTCCATGAAATTTTGTAGGTACTTCAGGTCTCTGAATTTAATTTCTAATGGTACATACGGATTGTCATTCTTACACTTTTAGCTCGAGATATGAATTTTTCCACCATAGCGCGCAAAGGAAAAAAGCAATTTTGCGGACTGATGGGTCAACTTCAGAAAGTTGTTGCGGACAATCTGCTAGGAATTCTTCTATGATATCTTGAATATTTCATTATCTCTGAGTCTCTTTCTAATAGCGCAGACGGCTTGCAATTTTGACATTCTTAGCTTGAGATATATATGTTTTGATGACAACATAAAGTACTATAAAGTCAAAATGTCAGATATGTATGCAGCTTCAAAAGTCAACTCTGGCTAATCCTCAAGGAATTTATCCATGAATTCTTTAAAGGATGTAACTTTTCAAGTTTTGATTCTTTGAAAGAGAGAAGCTTCAAATTTCATCGCTCTTAAATTTAGGAATTAATAAATTTTCAAAGGTTAAACAAGCACTAGCCCGCCAAGGTTGAAATATGGTCGCTCGAGCTCCAAGCCTCTTTCTTTCCAAGTCACAAGGCTGAGGTGCACCATGTTCTTGATCGTATGTCGCAAAGTGGGGATATGGATCATCGATCAAGCTAACTTAAGAATACTCTAAATGTCTCTCGTCAAGTTGCAAGAAGGGATGTACCAAGTTGTTGTTGTACTCTTTTGAAAACCTGCAAAAAATAAGAAAAGATTTTTGATCCCTCGGTGCCAACAAGATGACACTTTTGCAGATACAGTGCGAGTGGCACAACGATCAGCTCGATTAATAGATATTGATGCCATGGCATGATGTTTCTGCTTCTATAGACACGATTCCAGTGATATGAACCTGTTGATCTCACATGATTGACTGGTGCCAATGACACAAAGCTTTGATTCAGCAGCAAGTATCAGTGTCAATAACGCGACGCCTCAATGCGGATGGTGAGTATTGTGACGTGCACTTCTCTGTCAAATCTCGACGGATCATACGCTTCATGAATCTACAAAAAAAACAGTGGTGATCATCCCCTTCTTCTCATGATGCATATTCGAGAACTCTCCAGGTATATCATCTCCGATCCTGCAACAAAAACTCGCCATGGTGAGCATTGTCAATTGCACTTCTCCATCAAATCTCGATGGATCATACGCTTAGTGTGTTAGAATATACGCTTAATGCTAGAGGGGGGGTGAATAGCGTTATAATAAAAATCAGCGTAAACTTGCGGAATTTAAAATTTGCAGGAATGAAATAAGTGCGATAAGTAAATAATAAGGAACGAACACACCGATGTATCCTGGTTCACCACAACCCGTAGCTAGTCCAGTCCCCGAGAGACTCTCTCGAGATTTCCACTAACTTCGTTAAGCTTACGGGTGCTTAACAAACCGTTACAGTTGCTCAAGGATACCGCACCTTAAAACTTCACTTGCTTGAGGATACCTCACCCCGAGACTTCAACCACTAAGACTTTGGGTACTTAGCAAACCCGACAAATGAGAAGATATGTTCTTCTCAAACAACTCTCTTTTACACAAGCACTCTCTCAAAAGAGTAGATAAAGAGATACAATTTTAGCTCTATGAACAACACAAAGTTGCTATCAAATGGCTCAACAAAAGCTCTAAAATGATGCTTGAAAATGATCAATATGTATATCAATGTATGGAGGAGTTGTGTGTTTAAAAACAGCTCAAAAGACCTCTTTTTATAGGTGAAAAAGTGGTGCTGACCGTTGCTTAATTGACAAATAAAATCCCTGAATTTCTGCTCATACAATCTATTGTCTGACCTACACAATTGATTGTTTGAGGACCGTTCAAAAGACAGACTCCTGATTTTAAGGGAAACAATCGATTATAAAACCTGTATAATCGATTGTTCTTCAACGTTCAAAAATCAGTTTAGGATTCTGTGGGAACGGTCTGAATATAATCGATTATATTAAAAGGGTAATCGATTATTTTGATGTTTGAAAACTTCGGTTGCACACTGTCTCAATATAATCGATTGTGCAAAATATATAATCGATTGTTTTCTGTTTTGAAAAACTTTAGATCACACTGTCTTAATACAATCGATTGTTAAAACTGTATAATCGATTGTTTGCTATTTTGAAAAACACAATAGATTGTAAGGAGCATATAATTGATTGTTTAGGTCCAGATTTAAAAGACATGTTTAAAAACCATTTTGACTAAAATACAAATCAAAAGATGCATGTTTATGATAAATAAGATTTAATAAAATGTTTTATGCATGTTTATGATGACCTAATGTTGAGCCAAAAGACGAGATAACTTAAGCGTTGTTCTTACATTGGTTCTACCAAACGACCTACGTCTTGGGTCTTCGGTCTTGAACTCTTTGGCTCGACTTTGGCTTGTTCATGCAATTCCGTCATCAGTATGCTTCTCGCCAATTGATTGTTTGTCATATTATATCGTTGTTTGACGCTTGACTTCATTGTTTGTCATTCATCAAAACCTATACCTGAAAATCATGCTCATACAACCAAAGCGCACATATCATAGATTGAGTGATTTTCTACAATTTCCCCCTTTTTGATAATGGCAAACAACGGAAGATATGCATATTGAATTCCCCCTAAATTCATGCTATATCTCAACATACAATTTATGCAACCAATTCAATATAATCAATTCAATTTAATTCCCCCTTAATTGAATATTCCCCCTCAATTAAGGCATGCATATCGCCTATATTCTTCCCCCTTTTGGCATTAGCAAAAAGACTGTACCAAAAATTATTTAAACCATTGACGATACCAATCGTTATAAATAGATCATATCAAATGTTAGTAAATGGCATATTAATAATAACGGTCATTTCTCAACTATGCCAATTGTTATTTTAAACTAAGAATATTCATCAAAACATGAATCAATCATTTATTTTAAAACTAATTGATACTAATTGTTATTCAAAAAGAACTTACTAAGACATGCATCAAACAAAAATAATATTGATTATTAGCACATATCAAGTATTACGTTTTTATTCAAAATATGATAACTAACCGACGTTCCCCCTTAATGCATTAAGGTTTCATGCTTGGTGCAGCCACTACAATATTGTAGTCTTCAAGCACACCTGCAAAAAGAACCTAAAAATAGGTTTTTGGTACCCAACTTCTTTTGGGTCCTTGGGGGTTAGGATAATAATAATCATAATCAACACATAAATCTCTGTGTTTAGCAAAACAAACGGGTGCAATGTGTCCTGCCCGATTATAATAGTGACATATAACATTAGGATTGTGCATATGTCTAGGTTGAGCCAAATGCGTTCTAGGTGGTCTAACGTCGTTATTCCTAGAAGCGTTGAAATTCCTAGAGTCATTTCTAGGCGGTCTAAAATTATTCATTCTAGACTTATTGATAAAATTCCTAGAATTGTGTCAAGGTGGTCTAAATTGATTAGCTTTAGACTTATTAACAAAAGTCCTAGAGTTGTTTCTAGGTGGTCTAAAACAATTAATCTTAGACTCATTAGTGAGGTTCCTAGAATTCTTTCTAGATTGACCAACCTCATTACTTTCATCCTTTTTAACAACTTCAATTTTAGGACTATCAACACTACGTTTTTCTAGTGCGTTCCTAAGTTCTATGTTCTCTATTTTTAAAGAACTACAAGAAGAACAATTTGAGCATTTATCAATTGAAGAGGCTTCATTCAATTCCTTGATCTTATTTTTAAAAACAACAATGTCATTTTCCAAATATTTATTTTCTTTTTCTAAAACTTCAATTTTAGTTTTAAGAACACCATTTTCATTAGTCAATTTTTCAAAATCTATTTCTTTCAAAGAAGAGGATTTTTTAAGATCTTTTTCTTGTAAAGAAAGTGTTTTCTGAAAATCTGTTTCTTGCAAAGAAAGTGTTTTCTGCAAAGAAAGTGTTTTCTTCAAATCTTTTATCATTTTGGAAGCATTAACAAATTCACCATACAATTCATCATAGGCATTTTGTAATTCTTCAAACGAGTGAGAGTTAGATGTACTTACCTTTTCTTCTTTGTTTGCCATGAGACACAATGCGGAGGTTTCATCGCCTGAGCTGTCCGAATCCCATGATACGCGCCTATGGTGTTTCTTATTTTTCTTGTTCTTCTTCATAGACTTACAAGACTTATTCAATTATATCATTTGAAATATTATCATCATCCCTTTCCGAATCACTTACCTCTTCTCGTTTAGAGGATGAGGCATTGAAGGCAAAATTTGAATTACTTCTAAGATAAAGATTAAGAATTGTGCTATCATAAGTTTCGAGCTTACCTCTTAGTCCATCAATTGTGATATCCGTGAATTCCATCGACTCTTGGATTGCATTGGCTTTGGAACGCCATTCGGGAGTGAGACTCCGTAGGACTTTTCGAACAAGATCTTTGTTCGTGTAAACTTTCCCGAGAGCATGGAGATCGTTGACGATTCTAAAAAATCCTTCAAACATAATACCAATGGGTTCCTTCTCCATTTTAAAGATTTCATATTTATGTGTTAGAAAATCAATTTTGGATTCTCGGACTTGAGGCGTACCTTCATAAATGATTTCGAGTTTATCCCACATCTCCTTGGCGGTTGTGCAGCAAGAGATTTTTTGATAGTCATCCGGATTCACTACACAATATAATACATAGATGGCCCTTGCATTATTTTCAACTTTCTTGATGTCCTCGGCATCATATTCATCTTCCTTCTTTGGAACCGTGGTTTCTCCAACTTTCTTTGTCGGCATTGGTTCACCGTTTTTGATGATTTGCCACAAACGGAAACTGTTTGCTTTGAGGAAGATACTCATCCGCTCTTTCCAATATGTATAGTTTGTTCCGTCAAATAGTGAAGCGCAAGTGGGGGATTGTCCTTCGCTCATTATTCCTGCGTTCAATATTCTCAACAAAAAAATATATATCGCTCTCAACCGGTTAAGGCTTTCAGAGAGTTAGGCTCTGATACCAATTGTTAGAATATACGCTTAACGCTAGAGGGGGGTGAATAGCGTTATAATAAAAATCAGTGTAAACTTGCGGAATTTAAAATTTGCAGGAATGAAATAAGTGCGATAAGTAAATAATAAGGAACGAACACACTGATGTATCCTGGTTCACCACAACCCGTGGCTAGTCCAGTCCCCGAGAGACTCTCTCGAGATTTCCACTAACTTCGTTAAGCTTACGGGTGCTTAACAAACCGTTACAGTTGCTCAAGGATACCGCACCTTAAGACTTTACTTGCTTGAGGATACCTCACCCCAAGACTTCAACCACTAAGACTTTGGGTACTTAGCAAACCCGACAAATGAGAAGATATGTTCTTCTCAAACAACTCTCTTTTACACAAGCACTCTCTCAAAAGAGTAGATAAAGAGATACAATTTTAGCTCTATGAACAACACAAAGTTGTCTATCAAATGGCTCAACAAAAGCTCTAAAATGATGCTTGAAAATGATCAATATGTATATCAATGTATGGAGGAGTTGTGTGTTTAAAAATAGATCAAAAGACCTCTTTTTATAGGTGAAAAAGTGGTGCTGACCGTTGCTTAATTGACAAATAAAATCCCTGAATTTCTGCTCATACAATCGATTGTCTGACCTACACAATTGATTGTTTGAGGACCGTTCAAAAGACAGACTCCTGATTTTAAGGGAAACAATCGATTGTAAAACCTGTATAATCGATTGTTCTTCAACGTTCAAAAATCAATTTAGGATTCTGTAGGAACGGTCTGAATATAATCGATTGTATAAAAAGGGTAATCGATTATTTTGATGTTTGAAAACTTCGGTTGCACACTGTCTCAATATAATCGATTGTGCAAAATATATAATCGATTGTTTTCTGTCTTGAAAAACTTCAGATCACACTGTCTTAATACAATCGATTGTTAAAACTGTATAATCGTTTGTTTGCTATTTTGAAAAACACAATAGATTGTAAGGAGCATATAATCGATTGTTTAGGTCCAGATTTAAAAGACATGTTTAAAAACAATTTTGACTAAAATACAAATCAAAAGATGCATGTTTATGATAAATAAGATTTAATAAAATGTTTTATGCATGTTTATGATGACCTAATGTTGAGCCAAAAGACGAGATAACTTAAGCGTTGTTCTTACATTGGTTCTACCAAACGACCTACGTCTTGGGTCTTCGGTCTTGAACTCTTTGGCTCGACTTTGGCTTGTTCATGCAATTCCGTCATTAGTATGCTTCTCGCCAATTGATTGTTTGTCATATTATATCGTTGTTTGACGCTTGACTTCATTGTTTGTCATTCATCAAAACCTATACCTGAAGATTATGCTCATACAACCAAAGCGCACATATCATAGGTAGAGTGATTTTCTACATAGTGAACCTACAAAAAAAGAATGATGATAATTCCCTTCTTCTCATGATGCATATTGGAGAGCTCTCCATGTAAATCATCTCCGGGCCTGCAACAAAAAAAAGGAAAAAAGAAGTATGCTTCCCGAGTTATCCTCTCGATTCCGGCACTTGATTGATCAAACATTTGTTGCGTCTCGATCAAAAGGGCTGGAGCTTCGACGTTTATAGATATTGTATATCACGAAGTCTTCTTACCAACGGTGTAAACAACTCATAGTCGAATGCTCCTATGTTGAGATATGCGTTTTTTAGCAAGAGCACGAAAAGCTGAAAACTCGAGTCAGCATGTCGAAACTCGTGTTCCAGATTCAGCAAATTATCTGGGAAACCCTAGGGCCATCCTGGCTATGATTTCTACATATGTTGTACCTCCAGGAGTTTAATTTTCAGATCCGCAAACATCTTGTGATATGGACGCTTCTATTTCGAGATACAATTATTGTTTTTGCAGAATGCACAGAGTTGTGATATCAACAAGACAGACATGTACACCAACTACAAAAATTAATTCCAGACAATACCTAAGGAATTTGTCTCTCAATTTTTTATATGTTGGATTTCTTTGAGTCTAGAATTGGTAGAATCAAGCGACTCGTGATTTGGACTCTTTGATCTTAATATATAAATCTTTTATCGAGAGTGCACAAAGCTGTGAGCTCAACACATGCCAGACGTGTAGATCGAATTTGAAAATTAATTCCAGCTGATACAAAGAGGAGATTCGTACAAAGTTTTTATATGTTTCAGTCCTATGAGTGTAGTTTCGGTAGAAGCAAGCGACTTATGATTTGAAGTCTCCTACAGCAAAATATGAATTCTTTTTCGCGAGAATACAAAGCTCGTTGACTGGTACTTCAATTAAAAAAGGCATGATTGATATTCTTTCTGTTTTAGAGGAAAACATAAACAGAGAAAGAAGTGAAAGCAGACTACGAGCAGTCGTGTTAAGCATGAAAGAAACCCTATATTCACGACACTCATATGTCAAGGTAAAGGAAACAAAGATCCCTTATATAAATTGTTTAAGATTATGGAATTTTCCTTATGGAAAAAGAATTCTTCTTAAAGTAAAATAGGAAATTCTTGAATGTTTTAAATGGTAAATACTCATTAGAAGATAACCTTTAAGATGTATTGAAATTCAAGTCAAAGTGGACGAAGGGAAAGCTTAATGAATTAGTTTTACGCGCTTTTGTCATAAGAAATGGATCATTGGTGGAATTATCAAAATTTGTTCAATGTGACCATGTTTTGGTTGCTATAATTTTGCTATAAAGGTTCCTAAAGTATTGTTTAAGTACTATACACTTGGCGTCAAAAATTTTTTTTTCCAATTCGATTTAGGCTTCACTAGAGAGTTAGGATTGCCCAAAGAAATCAAATCCTTTATTTATGGGCAAAAAAGAAAGTTTTCTTCTCGTGGATACTTCAAGCCTCATCTTCGACTTTCGACAAGCCTACACTCAATAAATCTTGAAGTAAGGGACATGTGTAGACATATAAAATTTATTGGGTCTAATTCATATAAAATCTAGATTAAATTTTATTGTGTTAAATAATTAATTTGGGATTTACAAGTTAAATTAGTCCATTTTATTATTTTCAAGCCCAAGGTCCATTTCATCTTAAGGCTCAGACTTGTACCATGTGTTAAGTGATACGGCATATCTAGTCAAACTGCAAGCCAAAAAGATAACGTCAAGTATTAAATGATGTGGCAATCCAAGTCAAAAAGCAAGAACCAACCACAAGTCGCCTAGTGGCTGAAATGACATGAGTCAATCAGAATCAAGCAAGAGAGTTTTATGTAACTTGACTGTCCATCCTCTACAACTATAAATAGAGGGGTTACATAATTCTCAAGGGACATTCAGAGTTGGAGAAGAACACTCCGTAACTGGTGAATGCATCCACAAACAGAGAGATCAATCATCAAGTGCTTAGTTCTACAACAAAGGAGCAATCAACGGAGTTCTTCCCCGAGATCAACTCTTAACAACAAAATGTTGCTCGATGTTCTTGGTGATTAAATACATCATAAGGAGGTCTGTATCATCCTACATTTGAGAAAGACGTTTCTCAAGTCCTCGAAATACGGATAATTTTAGAGAGGAGAATCAAGGGATACATATATTTCTAGTTAAAAATATTTATCAATAAAATTAATTTTTTTCATATTATTTTTGTTTCAGTTTATTTTTTTCATTTTACGAAAATTTGTTGCGAATAATCCTTTCATGTTGAATTCTTGTATTATTCTAATGTACTAATACTTTCTAGCATTAAAATGATAGTTGTAGTATTATATATATAAATTTTCTCTCATTAATTAAAATTTATTGTTCCTCATAAAAAATAAATATTTAAACCATCATGTGCCATTGTTAACGTACAACTCATGTTATAGATACTAGTTTTCTGAAAAAACACGAACAAAAGGTATTGAATAAATTAAAGGCAGAATAGCCTAATAAACACTTCTACTTATCCTGCTTTGTCATTTCGGTCCCAATACTCTACGAAATTTCATCCAAACACTCGTAGTTTTTAAAATACGTTGCTTTAAACTCCTCTGACTGTTGACCAAGCATATGTGGCAACTTCATGACTGAGTTGGATAAAATGCATGAACTTCACGCGTATAACGAGAGTAACATAAAAAAAGTTAGACTAAAAATTGCTTTCGGATAAATTTAAAAGCATATTATTCATTTTCTAGAGGCGAAAGTTGAATTCTGGAGATGAACACATATTTAGAAGTACATTGATCCATCATGATTTCTGCATATATGAGGTTATTGTCAAAATATTTACATATTATCCTTGTAGCATTACATAAGCCATTTGATGGATCTAACTTTTTCAGTAACATGATGGGTGTATTTTTCTTCAAAATCAATATGTGTACAATAGGAGATCAAATTTGAATTAATAAGGATATCTTCATAAACAAAAAGATGATAAAGAAAGAGTAAAAAGAACATATTTTAAGATCCACTTAATTTTTTTTTAAAATTACAATTAACTTTGAGAAGTTACTAAGTTCTGTTAACTTCTTCCTGCAGTACCACACTTTAAAACTAATATTCATTAAAGAGTTTACATGACTGAAGAAAGAAAATCCGATATTTATATGTCTTTCTTAGTTTGTATATTCCTACCCTAAATTTTAACTATCACTTAAAAATAAAGTGACGACTGATGATATAGCTGGCCGAAAAAATAAAATTGAAATAGCTATTTTTTATATATAAACCAGATACGATGCTATGACTTAGTTTTCCAAAATTTCACCAAAATCGCAAAGGATGTTATGTGGTTTCAACTTGACTAGTATGCCCCTTTTTAAAATTAATTAATTTCTTTAAATCTCCTAAATTTCTTTTTTTTTTCGAATTAAACAAACAACACCCAGCTAATACAAATATCATAGAATGATTTAACCTAATTGTAGGTATGTAAATTTTATTAAAATTAAATCCATAAAATAATTTGGATTATATTTTAAAATTTAAGATACATTGGTCCAAATAAATATTATGGACTAATATAATTGAACTAATTATATAAGTTCAATATATATGGATTAAATAAATAAGTCTTAATCCATTGGGCTAGCCCATTTAATTGGGTTAGCCCATCTAATTGGGCTAGCCCATTTAATTGGGCTAGCCAATTTAATTGGGCTAAAGTGATGAGCCCACTTCATTAAGCCCAAGATGATATCTTCCTAAAGGCCCAGCTTGGTGTGACATGACGTGGCGCGCCAAGTCAAACAGAGGAGCCAATAGCATCATGTCACGTGTCAAAATGACAAGACATGCCAAGTCACACTAAAAGGCCAATGAAATTGTTCCACGTGTGCAAGTGACATGTTCTGGCCAATCAAATGCGGCCATGTCACACTTCAATTTGATTGGTCGAAAAGAGTTTGTTCTTATCAACTCTTCCCCTCCACAACTATAAATAGGGGTCTTCATAACTCAGAAAAGACACCAGAAGTTAAAATAAGAAGCAAGAAAGAGCTCGTGGATCAAACACTGCAAATTTCTCCAAAAGTGTCAAGCTTCAAGCAATCAAGTTCATATTCAAGCTCAAGAACGAAGAACGAATCAAGATCAAGTTCAAGCAATCAAGCTCAAGCTCAAGCTCAAGAACAAGATCATCATTCGTGGCAACAAACATAAATTCAAGATCAAGCTCGAAGGCCCTTGAATTTATACTAGAAAAGAAGAATTAGAGGATTCATAGAGATTGTACACTCAAATATTCGAAATAAAATACTATGATTGTTGCAATATATTTCGGTCTTAATTTTATTTTCTCGACTCAAATTTATTGTCTAAAAATTCTGGCACGCCCAGTGGGACAATCTCTACCTCTCATCTCAACTTTTCAATCACCAAAGTTCAAGAACATTGAAATGGCTCCAAAGAAAATCAACTCCGGTTCAACTTCCACCAAGGCTGCTAATTCCAGGTTCTACGCTGATGTGGAAAGCATCCTCGATATCAATTTTGGAAGCTTCGGCCCAGTTACGAGGAGCAAAGCAAGTTTTTAGGACAACAAGAACCCCAAGCGTCGTCCGCATCAACCCTTGTTTTTGGATCTTCATCCTCAAAAGGAACAAGATCTGCCACAAACGTATTTGAAGGAGGAAGCGATGTTGCTGAAAAGATCAGGAAAATACTAGCTCTGCTTGACCTCTCCGGCTCCAAGCACTCTGTTGTGAATGAAGATGATGATGCTTCAAGTGATGGATCCACCCCACTTACACCACATAGCGTGAGCCAATAAAGGATCAATCTGTGTGAAAATTCATGCTACTCTCCGTCATCCATGACAATCATGCAAGCCATGGTGACAAACACTTCATCCATGGAGGAGCAGTTGGCAAATTTGACGGAAGCAATCGCTGGCTTGAGTAAATGCATGCAAAATCAAGTGGCTAGAATTGACAAGCTAACAGACAGGGTGGGAATCTTGATGGAGGAAGAATCTACCCATGCACCTGGCAAGCTCCCAGAAGTTCTAGAAGCGACTCTCCCCCGAGACAAGCACCATCTAATAAGGCTATCCCTGTCTCATCTGAAGGGATTATTCCAATCGATCAATTGAAGGAGTTCATTGAAGGCACTATCAAGAACAAATATGAAGTTGCTGTTAAGTCCTCCCATACATATGCAAAGGCGTACACTGCGAGGGTCGATATGTTGAAGATGTCTGCTGGCTATCAACCTCCAAAGTTTCAACTGTTTGATGGTAAAGGTAACCCAAAGCAACATGTGGCGCACTTTGTTGAGACATGCAACAATGCTGGGACTTATGGAGACTACCTCGTCAAACAATTTGGCCGCTCATTAAAAGGAAATGTTTTTGATTGGTACACAGACCTCAAGGCTGGATCTATCGACAGTTGGGATCAACTAGAGCAAGAGTTCCTCAATCGCGTTTATAGCACGTGTCGCACTGTAAGTATGATAGAGCTCACAAATACTCATCAAATAAAGGGGGAACCAGTTATTGATTTTATCAATCGTTGGAGGAACGCAAGCCTCAACTGCAAAGACAGTCTTAGTGAAGCTTCGGGCATAGAGATGTGCATCCAAGGCATGCATTGGGGATTGCTCTACATCTTTCAAGGTATCAAGCCTAGCACATTTGAAGAACTTGCAACTCGTGCCCATGACATGGAATTGAGCATGGCCTCCGCTGTAAATGAAAGGATGCCCATCTATGAACTTCGCAAAGCGAATGACAAGCAAGAAGTTAGGAAGTGGGGAAAGTTCGTACCCAAGTCTCAAAGTAAAGAAGCTATGAATGTCAATACATCACCTATGAAGTTCGCGGCAAAGGTGAGCAAGAAACAGAATATAAAATCCACTTCTTTTCAAGACAAGCCAAGTGGAAAGTTAACTCTAAAAGAAATGAAGGAGAAACGGTATTCATTCCTGGATTCTGATATGCCAGCCATTTTCGAAGAGCTCCTCGAGTTAAATCTTATTGAGCTTCCGGAGATGAAGCGACCAAATGAAGCTGGGAAAACAACTGACCTAAATTACTGCAAATATCACCAACTTATAAGCCACCCTCTGGAGAAGTGCTTTGTCTTTAACGATAAAGTCATGGACTTGGCTCGCGAAAAGAAGATCGTGCTTGAGGATGAGAAAGCAAGCGCAAACCAAGTCTCTATCGCCTTTGGCTCGTTCAGTCCGAATGAATTGTGTGGTTTTGAAGAAAGCAAAGTTAAAGAATTACTGGGGAGCGATAAGGCTCAAGTCAACCAACCTGATGATGATGAAGGTTGGGCGTTAGTGACTCGTTGTAGGAGCCACAAAAGGAGCCCACGAAAAGAATCAGTGGAACAACCAATAAGGAAGATGATGGTAAAAAGATCAATAAAAAAATCCAGTTAGGCATTTGAAGAAAGCAAAAGTGGAGATGCACCACCCCCAAAAGCTACGAAATCCAGTGACCTTGGAGGAAATTTCACCAAGTTGGTTCTGTACGAAGACTTCCCATGAGGGCATTGATGCCTCTTGTTTCCACACAAACAAAGGGAAAGAAAAGAGTGATGACCTACCGTTGGCACCATCTTCATAAAAGCCTATCGACTCCACTCCTCAAGAAGTTAGTACTTGTGAGGAAAAAGCCACGTTCACAAATTACGATCTTTTGCCGGTAACACTCCTCATAACCGCCCTTGTACCTGGTTGGCTATATATGCGATGAAAGGGTAAATCAGATTTTGGTTGATGGAGGATCCTCAGTGAACATTTTGCTAATCCACACTGTGAATGAACTTGGTATTCCCATGAAAAAACTCTCAGAAAGTCATGTGATGATCCAAGGATTCAACCAAGGGGGCAGAGATCCATAGGCGCGATCAGGCTAGGAATCATTATTGAAGATATTCAATCAAGTGCATGGCTGCATGTGATCGACGCGAAGACTTCATACAATGTTTTGCTTGGGAGGCCTTGGATACATGAGAATAAAATTGTTCCATCTACTTACCATCAATGTTTAAAATACTACCAAGGTGAAGTCGAGAAGACGATAGTTGCTGATGATGAGCCATTCACCGAGGCTGAGTCACACTTCGCCGCTGCAAAGTTCTACTTGAAGAACCGCGTGGTGAAGGAGCTGAAAGCCGATGATGGTATGAAAAGCAAGAATGACGAACCCATAACTAAAAGATTTGAGGTGACCATGGGTAAAGCCAAAACTGTTACAAAGGGGGTGCCTGCCAACATGAATAAATCTCATAAAGGGGGCATTGTGTCCTATGGAAAGAAAGTAAGTTTCGCACTCCAATCTGTCCCTAAAAGGAAGAAACATGAGGGTGAGTCAAATAATATCCAAATCAACATTCCAAAGGAGTTTACTCTTCCGGTCAAACGAATTGAGGCAGTACGGTCGCCCTCAATGCCGCTTGCAAGGTTTGTAGCCCAAAATCGTTTGCAGAATGTGGCACTCCCTACAAAGCAAATAGATGAAGGTTTTGACCCTAATGCTTACAAGCTATTTGAAAAAGCTGGTTATAATCCCAACAAGCCATCGAAGTTAGGGAAACTCCCGTCAGAAACTGTAACGAGGCAACCACGTGAAGGTTTGGGATACAAGCAACCGTCACCAGTGCGCATTTCAATAAGAAGGGAGAGCATCAAGTATGTCAATGTAGAAGATGAATCAGCCACTTCTAACAAGCCTTCTGTCTTTGATCAACTTGCAAGATCACCTACGAGGACCTCCGTATTTGAAAGATTGGGTCCAATTAAGAAGAACAAGTTCCATAGAAATTTTCAAAGCATAAGAACACCCGCTTCACCGAAAATCCAGGAGATCTCTAGAGATTTCCAATGTTTGTTCCTTCTAGAATGAGGCGACAAACAATACTTGTAGTTTCATGTGAATAAATATTGAAGGTAAAGCCATATGTTGTGGTCTACACTAAGGAACGTGACGAAGATGAAAAAAGTGTAGGTTCTTGTATCATGTCACTATACAAAGCGATAATGGTGTTCTGTCTTTGATGAAGGATAATGCAGAATTGGAGCATGTTTCACCATGTTATCACATATCCTTCAATGATGGTGATCCTCAAGAAAATGAAGTTGCGAAAGATGCTCCGCCTGAACGTGAAGAAGGAGTGAAGACGACGGTTGATGCCTTAAAATAAGTTAACCTTGGCACCGATGAAGAACCAAGACCCACCTACCTAAGTGATTTACTCGAAGCTGATGAAGAAAGCACTTATATTGAGTAACTCAAAGAGTTCAAGGATTTCATCGATTGGAATTACAAAGAGATTCCTGGCTTGTACCCGAAAGTAGCAGTCCATCACCTTCCAGTAAAAAATGGCGCTCGCCCTGTTAAACAGGCTCAAAGGGGCTTCAGGCCGGACTTGGTTCCCCTGATTGAAGTTGAAGTTAACAAACTCGTTGAAGATGGATTTATTCGAGAAGTTAAGTACCCAACATGGGGTTCATGTATTGTCCCTGTGAGGAAGAAGAATGGCCAGATTCGAGTATGCGTTGACTTCAGGAACCTCAATAATGCATGTCCCAAAGATAAATTCCCGCTTCCCATTCCAGAGCTGATGATCGATGCTACTACTGGTTACGAGGCAATGTCTTTCATGGACGGTTCGTCGGGCTATAACCAAATTCGCATGGCACCAAAGGATAAAGACCTTACTGCGTTCCGCACTCTGAAGGGTATTTATTGCTACAAGGTAATTCAATTTGGCTTGAAGAATGCTAGTGCTACTTACCAAAGGGCTATGCAAAATATTTTCGACGATCTTCTCCACAAGAATGTCGAATGCTATGTTGATGACTTGGTGGTGAAATCAAGAGAGAAGGGCAATCACACAAAATAATTGAGGATGGTATTTGAATTGCTCCGGAGATACCAACTTAGGATGAATCTATTGAAATGTGGCTTTGGAGTTAATTTTGGAAAGCTCCTTGGTTTCAGTCTGGCATCGAGGGATCAAAATTGATCAAGCCAAAGTGGATGCCATTTTGAAAATGCCTGAGCCTCGAACCTTCGGAGGTTCATTTCGAACCTAGCTAGGATGTGCCAACCATTCAGTCGCCTTATGAAGAAAGGTGTCCCATTCAGATGGGACCAAGAATGCAATAATGCCTTTGAGAGCATTAAATCCTACTTGATGAAGCCTCCAGTTTTCCTGTTGGCCCAAGAAAATAGTGAGGGGAAAGAAAACTGTCTTTACTACTTGAGCAGGATGATGACACCAAACGAATTGAATTACTCGCCAATTGAGAAGTTGTGCTTGGCGCTAGTCTTCTCAATTCAAAAGTTAAAGCACTACTTCCAAGATCATGTTATCCGTCTTGTTTCTAAAGCAAATCCCATCAAGTTCTTGATGTCAAAACCTGTTCTTAGTGATCGACTAGCGAGGTGGTACCGCCAATTTCAACAATTTGAGATTTTGTACATCCCTCAAAAGGCTGTAAAAGGACAAGCATTAGCAGATTTCTTGGCAGATCATCCGATACATGATGACTGGGAGCTTACTGATGAACTACCTGATGAGGACGCATTGGTCGTTGAAGTTCAACCTCCATGGAAGATGTACTTTGATGGTGTCGCGCATCGTGGGGGAGCTGGGGCTAGCGTAGTATTTGTCACTCCCCAGTGTGAAGTCTTTCCCTACTCCTTCACCTTGACACAACTCTATTCCAACAATGTTGCTGAGTATCAAGCATTAATACTTGGGCTTGAAATGGCCGTTGATATGAAGCAGTTGCAATTGCAAGTCTTTGGTGAGTCTCAGTAAGTGGTCAACCAGCTTTTGGGTAGTTACGAGGTTAAGAAGCCTGAACTACGCATATCATGATTACGCTAAAAATTGATGGGATGGCTCGGTGATGTGACTATTCAGCATGTGCCCAGGAAAGAAAATAAGAAGGCTGATGCATTAGCTACCCTAGCTTCATCTTTAACCCTGCCTGATCAAGGGCAAGTTACTGTTTGACAAAAATGGGTAGTACCACCGCCAAATGAGGCTAAAGGTGAAGAAAACGAACTCGAGCATCTTGTTGCTGTTTCTAAAGTTGAGAAAGAAGAATGGAGCTAAACCAATATCGACTACTTATGCTATGGGATACTTCCAGAAAATCCGAGGAGAATGACTGAAATTCATCGTCGTGTGCTCGCTTCCTTTACTACAAGGATACTCTATACAGAAGGTCGTTCGAGGGAGTACTCTTGTGGTGCTTAGGAGAAGAAGAAGCTCTCCAAGCTTTTCAAGAGGCACATTCTGGGGTATGTGGGTCACACCAGTCTGAACAAAAGCTCCACTTCCATATAAAAAGGATAGGATATTATTGGCCAACGATGGTAAAATATTTCTTGGACTAGGCTCGAAGATGCAAGGCTTTTCAATTCCATGCGAATTTTATTCATCAACCTCCTGAAGTGTTGCACCCGGCTGTTGCATCCTGGACATTTGACGCTTGGGGATTAGATGTTGTCGGACCACAGCCAAAGTCCTCTGGTGGCCACCTGTACATCTTGGCTGCAACTGACTACTTCTCAAAATGGGCTGAAGTTGTTGCTCTGAAGGAGGTAAAAAAGGAAAATGCTGCAAGTTTCATCCAACTGAACATCATCTATCGCTTTGGCATTCCTTGTTACATAATAACGGATAATGGAAAGTCGTTCGACAATAGGTTGATGAACAAGATTTTTGAGCTCTTTGGCTTCAAGCAGTGTAACTCTTCGATGTACAATGCTGCCGCCAGTGGTCTAGTCGAGGCATTCAACAAGACTCTATTCAACTTGTTAAAGAAAGTCGTCTCCAAATCCAAAAGAGATTGGAAGGTCGTATGGAAGAAGCTCTATGGGCATATAGGACGACTCACCGCACGCCAACACAGGCGACTCCTTATTCACTCATTTATGGGGTCGAAGCCGTCTTGCCACTTGAGCGTCAAATACCTTAATTACATTTGGCTATTCAAGAAGGGATCACTGATAAAGAAAATGCTTGACTGTGGTTAGCAGAGTTGGAAGCTCTTGATGAAAAGAGATTGGAAGCTCAACAGAGTCTTGAATGTTATCAAGCTCGATTATCTCACGCCTTCAATAAAAGAGTTCGCACGAGATCCTTTAAAGTAGGAGATCAAGTCCTTTCCATACGAAGACCTATAATTACTTCCCATAAACCTGTAGGGAAGTTCTCTTCAAACTGGGATGGGCCATATGTCGTGCAAGAAGCTTACTCAAGCGGGGCTTACAAGCTGGTTGATGCAGATAGTATGAGAATATGCCCTATAAATGGAAAGTTTTCGAAGAAGTATTATCCTTGAAGTCATGATGCTCCTTGATGCACGAGCCTAAACTGCATGTTGCTACACTCCTGGCCCGCAAGAGTATATACTGTGTACGGTCCAAAAAAAAGAGTCCACTAGGTTGAAAAACTCGAAAGAGGCGGCCTAGGCAAAAGTTAGGATGTAAAAAAAAGAATCACCTAGTCTGAACTACGGTATGACTAGATCCTCTTCACCGGGGTACGTAGGCAGCTTAGAGTTTCATTCTAAGTTTAGTCACATAAGTTCAAAAGATACATATTGCCCTAATTGTTGTTCGAATGAAGTATGAAGGAACACAAGATCAAGCTGAAATGTCATCCTCCTGTTGAACTTCGATCTCATTTGATTTAAAGGAGGTAAACCTCCTTGGTAAATTGATACCTTCAATGAGCACATATTATAAGGATGTCAATTATTTGCATTGAAATCTAGGGATTCTCTATTTCTTCAGGTTTGCCAAACCTTTAAGTTTGTTGGTCTCCAAGTCCGCCCTCTACCAAAAAAGGGGAGAGAAGCGAGGCATCAAAAGGAAGCACGAGTATAATGAAATGATTGCTTGGTACAGCGTTTCAAACTCAGTAAAATTTGAACCCCCAAGATATTTGTGAGGATATGGTTATTAAATTTCTATTTATGGCAAGTAAGACTTCTTCCGATCTCGAGGCTTCCATATCAAGATGCAAAATATTTGGTGAAGTTACGCGAATATGAAATTATCAGTGTATCAAAATTTAGTATTGACTTTAAAATTTTATCTAAATGTGTCTGTAAGGAATTAAATCTTGAAATTTGCATATCTTATATATTTGGAAGTTAAGTTTCCACTAGATCAAAAGTTTCATGATTTCAACGTTCCTACTTCAAGATACAAAACTTTTGGCGAAGTCGCGCAGATCTGAAATTTTCAACATGGTGGAACCTTAAGTTGATTTCAAAATATTATCTGGGACGATTCTGAAGTTATTTGGTTGAGAACATTGGATATTTCCTAAATATTGGAGTTTAGTTTCATGAAATAAAACTTTTTGTAATTTCAACGTTTCTACACCAAGATATGATTTTTTTAGAGACACTGCGCAAATCTGGAATTGATAGCGAGAGGCAACATAGAGTTGGTTTCAAAATATTATTCGGAACGATTCTGAAGTTGGTTGATTTAGAATTTTGGATATGCTCTAGATCTTGATGCCTAGTTTTCTTGAATTAAACGGTTTGCAATTCCAATATTATTACACCGAGATATGAATTTTGTGGTGAGACTGCGCAAATCTGAAATCTGCAACGTGGTGGAATCTGAATTTAGTTCCAAATTACTATCTTGGGATATTCTGAAGGTGTTTTATTCTGAATTTTGGATATAGTTTAGATATTGAATTCTAATTTTAAAAAAATCAAATGGTTCATTATTCGGAATCTTACCCGACAAGATATGAATCATTCGTTACAAGTGCGTAAAGTAGAAAGTTATGCAACTAATATAAATGTCGGGTAATGTAAAGCAAATGATAAGCAATCTTATCTAAGATAAAATAAATATCCACTAGATCAATCTGAAATAAAGATAGAATGGGAGATAATGCTAACAGCCTAATCTAAAAAAAATTTGTAGTTGATCAATTCTTGAAAGCTAGTCTCCACGCTCTTCTTCTACTCCTTCAGATTGGCTGAATCATCAACAATCAACAAATTTACGTTGTCATATGAAGAGACCTCAGTCTCGGCAGTCGAAATTTTTTCCTGAATCTCTTCAACCTCCTTCTGAGTCGCTTCTATAACATCTTCGAGGTTCTCCTTCTCTTTTTGTAATATCTGCAACTTCTTCACAACTCTTTTCAATTTCTTTTCACTAGAGGAAAATTTCTTGAATTTCTCACTTGCTTCAAGTTTGAACGATTCAAGACACTCTTTAGCTTTGGAAATCAGCTCTAGCTTCTCATCTTCACTCGTCTTATCAGCCATATTGGATCGCTCTTGGTCATATGATGCGGCAAGTTCAAAAAGAGAATTCGGTAAATCTTCTTATGGAGAAAGATCCAGAATATTCGTCTTCTTCATATCCTCAAAAATCTCAATGATTTGCTCCCTATAATATGAGAGAAATTCCAGACGAGTTTTCGAGAGCCGATTGCAAATATCCTCCCAAAGCCCCAAAATGAATTCCTTCTTGCGATTGAAAATAATTCTTTTTCCTTCAAATATAGATACCGCTGCATTTGTCAATGGTGAAATACGAGTTATCTCATTTGGAGTTTGTCTTTTTAGGGATTCGTCGTGAGGAAGAGATGGCTCCTTTGACGATGACTTCACTTTACATGTAGGCCCTTCAATAGATTCATCACTCACTTGCGGCTTGTCGCATGGGGATACCATCGGATGCCCAATGGTGTTTAACTGCATTAAGAAAAGGTAAAATAAGTATGTAATTTATAAGTGAAGCTACTCCTAAAAAAAGGGGAGGGGGAATGAGCGAGGTGATTGTGTTTTACCTCTTTGTTACAAGTTGTATGCGTTCTTGAGGGACTATCAACACTTTGAACCTCTACGATCTCTACTGGGTTAGGCCGTTTCCTTTTCCAATTTTGATCTTCATTTGTACTCTGGCTTGTGTCTTGAATAACACACGTGTTAAATGGAAGAACTAGAGGTGTTTCTCTATAGCTGTTGAAGTGCACACCACTTTTTTCAAGGTTGCCTTCGAGGATTTATGCTTCTTTTTTTAGGTTGCGTAACTACTTTTGGGATTGGAGTTCATATTTTTTTAACTTTTGAGAGTGTCTTTCCAACACCTTGATCTTCACCTCTTAAATGGGTTGTAGACTTTAGCCCAACATTGTCTACCAAGGCTTGTAAGTTATTCTCGAGAAACTTTCCATGCGCTTTCTCCCACCAAGACATATAATTACTGGAGAAAGGCTTCTCCATAGGATCTCCCGCTGGAGGAAAAACCGCACGTGACATAGATCGATACAATGTGCAAATCCTCCAAAATTTGATTCCTTCATCTAGAGAAGAGTTACGGATGTCATTCTCCAAAAAGCCGGGGACGTTTTGGTAAAATCTAAATTGACGATCGAATCGTTGCGGACTATACAGCTCGATGATGAATGAGTTACCATACCTCAAATGGGGGTAATTAAAACGTAAGCCCATGAAGTAATTTGATTCCAACTCTTGAGGGGCATCGTTATCCACGTAATAATAAGGACGGGAATTGGTCAACATTGTTGGTGCCCAAACTATATCCTCCCCATTGTGGATGCGTTTTTTCCCATATTTCTCGTCAAAGTACCTTGTAGCCCCCTCTCCTGAGTATGCCACCGTCAAAGGGACAGACGGACCCTTAGCAAGTGGATAGTGGGTTTTGAAGTAATGTGCAAGCCATCCGTACACATAATGAATGGGAAATGAAACTTTGACCTGATCAAGTTGGGCAGAACGCGAAATCTTATTCAATCCATGATAAATACTTGCCAAAACTGGGACTGCAAGGCTAATTTGTCGCCCGCCTGCCATCTGCTGGCCATCTTAAAAGTCTCAGGACGAATGGAGTCTTCTACCTTGGGGAACACAAAGGCACACACCCAAATTGATAAGAATGTCACTAAATATGTTTCATCTTTCTTGTCAAACCTCACCCTAAGCTTAGAGAATGTAGTTTCTTGATCAGTCGACCACCTCGTCATCTCGGGAATAACTCCGTTAGGATTATGTGTTGACTTTAGGCGTGCAGATTTCTTTTCCTTTCGCAGTGGGGCAGGTCTATATACTAATATTTTTTTATACCAAAAACTTGTCCACTTGCTGAAGGAGATCCTTTGGGTAGCACTCGTACCTTCCTTAAGATAACGAAATGCAGCAAATAAATACTCATAAGATCGAGGAATAAATCTGACTTGTTTTTCATTCAAACCAATGAGTTCTCTTGTCTCAAGTACCACTTATTCGTATGGAGAACCCGCCATAGGCAAACCCCAAAGTATATGTAAGTCCCAAAGAGATATAGATAGCTTCCCAGCTGATGTAAGAAGTGTGTTCGTCTTGGGGCACCAAGCCTCAGAAAATTCTTGCAAAATGTTCGAGTTTTGATCGTAAGTTAAAAGTGAGGCATAGACAACATCGTAAATCTTTGTTGTACTCAGAGTTTGTTGGCTTCCACCAAGCACGTCTTCAGCCCATTCCCACTATCCTGGGATATGACGATACTCTCCCTCGATTGTTGTGGTGTTTCCCAATGTACTTTGCCTTGAATTATGTGACTTCCTAAGTTTGGAAGGGTGCTAGCAATATTTACATGACGATGGATTGGTGCTTGGAGAGACCACATCTTGGATAATGGATTAGAAGTTGATTTGTGCTCCAAGGTTCAGTTCTCTAGGGAGTTCCTTAGAGGAGGCCATGTGGCTGCATATCGGCCGGCTTGTGAGGTAAGAACCAAAAGCTTGGTTTGTTCTATGCCATCTGCAGTCTCGATGATGAGATGTCTAAATTTTGAGGAAGGTGAAGTATAGTCCCTGAAATTTGCCATCTCTTCGTGCTAAAAAAAACAAAGAAATGAGGGGTTATCACAGTCCAAATCAAGAATATTAGAATGGGTACAAAAGCCTAAATGGATGAAATGCTCTTCGGTAGTCGGGCCATTTTGAGAGTAATCTCTCCAAAAATGGGGTAATTATGAGAGTAATCTCTCCAAGAATCAGGCAATTTTGAGAGTAATCTCTCCAAAAATCAGGCCATTTTGAGAGTAATCTCTCCAACAATCGGGCTATTTTGAGAGTAATCTCTTCAAGAATTGGGCAGGGGTGGATACCCATCCCCTTACACCCTAAGATTGTCTTCGCCATGCATGAATTATCTCGTTAAAAAAGAACATATCTTTCTCGCTTGACCTACAAAACAAGAAAAGCACAAGAACAAAGAAGAAGAAATTACCTTTGCATTAATGTTTTCGAGTCCACAAAAGTAGATTCAAGTGGCTTGCAAAGAATGCGAATTGATGCTCAACAAATACGAGCACATGGGTTTATATAGAGGTTGCAAAGCTGTTGCCGAGAACTTGTTTCCGATGTGGGATTGTTGCCACAATTGCTCTCCTATACGGACTCGGCAGGTTAATGGCGGTGTTAGGTGTCTGTATTACTAATGGAATTGGACAAGTTCAAATAGCTGGCGCACGTTTTATATGAACATAAGCGATAATAGATTCATGAATGATTCTTCTTTTGCAAAGTTATTTGCTTTTATCAAATCCAAAGTAATCTCATTCCTTTAAGGAAAATAATTTCAGTGTTGGATGCACATGTGAAGTTACTCTACAAAGGATTAGAAAGAATGCATGGAAGTATTATTATGTTCCTTTAACATTTACTTTTTAGGATTATTTATTTTTTGCACCAAATATTTCAATGTACATGTAATTAATATATGTCATGCATTATTCTTAATTGATGTTGCTTAAGGCATTGGCATATGCTTTATTTCTAATATAAAAATACATTGCATATAAACTCGATGACGTCAAATTTATACTTCCAGCCTTGTCTTCAAGGGACAAAATACACGACAAGTTTTAAAGTAGGGGTCATTTGTATTTATGTGAATTTTATTAAAATTAAATCCATAAAATAATTTGGATTATATTTTAAAATTTAAGATATATTGGTCCAAATAAATATTATGGACTAATATAATTGCACTAATTATATAAGTTCAATATATATTGATTAAATAAATAAGTCTTAATCCATTGGGCTAACCCATTTAATTGGGTTAAAGTGATGAGCCCACTTCATTAAGCCCAAGATGATATCTTCCTAGAGACCCAGTTTAGTGTCACATGACGTGGCACGCCAAGTCAAATGGAAGAGCCAATAGGATCATGCCACGTGTCAAAATGACATGGCATGCCAAGTCACACTAAAAGGCCAATAAAATTGTGCCATGTGTGCAAGTGACATGTTCTGGCCAATCAAATGCGGTCATGTCACACTTCAATTTGATTGGTCAAAAAGAGTTTTTTCTTATCACAACTCTTCCCTTCCACAATTATAAATAGGGGTATTCATAACTCAGAAAAGACACCAGAAGCTATAACAAGAAGCAAGAAAGAGCTTGTGGATCAAACACTGCAAATTTCTCCACAAGTTTCAAGCTTCAAGCAATCAAGTTCAAGCTCAAGAACGAAGAACGAATCAAGATCAAGTTCAAGCAATCAAGCTCAAGCTCAAGAACAAGTTCATCATTTGTGGCAACAAACATAAATTCAAGATCAAGCTCGAAGGCCCTTGAATTTATACTAGAAAGGAAGAATCAGAGGATTCATAGAGATTGTTCACTCAAATATTCGAAATAAAATAAAACTATTGTTGCAATATATTTCGGTCTTAATTTTATTTTCTCGACCCAAATTTATTGTCTACACTAATGATATTAGAATTTTTTATGCTGGTAGCTAGAAAATTTCGAGAATTTCAAGTACACTTTATTTTTGTTTCACTGACTTAGAAACTTACATGTAAATTTCCTTTTTTCATTAATGTACTTAATAATTACTTTGTCAGTAACATATAGTCTGTATTGTATTTTTTCTAATTTTCATACACGTAGTTTTCATTCTGATCTATGTAACGGCACAAGTAGTAACATCAAAAAATAAGAGGGAAATAATAGTTACGGATGAGAGGTAATGTAAAATTACTTAAGTTATTTAATGTTTGTTTTACGTAACTAATAGTAGATAGAATGCTAATTTAAAATACAACGAACATGTGTGGTGGAAGGCTATTTGGTGTTAAAGTATTTAAGTATTTTTTTCTGGTAGTAATTGTTAGTATCATCTTTTGCCAAGTAAAAACTGATAAATGTTTTGCTTTCACCAGAAAACTTGACAATCAACATCTGATTTAGTTGATCAACATATTCATTTCTGCTCACTAAGATAGCCCTTTCTGTCATATATACTTTGCACAACTTTCATTTTCATTTAATGATGGAAATATTTTCTTATTAAACGATCCTCACCACTGATATTACAATTGGATTTGATAACCAGTTGCTCTGGTAAAATGACCAAATCATCTTTTATTGTATGCTTTTCACCATTGCGTTCACGAAGCAAAAAATCATTAAATGCTAGATCTTTCCTTGTTCTCATATTTCTTGTTAGTTGAATCTTTACCATTTTAGGCCATAAGTACGAACTAACCAAGCAAGCATTTACAGTCTCAATTCTTGTTGATTTTGGAACTACTGATAGTACTTGACGAAAATCACCTCCAAAAATTATTACTTTTCCAACAAACGGTCCATCTACATCCATTACATCTCAGAAGCTCCTATCAACTATTTCGTTAGTTTGACGCCTTCTCATAGGCGATTCATCCCATACTATCAACTTTTCTTTTCGTATCAAGTTAGCTCTACCACTCTGTTTCGGCATATTTGTGATGATTGTTTTACATGTTTGAAGAGGTATGTCTAATCTAGAGTGAGTAGCACAACCCTTTGATAAAATTATTGCTGCTATACCACTTGTTGTTGTTGTTAATGCTATCATACCTATTAAACTGACATTTGCAAGTAATGCGCGATAAAGGAATGTTTTCCGGTTTCTCCTAGGCTATCCACAAAAAACAAACTTGCTCTACCAGAATTGAATCTTTGAAATATAATTTTAAAAGTTTGGTCTTTTTCAGAATTTAGCTTTAATTGTGCATTAAAATCTACTTACGACACTTGTATAGCCTTTTCTTCAATAATCTCTATGCATTCTGTAGGAAAATTTTCATCTTGACACTAATCGAGTTTAGGTAAATCATATTTTTACATACTCTTGCTCATGCTTTATATGAAATAATTAATGCTCTTCAACGGGCATTGCAGTTGAGTATCAGATGAAATTTCATGTATTCTTCTAAAGTCCTCTAAAATATTCTCATAATATGTTCCCCACGGTTTCCTAACATCCATTTGATTACAATGTACCATTAAAGTTGCAAACAAATTTCTAAGAGCCGATGGCATTTTGAAGAGAACTGCCTCACGTAAGCATTCAAAAATACTGTTATCTGATTTTAGTAACTTACTTTCTTTTGCAGCTTCCTTGAATGTTTGACACCCTCTTTCATGAATCATGAGTAAGTCTTCAAACGAAAAGGGTACGCCGACAAGATTCAACAAAAATCTCAAGTATCACCTTTCACCTTCTCTAGCATTAGTTGCATTATTTAAGATAAAAGGAAAATAGATGAAACTTATATAAAGATATAAAATTTTATTGAGTGAAATATTAATTTCTTTACCTATAGCAATTCGACCAATTATCGATCTTTTTTGTCTTTTTGCTCATGTCTTTGATTGAGAGTTCCATACATAATACTCTGAAAATTTTTTGTATAGGTATATTTGTGCTTCCTCAAGCATAATTTGATGTTAGTAACAAAATAATAAAATAGTAAGAAATATAATACAAATATATAATACAAAGACACATTATCTGGTCATATCCTGCCAGACTTAGCAAATCATTAAAAAGCTTTAAGATTTATTGATTCATCAAAAACCTTAATGTTTTACCTTATTTTTTAACATTGTCTTCATCACGAGAATGAGTTGAGTTATTTGACAATGTCGCATCGTTATTCATAACTTTATTTGATCTCTTTGAACCTAACTCTTGGGATCTCCAGCCTGCTAGGAGAGTTACGGCACTTGTCCTAGGACTTTAACCCCATTCCTTTTGATGATCTTTCAACTACCTCTCTAGATAGGCCTTTTTTAACGGTATTGTGTCTCCGTCGAATATGACGAGATTTTTCGTTATTCATAACGCTCCATGACCTACCTATTACCGATTGACTATTACAATGTGTAAAAATAGGTGCTAATGGTTTGGGCCAAAATGGAATATCTTTCAAGAAATTTCATAGCCATTGAGCTTCTTCATCGGCATTATCTAAAGCTATAAATTCATATTCCATCATAGAACGGACGATGCACGTTTGTTTGGATGATTTCCAAGACACTGCTCCACCCCCAATTGTGAAAACATATTCACTCGTGGATTTAACTTCAAATGATCCAGTGATCCAATTTGCATCACTATATCCCTCGATCACGGAAGAATATTTGTTATAATGCAAAGCATAATTTTGGGTATGTTTCAAATATCCCAAAATTCTTTTCATTGTCATCCAATGTATTTGATTGAGATTACTTGTAAATGTACTCGGTTTGCTAATAGCATATGTTATATCTAGTGGCGTGCAATTCATGATATACATCAAACTTTCCAATACTCTTTCATAGTCCAGTTGTGAGTCACTTTCACCTTCATTCTTTTGAAGTGCATAATCACGTCAATTGGAGTCTTGAAAATTTTGAAATGCGAATACTTGAACTTTTCAAGTACCTTTTCAATATAGTGAGACTGTGATAACGTTAGACCTTGTGGAGTCTTGTGAATTCTGATTCCTACTATCACACTAGCAACTCCTAAGTCTTTCAGGTCGAATTTGCTAGCCAACATGCGTTTTGTAGCATTTATATCTGTCATACTTTTGTTCATATCAACATGTTATCAACATACATACAAAAAATGACTTCATGACCTAGAGTATTTTTAATGTAAATACATTTGTCACACTCGTTGATTTTAAATCCATTTGCCAACATTGTTTGGTCAAATTTTGCATGCCATTGTTTGAGTGCTTGTTTAAGTCCATAAAGCGACTTAACAAGTTTGCACACTTTCTTTTCTTTGCCAGGAACCACAAAACCCTGAGGTTGTTTCATGTAAATCTCTTCCTCCAATTCTCCATTTAAGAAAAAATTTTAACATTCATTTGATGGATTTGAAGACCATACAGGGCCACTAGTGCCACGAACACTCTAATAAATGTTATCCTTGTTACTGGCTATTAAGTGTCAAAGTAATAAAGGCCTTCCTTTTGTCTATAACCTTTGATGACAAGTCTTGCCTTATATTTCTCAATAGTTCCATCAGCTTTAATTTTTCGTTTAAAGATCCATTTCGAACCTAAAGGCTTATTTTCTGGAGGAAGATCAACCAATTACCATGTATGGTTATCCAAAATTGATTGAATATCACAATTGACTTCCTCTTTCCAAAATGCTAAATCAGAAGACGACATAGCTGCTTTAAAAGTTTGAAGCTCATTTTCAAACAAGAATATCACAAAATCTGGTCCAAAGGAAGTAGATGTTCTTTGACGTTTTCTACGCCTTGGATATTCTACACTTGGAGTATTTTCCTTTGGTTCTTCCCGAGATCATTTAGGTCTTTCACTTAAAGACTCACATTCAATTTTATACGGATAGATGCTTTCAAAGTATTCCGCATTATCTGATTCCATTACCGTATTAACATGAATCTCAAGATTATTAAATTTATGAACCAAAAACTGACATGCTTTACTGTTTGTAGCATATCCAGTGAAAACGCAATCTACTATTTTTTGTCCAACTTTAATGCATATTAGGTAAAGGAACCAGTACCTTTCCTAGAAACCCCCACACTTTGAAATATTTCAAGTTGGATTTTCTTCCTTTTCATTTTTCATATGGAATGATTACGTTTTGTTATGGGGTACTCTGTTGAGTATTCGGTTAGTTGTAAAGACAGCTTTCCCCACAAACTCTACGGTAATCTGGAACTTATTAAAAAAGAGTTCATCATTACTTTTAATGTCCAATTTTTCGTTTTCGCAATTCCGTTAGATTGAGGTATGTAAGGTGCAGTAGTTTGATGGGTAATTCCATATTCCAAACACATTCCTAAATATGGGGATTCACATTCTCCACCTCTATCACTTCTAATTATTTTGATCTTTTTATTCAATTGATTTTCTACCTCATTCTTGTACTGCTTAAATGCTTCAATTGTTTCATCCTTACTATTAAGCAAATAAACATAACAATATCTAGTGCAATCGTCAATAAAAGTAATAAAATATTTTTTCCACCTCGAGATAGTGTCGACTTCATATTGCAAATGTCAGTAAGAATTAAGTCTAAAGGATTTGAATTCCGTTTAACAGACTTATAAGGATGTTTTACAAACTTAGATTCAACACATATTTGACATTTTAATTTATTACACTCGAATTTAAGCAATACTTCAAAATTAATTAACTTTCACAAGGTTTTATATTTGACATGTTCTAAACGAATATGCCATACATCATTTGACTCCAATAAATAAGAAGAAATTGAAATTTTATTCATACTTTCAACAACCATTATATTGAGTTTGAAAAGGCCCTCCGTGAGATAACCTTTTCCAACATACATTTCGTTCTTGCTTACAACAGCTTTATCAGAAACAAATATACATTTGAATCCATTCTTTACAAATAAAGAAGTAAAAACTAAATTCTTCCTAATAGTAGGAACATAAAGAACATTGTTGAGCATTAACACCCTGTTGGAAGTCATCTTCAGGAATATCTTTCCATAACCTTCAATCTTGGTTGTTGCATTATTTCCCATGGAAATTTCTTTTCGGGACCAGCAGTAGAGTAAGTCGCAAATGTTTCTTTGACAGCACAAACATGTTGAGTTGCTCCAGAATCAATCCACCACTCCTTTGAATTTTCAACTAGGTTGCATTTCAAAATCATTGCGCAAAGATCATCAATATTATCATTCTTCTCCACTATGTTGGTTTGTCCCTTCTTATTATTCTTTTTTGGGAGAGGACAATCAGGGCTTTATGACAGCTTTTTCTACAAATGTAGCAATTGTCCTTGAATTTCTTTTTGTTTTGCTCCTTAGTTTGTCCAGAAGATCTTTTCCTCTTCTTACTTTTTGGAGCAGTTTCCTCAACGATATTAGCTCCTATGATCGTTGAATTTACACGAGACTTCTTCTCGACTGTTTTGTTGTCTTCCTCGATATTTAGATGTATCACAAGATCTTCCAACTTCATTTCTTTGAAATGAAGTTTAAGATAGTTCTTGAAATCTCTCCCAAAAGAGGCAATTTTTCAATTATAGCAGCCACTTAAAATGTTTCATTCACGACCATACCTTCAGCAATAAGGTCGTGAAAAATAAGTTGAAACTCCTGAACTTGGGTTCCCACGGTTTTGTTGTCTATCATTTTATAGTTTAGAAACTTGGCAATCACGAACTTCTTCAAGCATGCATCTTCTGTCTTGTACTTCTTCTCCAGTGCGTCCCATAAATTCTTTTGAAGTATTCATTGCAATGTACACATTGTACAAGTCATCCTCTAAAGTACTTAAGATATAGCCTTTGCAAAGAAAATCTGTCTGCTTCCACGCCTCAACAACCATAAACTTTTCATTGTCCGGCATGTCCGCAGCAAGCATTGGAGGCTCTTTACTAGTGAATTTCTGCATACCAAGTGTGGTAAGCTAGAAAAACACCCTTTGCTGCCATCCTTTGAAGTTGGTTCCAGAATATTTTCCCGATTTCTCGGCTAAAGGAACAATAGTGCGGTTTGATGAGGCTATCGTTATTGCACTAACAGTTGTAGAAGGATTCAAGTTATCAATTTGTCATTTCTCACTGTCAACAATAGAAAAGATCAATTAATGGAAACACCAAAACAGTCAATAATATTGTAATCAATAAACAGTACGTAATAAAAACAACTAAAGTTTTTATATATTGTTTTACAGAAAAGCGATGAAGTTTTTATGTTCATCAAATTGTTTTCTGAATTTTAATACTCTAATGAAGTTTTTATATCTTCAAATCAAAATACTAAAATTCAGACAGAATATAAAATATAATAAATATAATTTCCTTAAGATTTTTATTCATCTGTATTGTTGTAAATAAATAAAATAGTAATCTTTCTAAAAACAAAAACAGAAAGTTAATAGAGATAAATTCTGAGAATAGTATTTGAATTTCAAAATAAATTTTAAAACGTTATAGGAACAAATCAAGCCCACTGATTACACAATGTGTCCTTAAGGAAATTATTTCCCTCAAGTACCCGAGGTTCTGGAATATATCCTCCCAGAATAGAATGATTCAACTCACCTGAGTGTTAGTACCAAAAACGTCGATGAATAGCGAACCGCTCGAAGGCTGCAAAACACACTGAAATTTTTATGCAGAAGAAGAAAAAGATTATCAGAAAATTTCGTTAGTAAATATTCCTAGATTAAAAGTTAATTTATCGCCAATTTGGTACCGTTTCTGAAAATGTTTGCAACCTTTCAGAACAGTCATAGCTGTTAGAACAGGTTCGACACTGTTTTAGAACAGCCATAACTGTTGGAAATTGTGCGAGAAAATTAAAACGGATTTAAAATAATCTGGAAAAGAAAACGGGTCAAACCAGATCGGGTCGCAGGTTATGTGTTATTCCGGATTGAATTTTCGTTAATTAATTTAATCAATTAATTAAAGATTTGAAAAGAATTTTGTCCAAAAAGATTAATCAATCAATCTTTGACCAAATCCGAAGTCGAAGATTGGTGACGACGGCATGAGGCTTGTGTTCTTCTTAGCTCTTTATGAACTAACAGATAAGCTTCTCTATATATACAAAGATTTTCTTTCCTTCTACCAATGAGGGATAAAATATATTAGCAAAGTGAACTTATTCAAAATTTCACTTCCCACCATTCTTCATTTACAATTCTTTTTGTTATTATAACAAAATCCAACAATTTTTTGTGGTTAGGAAAAATAGCGTGATGGTTTATAATATTGATAAGCTGTATATATGGGTTTCCAGCACCCTCTAATGCTGTACACATTAATCATATTGATAAACTATTGTCATTCAACAAAAAAATCTGAACAATATTTTCGTTAGAATAGAATAGTACTGAAATTAATCACATAAATCTAATCTAAACAAAAAGTAACCTGGATATGGTAGTCCAATATTTTAAGTCAAACATTCCTTTTCCAAGGATCAATAGATAACAAAAGAGCATATAAACATAGCATTAAGGATTCACTATACGGAATAAATAATGCAAACAGGATATTGAACAGCTTATATGCTGCTTTCTATTCAAAATACTATACTGAATAAAAATTGAAGCCAGTGAAATACAGAAAAGAGACATTACCACAAGTCCAAATCCCAATCAGAATTACATTCCCTAACCCTAACCCTAACCCTAACATACCCGGCCGTTTGGCGGTGGTGTCGTAGTTGCAGAATTCTTGTCCTCAGGTAAAAGTTGAGCTGATAGCATAAATAATTTTCACACTCCAACTTGTGACGAAACTATTTCCAAACTCCGTCTTTGGCCTGGGTAATAATGGAACCGCTTTTCTGGATTGTAAGAAGACGAAGAGGACAGACGAGTGAGAGAAGTAAAAGCTGGTGACTGGTCTTTTTTGTGTAGAGGAAATTTAATGGGCGGTAAATTTTTGGCTCCCATTTAATCTTTAGCCAGTTCTTTTAATGTTGTGCACAAATAGCCAGTATAGTGGTATACCTGAACAACTTTAGTCATGTATACTTGAAATTCGGACATATATGTTTGAACTTACTCGAAGTTTGCAAACCTCGAACATACAAAAGTCAAAACCAAGGCACGAATGCATTTACGTTTGAACTTTAGTCACGCGGGTCTGAACTTAGCAAAGGCTGGCTAAATATTAAATATCAACACAAAAGTGATTATATCCTAAATAGCAGTTCCAAAATAGACTAGATGTGTAAATCGCCCTATTATTTAGCATACATTCCTTTTTGTTTGTTTAAAAAATAATGTAATATTTCTTTATCTATGTAAGATAATTTTTTTGAAATGATTTGTAGTCATATAAATATTTTAAATTTATTTACACTACAAAAATTAAAATAATTTTTTTAAAAATTTTGGTGTCAAGTCAAATACCATCGCACAAATTGAAACGAAGGAAATACTTTTTTAAGTTTGAAAATTGTTCTGGTTAGTTATAACTTTATTTGCTTATTTATATGCTCTTGTATATTCTTTAACTAGACGGGCCTTGTGCTATGCACAAAACCTGATGTCATTTTTTCTTTCATATTACTAAGCCAACTACTTTAAACAATCTTTTACTTTACAATTATGTATTTAGGATTAACTTGTTTACTGATCATGTAATAAGTGCAAAACAAGGGCATCTACTCATGACTAGATGAACCTTGAAAATGGAACACTAACTAACTCAATCACATAGAAAGATACTTCAAAGGAATTCTAATTTTATATTTAAGTAATTTTAAAGTTCTTTCGCATCGAGATTATAAAGTATTCCCTAAAATTTGCATTCTCAAATTTCAATATCAACATTATGTCTCTTCAAGAAGAGTAGCAATTGCTTCATATCATCTCTAGTATGATGGGTAAAAAAGAACTAATTTTGTACGGATCTAAATTTGGACAACCACGACCATCAACAAGCACGACAGAAGACAAGATCTTTGCAACTTGACATTCCGCAGAGGACGACAAGCAACAAACGAAGAATGTATGATCTTTAGACTAATGTAGGCTCAACCGGGGGCATTAGGAATATACTCTTGAATATTCTTTATGATATGTCCTTTAGAGTTCAGAAGAAGGCTGTCTCTTATATATAGTGAGAGATAAATCTTGTATAAACGGGCTTTTGGATAAAATTTAGTGGAGGATACCCATTATAACATCTTCTTACATAAAGGATTGGTATCTTTTATACTGGAGGAAACTCTTCCGTAAAGATCAAGAAATACTACTCATTGTGATCACCTTGTATATCTTTTTTTGTTCTAAAATTTATTATGCTTAGCTAAGATTTACCCCTCCATCCTCTTTAATTGACTTGTTCACTAAGTTTCCAATATCTTTTGAGTCAAATAATTTGGCATCATATGTGGGAATTTCTTTAGCTGAGATCTTAGTTTCATCTAGATCCTTGAAAGAAATAATCACCCCTTCTTAGACTCACGAAGATTAGCAATGGCGGGAAAGGGAGAAGCAGGATAAAAGGCTATAGTAGGTGTCACGAACAACCTTCTAGATTCCATCAACGAGGCTGGCGGGGAAGACAACGAAAAATGCAACACCAAGCGCTATACTTGATGGAGATACCTCACCTCCCTCGCACAAAAGCACTGTCTCGCGCGAGAGAGGAACCTTAATATTTGTAGCAGGACAAGCACCGCCAGTAGTGAAAAGGCTATTAGAAGAATGACTAACAAATACCTTGAGAAATATTCTCGACAAACCGATTCAAAGGGATATCGGAGGCACGATACCCGCAAACATCGCAACTGTCGCTGATGATCCAGAAACCTCAACATCTGCAGCAGGAGAAACACTACCAGCAGTGAAAAGGCTATTAGAAGAATGGTTGACAAACACCTTGAGCAACATTATCGACAAACTGGTAAATGGATATCAGAGGCATGATAATCGTAAACATCGCAAGTGTCGCCGATTAGCCAGAAACTCCACGCACAGGTAACACTCATACTTCCATTAGTGCAGGTAACGACGCACTTACAGCTATCTTAAAGAAAATGAAGAAACGGAGAATGAGAACAAGACGCTCCGTGATTAGATAAAAGAGAATCAAGAAAGGTCCAATAAAATACCGCATGCTCTAAAGTTGCTACCAAAATAAGACGTCAGCAGATTTTTCGAGCAACCATACAATGAAGAGGCAGCTCCTCACTCTATTCCAGAAACCTTCAAAATGATAACATACTTGAAAATATATGATGGCACTACTAATCCGGATGATCACATAATCCACTACGTCACGACAATAAAAGGTAACAATTTGTCAAAGGAAAAAGTGTCATCGGTGTTACTTAAAAAGTTCGGCAAATCCCTGACAGGGGGAGCGCTGACATGGTATTTCCAACTACTGGCACGGTCAATATAAATGCTCAAAGAAATGGCAGATAAGTTCATCACCGCTCACGTGGGAGAGCAAAAGGCAAAAGCCAGGGTAAGTGACATCTTTGCTGTTTGGCAGGCGACAGCGAAGGACTTACGGATTTCCTAGCCCGATTCAACAGAGTAAGAATGAGACTACTGAATGTATCGGAAGGGATGGTGGTAGCAGCCTTCCAGAATGGGCTAAATAGAATCGGGCCAGAAGCAACCAAAACGTTGCTGAGCAGACTCATGAAATACCCCCCCCCCCCCACCACCACCACGTGGGAAGAAATCCATAATGCCTACTATGCTGAAGTAAGAGCAGATGAGGACGATCTGAATGGTCCAATCCATCGGCTAACATCGGTTGAAACAGAAACAAGAAGATATTACTGCAATGATGGTCGAAATAACCAACTATCCTGTTTCAATCGAGAAAGGCATCAGCCCTATATCCGGACATCCATCCCACCTCCTCCATGACATGCAGACGTCGCACCTCGGCCCACCACCACACCGAAACGAAAGAGGTATGCCCCCACTATTATTTGCTCATAACTTTTGTGTTTCTCCTTCAGAAATAGTGTATGCACTAGAAAACCTCGGCACAAAGGTGCAGTAGCTGCAAAAGATGAAGTCAGATCCAAGCACCCGAAGATCAAACGTTCTGTATGAATTCTATCAGGAAAAAGGCCACAAGACCAAAGACTGCATAGTCATCTGGTAGGAAGTGGTAAGAATGATAAACCAGGGGCACCTAAATGAAATGTTGAGCGATCGAGGATGGGTTAACTTCGCTCGTGGTCACGATCAACCTCAAGGACCCCCAAAGCCACCTTCACCAGCTCTTGGATCATACAAATGATCATTGGCGGCAGAGACGATACAGTAATCAACCATGTGCAATACACCACTACGAACAAACTCAAGCGTACAGTCACTTATGAACGGTATTATGACCTTGAAGATAGTGTCGTATTCGATAAGTCAGATACCAACGTTTTGTCTTTCCTTCACTATGATGATTTAGTTATAACTTTGTGTATCACGAACACTGATGTAAAAATAATAATGGTTGATGACGGAAGCGGTGCGTGTATTGTTCTCCCACGAGTCCTTTTCTCATGCAGATGAGGCTCGAGGATAAGATAGTACCCCGCTGCATAACACTAATGGGTTTTAATAATGCAGTGGAACAAACCTCTAGAGAGATAGTGCCTGCCCATTTTGGCCAGAGGAGTCAATCTAGAAACAACGTTCTATGTCATGAACTAGGAAACAACCTACAACGCTATCATAGGATGTCCAAGGTTACACGTTATGCGAGTCGTCCCATCAAGTTTCTATCAAATAATCAAATTTTCTACCCCATGGGGGATATTCAGCATCCAGGGAGAGCAACGTACCGCCCAAGAATGCCATAGAATCGATTAAGATTGCACGCAAACCCAATAACTAAAGGGGGAAACTGCAGAAGCAAAACAATCAGCCATATCGGGAGCCAAAACCAACATACATATAGAGGCCATCAAAGACACAAATGTCATAGAAGCCTGGAAGACCACCGTATAGGACCTCGACCTCGTTCAACTAGACAACACCGACAATACAAAAAAAGCCTATAGTGGGCACAACCTCTTAGAACCAGGTAAGTTCTATGAATTCATAACTAACAATACTGATTTGTTTGCCTTCTCTCATTCAGATATGTCGGGAATCCTAAGGGACATCACCACACACAGGCTGAACATCGGCCCTCTCTACCCACCAGTGCAACAAATAAGGAGAAAGTTCAATACCGCAATCAATGATGCAGTCAGCGAAGAAGTTGATAAGTTTCTCGCCAATGGTTCCGTCTGAGAATCAAAGTATCCTCAGTGGGTCGCTAATGTGGTCATGATAAAAAATAAGAATGGGAAGTGGCAGATATGTGTCGACTTTACCGACTTGAACAAGGCATGCCTAAAATATTCCTTTCCGTTACCACATATTGACCAACTCATCGATGCAACGGCGGGGCATGAATTATTAAGCTTTTTAGACGCCTATTTTGGTTACAACCAAATTCTAATGGCGGAAGAAGATCAAGAAAAGACCACCATCAACACTCACCAAGGAACGTACTGTTACAGAGTCATGCCATTCGGACTCAAGAACGTAGGGGCAATGTATCAAAGATTAGTCACCAAAATGTTCAAAGAACAACTCGAAAAGACTATGGAGGTCTACATCAATGGCATGCTAGTGAAGTCAAAAAGGAAGGAGGATCACATTGGTCATCTGAAGGAAGACTTCAAAATATTCAAGCAATACCGAATGAAACTGAATCCCGAAAAATGCGCCTTTGGCGTAACCTCAGGAAAATTCCTTAGTTTGTTGGTGTGGCAAAGGGGTATCGAAGTCAACCCAAATCAAATCAAAGCAATTGAAGGAATACCGGAGATATTGACCAGCCAAAAACAAGTACAAAAATTGACAAGACGAATTACCGCCCTGTCAAGGTTCATCGCACGATCGTCGGACAGGTGCCATAAATTCTTTGATGTACTAAGGAAGGATCACGTAATACTGTGGAATTCAGAATGCATCGACGCCTTAAGAAAATTGAAAATGTACATATCCTCACCGTTACTACTTGTCAAAGCAGAGCTGGGTGAATGCCTCATAATGTACCTAGCAGTCTCCAAAGTTGCGGTAAGTGCAGTCTTGCTCCGCAAAAACAAAGGTATGCAATCTCCAATTTATTATATCAGCAAAACCTTAATTGATGCTAAAACAAGGTACCCCCACCTTGAGAAATTAGTTTGGCACTGGTCTTAGCTTCACGAAATCTTAGACAAAATTTCCAATGTCACCCCATAAAGGTGGTTACAACATTCCCCCTCAGGGGCATCCTACACAAACCCGAAGTATCGGGCATATTGGCCAAATGGGCCATAGAACTAAGCGAGCAAGATATAACATATCAACTGCAAACTACTATAAAGTCGCAAGCGCTTGCTGATTTCATCATCGATTTCAGCACAGAAATACTGCCTAAGGTGGAGTAGGAAGCAATTTGCGCTTCCGCATATTCTGACCTCTGGGTCCTCTACACTGACTGTGTATCTAATGCGTTAGGATTGGGACTGGGACTGGGACTTGTCCTCAAAGTCCTTACAGGCGATGTGATTCGAAAAAACCATACGGTGCCACGAAATAACTAACAAAGAGGTCGAGTATAAAGCTGTGATTGTAGGGTCGAAATTAGCCCTCAAATATGGCGCTCGATGACTCGTCCACCATTGTGACTCTCAGCTCGTAGTGAATCAAGTCACTAGGACTATACAAATCAAGGAGTAGAGACTACAGAAATACCAGTCGAAAATTCACAATCTGCTACCAGAATTTGACAAGTGTCGCCTTAACCAGATACCCAAAACGCAGAATATCAAACTAGATAGCCTCTCTAAGCTAGCAGCGGCCACCAGAAATATCAACAAAGAAAATGTGGTCACCCTTCTCCATTCTTCAATAGACCAGGTCGAGATACACTCCATAAACATAACTTGGGACTAGCGCAACCGTATCGTAATGTATTTGCAGGAAGGAACACTCTCCCAAGACAAAAAAAAATAAGCCAAAAAGCTCTGAATACAGGCAGCTAGATACAGCCTTGTAAACTGTGATCTTTATAAAAAGACATTCCGTAGCCCCCTGGCCAAATGTCATGGGCCAAATCAAACAAGGCGGGTTCTAGAGGAAGTACACGAGGGGCACTGCGGCACCCATACGAGAAACCGTGACCTCGTCGGATGCCTTATCCGCATAGGATACTCCTGGCCCACCATGAAAAAAGAAGTGACAGATTATGTCAGGAAATATGAGCAGTGCCAGAAATACGCCGCTATGATATACCAAGCAAGAGAAATCCTGCAATCCGTCACATCACCATGGCCATTCATAAAATGGGGTATGGATATCGTGGGGCCCCGAGGTAAGGTGTGTTTCCTTTTGATTTTAACTGACTATTTTTCTAAATGGGTGGAAGCAGGTGGATACACTTAAATATGTGAGCAAGACTTTATTGCGTTTATATGGAAAAATATAATATGTCGTTTTAGCATTCCCAAATAAATCAGTTGTGACAACGGGCCACAGTTCATCGGAAAGAAAACACTCGAATTTTTTGAGAAATGGCACATCAAGCGAATACTCTCCACACCATAATATCTCGCCGGCAATGACCAAGCTAAATCATCCAATAAAACAATATTGAATATATTGAAAAAGAAGATCGAGGAAACCAAAGGCCTATGGCCTGAACTACTGCCAAAATACTATGGGTATACCAGACCACGCCAAAAACTAGCATAGGCGAGACGCCATATTCATTACTCTACGGGATCAACGAGGTTATACTTGCCAAGTCGAAGAACCCAGCCCGAGATACTCCAACAAGAGCGGACCAAGTAACGACGAAAGCAAGTAGCAGGACTTGGATAAAGTCGAAGAGCGAAGAGATATGGCTCACGTAAGAATGTATCCCAAAAACAACAAGCAGAAATGTACTATAACAAGAAGGCCAAAATATGACAACTCAAAGTCGGAGAGTATGTCCTTAAAGCTAAAACACAAGCAGCAAAGGACCCTAATGAGGGAAAACTGGGAACAAACTGGGAAGGGCCATATAAAATCACTGCAGTAGCAAATAAAGGAGCATTCCAGTTAGAGATGATGGAAGGAAAACTACTCCAAAAAATTTGGAATATCGCCCGCCTCAAATACTTCTACTTCGGAAAAGAGCTGCCACCTAAGTCGTACTCTTTTTCCCTCACCCGAGTTTTGTCCCAATCGGGTTTTCTCGGTGAGGGAGTCGGCAAGGGAGACATCTAGAGGCTCGAAGTGTTATTCATTACCCCGCTCGTTGACATGATCTCTAAGCCGAGTAATGAAGGGACTGGGTATAGATAACCAAATCTCTGTTGTATGTAATCTCAATTGTATGTGCAAAGTCAACACGTATTTCCTACAAGAATATGATCAAATCTCCAATGTATGAATGAAACTAGCATCCACGATACTCCAGCAAATAAAATAGAGTGACACCATCACAACGGGACACTACTTCGACGCCAGCTAGAAAGTAACATCCCAATGGTTGAGGCCATCAACGAAAAATGAATTCGACTTCACTCGAACTACGACTAGATACTACTTTGATGCTAGCTCGAAAGTAACATCCCAATAGCTATGGCCATCGATGAAAAATGAGTTCAACATCAGTCGAACTGGATACTACTTCAATGTCAGTTTAAAAGTAACATCCCAATGCGAAGGCCATTGACGAAAAAAGAATTCGACTTCACTCGAACTAAGACGGGATAGTACTTCAATGCCAACTTGAAAGTAACATCCCAATGCCCAAGGCCATCAAAGAAAAACGAGTTTGACCTCACTCTAACTACGACGGAATACTACTTCGACAGCAGCTCGAAAGTAACATACCAATGGCTAAGTCTATCGACAAAAAACTAGTTTAACTTCACTCGAACTACGATAGGATACTACTTCAATGCCAGCTCGAAAGTAACATCCCAATGGCTAAGGACATTGACGAAAAATGAGTTTGACTTCACTCAAACTATGATGGGACACTACTTCAATGCCAGCTCAAAAGTAACATCCCAATGGCTAAGGTCATCGATGAAAATGAGTTCGACTTCATTCGAACTATGACGGGATACTACTTCGACGCCAGCTCGAAAGTAACATCCCAATGGCTAAGGACATCAACAAAATATGATTTTAGCTTCACTCGAACTACGACCAGATACTACTTCAACTCCAACTTGAAAATAACATCCCAATGGCTAAGGCCACTAACGAAAAACGAGTTCGACTTCACTCAAACTATGACGGGATACTACTTCGATGCCAGCTCGAAAGTAACACCCTAATGGCTAAGGCCATCGATGAAAAATGAGTTTGACTTCACTCGAACTACGACAGGATGATACTTAAATGCCACATAGAAAGTAACATCCCAGTGGCTAAGGCCATCGACAAAAAATGAGTTTGACTTTACTTGAACTACGATGTGACACTACTTCGACACCGACTCAAAAGTAACATCCCAATGGCTAAGTCCATCAACGAAAAATGAGTTCGACTTCATTCAAACTATGAAGGGATACTACTTCGATGCCAGCTCGAAAGTAATATCCCAAAGGCTAAGGCCATCGTGAAAAAAAAGGGTTCGACCTCACCCAAAGCAAACTCGTCTTAACAAGTTCGACAAGATCCCAGGATATCACAAATATTACAAAGATCATCACCGAATTGACAAAACAATTTCTTCATTATAATAAAATATTAGTAGCACATATATTGCAATGGGCTCAAGCATGCCCTTAAAAATATCGTGAAGCAAAAAATAAGTACAAACCCAAAAAATTACACATTATCCACAGTAGAATACACATCTTCATACCAAAAATCAGAGGCAAGACGTTTCACATCATCAGAGTTGATAGAATCCCCGTCATGCCTAAGAGGGTTGTATCCGTATGTCTCACGAACTGCATGAGCTTCGAAATGCATACCCTGAAATTCTACCTCATATGCCGGGTCGTCAGCATGAAGAACCTTGTACACATCGATTCAGGCCTCAACATGAACCCATAACGCGTATAAACAACAAGGTACAATAGGATCAACCGAGATATAGGACGTAGAAGGTTGCGAGCGCCAACTCGTTTCCTCCATTCTCAGTGAGGCCACTTGCCCGTCAACACAGATAGCTCCACCTTCAACTCCTTAATACATCCCTCAAGTCCCACTACCTTGATCACGTATGCCTCTTCTTCCTTGGCCCGCTCCGGCCTACAGATATGGAGGGCATCTTTCAAAACCGCCACCTAAAAAATCAGCCGCCAGTCTATCGGCACTCACATTTAACTCACCCTTGAGCTCATGGATCTCTTCCTTCTTCACATCCAACTCGGCAGTCAAGATAGCCGCCTTTTCTTGTAGGTCGGAATTCTCAACCATCACCCATCTACTTAGCTCGAGCTCATCTTCCTTCTCCTTAAGGGACTCGAGCTTTTTGTTGTGGGCGACGACCTTCAAAAGATCCTCATCTCGCTCTCTCAACTCCTCGACCTTGTGTGCCAATTGGTCCTCCCTCTACTTGAGCCCTTAATGAAATAGTTGGAAGTCAGGGTCCTAGTTGTAGATGTCGGCCATCGCATGATGCTTGGTGCAATACTCTTGCTACTTAAAAAAACATTTTCTAAAGATGGCCATCCTCCCTCTTTCTCGGCGCTCGCGCTCGATCTCCATGATTAGGGTTTGGCACAATAAGAAAAAGTTAAAACAAAAAGACAGGTCTAAAATAACAATGCAAACCCAATGAAAAAAAGGAAGAGAAAGATATCTACCCGCAAGGCCATGCCTGCGAACATTAAGCACCTCGCTCTTGGGGGAAGGACATAAGGGGGCTAATGCAGACGCCACCTAATCACAGTTCGACAATAAGTTATAATCCCCAGGGATAACTATATGTCGATCAAAGCCCTCCATTCTAACCTCCACATGAGTATAACGTTCTAAAAACTCACGAATATCCCCCAAGTCGACATTCAAACCCGAGCCTTCGCCCTCGACGTGTAGGCCCCCTCTAAGATTAGATGATGCGCCACCATCAGTGGAGTGCATGAAGCTACCTTGTGGGTAAAGCCCTTTCGTATAAGGAGACCTCCCTACCAAATAGCATCTACCATAAACGCAGGCACAGGCACCGCCTGCGACATGCGCATCCTACTTTTGCTAGTATCCATGTCCACATCCTTCCAAAGCTCCACTCTCTTTCTTTTTCTCAGTAACGACTCGTCCTCATTAGAGGATTCATCCACAAGATGACGAGACGGTACGGAAGAGGTCTCTTTCCTCATGACCATATCGCGAGAAAGACCTCCCATCTGAATCGGGTGAGCACGGCCTTCTCGGATGGACTCTCTCAAAGTAAATTACAGTCATGCATCAGCAACAACATGTCAAAATGTAGGGAATGGGGCCCTCCTCCAAGAAGCCCCTCGACCTGTCATCATAAAAAGTCATATCAATGGACAATGATATACAGTCAAGTAATGATATAGGGGAAGACGCTTACTAGATGAAACTCTCAGCCCATATCTTTTCACAAAAGCAGGCCAGTCTCGAGTCTCTACTATATGGGGCAGCAGACGGGCTACCCAATCCCTTATACCTGCAATAGGGTGAGGTAGATGCCCATATGCAAACAAGAAGAAAACGAACTCTTATAGTGAATCAAGAAGAAAGGAAAGTGTAAAACAAGTAGTGGAAATTACGGTTCTCGTTCCATCGCTCCGAGAATCTAGCAGGGTCAGACACGATGTGTAAAGTTTTGACAAAGAAATACTTATGCCAAAACTTATGACTCGCCCAGTCGTCGGTCCCTAACCACCATCCTTTTTGTCCGATGTTGCCTCAAATGCACCATAGTCCCCTATGAAAGCTAGGTGAAAACAAATGTAGAAGATGATGAATGGTAACCTCGCACCCCGCAACCTCCACGTACTTTGTCAACATCGGGAGTATTTTAAGCATGTACGGGGAAAGTTCTACCAGACAAACCTAATAAAATCGACAGAACTCTTTTGCTAAGGGGGAAGAGGAAGGAATAACCAATTACGAAGGGGTACTCATAAAAAGTACAGTACCCAGACCTATGAACTTCTACGAAGTCCCTCCCCGCAGGAACCATATCAACCTGAGCAATAATGTTATACTTCGAATGGAAAGAATCGATATGGAGTTGTTCGGTTTATGAGAACACATGGATGGGAGTAGGAGAAGGATCCTTGAGAAAGTCACTTCAAGACAAAGAGTGTCTCGAAAGAAAATCCTCCACTGTGGGAAAGTTGTCCCCATCCCCCACCGTCATACCCTTATTGCCAAAGGGAAGTACCACGTACAACAGAGTGGTATCAGAAACCTTCTCATGAGATCAGTGTGCTCTAGGCATCTTTTCTGCAGAAAATACGTTAATATAACAAGGGAAGCTAAGAACGAGAAAATTAGAGGATTGGGTGGCGCCAGAATCAAAGCGGAAGGCTGCATAATGGCACCAAAATCGAAGCGACAAACTGTCAGCCCTAGTATCAAAAACATGCACAGTGATGATGTATGTGGAAATGACATCATTTCTCGATAAGACACACTACCCAGGGTCTTGTTAAGCAAGCTAACCTCCTGTTGTTGGCCAAGCCGTAATACTTTGTGAAGCCAAATTTCTTTACGGGAGCGAGTGGTATCCATTATCGGGGATGCACATAAGTTGCATCTCTAACATGTGGAGTGACTGACTATATGGGTCCAAATTTGAATGACCACGACCATCAACAAGCACGACAGAAGAAGAGATCTTCATAGCTCGATATCCCGCAGAGAACGACAAGCAACAAACGGATGATGTATGATTTTTAGAGTAATGTAGGCCCAACAGGGGGCATTAGGAATACACTCTCAAATATTCTTTATGATATGCCATTTAGGGTTCAAAAGGGGGTTTTACCTTATATATAATGAGAGATAAATCTTGTATAAGGGGGTTTTTGGATAAAAATTTACGGAGGATACCGATTATAACATTTTCTTACATAAAGGGTTGGTATCTTTTATACCGCAGGAAACTCTTCCGTAAGGATCAAGAAATACTACTCATTGTGTTCACCTTTTATATCTTTTTTGTTCTAGAGTTTATTACGCTTAGTTAAGATTTATCCCTTCATCCTCTTTAATTGATTTGTTCACTATGGTTCTCATATCTTTTGAGTCAAACAAGCTTCTTTCTGTATTACTACATTTAATATTTCAGAATGATACTATAATTGACCAAAAGATCAAGGTTAAATTTGCCAATATATATCAAAATTTTGAATGAACATGAATGATAATGCATTTTTACATTCCTATGCCACATAGGAAACCTTATTGCCCTCAAGGTTTGACTTAATTATACTTAATATACAAAATTACCAATTCTATGCCATAATTAATTAAAGGTATAATTAATTATATATTTTTTACTTCTTAATTAATGAAATCTGTATGTTCCTCTCTCCTAACCCCTTAGTCTCACCCACGTTTTACTCATACCTACGTTTTTTTTACCACTTTCTATCTTCTGAAACCAAATTTTCTCTCTAAATTTATAGAGAATTGAAAAAACCCTTTAACAAAGTTGGTTCCCCATTTTACTCCAATTGAAATTCATCAATGAAGAAGAACAAATTTCATCAAAATTGAAGTCAAATCTTCAAAGTACATACACACATTTACCTTCAGCTTCAAATTTTCTCAACGAAGAAGAACAAACCTTCAAAGAGACAAGAAAGCAACAATCTACCATTCATAACTATTGTCGCACCTCTTTTTTGTCACACAACCCTACTACGAGGTTGAGTTAGAAGAGTTTTTTCAATTAAAGTGACGTTTTAAAAAGGGATTATTTATTATTTAGAGTCGCCACTTGGAATTGAGTTTTGGTGTTCCAAGTCACCTTATTTGAATCCCTTTTCAAAAGGAAGGTTTGACTCTTAATTTATGGTCTACGAAAATAAAAGACTGAGTAAGGAATTCTGTTGACCGAGGGGAAGGTGTAAGGCACCCCTAGAGTCCCATGGTTCTAGCACGGTCGCTTCTATTGATTAATGTAATGCTTAAATCAATTTTAGTTATTCTTGTATTTTATTTATTGTGGCTTATTTATTACCACTTCACTTAATTTATTATATTTTTATTAATTATTTTTACCAAGATGCGATATGCATACAATGTACTTTCTTGAAATTAAATATTAAACCAAGGTACGGAATGTACACATGGTTATAACATAATTATTTTTAATTAAAAAGGTATCAAAACGCGCAATGCGCACATGATCCTTTTATTATTTAAGCATATCAATCCAAGGTTCGGGTATGAACACATGGGCTAATAGCATATTTTACAGTATATCAATAATTTTGTCTCTTTTAGATTCGAGATATAAAATTGTATATTTTTATTATTAGAACTAGTCTTGAATTAGTTCATGAATCATTTTACCCTCTTACAATTATTTTTTATATACAATCCTTGAAATGTCTTAGTGAGCTACATTTTCCCATAAACTCATTCTTTTGGAATCAACATCACACACAAATAAAAGAATAAATGTTCCAACAATTCTAAATCAGAATGCAAGCATGATAAATAAAAGAATATTAAAAAGACAAAAAAAAGAAACTACACTACAAATTGAACCAAATAAGATATTTTCTATTAGTCACATTAAAAAAAAAGAGGCCAATATAAAACTAAGAAAACTAATCGATGAAAATATCACACTTTACATTAAAATGTGTGACGTGATTTTTTTATGCAAAAATTTAAAAAAAATGAAAATTTTAAAAATTAACCCGTTAAAGAAAATTTTCAAATAAACTCCAAACCCGAAACATACTACAAGGATTTTACATGAACTCTTTAAGGGAAGTAAAATTTTTATTATTATTATTATTATTATTATTAGAAGTGGTATTTCCGCAAATTAATAAACTTAAAAGTAAAAACTCGTGATGGACTTAATTTTTAGGTTCAGTACTTTTTATCAATAATGTTTATGGTATAAGATATAACTTTTTTGTTTGAATTATTCTTACCTATTTAACAATGATATTATTATAACATCAAAAATTTAAGACAATGTTTTAGCCAAAACAGTAAATAAATTAAAAAAATACTTACATACTCAAGATTTAAGGAATAATATTTTAAATACACAACAGGGATTAAGAGAAAAATAAAAACTCAAATACCACTCCAATAGTAAATTATATGTAACTATAGCAACACAACAACTTCGTAATAGATCTTAATCCTCATAATATAGCAATTTACAGTTTATGTTCCAAAAAAAATATTAAAAGGATTAAATAAAAGATTAGAAGAAAACCTGTAATGTGAAGCTTCTTTATAATAAAATTACAGCTACAATCTACTGATTTCCAAATCTAACAATGCTAACTTTTCTATAACCTCGAACTCAGAACCGCAAACAAAATCTCGAACTTTGGCTCCAAACTCTCTTTCTTTCTTCCTCGTTTTTTTAGTTTGCTTTTTCTCCTTGTTTTTTTTCCTTACGTTCTTTTTTCCTTTTTCTCTCTTTGTTTTCTTTCTTTCTCGTTTTTTTTTCTTTAGTTTCTTTCTTTTTTGTTTCTTTTTTTTTTTACGTTTTCCTCTCTCTCCCTTTTCTCTCTTTTTTTAGTTGTGATATACATTACTTTTATAAAGGGAATGTAGATGGTATGTAAAGGAGTTAGAGTTGGAGTTGGAGTGGAAAAATGGGGTTGAGAAGATCATGGTGAGTACTTAGGAATTTTTTTTGAATCTTTCAAGATTTATCCCTTTTTTGTTATATTATTAATTTTTATTATTATTATATTTTGCTTTGCTTGTCGTTATTTTTTTGTTGTTGTTGTTTTTTTGTATTTTTTTAATAACTTTTACTTATTCTTTATTAATGAAGAAATTAAAAAGTAAAATACATACTTAAAAATATTAGTTAGCTACCTTATACTTAAATATTATATACATAAGAAAATTAAATATTTACATTGTAGTTTAAATTATACTAGGAAAAATACTATAGCTTACATTTAAAATTCTAATTAGATTTTTTTAAAATTTTTCTTTTAATTAAAACTAGGAATAAAACTTATACTCTAAGAATGTGAATATATAGTTAATATATTTATTTTTCTAAAATAAAACCTATTAAGAGTAAGATAAAAGTTTTGAATATTAAGATTAGACGTAAAAGAAATATTTACATTAAACTAGTATAGAATTTGGGTGTGTAAAAAATTAGGTGTTCACAGCATGCCCCTCTTTGCTTGGAAACAAGAAGAGTTTTCAAGCAAAGGAAAAGGAATAAGATGACTGATTTTTCACCTCACTATCGTTTGAAAAGGAAAACAAGATAGAAGAAAAAGGTACAACCGAGCTTTGGATTTAGGCAGCCTACATATCCCGAGTTATAAGGGAATCATGTCACGTGTAGTTCAAGTAGAAAGAGAGTGATAGAGTATACTTAGATGGAGAGTCCACTGAGCATCCGTCGATGTTCCGATCCGTGGTTCCTACTATTACAACAAAATCAAAAGAATATTACATACTCTTGAAATATAAGAGTTACCAAATTTCTATCTAAATGCTATCTGGAGTCTTGTCATGATTCTTGATTTGCTTCTCCCAGTAACTTTGGATTGAAACATGATGCACTCGATGCAACAGACTATGAAATATTCTTTCATGCTTGTTTCTTGATCCGACGATGGGAAAAACGATCTTGACCATATGTCTCCGCATGCGTTACGCCAAAGCTGGTTGCGGCTGGTAATGAGATCAGACGTTTTACTTTCTCTAGAAAGAATTGAAATCTTATTTTTGCACATCAAATCCGTGCTTTGCAAAAAAACCTACAAGCCAACACAAACAATCAAAACGAACAAAAAATTTTTTGCCCCAGTTTGCACTAGGAAATTTTTGTGAGTTATTGAAAACACATTAAACTATCATTGTTATTGCAGAATAAAGAATTAAAAAAGATTTTTTTTAATAATAATAATAGGGAATGGTATACTCTGTGCTAACAGGAAGGAGGCAACCAGGGGATATAGTACCCTGTGTTGGAAAAAAAATGAAGCTCGTGACACTCTGAAATGCTACTAGGGGATGTCGTACCCTATGTAGAAAATAATTCAGCCAGGAGATGTAGTACCTTGTGTTGGCAATAAAATGAGGCTCGTGGCACTTTGAAATGCTACTAGGGAATGTCGTACCCTATGTAGAAAATAATACAGCCAGGGGATGTAGTACCCTGTGTTGGCAATAAAATGAGGCTCGTGGCACTCTGAAATGCTACTAGGGAATGTCATACCCTATGTAGAAAATGATGCAGCCAGGGGATGTAGTACCCTATGTTGGCAATAAAATGAGGCTCGTGGCACTCTGAAATGCTACTAGGGGATGTCGTTCCCTATGTAGAAAATGATGCAACCAAGGGATGTAGTACCCCATGTTGGCAATAAAATGAGGCTCGTGGCATTCTGAAAAGCTACTAGGGGATGCTGTACCCTATGTAGAAAATAATGCAGTCAGGGATGTAGTACCATGTGTTAGCAATAAAATGAGGCTCGTGGCACTCTGAAATGCTACTAGGGGATGTCATATCCTATGTAGAAAATAATGCAACCAGGGGATGTAGTACCCTTAGTTGAAGATAGGGTGTTGATCCTCTATAATGAAACTAAAATAACATGCTTACGTGCATATTGGAAGGAAATCATGAATTTGAGAACTCCACTTGGTGTTGTTTGTCTTTCCACGAACTGTTTCAATAAACGAATATGTTCTTGTTCTAAACAAAGAAATATTCGTTAGTTTTTAAATTGGTGGTCAGTTTGTGACCTTGACTTCTTAGGCGACTTGACCTTGCGTCCATTGCACTTGTTAAGACCATGTCGATGATCGCACAAATTGCCAAGAGACTCTAACTTTATTTTCTGAAGATCTTTTGTTTTCAACATCAACACCTGACTATATTGCGCCTATCACCATTTATGTCTATGGCGCAAACAACTTTGTTCCCCATAACAACTTTGATGAGTAACTTATGTTGCCCTTGAAACATTGCTAAGTCCTTCAAGCCTTTTGCTTGACAAGGAATATCAAAGTCGGCTTTATGGCTTTTCCTATACTGTTTATGCCCAGAAATTTTTGCTTCATATTACGAGGAAATTGTAACCACTTTTGTGGCCTTTTTCTTTGATTTGCTTTGACAAAATTAAACTGAAAGGGACTCAAAAATTAATAGTACGAAAGAAGAGAAGAAAAAGAAAAGAAAAAGAAAAAAAGGTGGGTGAACTAATAAGCATTACAACTTAATCGAGAAGTGTCCCTTTCAGGGGAAGAATATGAAAGGACTTATCTGGAGGAATATGCTGACTTCAATGAACAAGACATGCACTTTGGTATGGATGCCTTATCCGTCTAAACCATCTAGTTCTAAAAATTTGTTGTAAACTTCTCTTTGAAACTGAGTTCTTTAACCATGCTTGTACTGGGATATAAGAAGACCTAAAATCGATCAACGATGTCCTTTGTGGATTTTCACCAATTAACCTCTCTCATTTGCCTTTTTCTCAACTCACCTTCGCCTTATAGTGCTTGTGAGGGTTTTCACCAATAAGACTCTCTCATTTATTTTTCTCAACTCACCATCGCCTTATAGTGCCTTGAGGGTTTTCATTGATAAGACTCTCTCATTTGTTCTTCTCTCTTTGCAATGGTTGAAGCGCCACCTGTAGTGTACTGACTTAGCATTCTCAAAAGTTGATCAGAAGGTCTTAAAATGGAAAGGTAAAAAAGAAATACTCAACTGAATTACAACTTTTGGAACCATTTGATGGAACAACCATCGATAATAAAAGAAAAACATGCCCCAGTTTCTTTGAATATTGGGGAAATGTGGATTTTTGTTTGGTGTGACTGAACCTCAAAGAGAGGCTTCCTACGTGTCCTTTATGAATCAAGTCGAACGTAGTTTAGGAGAAATAATAACCTATTTTGATGATGACTTTTTTTAAGTACATTGGCTCCAAAAGAGGGTAAACAGAAAGAAATATAAGTAAGGCTTCAAAGGGCTAACTAGGGTTGGCTAGTGGTTGGGTAGCGACAATGATAGCCTTTCGTCATGCCAACCTGAGAATGCTAAGTATAAACCAAATGCCGCAGTAGAAGCATGTCAGACATAGTATCTCTTGACTGCATCTGCATTGACGGGTATATTTGTCACCTTTCCTTCTATATCTGCCAAGTGTAGAGCTCCTTTCGACAATACTTTCTTGATGAGGTAAGGACCTTGCCAATTCGGGGCGAACATTCCTTTCACTTCTTCTTTGTGTGGAATGATGCATTTCAAAACAAGTTGTCCTACCTCAAATTTTCTTGGGCGCACTTTCTCATTGTAAGCGCGTGCCATTCTTTGTTGGCATAACTGACCAAAACAAACTGCCGCCAAACGCTTTTCATCAATCAAACTCAAATATTCCAATCGTGACTTTACCCATTCAGTGTCTTCAATCCCAGCTTCAACAATTATTCGGAGAGAGGGAATCTCAACTTCACCAGGTATGACCGCTTCAGTGCCATAAACTAACAAGTAAGGTGTTACACCAACTGAGTACAAACAGTTGTCTAGTATCCCAAAAGAGCAAAAGGCAATTTCTCGTGCCATTGTCTAGACCCTTGGACCATCTTGCTAAGAATATTCTTGATGTTCTTATTTGCAGCTTCAACAGCTCCATTATCTTTGGGTCGGTAAGGAGTAGAATGGCGATGCTCAATTTTAAATTGTTCACATACCTCCTTCATCATATGACTATTCAAATTAGCAGCATTATCTATAACAATGGTTTTTGGAATACCAAAATGACATATGATGTTGGAGTGAACGAAGTCTACTACTTCTCTCTGGGTAACTGCTTTCAATGCAATAGCCTCCACCCATTTGGTGAAGTAATCAATTGCAACCAAGATGAATCTGTGCCCATTTGAAGCTTTTGGCTCGATTGGGCCAATGACGTCCATTCCCCAAGAAACAAAAGGCTAAGGAGCTGACATAGGATACAGCTCTAAAGGAGGCGAGTGAACCAAATCACTGTGAACCTGACATTGGTGGCACTTGCGAACAAAACAAAAGCAATCTCGCTCCATAGTAAGCCAATAATATCCTGCCCAAAGGATCTTCTTTGCTAGAACATATCCATTTATGTGCGGTCCACAAACTCCCGAATGCACCTCGTTCATAATCTTTTCAGCTTCTTTGGCATCCATACCTCTCAATATATTTAAATCCGGGGTTCATTTGTATAAGATTTCCCCACTAAAAAAGAAACCATTAGAGAGTCGCCTAATAGTTCTCTTTTGATCTCTATTAGCATGTTCCGGATATTCTCTTCTTTTCAAAACCTGTTTAATATCACGGTACCATGATTCACCATATAGTTTTTCTTCAATTGTATTGCAATAACCATGTTGATCCCGAATTTGAATTTCTAAGGGGTCAATGTGAGTATTACCCGGATATGGAAGCATTGAGGCCAGGGCGGCCAAGGCATCATCTAATTCATTATGAAACCTGGGAATGTATCTGAACTCGATGGACTTGAATCTCTTGCTAAGGTCTTCCACACATTGTTTATATGGAATGAGCTTGATGTCTCGAGTCTCCCAATCACCTTGAGCCTGGCGAATAAGCAAATCTGAATCTCCCATTACCAAAAATTCATGCACATTTAGGTTTATTGCCATGTTCAAACCCATGATGCAAGCTTCATATTCTGATGTGTTGTTCATACAGAAGAAGCGAAGTCGTGCTGTGGAAGGGTAATGTTGCCCTGTAGGTGATACGATAATTGCCCAAATTCTTACGCCTTTAATGTTGACAGTCCCATCAGAGTATAGTTTCCAAACTTGACTGTTATCTTGGACTTTTTCTTCAACTAAATTAACCTCTTCATCTAGGAAGAATGTGTTCTAACATTCATACTCATCATCCACCGGGTTTTCTGCCAGATGATCAGCCAAAGCTTGTGCTTTCATGGCAGTGCGAGTGACATAAACAGTATCAAACTTTGTGAGCAAGATTTGCCACTTTGCCAATCTGCCAGTTGGCATCGGCTTCTGAAAAATGTACTTCAGGGGATCCATTCGGGATATGAGGTAAGTTGTATAGGCCAAAAGATAATGCCTATGCTTCCGAGCGACCCAGGTTAAGGCACAACAAGTCCTTTCTAAAAGAGTGTATTTGGCCTCATAAGTGGTAAACTTTTTGCTCAAATAATATATTGCTTGTTCCTTTTTTCATGCGGCATCATGTTGACCTAGAACACAACCAAAAGAAGTATCTGTTACTGACAAATATTAAAACAGAGGCCTACCGGATTCTGGCGGGACCAAAACAGGAGGATTTGACAAATATTCCTTGATCTTATCAAAAGCTTCTTGGCACTAATCTGTCCACTTGATAGCGGCGTTCTTTTTCAACAACTTAAAAATAAGCTCACATGTGGTTGTAAGCTATGCAATGAACCTACTAATGTAGTCAACCTCCCGAGCAAACTCATGACTTCTTTTTTATTCTTCGTGGAGGCAGCTCTCGAGTGGTCTTTATCTTGGAGGGATCTAACTCAATGCCTCTTCGACTAACTATAAAACCCAAAAGCTTCCCAGAAGGAACTCCAAATGCACATTTTGCTGGATTGAGTTTGAGATTGTACCTTCGTATCATTTCAAAGAACTTTTTCAAGTCTTGCACATGATCATCTCGTGTTCTAGACTTAATGATCACATTATCAATATACACATCAGTAACTTTGTGCATCATGTCATAGAATATGGTAGTCATGGCCCTCATTTAAGTTGCTCCTGCATTCTTCAAACCAATTGGTATGACCCTCTAACAATAGGCTCCCCATGGAGTGGTGAAGGTGGTCTTTTATGCATCTTCTTCATCCATCAGAAATTGGTGATACCCAAATAACAATCCACAAAAGATTGGATCTCATATTTAGAACAATGTCAATAAGGATATGAATGTTGGATAAGGGAATGTTGTCTTTTGGACTTGATTTGTTTAAATCCCTATAGTCAACACAAACTCTGATTTTCCCATCCTTCTTTGGCACTGGCACAACATTTGCTAACCATGTAGTATATCGGACGACCCTGATCACATTTGCACTTAGTTGCTTCGTGACTTCTTCCTTAATCTTATCACTCATATATGTCTTAAACATCCTTTATTTCAGTTGGATTGGTGGAAAATTAGGATATGTGGGAAGCTTATGGATCACTAAACCAGCACTCAAACCCAGCATGTCATCATACGACCAAGAAAATACATCTCTATACTCGAACAAAACTTGAATTATGGCATCTCTCGTCCTTTGTTCAGTATAAATGCTTATTTTTGTTTCTCTGATTTCTTCAGAACTTCCCAGGTTCATTGCCTCAATTTCATTTAAGTTAGGCTTAGGCTTATTCTCAAATGGATCCAATTCTCCTTTTATTTTCTTAAAGGCCTCATCTTCATCATACTCGACTTCTTGATTCATTATTTCAAGATTAGACAACCTTATAAGTTATGGGCATGAATTCCTCGTGCATGTCATGTTTTTAAAGCCAGCATTAACAAAACTGAAAATGATGAGAAATTAACAAAAATTAGGGAAAGGAAAAGACAGAATTCTACTATGAAACTGGAACTTCATTTCATTGAATTTAAAAGGATAGAAGGGTTAACATCAAAGCAAAGCAATTAAACTAAAGTATATGGATTACAACCCTGAAAATAATCCAAATACAGAAAAAGCAACAAAGCAGACTACCAAGACTCCTTCCTGATGGGAAGCGGAGTTGCTTCCCAGTTGTTGAGCGAGGTATCCGGGCCAATCAGCTGAACACTTGCACGGCTAGGGCCCTCACCAACTTGAACCATGTTGATTCCAATAACATCTCCTTGAGACCCTGGCAAACTTCATCAATGTCATCTTGAGTAGAAAGATTTTGGCTTCTTCAAATTATGGCTTGACAAAAGAGTAGGCAATGTGAGGGATTGGTTTTGACAAGTTCCAACCATTCTATTTACGGGCCTTAGCTCTATTTATGTCAGCTGATGTTGGTTTAAAACCCAACACAAAGGTATATTTCTTCTAAAAGGGAGCAATGGGGTTCACAATTCCTTGCATAAATGATCCTAATCCTTTTCCTTGTTCATAGCCGTTCCTCAACATCAATGAAGCTATCATCATAGATGTGGCTGAAAGATGGGGATGCAGAATTGGTTTTCCTTCTTCCACTTGGTCTACCTCAATCACCTCAAATGTCTGATATATAAGGGATTCACATCCTACCTTGGCCTCAATACATGGAATGGACGGGTCATTATAGACGGATGAGTCGTCCTCCCCATGAACAACAATTTCTTGCATGTCATATTCGAATTTGAACATTTGATGTAGGGTGGATAGTATAGCTCTAGCCATATGGATCCACGGCCTTCCCAGAAAAAAATAATAGGAGGTTTTCATATCCACACCTGAAAGGCAATGTTAAAATCAATCGGGCCAATTGTCATGGTGAATTCAATTTCCCCAATAGTGTCTCGTTTTGAACCATCAAAAGCCCTGATGTTGACACTACTAGTTCGAATTTTGTTAGGGTCAATGTTTAGTTATTGTAGAATAGAAAGAGGGCATATATCTACACTTGAGCCTCTGTAAATCATGCCCTCTTTTACGTAATGCCCTTCACATTCGACCATAAGATGCAAAGCTTTATTGTGCCCATCCCCTTCCTTAGGCAAATCATCATCACTGAAAGAAATTTTGTTCACCTCAAAGAATCTTTCAGCCATTTTTTCTAGTTGATTCACCGTTGTCTTTTCTGAAACATATGCCTTGTTCAAATTTTTGATCAACACACAGCGATGTTATTTTGAGTGCATAAGTAGAGATAACAACTATATCTGAGCAGGGGTTTTCCTTAGTTGATCAATGATTGAGTAGTCTTGCATTTTTAGCTTCTTAAGGAATTCCTCCGCTTCTTTTTCGGACACGATTTCTTTCACTGGAAAGTGATTTTCCTTGGCTTGCTTAGCCTTTCTTAACTCTCTGGCGAGTAGCACCTTCTAGAGCGGGTCAAGCCTCCCATTTCAACTGTTTCTTCCACTATCTCTTTTCCTTTGTATGTCATGACAGTCTTGTTATAGTTCCAGGGAATAGCTTTTGGGTTTGACATTGGAAGTTCTGCAACAGGTCGGATCACAACTAGCTTTGTATATTTCTCAAAGAATTATTCGGAATAATCTTTTGAATGTCCCCCAGGGATATAAAGTTTGGCCCGCCCAATTGAACCTCAATCTTTTTTGTGCTTCCAGGGACATAGAGGATCATTTTTTCAGAACCTGCCAAGTTTAAACTAGAACTCGCACCTTTCACAATCAGTGGTGCCAATTACGACGGGCTTACTATCACTTTGGCTCTGCCCTTTGGTTCCAAAAATCATCTCTGTCTTGCTAGATTACTTATAATCAGAATCATCACAAATCATCCCAATAAAATGTGTATTATCAAGAGCCGGGAGCGGATTGTTTGTGATATTACAAGTATCTTCATTGTTTGTCACCACAATTGTCGTTGCTTTAATCAAATTTTCAATGGTTTTCTTTAATGTCCAACAATTTTCGATACTATGACCTTGCGTGTTAGAATGATACTCACATCTCGCATTGGAGTCAAATCCTTTTGAATTTGGATTCACATAACGTGGCATGATAGGTTCAACCAATTTCAGCTGCATCAACTTTCAAAATATGCTTGTATACAATTCCCCAATTGGGGTGAACTCTTTCTTTGCCTCCTGTTCTCTCACATATTCCTGTCTGGGACGAGGATTATATGGTGCTTGAAAATTTTGCCAGAGTTGATGGGAGCCTTGTGGAATCGACGCTCGTCATTGTTGGTGATTGGGAGGCGTAGCATGAGCCTGAGCATTATACACTATGTATTGTTACAAGGGAAATGAGTATCAGGGACCCTGAGGCGGATAATAATGTTGAGAAGAATTGGATTGTCCTTGTTTGAATAGCACGTATGAAGGAACTATTCCTCTTTAAACTCTCCCGAATCCAGACGCCATCATGGATCCTTCCTCATTCTTTTTCCGATTTCCGAAACGGTCTGACCCACTTTGAATTGCTTGTGTGGTCGCCTTAAGGGCTGCCTGACTCACTAATTTGCCCGACTTCATGTCATTCTCAACTATTTCCCCAATCTTAATCGCGTCGGCAAAAGGCTTACCAATGGCGGCCAACATATAATGGAGGTAATGAGGATCCTGAGCTTGGAGAAAGTAGTCAATCATTTCTTCCTCTTTCATTGGTGGTTTGACCCTAGCAGCCTGCTCTCTCCACTTGAATGCATATTCTCTAAAGCTCTCTGCAGATTTCTTCTTTATATTGACAAGAGAGGAGCGGTCTGGCACTATATCAATATTGTACTGAAATTGTTGGACAAAATCTTGAGCCATGTCGCTCAAAACGTGCCAGTGAGATATGTCTTGATCTATGAACCATTCTGAAGCAGTTCCTGTCAAATTTTCCCAAAAATAAGCCATGAGTAATTCTTCTTTGCCCCCTGCTCCACCCAAATGGTTACGATATCTCTTCAAGTGGACCACAGGATCACCGTGACCATCATACTTGTCAAACTTACGGGTCTTGAATCCAGGTGGCAAATGAACATGGGGAAACATGCATAAATCATTGAATGAAACACTCTTGTGGCCTTCCAAACCCTGTATGTTTCTCATGGTTTGTTCCAAACTCTTCACTTTTCTGGTCATTTCCTCTTGTTCCATATTCTTGTTGGGCTTTTCGACCTCGACTGGGAACATGTTATGAGGAGTATGCTCGTATGAATCTGGAACCTTGAAAATTAGTTCTGGAGAGTAATGTTGGGTATCATGAGCATTAAATTGTGGATCATTGTTGAGCTTTTGAGCGAGAGCCGGTTAGGAATAGGTACAGTATGTGGGTCATTTATGAAGGGTGCAGCAAGAGGACGTGGAATAGAGGTAATGGGGATAGTGGGGAGGTTAATGCTCGGACTGAATTTAGGTTGGTACAGTGGGTTACTTATTATAGAGATAGGCACTTGGTTTTCAACTTACACGTTATAAAGATTATCCGAAGGCCCCAGGGGTAGTGAGGGCGGTGCCTGTCCATTCACCCACGCTTGGTACATATCTGCAAATTGTTGTTTCAACACTCTTACTTATTCAACCAATCCCAAACTTTGTTCGACCAATTGTCCATGGATATCATCATTATCTGACTCATTCTCACTGGTGTTTCCCATTTTACTTTTTTCTTTAGATCTCGTGTTGTAAGGGTGAGTCTCCAGTTTAAACCAAAAACCAACCACCTCTGTTTAACCTTATCTCTTTAGAAATAACAAACAGCAAACGTGTTACAGTTAGGCATTTTTCAGATATTAATCACACATTGAATGCTATGCACCTAATGCCATTTTCATTTCTAAAACGATTTTGGAAGGCTTCATGCTTCATCCCGGCTTATTGGTTTATTTCCTTTTGAACTTACTGCTCTTTTATTTTATTTTATTTTATTCATCTTTTTGATTAATTATGGCTGCGATCACATCCGATGGGAATTGCCTACGTAACATGACGTGGTATGAATCAGACTATCACGTAGTTCAGGAGAAATAATAACAATTCTAATGATTTCTTCTTCTTTTTTAAATAAATAAAACAAACTAAAATATTTTTCAATTATATTTTTTATATAGAATGAGAGAAAGGGAAATGTATACAAACTGACTCTACTGACTCTAAGGACATAAACATGACTGGAATAAAACAAACTTTGATAATAATAATTAAAAAAAGTCTCCAAAATTAAAAATGCGACGAGTAAATAAAACTAAGAACTAATGGACTGCACTAAAAATTTAATCTTCAATAGTCTTCTTGCTTAAACTGATATCACCAATTGTCTGCATCTCTTGGCTTTCACTGTCCCCCTAAAGTCTCGTACAAATTCTGAAACACCATCGGTAATTGTGGAATGAGGACACGTGCTTGTTGACCAACTTCCTCATTGATTAGACGACGATGATCATCATGAACATATGTTGCTTTTTCTACCAATCGAAGTACCTGCTCTCTAGCTTGCCCTATATTCATGTAACAATTCTGCAACCACATCTGGGTAGTGTTGACGGCATGCCTCATCTGAGCCTCACGTCCCTCATATTCTTCAATACGATGGTATAACACACCTCTCTCAATCATCCACTGACGCCGATCTTCCTCAAAATCTGTGTGTTGATGACCTCTCTTCTGCCTTTTTATTTCTTCTAATTGTGCATAAAGTTGACTCTTTGAGGGTATCCAGTGGGCCTTTTCTGTTTCTAACTGCTCTTTCTGCTGATCAAACTCCAGTTGTTGCTGGTGTGCATCTTCTTCAATGATACTCAAGTCTTCTTGCAACTTATGTATTTCAGCTTTTTTGTTCGCCTCAACTCTTTTGTCTAAACCAATCGTTTTTGCCAGTTCTTCTTCTAAGCGGGCTGCCTCATTTTTAGCAGGCTTTAAATCTTTATCCATGACCCACAAAGCAGATTGATAATCTTTCTCAATGTCTAAACAAATATGAGAGACTCTAGCTTGTTGTTTGGCAATAATCAGCTGAGCATGCTCCAATTCCTCTTTCAGCTTTTCTATAGTTCTTTGATAATTTCTCCTCCTAATCGACCCCTCAGGCTTATCTCTGAATGATGAAGGATCATGAAACCAAGTAATATATTCAGGTATCACCTCTCCACGATCTCGGTCCTCTACCATCTCATTGAACTCCGAAACTTTACTTGCATACCAAATTTTCATAATTTCCCTTTCGCCATGAGGTAGATATTTACCAAAATCATAGCAGAACTTGCTCATATCTCATGTTGATGGCACCTCCTGTCGTCGTGCAAGCTGGCGCATTACCTGAAGTGGAGCATAAGGTTGAACACCATCCAATCATATAAGTACCAAATAAGAATGGTATGCAGATTCACAAATGACCTCTTTCGAGGAAAACCAATCGTAATTCCATGTGATCTGTTTGGCAGACAAAGTAAGTAGTAGTTCTTTCCAGGCGTTAATCCCTTCAGGTAAGTCACATTTGTCAATTCTTTTCTGGTGATCAAAAGTGTGATTGTGCCAGAGCTCACTAAAATTAGAGATTGTAGGATGACGATAAAAATGCTCCAAAAACCATATTTGTACCAAAATGTTGCAGCCATCAAAGTTTTGTTCCCAATTTACATCCAGTTAAAGCACGAAAAATGGAAGAAAGAATCATTGGGACCAAAGTATAATCATCCCCTTTTGAGGTCAGCGCCTCAACTACATCTGCCAAAAGGATGTCAATGCATCCTTCCCTTTCCGGAAAACTACACGCCCCAAAAAAGCAACCATAAATGCAAACCTTCTGTACATCTTCCATGATTCCTTGTCTTCCTTTGATTTTAGTTTTCCTACATTCCTTTTGAAATTGCATTCAAGGCCGTACAAATGAAACAGAAATCCCAACTTAACCCAATTGCCTCTTAAACCTTAATAATGTCCATAAATTATGTTCAAGAGCTTCAGAAACTTACCCCATTCACATTTTTTTGAACTATGGGTCTCTGGAGGCGAAGATTACGGCCCCACCCCTGGAAATGGGTGATTTCCTCCAAGGTCGGAGTCATCTCACAGTCAGTAAAATGGAATAAGTTATTTCCAGGATCCCAACGCGGAATCAAAGCTTCAATCACATCCCTCCCAGGCTTGATCGTCATCATGTGAACCAAATGTCCCAAGTATTTCTTTATCTGGTTTTGCTCATATTCCTTAAAATCTCTCCACCAATCCCACAATAATTGTGATATCTGATCAATAATTAGAAAATTTGGTATCCCTTCTGACCCGGGCCTCTTTTCAGACTTATCTCTTTCCCCACTCATGGTGCACCTATTTATTCAGACACGGGGTTAGGTTTTGGTTAAATATACTATTGACACAAAACTTTTGATTTCTCGGGTTTGAAAGAAAAAAATAAAATAAAAACAAATTGTGGGACTAAAAAAATTAAATCAGTAATAGTCATAAAAAACAAAAGGCCCAAATAACTTATTTTTTGTTTTGTAAAAAAACTAATAAAAAATAAAATTGGCTTCCCATTTTGCATTTTCGATATATGTTTCAAGGCTATTTAAAAAAAAAAGACCGGATGCAAGGGAAAAATTGGCTTAAAACTTGACAAAGTGACTATATTATCATTATTTGAAAAAAAATAATAACTAATAGTCCATAAAAACCTTTTTTTACTCCTTTTTTTAGATGTTTATTTAAAAATGGGTTGAACCTGATGAAGGTTGCCTATGTATCTCACATCCGGTGAGAATCAAACCCGCGTAGCTCGTTACCTAAAAAAAGAAAACTATTTTGAAAATTGTTAGTTCATATACCAAAAAAATTGTAACCTACTAGGGATATTCATTGTTTGTGCCTTGTTCTTCTAAGTTTTCAAATCCTAAATGAGATGGTATCTAGACCTGGCTTACCCGGATGGACAACCCAGGCGGAGGAGCGTCAAGCATCACCGTAGTAGAACAGCACTGGCTAGCTAACGGCACTCCCGCCTAAACATGTGTGACTAAATCCTTCACCAGAAGCTGGTAGGCTAAGTGGCTTTATCTCAAGACAGAAGTTTTGTGATGCTGGTAAGCAAATACAACATAACTACCTATCAGAAGACTTAGACGGGTGCGAGAGAGGATACAATTTATATCAAAGTTCAAATGAATATTAAAGTGGTAAACAAGCGACAAATAGCACATTATGCTTCCAAACACAATAATATCAATAACATGATAAAAGCCAAACAAGAACCAATATACAAAGCTCAAATTCTTATTAATTAGTCCCCAGCAGAGTCGTCACGGCTGTCACACCTCTTTTTTGTCACACAATCCTACTACGAGGTTGATTTAGAAGAGTTTTTCCAATTAAAGTGGCGTTTTGAAAGGGATTATTTATTATTTAGAGCCGCCACTTGGAACTGCGTTTTGGTGTTCCAAGTCACCTTTTATTTGAATCCCTTTTCAAAAGGAAGGTTTGACTCTTAATTTATGGTCTACAAAAATAGAAGACTGAGTAAGGAATTTTGTTGACCGAGAGGAAGATGTAAGGCACCCCTCGAGTCCCATGGTTCTAGCACGGTTGCTTCTATTGATTAATGTAAGGCTTAAATTAATTTTTAGCTATTCTTATATTTTATTGATTGTGGCTTATTTATTACCGCACTTAATTTATTATATTTTTATTAATTATTTTGACCAAGATGCGATACGCACACAAGGTACTTCCTTGAAATTAAATATTAAACCAAAGGTACGGAATGTAAACATGGTTATAACATAATTATTTTAAATTAAAAAGGTATCAAGACGTGGAATGCGCACATGATCCTTTTATTATTTAAGCATATCAATTTAAGGTTCGGGTATGAACACATGGGCTAATTGCATATTTTACAGTATATCAATTATTTTGTCTCTTTTAGATTCGAGATATATAGTTGTATGTTTTTATTATTGGAACTAGTCTTGAATTAGTTCATGAATCATTTTACCCTCTTACAATTGTTTTTTATATACAATCTTTGAAATGTCTTAATGAGCTGAATTTTCCGATAAACTCATTCTTTCGGAAACAATCTCACACACAAATAAAAGAATAAATGTTCCAAAAATTCTAAATCATAATCCAAGCATGATAAAATAAAAGAATATTAAGAAGAGAAAAAAAGAAAACTACAATACAAATTGAACCAAATAAGATATTTTCTATTAGTCACATTAAAAAAAGAGGTCAACATAAATCTAAGAAAACTAATCGACAAAAATATCACACTTTACATTAAAATGTATGACGTGATTTTTTTATGCAAAAATTTAAGAAAAATGAAAATTTCAAAATAACACGTAAAAGAAATTCTCAAATAAACTCCAAACCTAAAATATACTATAAGGATTTTAAATGAACTCTTTAAGGGAAGTAAACTTTTTATTATTATTATTATTTTTAGAAGTCGATTTGCCGTAAATTAATAAATTTAAAAGTAAAAACTCGTGATGGACTTAATTAGGTTCAGTACTTCTTATCAATAATTTTTATGGTATAAGATATAAATTTATTGTTTGAACTATTCTTACCCATTTAACAATGATATTATTATAATATAAATCAATTTAAGATAATGTTTTAGCCAAAACAGTAAATAAATTAAAAAAATACGTACATACTCAAGATTCAAGGAATAATATTTTAAATACACAACAGGGATAAAGAGAAAAATAAAAACTCAAATACCACTTCAATAATAAATGAGATGTAAATTATAACAACACAACTACTTCATAATAGATCTTAATTCCAACAAACACATTAAAATGGATTAAATAAAAGATTAGAAGAAAACATGTATTGTGAAGCTTCTTTGTAATAAAATTACAGCTACAATCTATTGATTTCCAAAACTAGCAATGCTAACTTTTCAATAACCTCAAACTCGGAACCACAAAACTCTCTTTCTGTCAAGAATAGAACTCTAATTCGAGTGAACATCTATCTTATAGAAGAGTTTTACTTTGAGGCTAAGTCTTTTCTCTTCCTATAAATAGAGGGGTCTTACCCCATTGTAAATCATCCCAAAATATCAATAAGAATTCTCCTCTCCCTACCTTGCTCTGCAATATTGTTCTTGTTCTTTTATTGTTTTATAACACGTTATCAGCACGAAGCTCTACTATCTCAAAGAGAACAATGGGTGACGGCAGTGAAATAAAAGACGAAGAAGCTTGGAATTAAGTTCCCCCAATAATAACACTTTTAAGAGTCTACTCTGGAGCAAATTATTTGCTGTTTCTCTTATTGACTAACAAGGAAAAGAGAATCCCCTTAAGTTCAGGTACTACTAAATTTTGTCTATCTTCCTTTATTGAATTTGGCCAACTAGTAATAATGATAATAGGTATCAATGACTATAGCATAATTGGAAGTGATCATACTGCAATTATGACAGCAAGCATTTCTAAGAAATTTAGGTTTAAGCCATTGTGTGAGCTATCAAAGCTACTGTTGCATCGTTTTTTTTTTAATATGGTTCCAAATTTGACCGTAATTTATGTATACATATTTAAGGTACTTTTTCTCCTCCTAATTTTGTTTTAATTATGTCTGACATTATAAAAAGAAAGTTTGTTGTCCTTGAAATTTCGGTCAAGAACTACATGACATGGGTGTTGGATGCTGAAATCCATTTGGATGCAATGGGTCCTGGAGACGCCATTAAAGACAGAAATAATGCATCCACCCAAGACTGTGCTAAGGCCTTGTTTTTCTTGCGCATCACCTTGATGAAGGTTTGAAAATTGAATATATCACAGTCAAAGATCCACTTATCTTATAAAATGGCTTAAAGGAGAGATATGACAACTTAAAGTTGGTCACTCTGCCACAAGCACGATATGATTGGTAAGATATCATAAATTGTTTGTTGCTGAACTCTGCACATGTTGTTATACATAGTTGCTAATTGTTATTTTACTTTATTTGTTTTGGTAATACATTATTGGTGTTTGTATGACAGTTAATTGTTTATGTTATCATGGTTTGTTCTGCAATGTAAGTACACAATTTTTATGTACGCTTGTCACTTGATGTACTTAATTGAATACATTTAGAAATGTTTGTATTGACTTGTGACAACGAATTGTTTTGTTTAATGACATGGTATAAGTTTTTGCATATTATGCATGAAAATTATCTGTAGCAGTGTAAATGTAACTGTTTGTATTGTTTGTAATGAAGGATATTTGAATTCAATGTAATGTTTATTATAGAAATTGTGATGTAAGTAATAATACAAATGATCATTGGAAGGGCTTGTCATATAGATAAACTAATTGAGGTACCATCGTAGTAACGTAATGTAACCGGCTTGTGTTATATGTCGTGACCTATCCAATTTTGTTTATGCCATGATTAGCCTGTTGTTATAGTTGTTGTTATCGGTTATTAAAAATGAATATCGTGTTATTTTCAAGGCATAGTAGTCGACTATCAGATTTAGTTAATCGACTAACCTAATGACTGTTGCCTAAGTTAATCGATTAACATATCAGATAATCGATTATCTAATATTTCGTATTAAACTGGACTTTTCCCCAAAGCATGTTAGTCGACTATCAGATTTAGTTAATCGACTAACCTAATGACCATTGCCTAAGTTAATCGATTGTCAACTTAGTTAATCGATTAAACCTCAGCAGATTTTGAAAATATTGTTTAATTATGAAGCAACGGATTAAATTTGTTTATTCCAATTTTCGTATATTTCTTTTGTATGTCAAACCATGGGAAGCAAATATGGATATCTCACAAAGCAAACTTGGATCAACGTCCAACTGTAAAAATATTTGATTAATTGATTCATGTACCACACATACGATACTCAAAGAGAAGAAATATTTCTCTCATTTAAGTATGTGTAAGGCAGATGTTACTACAATTTCTGGTAGTAGTAAATTGATTGAAGGCTCCAGAAAAGCAATTATAACTCTATCTAAAGGAACAATATTTATCATAGAGAATGCAATGTTCAATTGGGATAAAAGTGGAACATCATGTAGCTCATGTTCACACTCAAAATGGTCTTGCAGAATCTTTAATTATACGTCTGCAGTTGATTGCAAGACCATTACTCATGAAAACAAGGCTGCCCACTTCGGTTTGGGGTCACGCCACTTTGCATGCAGCAATGCTAGTTCGTCTCAGACCGATGAATTATCACAAATATTCCCCGTTGCAATTAGTTTTGGGTCATGAACCTAATATATCCCATTTAAGAATTTTTAGATATGCAGTATATGTGCCTGTAGCACCGCCATATCGCACCAACATGGGTCTGCAAAGAAGGTTAGGAAAATATATGTTGGGTTGAATCGCCCTCCATTATTCGCTACCTCGAAACATTGACAGGGGATTTGTTCACTGCACGATTTGCAGACTGTCGATTCGATGAGACACTTTTCCCAAAATTAGGGGGAGAAGTTGGTGAAACCAAACGGGAAATTTTGTGAAAAAATCCATCATTATCTCATCTTGATCCACATACCTCTATTTGTGAAAAAGAGGTGCAAAATATTATCCATTTGCAAAGAATAGCATATCAAAATGCCAGACGCATTTACAGATTTGAAAAGGATAATAAAATTACATATCCCCGCAGAGAATGTGATAGCAATATGTGCTAGTATCAAATTAATTGAGAACTCTGTGCAAGAGCCAATTATATTATTTTGGAGAAACGCAATTGATTACCTATAAGGTATTGTGTTGTAGTAAGTCTCAAAGAAACTTATTCAGTTTCCAAAGTATATGTGAAAGCGGTTGATTATATTGAGACAATAAATAAAGGAAAGATTTGATATCTTCTATTACTACAACTTGTAGCGGGATAATTTGTATATGAAAAGCTACCCGCTTTATTCTCCAGTTTGTACTACACAAACAAAAGAATGCCACAATAAAGTGGATGTTAATTGATATAAAAATCCATATCATAATAAACTTGGAGTTTATTGAGAATTGCACATGTCATGGTATAAACATGAACTTATCAATATTGATAATTTATTCAATTGGCATTCGGGTTAGCCATATCAATTTAAGTATGATGTGCAACAATAATAGAGAATTCACATGGGTAAATATTAAAGAACTAGAAAGTTCTTTACGAATTCTCTTGTATTACTTGTTCTCATTAAATTAATTGACCAACTAAAGTTGGGGTTGAATCCAATAAATTCTGGAAATATCAAAGGTGAATATGGGCCCATTCGCCTGCCATGTATACCACATATGATGCATCTATGATATGGTTACATGTGCGATTATTATTAACCTGCAGCCTGGCCGGTGCTTGCGAGGTAAATTGCTCAGTAATCTAATTTCGAGCATAATTTCCAGATTTTCTATTCAAGATAGTTCATCTTGATAAGTTGGTTTACATCATAGTTGGTTTAGCAAAATAATTTATTGAGTGCCTCCATTTAATAGCTAAATTATTGCTTATGAGAACAAAGTTATATATCAATTTGATATACGCTATACACGAGAGTATATTATATTCTCCCCTCACAAGTGGTTCAGGGTCAGGAACAAAATAATTTCATCTTATTATTATTAATGTGCTGTGTATATTAATATGATAATGCACAAAGATGATTTCCCAGAGTTGAGGAAACAAGTTAGTTTTCCTAACATGAGGGGGAGACATGATAAACACTTGAGAAAAGGTTACATGGGATGAATTATCATTTGTATATATAGATCCTCGAATATCATAATATGAACCTGAAGTTCATAAAAGGATAATTCAATTACAACATATTGCAAAGCATGCCATACACATTTGCTGACCCAAAGAAAGTAACTATATTCTCACTGCAAATGCTCATATTAAGTCCTAGAAGGACAAAGTCTTTGATACGCTTAAAGCGTATAGACAAATCGGTTTCAAAAGAACTTCTTAATAAAGAAGATGAGCAAATGATCAAAGTGATCATAATAAGGAGGCAAGTGATCTAGAAGATCACATAACATAACACTTCATAAAATCTCATGAGAGATTCAGGTACCTGAATGTATGAATGAAGAGATCTCCATGTTATGTCTTTATGAAAATTTACTGGAACCGATATAAAATGTTCGTCGACGACATCTATGATAGCGCTAAATATCGATGAGGATCTTATGTTTGTCGAATACAAACAAAAATATTGGCCAAATGGAAGAGATACAATTCAAGTAGAATTGATTCCATATGAAAGACATGTAATTTTGGACATGTAGTTCGAATACTTGAAAGTATAAAGTCAATGGTATGTGTAATCAGTTTTCGATATCTTATTTATTTAGCATGATATAAAAAACTTGATATGCATCTAAAGTCTATTATATGACTTATATGATTTAACTTATATGACAACCCATGAAGGATTTAAGTTGCTTGAAGAATCTACAATTCTTGATCTTGAGGTACCACTTCCTTAATGCAATTTATGCACAAATATATCTTGCTATAACTATGATAATGTGATGGCGAGGATATCTCTATGGAAATATTGAAGAGCCAATCCATGATATTTGTGAAGACATTACATATCTATCACGAGTTATGATTTCAAGGTGCAAATATTCATTATAGTTAATATGGCTGATTTATTTATCAAATCTCTACTAACGATCTCTTGAAACTAGTGCACAAGATTGGGATGCGAAAACTCAAGGATGTGAATTGATGCTCTCTTCAGGGGGGGTTAATGCGCGTTGCACTCTTTTTCCCTTACAAGGTTTTGTCCCACTGGGTTTTCCTTGCAAGGTTTTTAACGAGGCAACCAATAGGCGCATTTCTAAACATGTGTACTCTTTTTCCTTTTCTATAATTTTTTTCCCATTGGGTTTTATTTTAGTTAAGGTTTTAACGAGGCACATTATTTATTGAGTAGACATTCAAGGGGGAGTGTTAAGAATAGAACTCTAATTAGAGTGAATGTCTATCTTATAGAAGAGTTTTACTTTGAGGCTAAGTCTTTTCTCTTCCTATAAATAGAGGGGTCTTACCCCATTGTAAATCATCCCAAAATATCAATAAAAATTCTCCTCTCCCTACCTTACTCTGCAATATTGTTCTTGTTCTTTTATTGTTTTATAACACTTTCTTTATTCTTTGTTTTTTTTAGTTTGCTTTTTCTCCTTGTTTCTTTCCTTACGTTCTTTTTTCCTTTTTCTCTCTCTGTTTTCTTTCTGTCTCGTTTTTCTTCTTTAGTTTCTTTCTTTTTTGCTTATCTATTTTGTTTATTTTTACGTTTTCCTCTCTCTCTCCCTTGTCTCTCTTTTTTAGTTGTGGTATGCATTCCTTTTATAAAGGAGATATCGGTGCTATGTAAAGGAGTTAGAGTTGGAATTGAAGTGAGAGAATGGGGTTTAGAAGATCATGGTGAGTAGTTAGGATAATATTTTTTTGAATCTTTCAAGATTTATCCCTTTTTTGTTATATTATTATGCTTTATTATTATTATCTTTTGCTTTGCTTTTTGTTATTTTTTGTTTTGTAGTTGTTTTTTATTTTTTGTTTAATTACTTTTACTTATTATTTGTTAATGAAAAAACTAGAAAGTAAAATGCATAGTTAAAAATATTAATTAGCTACCTTATACTTAAATATTATATACATAAAAAAATTAGATATTTACATTGTAGTTTAAATTATACTAAGAAAAATACTATAGCTTATATTTAAAATTCTAATTAGATTTTTTTTAATTTTTCTTTTATTTAAAACTAGGAGTAAAACTTATACTCTAAGAATGTAAATATATAGTTACTATACTTTTTCTGTAAAATAGAACTCATTAAGAGTACGATAAAAGTTTTAAAATATTAAGATTAGACGTAAAAGAAATATTTACACTAAACTAGTATAGAATTTGGGTGTGGTCAAAAATTAGGTGTTCACAGCTATTAAAAACCTTTGAATTCAAACTTGGGTTTTCCAAAATCATTATTTGTTTTGATTCAGTGTTGCTGAAAATAATTGAGAATATGTTTTGGAGTTTATATCTCAATTTTGAGGGGTTTTGGTGAAGGTTAAACTTGGTTTTGACTTAAATTCAGATTGAAACTCGAAGAAGAAGAAGAAGAAGAAGAAGAAGAAGAAGAAGAAGAAGAAGAAGAAGAAGAAGAAGACATATTGCAGAAATTATAGATAAATTGTAGAACAATTATGAGTAAATGTACACTATTTTTTGTTGTAGATTCATTGCTTGATTGAGAGCTATCTTCCATTGTTTCACCTTCTGATGAGTTTAGAGATTCCGATGATGGTGTATCTTCTTCTGATATGTATCTTGGCTGGGAGACATAGAGGGCTGGAGCCTTTTGGTCAAAAATCATTAGATTTTTGGGGTTCGAACCTTTTGAACTTTCTCCTTGGTCTCATCTTTTCATGGTTTGTTTCTTTACTGCAAGGGCATCTTTCCATTCCCAAACTATTTTTTCGATATCAAAATAATTTTCTTTTTTTGGTGGTTGGGTGAAAGAGATTAGATTTTGTGAGGTAGATGGAGAGGTAGAAAAAGGTGTAGCCTAATTTAGGTGGGGAATATGCTTGTGGGGACATAGGGAAAAAAGAAGGTTTTGAAGGGAAAACTGGAATTTTTTGCGGCTCAAAGTGCTCATTTCTCAAATTTTGAATTTGTTCCTTGATGGAAATCGTCTCCTTTTATTGTTGTTGGAAAAATTGAAAAAGTGAAGTTCCCGGCGGACAAATCTCATATTGTAAATTTGCCAACTTTAGTTCCAAGGCTTTGATTAGTTTGGCATGCTGAGACGATGTCTACTCTATCTTTTTCTCAATCATTTCTACTTTGCTCATCATTTTGTTTTGTGTACGAGCCACGTTCCTTATGGTGTTGCCAATGTTGTTCAGAACTTTGTTTTGGCAGATGGAGTTTTCATATTACCAATTATTTGTTGCTTCGATGTCACTCGTTGGAGGTTTTTCTCCGGAAGGTAGTATCATGTTCTTTTTGGGGATTTTTGGAGCATAATTGATACCCTCTTTTTCAAAAAGTTGAAGTGGAGGAAAATCTTAGGAGTGGCTGGAGCTTGAAGGGCTCATCATGAATATTTGTAGGTGTATGAACTATTGGGTTGATAGAATTGTAGGTTCAGGTGGCTTTTTGGGTTCTGGGTATGAGGTGATATTGGTTTGGATTTGGGCGTTGTTTCATTATCCTCCCAGCTTGGAGTAAATTTTTATGGTAGTTTTGGCCTTTTTTGGGGTTTGTAACTGACAAAAAATTCATATTTACCTAGACGGCTTGATGAGCCAATTGAAGGATCATTATTGTCATATTTGGCCCGAAATTGTTTTTCAGTAGTTTTTCCCTTTTTCATGGATTTTGGTTTGGTTTTGTTGAGGCCGAACATTTCCTAATGACGCTGGTGGTGTTCATCATATTCTCCAATTGAATTTTTCAAACATTCTTGGCAGTCGCAATCAAAATCCCATGGACAGTGTCTAGTAAAGGGGCATTTGAACCACAAAACTCTTTTTCCTTCTCTATCGAAATTTTGACACCAGTCATGTTCTTGCATGATACGTTGTATGTTCTAGAAAAACTCCCCGTCAGGTTTAGGGTATGTATCTGTTATTTCTATAGGTTGAATCATTTGGAAAGAGAAGATGGTTTTATTGGATATTTTGAGATGGGAATGGTCAAAGCTTATGGAAACGGTTTTGTCACTTCTTTTGGTAAAAGTTGGTTCACCAGATTGCAGGGATTCCTCCGATTTTCTTAGCTTCTCATAATTTGTGATCTAGGAATCAGGAAGGATTTTGGCAAGCTCATCTTTAGAAATCTGTCTGGATATTTGGGTGCACATGGTGTTTCCTTTGGTAACATCAATATTTAAGAGTAAGGCATTTTATCCTCCAGGTAAGCAAAGATCCATGACATGAGTTTGGACTCGCCAAGCCATTTGGTGGTGAAGGGTAGCTTGAATGGAATCTTTGGCTTGTGGGGCTCCCCAGATTTGGACTTGGATTTTTAAGGCTTCGGTTAGGTACGGGTCATAAAGGGACATGTTGAAACTTGAAAAGATAGTGATGAAGTCAATTCCAGTATTTAGGGTAACTTCGGCAATACCCAAATTCGCGTGTTGGTACTCCAAATATCTCGTATCTTGAAGAGAAAATCTAGCGACAGCAGGTTGACCTTTTCTTCCATGATATGTTAAAGCGCTTCGGATAGCTCCAAAATGGATATGGTAATACCATGATCTCTCCATTGTCTGGGAAAATCATCTAGTATTTGAAGGATGATAAATTGTTCTTCTCACATGGAGAGAATAGGATGTTGGTCAAGTTTTGAGGCAGCAACATATTCTTTAACTCCTTTTGTTCTGTGTTGGACTAAGGAACGAATTTGGGTCCATGGGGCAAAAGATTTTTTGGCAAAAGCTAAGTAAGGGTTTATGAGGGGTAGTTCACTAGAGGATACTTTCTGTTCATCGGGTAGTATATCTACTTTATATAGGTAATTGTATTTTTTGGATAAGGTTTTATATAGAGTAGGGGCCATATTCATTATTGCAAGGGATGAGGATGATGGAAATGACTCAGACATATCTAGTAAAACTATTCCTCCCTCCGAAAGGATGGGCTAGCTCTCTCTAAAAGGTTCCAGACCTCTATGTCTCCCAGCCAAGATATATCAGAAGAAGATACACCATGTTCGGCATCTCTAAACTCATCAGAAGGTGAAACAATGGAAGATAGCACTCAATCAAGCAATGAATCCATAGCAAACTCTTCCGAGGAAGATGATCCCCCAATATTTGTAAACTAGCCAAGAGACCCGGAAATATCTGAAGTAGATGAGGAACAAGAAGGCATGGAAGATGAACCAATCCCAGAAAGAAGATATGAGCCCATGGCGTCAAAAATAGCTGGAACTGGTTTCCACGCTTTCACCTTAGATAATGTAAAGGTTTCAAAATAGCCTCAAAGGATCTAAGACTTATATACTTGGATGGTGACCAAAAATTTGGTGGAAGGAGAAAAGTATATCATCCTTTCAAAACTAACTTCCCAGTTCTCAGGAATCCTCAGAGACTAGTGGAACTCACTCGAAATTCAAGACAAAAATACTTTTCTTACTTCCCAAGATTTTGCCTTCAACATCAAGATCCTACATGAAGTTTTCTGCGAAGAAACTGGCCAAAGACGGGAGAAAAATGCAAAGACAACTCTTCTAAATAAGTGCGTGGCATTTGAAAGAAAGGACATTGATATACATTTTAAAAAATGGCGAAGATATACTTCGAGACCGGAGGAGACATCAATCTGAGCAAGCCTTTGTATCTTCCCTTCCAAAGCTGCTGGCAAGCCGAACCATGATCATCATTGAAGAAAAGTTTCAGTCCATAACAATCCCACAAATTGGTTACATCAGGCAAGACATTTTCGTTGCATTGGATGATATTTGTACAAAGCGCTCTTCCTTAATACAAATTATCAAACACAATCCAGCGCTTGACAAAGCATGCTGCAGATATGATCTAATCACTAGATCAGGATGTTCCTACCATATATCTTGGTGAATTTGAGAGATTTCAGGAGGTTCAAATGGCCAAGAATTCGAGACGGGAAAGAAAGTTCCAAGAGACACACAAAATATTTCAAACGGAGAAGGCCAGGAAATTTTCACAAGAAAAACATGCGTTTTATTTGCCACAAGATTGGAAATTTTGCAAAAACTTATCCACAATAAAGAAGATCTCTCAAACTCATTGAAGAGATTGAAGACTGCATTGGCATACATCTCAAAAAGGAGGAGGACCTTGAATCCATATTCTCTATGGATGATGAACCTAATGAAGAAACGTTATTATCTCTAAATATCTATGAAGATCAAGGCAGTGATCACTACCAAATTTCAGAACCAGTAATCGAAGCTCGGGATGAGATCAATGCTCTCACAGTTGTTTCTCAAGTAGAACTCAAAGTCTATTCATCCAAATGGGATAAACCAACTCAAGTTATTGCTTTCATCGAAACCGGAGCTGCTTCCTCACTCATAAATCCTGATGTTCTCCCAGAAGATCAATGGATGCCGCATTTTAAGGATTTCAACACTGCATCAAATGCAATCTTGACCATGAATGTCATTACAAAGCACCCTGTCACAATTGAGTTCTTTCAAGGATTAAAGTACAGAACGAAGCTGCTAGGATCTGATGTACCAAGAAAGGTTCTTATTATCGGATTCGACATTTACAAACAACTTAGAGTTCAAATACAGATCAAGGCTAATGGGATAGCTTTTAAAAAGCAGTTCAGACCTTATTCTGAGATTCCAAGGCTATTCCAAATCACCAATGATGAACAAATCAAAGAGATTGAGCAAAATCTCATTGAACACTCATGTGCCGAATCATACAAGGACTTAATGAAGAAAGGGAAATGCCCGTTAACGAAAAATGAAGAGTTTTCTTATCAAACTCCCTTTCAAAAGGAATGAAAATATCAATCCTACAAAAGCCAGTCATTTAGGGATGAATCCATATCATCTTCAGCTTGCAAAGAAAGAATGTGAAGAACTTTTGGAAATTGATCTGATAAAGCCATCTAATTCACAATGGGCATGCCAAGAATTTTATGTCAACAAAAGACTGAGCAGAGAAGAGGAAAACTCACGTTAGTCATCAATTACCAACCACTTAACCATTTCCTCCAAGATGATAAATTCCCTATACCAAATAAACTCACTCTTTTCTCCCACTTAGCCAAGGCCAAATATTTTTTTAAGTTTGATTTAAAGTTTGGATTTTGGCAATTGGGAATCCACCCTGAAAATAGACCCAAAACAGGATTTTGCATCCCCGATCATCACTTCCAATGGAAAGTCATGCCCTTCGAATTAAAAAATGCACCTTCCTTGTTCCAAAAAGCCATGATAAAAATATTTCATCTCATCTTCCATATCTCTTTAGTTTACATTGATGACATCTTATTATTTAGTTATACATTAGAGGAACATATCAACTTAGTTTGTCAATTTGAGGCATTGGAAACACGGTACAGAATCATGCTCTCGGCAAAAAAGATGGTTCTTG